>CM053772.1:226348247-226443706 GCA_028658325.1 Potorous gilbertii
TCACTGTGTTTCTGCGCGGCTTCCACTGTTCCAGAATTTGTCAGGAGTTCTTTTTACAGGAAATCTATGGGCTGTGGGTTCGGACCTAGCTTAGGTGAGTCTTTCTACTCCGCCATCTTGGCTCCGCCCCCCCTCCTTTCATTTTCTTCTAAACCCTCTGCAATGTGTCTTCTGACTTTATCATTCAACTGGAATCACACACTCCAAAATTACTTTTGCTGCTGTACAGTCATTTTTCAGTAGTGCCTGACTTTTTGTGACCCCATTTGGTATTTTTCCTGAAAAAGATATTAGAAATGGTTTCCATTTCCTTCTCCAGCTCATTTGACAGATGAGGAAACTGAGACAAACAGGGTTAAATGACTTGCCAGAGGTCACACCGCTAGTAAGTGTCTGAGGTTAGATTTGAACTCAGGAAGCTAAATTTTCCTGATTCCAAGCCCATTGATCTATCCACTGCGCCACCTAGCCACCAAAGTTACTATTGATCTCTTAATTGCCAGATTGCATGGTCTTTTCTTACTTCTCATTCTTTTTGACTTTCCTGTATTCTTTGACACTGTTAATCCCCTTTTCATCTTGGATACTCTTTCCCTACTAGATTTTCATGGCACTGACAGGTTGTCTTACCTGCCTGGCCATCTGCCTCTTTTGCTGGTTTTTCATTCATGAGAAGTCCACTAATGAAGGTTATCTCCGAGCACTCTGTTCTGGGCTTCCTTCTCTTTTACCTCTTTATTATCTTATTGGTGCTCCTATCATCTCTCTTGGGTTGAATGACCATCACTAGTCTCTCTGTTCAGGTTTAGACAATCATCTCCAACTGCCTCTTGAACATCACAAACTGAATGCCCTAAAGGCATCTCAAAGTTGACGTCTTTGAAACATAGTGCTCCCAAGTATTCCTCTCTTCAGAACTTCCCTTGTTATGTCAAGGGCATCACCATCCTCCTAGTCACCCAGGCTCAAAACCTCTTTGTGATCCCTGACTGCTCATTCTCATCTCCCAAATCCAACCCATTACCAAATCTTCCTTCACAATATCTCTAGTGTACAACCCCTTTTCTCTGCTCACACAGACGCTTCTCACTACTTGTCTCTTGGACTGCTACAGTAGCCTTCTAACTGATCTTTTTGACTCAAGTCTTTCCCCATTCCCATCAGGGAAGACCAGAAACTCTTTACTTTCAGAAACAAATATCAAATCTTCTGTTTGTTATTTAAAGCTCTTGACAGATTTGTCCCTTCCTACCTTTTCCATCTTCTTACACCTTACTCTCCTCCCACACTCTATAATGAAGTCCTGTGAACCACAAGTACCGCACTCCATCTTTCATCTCCTTGCCTGTTCCCCATTGACTGTTCCCCATACCTGGAATATATTGCCTCTACTCCACCTCTAGGTTTCCTGATTTTTTTCAAGGCATAATTCAAATTCCACATTTGGCAGGGGATTTTTGCCAGGCTTTTCCACTGCTAGAGTCTTCCCTTTTTGGATTGTCTTTATCTACTCTGCAGCTGTCTCCTAGTTATCTACTTGTTTCCTTTCACTAGAATGTACATTCCTTGAGGGAAGGGACTGGTTTTTATTTTTTTCCTTTCTTTGTATACCTTGATCTTAGCACAGTGCCTGGCACAGAAGAGGCACTTAAATTTTTGTTGAGCTGGTTGACTAGATTGAAACCCAGGTCATTTATAAAATGTCAGAGCTGGAAGAAAATTTCAGTTCTCCTTCAGGTCTAATGACTGTTATAATCCCTAATGTGTCAGGCAGATGAATATAAATTCTTGCACTTTGGTTCAAGTGAAAATTGCCCAACTTGAGGCTGAAGTAGATCCAGATAGACAGAAATTCATATAAAAAAGATCTAGGTGTCTTCGTTCCCCACAAGCTCAAACTCAACTCAAACTCAAAATGAGTCAAGATTGTGATGTGCAAATAAAAAAAAAAAACACCAAAAAACTAAGGCAATCTTAAGCTGTATCCATAGAAGCTTAATGTCCAACATGGGCGGGGGCGGGTAGTACTGCTGAATTTTCTCCCCCAGTTAGACTCTATCTAGAGAGTTGTTCTTTTTAAAAATTTTGTAAATAGTATTTTATCTTTTTCCAATTACATGAAAAGGCAATTTTCAACATTGATTTTCATAAGATTTTGAGTTCTGAATTTTTATCTTTCCCTCTCTCCTTCTCCTTCCCTCCCTCCTCCCCCAAATGGCAAACAATTTGATATAAGTTATACATGTGCAGTTATGTTAAACATATTTCTACATTAGTCATGTTGTAAAAGAAGAAACAGAACAAACACACACATACAAAACAAAGAAAGTGAAAATGGTATGCTTTGATCTGCATTCAAGACTCCATCAGTTCTTTCTCTGAATGTGGATAGCGTTTTCTATCATCAGTCTTTTGGAATTGTTTTGGGTTATTGTATTGCTGAGAAGATCTGAGTCTATCATAGTTGATCATCGTACAATGTTGCTGTTACTGTATACAGTGTTATCCTGGTTCTGCTCACTTCATTTAGTACCAGTTCATGTAAATCTTTCTAGGTTTTTCCCGAAATCCACCTGCTCATCATTTCTTATAGCACAATAGTATTCCATTATATTCATATACCACAACTTTTCCAGCCATTCCCCCAGGTGAAGGGCATCCCCTCAATTTCCAGTTCTTGGTCACCACAAAAAGAGTTGCTATAAATATTTTTGTACATATGGGTCCTTTTCCCTTTTTTATTGATGTTTTTGGGATACAGACCTAGTAGTGGTACTGCTAGATCAAAGGGTATGTATGCACAGTCTGATACAGAGTTATTCTTAATACTAGGACCACATTTTAGGAGGCACAAGTTAGAGAGGGTTGAGAGGACAGCAAATAAGAACTTGTAGCTGAAGACATTGGTGATGGAGAGGATTGAAGTTCCTGAAACTACAGCATCAGCCCACTGGGGTGGGGGATCAAAGACTTGAATCTGAATCTCTGTTCTGGTTCTAGGTCACACACTAGTTGTGTGACCGAGAACAAGTCACTTCACCTCTGATCTGTAATGGGAACAATGCTTTATTTATCTATGACACAGAGTTGTTATAAAATGAAATAAAGGATGTGAAACTGCTTCATAACTATGAGTCATTCTACACATATATAGGATGATTCTTATTACTGGGAAATCCAGCTCTCCCCATCCTTTCCTGTTCCTATCCTCCCTTCTTCCGTGGCCCCTTCTTAGTTTGGGAAGGCTAGGATATGAAAGTTGGTGGCCAAGCGATATGTTTGGCATGAAGCCCACTGGACAAATTCTAGGTGGTTCTCACTTTAAGCAAATCCAGTACTGACAGTCCAGTTACATTTAGATTGGGGAAAGTTTGGTGAGAGTTAGGAAGCAGTGGGATGCGTTGTACTTTGCAAAAAGATTCACCCCCTCCCCCGAATCCTCCAAATAATAAGCTTTGCTTATGCATTTAAAATAGAATCTAATGTAGAAAAATTCTATTTGCTCTCATCACTTCAGAAACAAACTCACTGAGTAAAGTCCACTTCAAACTCCAATTACATCTTTACTACAAGACCTAGGGATATTAGTCCTAGTAATAACTTACACTTATAAAGTGCTGTAAGCAGAGGTGTAACTAGAGGAAGGTGAATGGGACTCTCTCAGGGCACTAAAATTTAGAGGGGGATGATAATTTCAATAGCATAGAAATGGTTCCAGAGTTTTGCTATGTTAGCAGGAATGATTGATTAAAATTCCTCCCCCCAAAGGATGCACCCCAGGTGAATTTTCCCAGCTTCTCTCTACTCCCAGTCCTCTCCAGTGTCCTCCAGAATTAGTCTTGCTGTGTCCCAAATGCTCCAATGATGGAGTTAGTTTTTCAGACTTTCTCTAAATTGATCTTAAGGCAAAGATTGGAAGGTATGTTTCCTACAGCTTATTCTGGGTGAATATCTTGTAAAGTTCATGCCAGGTGCTCAAATTGCTTGTTATAGCTCTGGCTTTAAGGTTCATCTTAATGTTTTATATGATTAGATATGTGTCAGATTGCTTACTGTCTCATAGAGGGTGGGGAAGGGAACCAAGGGAGGGGATAGAATTTGGAACTCAGAACTTTTTTTGAAATGTTAAAATTGTTTTAACGTGTAATTGGGAAAAATAAAATGTTATCAAAAATAAGGTTCATCTCATTTAAACCTCACAACAACCCATGTGGCGTAAGTACTACAGGACTATTATCCCCATCTTATGGATAAAGAAACTGAGCTGTTAGAAGATATCAGTCCCTTATAGGGGATCAAAAATTTCTCAGTAGGGCCTTGTGACCTCTAATTATCACAGCAGCTTCAAGCAACTTAAGGAATAATTTTAGGTGAAGGCAGACATGATCCGTTTATGGCCAGTGTATGTGATTACTAATACACTGTGCCTCAGAGATACGTATGGAACTCTTGCATCAAAATCATTTCTCCTCCTGGTCTGAAACTGTACCTTAAAAACTGCTCTTAAAGGATTAATGCATTCATTGAGTCTGAAAACATCAGTTCTGGGAGGATCCTTAGAACTGGAGATTGCATCAGAATAAATTAGTCACTCACTGCATCCATTGGAATGAAAGTTGTAGTTCAAGTTTTAAAATGAGAAAGACACTCAATCAGTTTCTTCTACCCATTTCAATTCCTTCATTTGGAGGCAAATGCTTCTCCAAATGAGTGATTACTTGGTTACTCCATATCCATATTAGGAAAGAGAAAGGGGACAAAACTCACGCACAAGACTGATATGTAGAAAAGAGATTAAAGGCTATTCTACAGAGGCTGCTGCAGACGGAAGTGAGATGTTGACTATCCAAATCGGCATCCAGGTTGGGGTGATGCTGTATCAGCTCCCCAGATTGGGATCTGTGTGGCAGCTCAAAGATGGCTTTTTGTAGAAGAAAAGACCCACTTCTGACAAGAGTTAGGGATAGTGTCCCTTTTTCAGGAGTCCCAGGATGTTGAATGAGGAGGAACAAGGTGTTATCTGTTCTCTCCATTTCCAAATTTCTACTTTGAGATCTTGAGTGGGACGACAGTGAGAGTATGAGATTGGAATGCTTCCTGATTTGCTCAAGATTAACTAATGGGAAATATGAAGGGTCATAGCTATGGGCTATTTGGGTCCAGATGGACACATCTATGATGTTATATTTAGAAAAGAAGGAGAGATTATACTTTTTGGTTTTAAGGAAAAAGCAAAAGATGGTAAGAACCAATTTACACTTGCAGGATACCAGCCAATTGATAAAGACAGGATTCTCCTCAAGAGTATCTGCCTGTTGGCTAACACCGAGAGAATGGCTTTGGATTGTTTTATTGGAGTGAAGGAGATCAAAGGAGGTACTTTCCTTCTTTCCCCCTTAGGATTCTCCGTAAGAATCCTAATTGAGATTCTATAGGGTCAAGTCAAGCCAAGCCAATAAGCACTTAGTAAACATTTCCTTTGTTCCAGACACCATACTAAGGGTTGGGTTTACAAAGAAAGGCAAAAATAAGAAAGTTATACTCTGATGGGGGGAGACAATATGTAAACAACTATGTATGTGCCGACACTAGACAGAAGGTGCTAGCATTGAGTGGGAAAGGTCTCTTGTAGAAGGCAAGATTTAAGCTGAGACATGAAGGAAGCTAGGGAAACCAGGAGATGGAGGAAAGGAGGTAGAACATTCCAGAGATGGGGGATAGTGAAAAGACAGGGCTTTAAGAGACGGGATGCAGAGGAAAGAGAATAACCTCCCATTTATCAAAGACCCTAATACTGGGAGAAAAGCTGCAATTATGAATATAGCCAGAGGTCTGCTAATAAATGTTTAACATCTAAAGTGTGCCTAGGACACACTTTTTAAAAATTTAGTTTTTAACGTTCACTTCCATAAGATTTTGAGTTCCAATTTTTTCCTCATTTCTCCCTTCCCTCCACTCCAAGATGGCATATAAATTAAATGTAAAGAAGAATTAGAACCAATTGGAGAAATCATGAGAATGAAGAAACAAAAACACAAGTTTAGTCTGAATGATTAACATATCTCCATCACTTTCTTAAGTCTAGGCAAAATAATAAACTAAAGTCCAATTTGTAGCATTTGCTGATTTCTGAGGAGGAAATGCCCACACTGAAAATTTAACAATCAGTTCTCACAATCCAGCAGAAGCTGGTTCCAGCACTCCCTTGATTATGACTATGTATAAATGTCTGTATGCATATATATATTTTATAGTCAGGAATACTGAGTCATTGACATTCCTCTGAAGGGGGAAGGATGGCACGTATAGTTATGAAATTCTAAGAAATAAACATGTTTTTCTATAATTAATATGAAAGGACCATAGAGACCATAGAGATTTTGAAATGAATCATGGCAGTCATGGAACCATGGCCCTACAATATGGAGTATGGACATTTAGAAGGCACCAACACCATTTATACTTCTTCAGCAACATAGACATGGCTGAGTTTAGAGTCTAGCTAGAAAGAAAGAATAATTAGACAAAGATGAAATCTATCAGATGGTATGTACGGACCATCCCATTTCAAGGGAGCCTCTCAGTTCCCATTGAAGTAACCTTATTGTGTCAGATATTTTTTTTTTCTTTTCTTTTTTTTTGAGGCAATGGCATTAAGTGCCTTGCCCAGCATCACACTGCCAGTATCTGAGGTTGGATTTGAACCCAGTACTTACTGACTCCAGGGCCAGTGCTCTATCTACTATATCACTAATTGCCCCATGCCCTATCTTCTTTACCTCTCTGTCCCCTTCAACTGAATTTGTCTTAAGAAGTAGATTTGAGGGCAGATTGCTCCAATATGTTCTTATAACATTTACTAGTGAAGGATTATAACTATATAATACTATATAGTATTATATAATATACCATATATAGTATATAATTATATTATATACTATATAAAACTATATAATACAGGATTATCCTGTATTAGAACATAGAATATGGAACATTAGAGCTGGGAAGGACCTTAGAAGATGGAGCTTAGAACAAAGAATGTCAGTGGACACAGGGAACTGGACTGAGAGGCCAGTTACTGAAATCACATCTTCCAGTTTAGGCTTGGGAAGTTTCCAAAATGCACTGTGCTTTCACAGTGGTGGTCATCCTAGAAGACCAATCTCTACCAGTCAGTAAAGGCAGCAAGTTGACTTCCCTCCCTGGGCCTTCAATTCATTTTTTTTCCTTCCTGCAGCTTCCTGAGTCAGCAGCTTCCCCTTGGGGAACCACCTCCTTTGTTTCTTCATATCTCCTCCTGGGAAAGAGGCTCTGGGAAGCTTCCGGGGTGAGACAAAGGACTCAGATAACAGCTGTGGCCCAAGAATTCCCTGATTCACCTAACCCTTGACCACCTAGCTTCTTACTTTCTCCATTTTTCTCTCTCCTATCTTCAGAGCTTACTTCTCTGGGACATTCTACGTTTTCTGAAAATTCAGCATGGGAAAGTGCACAGAATTTTTCTTGAAAAGACCTGGGTTCAAGTTTTTCCTTCTAATTGCATAACAATTATTGAGTCCCTTTGCTTCTCACCAAAGACACACCCTTGTCATCTATATAACGAGGACCACACCATTTGTATTACTTAGGTGAGGGATCTATTGTGAAGAAATCACTTGTAAACCGCAGAGTCCCTCTAAAATCTGAGAAATATTAATGTTATTTTATCTTTGAAGGCAAATAAGCCCAAATGGCCAATTAACCATGGCTCAAAGAATATAAAGTCAATGTTACAAATATTTATTGATGTTCAGTGGGAACAAGACTGTATCTTGGGCACACAACACAGTCCTTGCCCACAGGGAGCTTAAAATCTACAAAGAGGGATACAAGATGTAGGGAAACAATGAGAATTGGGAGGGAGAGTAGAGCAGGAGCAGAGAATTCAGAAGAAAGTTTGATGAGAGAGAGAATCATTTCCAGAGGAAAGATCAGAGAAGGTTTCATTGAAAAGGTAGGTAGGAACGGGTCTACACAAATCCTTTCTTGCTTCCCAGCCCACTCATCCCTGAGAATTTTCCCATATTTGAGGAAACAGTCTCTCCCATGGACAGCCAGCCACTCATCCCTTGTTGTATCTAGACACTCCTAGAGATATCAACTTTATGTACATGAATTTTCTGTGGGTATGAAATTAAGACAAGAGCATCAGGGTCCCTAAAGGTCTACCCAGGTTGACATGATGAGCTCATCAAGAGAACAAGATGAAATTGAACAAAAGAATATCTATAATACAGATGTATTTCTTCTGTCTTAAGAGAGAAGGAAGGAGGGGAAGGGCTGCCACATGCCACATTTAACAATAGAGGTGGGGGAGTCATTTCTTTCCTGGGGAGTCAGAAAGCTAAGTCAGGGAAGTAGGAGGACTTTTTCAGATCCCCAGAATTCAAGAGATTATAGAAGGTCTCAAAAGATTCAGGATATAAAATGGCAAAACATAGGCCATAACATATCTCATCTGGAAGGCACCTTCGAGATGCTGTGGGTAAGTGGTCTCATTTTATAAGTAACAACTAAAGTGTGCAGATTTGCCTAGTTTACCTAAAATTACAAAGTCAGTAAATGACAGGGCACAGGTTTTCTGTTTTCCCAGGCCTGTGCCATTTCTCTTAACACATCTTTCTTTCTTCCATCTCCCTAGTCTTTGAATAAATTATATGCTCCAGGGTGTAATCAGAGTTGTCAATATTTAAAGACATAGTATAAATACTATATTTATCTAGGTAGTAAGACTACTGTCTACTCCTGATAAACTAGTATTTTACACATATTGAAGGGCTTTCATTCACATCTATTATCTCATTTTTACATGACCATGTAATTTCTTTAAAAATACAGGAGGTTGGCTTGAATTTAAAAGGTCTTCCCGTTCCTACGGTATTACAAATTCAGTGAATCAACAACATGAAGCAGGAACAAAGATGCTAACTTTATTTTAGGCTACTGGATCTTACTCTCTAGAGCCTGAGAGGCAATGGCCCTCCTGACTTCCGCCCTGATCAGATCAAGTATGGGGAACAAATTCCATTATGGGTGTCACATTTTAGGAGAGATATTGGCAGATGAAAGGGTATACAGAGGAGGGGGACCAAGTTGGTGAAAGGACCAGAAATCAAAGACGATCAATGACAGAAGGAAAGGACCCATATGTACAAAAAATATTTATAGTAGCACTTTTTGTTGTAGCCAAGAACTGGAAACAAAGTCTGTGCCTATCAGCTAGGGATGGCTGAACAAATTGTGATAGATGAAAGTAATGGATTGGTATTGTTCTATAAGAAACAGCAAATATGAAGTATTGAAAGAAACTTGGGAATTTATATGAATTGGCGCAGAGCGAAAGGGGTTGAACAAGAGAAGATGGTCATGATGACCATAATCATTTAAAGGAAAACAGGAAGTCTTCCCCAGCCCCTCTTGATTCCAGGACCTTCTTTTTTTAGTTACTTCCTATTTATTCTGTGTATATTGATTTGCATGTTGTCTCCAACTTTAGCTTGTAAGCTCCTTGAGGGTAGGGACTATTTTTTGCCTCTTTTTGTATTCCCAGCACTTGGCACAGTAACTGGCACATAGTAGGTGCTTAATAAATGTTTATTGATTGAAAGACTTCAAATGTCCAGTGGATGCAGTGACCAATCAAAAGAGCTAATGTTTATATCATGCTTTAAGGTTTGCAAAGTTCTTTGAATAGACTTTCTCACTGGATCATGGCTTTAGAAGACCGATGATAAAGCATGCTTCTTGCCTCTTGGCAGAGAGGTGGTAGACTAGAGGTACAGAATGAGATATACATTTTCCAAGATGATCATTCTCTTGATTTGTTTTGCTTGATTATGTTTCTCTGTCATAGGGGAGAAAATTCTAATTGAAGGAGAGACTTATTGGTTTGTGATAAAGATTTTAAAAAAGAGTACCAATAAAACATTAAAAATATACAGAAGAAAGCAAAAAAGTTCATTTGAAGAGATAAAGAGGGCAATTTTGTTACTGCTTTGTTAAATTTAATATCCACTTAAAACTAATATGTTTACAAGAGCTCATAAAACCCTTTTTCGTTCTTTGCATATTACAGTGCTTGTGCTTATTGAGGATTCAGTTCATAATAAAAAGAGAAATTTTTTTTAAAAAAAGAAAAGAAAAATAATTTCAGAGAAGGATCACTTAAAGAACTTGGGATGTTTAATCTGGAGAAGGCTTAGTGGACACACAACTGAGGTCTTCAAATATCTGAAGGGTTATTATAGGAAAGAGAAAGATTAGATTTGTTCTGCTTGACCTCAGAAAACAAAAGCAAGAGTTATATGAAGAATATGCAGAGAGGAAGGTTTTAAGTTTGGTGCATGGAAAATTTGGTATGATCTGAGCTATCCAACAAAGGATGGGTTCCCTTAGAGTTGGCGAATTCACTGTGTCTAGAAGAGCAGTAGCAAGGGTTGGATGATTAATTGTTGGGGACATGGCAGACGGGATTCCTACAATCAGTAAGGCTGGGTTGGATCCTTTCTGAGGTTACTTTCAATGGTATAATTCAATTTTATTCAATGCTCATAAGTGCCTACTATGAATAAGGGAAGCAAAGATAGACAAAACCTGCTTTCAGGGAGTTTACAATCTGATGGAGGAGGAGGCTGACAAAACATTCAAATAATTGAGGAAAAGATATCCACAAATGAGAAGTCCAAACAAATAATTATGAGAAATTTGAGGAAGAAGAGATTACTTTTATCTGGGGGTGGGGTGGGGTCTGGGAGGAGATGACACATAAGTTGGGTCTTGAAAGAAGGAAGTTATGCCAATAGCTGAAGAAGGGAGAGAATTATTTCTAGTCATGAAGGACTGAGTAAGCAGAGGCATTGAGATAGCATGGGGTATGATCAAAATGGAGAACAAAGAGTGATCTAGAATGTAATATATACAAAATATAAAGCTAAATGTATAGGTTAGAACTAGATAGGAAGGGCCTTGAATACCAGATTAGGAGTTTATTCCTTATTTGTAGGCAATGGTGAGCAGCTGAAGGCTTTGAGTAGAAGAAAGATACAATTTGAGCATGCATGAGGAAGATGATGTACACAGATAAAGGGAAGGACTGGAGAGGGGAGGGTCTGGAATTAGGAAACCAACTAGGCTGTCATGATGGTCTCAAAGAGAAGAGATTAGAACCTGATGGGAAGGGGAATGGGGAAGAATAGATGGATGTGAAAACTTTTGCTGAAGTAGAATTGACAGGATTTGGCAACTGGTCAAATATGTAGGAGTAAAGGAGAAAGAAGGGACAAAGATGACTGTGAGATTTCAAGCCAGGGTAAGTGGGAGTGTCATCAACAGAAATAGAAAGATTGGGGAGAAGTAGATTTGGAGGAAGGATGATGAGTCCAATTTTGGACAGGTTGAGTTGGAGGTGGTGCATTGGTCAGTAACTGGAGATTTAAGGTGGGAACTCAGGAGAAGAGGTTAGGGTTGAATGTAGACTGAGGAATCATCTACATAGAGGTCATCATTGAAATCAAAGGACAACTCACCAAGAGACAGAGTGTAGAGACAGAAAGAGAAGAGATCTGTGGGTCTATAATTCTAAAAGAATGTCAGGGTGATCCAGAAAGAATGACTAAATGAAATATTCACTAAACACCTACTATCTGCAAAGCAGTATGCTAAGGGTTGGGTATGCAACTAGGAATATAAGACAGTCCTTGCTCTCAAAGAGCTCACATTTTATTTTATTGTTTAAAATTTAATATTTAATTCTCCCCACCAATTTTAACATTCTTTTTTCAATTTTTGAATTCCTAATTCTCTCCCTTCCTTTCCTCTCACCTTCACTTAGAAGGCAAGTGATGACAAGAGCTCAGGAGTCCTGGGCTTAGCACAATATCTGGTACATAATAGGCTTATCAATTGACTAATGATAGTACTAGGTCTGCTACTGTTTAGCTCCATGATATTGAACAAGTTATAGGACTTTCACAGGATTCAGAACTGGAAGTGACCTTGAATGAATGAATAAATGTATGAATGAAGAAGTAATAAAAAAAGTATTTGTTAAACATTTGTCACCTGTCAGGCACTTTGCCTGATACAAATACAAATACAAAAGAAAGAGTCTTGTCCTTGAGCAGCTTATATTCCAACAGGGATAGACAATACACATAAAGGAATGATGGCAGGGAAAGGATGTTTTGGTCTGCAGAGTCCCAGGGATGGTAAAGTAAGTGAAGACATAGGACAGTCCATTGATAGCATTTCCAGAAACAATGGTCCACTTGATTTGTTTACTGACCTTACCAGACACTTTGTTTAACACTCTCATTTTACAAATGAAGAACCTAAAATCCAGAGAAAGAGAGATGGAAAGACACACACACACACACACACAGACAGAGAGAGACAGAGACAGAGAGACAGAGAGAGGGAGAGACAAAGAGACAGAGAGAGACAAAGAGAGAGAGAGACAGAGAGAGTTTTGTCCCTAAGTTGCTGAACTGAACTTGGATTTTTCAATTCCAAATCAATACGGCATGGTATGACACCATGTAAGTCTCAGCTTCTTGGGTTAAACTATCTCTATGGTAACTTTCAGTTCTGATTTGTGCTATGATTTGTCTATTACTTTATTGTACTTTCCTGAAGGCTCCTACTTCCATATGAAAAATCATTTCCCCTTTTCCCACAAAAGTAGGATCTGTAGGAAGAAGAAAACAGTGTGTGTGTGTGTGTGTGTGTGTGTGTGTGTGTGTGTGTGTGTGTGTGTGTTTGTCCTTTGTGGCCGAAGAAGACCATGCCATCAGAGAAATAATGACATGACTTTCACTTGACTTTGTTTTCAGTGAGGGAGGCTGTGTAGGTCACCAGCCTCACTTCTCCTCCAGAGCCATCTGAATGCAGTGACCAGATATTCATCAGGATGACCCAGGATGAGGCAACTGGGGTTAAGTGACTTGCCCAAGGTCACACAGCTAGTGAGTGTCAAGTGTCTTAGGTGAGATTTGAACTCAGGTCCTCCCGACTCATGCTCTATCCACTGCACCACCTACCTGCCCCAGGAAGAAGAAAACAGTAATCCTCAGAGGGCATGTCACTCAACACATTCAGTCAATTCTTTCATCTGAAGTACCAGCCAGGCCTTAACTCAGCCATGTTCTGGTAAGTATTTAACAACTAATTCTCCACAAATCCATAGAAAATTTTTCATTTTTATATTTATGTTTTAGTTTTAATACTCACTTATATAAGATTTTGAGTTCCAATTTTTTCTTCCTACCTTCCTCATCCCCAAGATGTAATCTGATATAAGCTATACATGTACAGTCATATTAAACATAGTTCCATATTAGTCATGTCATGAAAGAAGAATCAGAATAAAAGGAAAAAAACACACAAAGAAGAACAGAAAGAAAAGAGTGCGCTTCGATCTGTGTTCAAACTCCATAGTTCTTTCTCCAGATGTGGACAGCATTGTCCATGATGAGTCTTTTGGAATTGTCTCAAATCATCGTATTTCTGAGAAAAGTTAAGTCTATCAAAGTTGATAAGAAGGCAATGGCACAATTTACTGAATTTACTGTTACTGTGTACAATGCTCTCCTAGCTATTGAGTCAAATTTTTATGAAGACAAGCCATTCCACAATTGATAAACGGTCGAAGGATATGAATAGAGAGTTTTCAGGTGAAAAAATTAAAACTACAGTCATATGAAAAAATGCTCTAAATCACTATTGATTAGAGAAAGGCAAATGAAAACAACTCTGAGGCATCACCTTATACCTATCAGATTGGTTAATATGACAAAAAAGGAAAATAATAAATGTTGGAGAAGATGTGGGAAAATTGGAATACTAATGCATTGTTGGAGTTGTGAACTGATCCGACCATTCTGGAGAGCAATTTGGAACTATGCCTAAATGGCTATAAAAACCGGCAATATCACTTCTAGGTCTGTGTCCCTAAGAGATAACAAAAAAGGGGAAAGAGCTTATGTACAAAAATATTTATAGTAGCTGTTTTTGTGGTGTCCAAGAACTGGAAATTGAGGGGATACCCATCAATTGGGGAATGGCCGAACAAGTTATGGTATATGAATGGCATGGAAGCCTATTGTGCTATAAGAAATGATGAGCAGGTGGATTTTAGAAAAACTTGAAAAGACTTACATGAATTGATGCTGAGAGAAGTGAACAGAACCAGGAAAACATTGTATATAATAACAGCAACATTGTGTGGTGACCAACTTTGATAGACTTAGCTTTTCTTAGTAATACAATGATCTAAGACAATTTCAAAAGACTCATGATGAAAAGCTTTCAAATTAAACGTGCATCATTATTTACTCCATTACTTTCTTAAATCTAGACAATCAACAATTCAACAAATCAAGGCCTGATTTGTAGCATTTGTCATTTCAAGGGCTCCCAAGCCCCATGAGCACATTCTTTTCTTAACCCCACACCTTGGATTAGGACTACAGTCATTCATTCCACAACTCCACTTTCCCCATTGCAGTTTCAACATATCTTGGGTGAATGTAAGAAATTAAATAGAAATTGACGAGGGGGAGTTTCACAGAAGACATGTGAAGGCCAATAGATAACACAGAAAAACTTTAGAACTTCATAAATGTATAAAATATTCATATAGTATTGTATAAAATCAACATATTTTATCTTTTAATACCTTAATGATTCAGACTTCTTTTCTGGTATGAAGGGAGGGTCAAAAAATTTTACTCAGATTTTCCATATTGTGGGGGCACAGCACCCCTAACACCTTCCCTGTGAAAGGGATAACTGTACATTATTTTCCATTAACCACTTCTTACAAATCTTCATTAGCTTTGAATATTCCAGGTTTATCTAAATTCTCCTTGTCCTTCATAACAGCATAAAACCCATCTTCTTAATTTCAATTCTATTCTACTCAGCAGTTAGTAAGGGCATATTAAAATTAATATAACATTTATTAATACATCATTAACCACTAATATTAATATATTTATATCAATATAATAAATTAATATGTTAATATAATTTATATTTATATTAATATAAATATAATATCATTAATATAGTAATATAACATAATGATATTCTGTGTGCAGAATACTGAGAAAAATAGAGACATAGATAGAGCCAAAGAGAGACATAGACACACAGAGATAGCACTTATTAAGTACTTACTATGTAGTAGGCACTGTGCTTACAAAAATAAATGAGATATATAACATTATCAAATCGCTAACCCTCTCAGGGATGGAGGGAGAAAATTTGAAACTCAAAACTTAAAAAAGCACAAAATATTAAAAATTGTTTAAACATGTAATTGGGAGAAAATAAATTAGTACTTAAAAAATAAAACCAAGGAAGACAATTCCTTTCCTCAACGAGCATATATTTAATTGTGAAATGAGAGTGCATAAAGGTAAGCCAGATGGTGGCATGAAATGGCCATAGCTAGAAGACACACTAGGCCTTGGGAATACAATCTTCCAGGTTCCTTCTCCAACAATTCAGCTTACAATGTGCACACACCTTTTCCTCATGCACAGTTCTTGTGTCACTGTTCCTTTCCCCAATACTCAACAATATGCAGAAATGGAAAAAGACAACCACCACAGGGCTGGGGATCATTTTCAGTTTTTTTATTTTTTTAAGGAGATTTTTTGTGTTTTTTAAAAATCCCTAATAATTGGTACATTGCCTGGAACATAGCAGGCACTTAATAAATGTTTTTTGAGTTGCACAGGATTAAATCTTGTCTCCCTGACCACAGTGGGGACCCCATTGGGGCAATATGGTAGATCTAAAAGAGGTCTTATAAATAATAAAACCTTAACCTCTTCATTATGAGGAGGAGGGAACTGAGTCCCACAGAGATTAAGTGGTTTGCCTAAAATCACATAGTCAGAAGGCAGCTGAGATGGAATTCCATCCAATCCATGTCTTCTCAATTCTAGTCCAGTGTTCTTCCACTATCGTATGCTATTGTTTCAAGGTCTGTGTCTTCTCCTACCTTCTCCCATTGTAGTAGAGCTGAGGTTAGAGCTGGTCATGTAGTAGAAAACCAATGAATATCTATTGAAATAAATGGAATTATCCAAATTAACATCTATTTTACAGGTAGCTGGTGCAGCTGAAAGAAACTTGAACCAAGACTTAGGAGCCCCAGTCTGGCTCTGTCACTGATGTGCTATAAAATGAAACCACTGGATGAGATGACTGGGGCCTGATGACTCCATTAATCATAAGATAATAAGAAATCATAGCAGTCATCTAATCCAACACTTTCACTTTACAGAGGAAGAAGCTGGGGCCCAGAGAAGGAATGGGATTTGCCCAAGGTCACCCAACCAATTAGTATCAGAGGCTCTGACTTCTCATTCAGTGTTCCTTCTATTACCCCTAGACTGGTCCCTATAGGATAAGAGATTTAGAGTTGGAAGGTGCCTTTCACATTCAATCCCCTGTTTGTTACAGAAGAAAAATGAGAAGACCAAGAGAGGTCAAATTAATTGTCCAAGACCACACAGCTAATAGGTAGAAGAGCTGTGATTGACTCCAAACCAAGTATTCTTTTCCAAGGCACTATGTTGTCTCTAAGGTACCTTGATATTGTCCTTGCTGGTTGATAATCCATCAACAAATGATCATAGAATTTCAGACGTGGAAGGACCCTGAGAAGACAGAGTATAGAGTAGAGAATGCCACAGCTGGAAGAGATCTTTAAGTTCACTTAGCTTGGGAATTCTTAAGCTGGGGTCCAAGGACTTCAAAAAGCACTGTGGATAGTTTTCAGGGGGAATGTGGGTGAGGAAAACGTTGCATTTGTAGTTTCATTCACCTCTAACTGAAATTTAACATTTTCTTCACTTATGTATGAAACGATAAGTATCATTCTGAAAAGGGGTCCATAGGTGTCATCAGACTGCCACAAAGGGGTTCATGACTCAAAAAAGATTGAGAATACCTCCCTTTGCCCAATTCCGTCATCTTGAAAATGAGGAAACTGAGGTCCCAAAAGGGGAAGGGACTCATTCAAGGTCTGCAAATGTTGGGGTAACTCTGACTACCCTCTCCTTTCGTCCTCCCCCTCCCCAGTGACTCAAAGTCAGGATTGATCTTAGGAGACCTGGGCAAGCCCCTTGATAAGTCCATTAAAAGGTGAAGCTATGTATAGGCTCTTCCCCCTTCTCACTGCCTCTCTGAACACTCCCACCTCCACGGGGGTGTTGGAGAGGGTTGTTCTATGAGATGACATCTCTTAGGGCTGGAGTTTCTCGGAAGGCATCTCTGGGTCTCTATGACTGCACGATGGCCCCCGAGAAGCCTACGGGACTCTTGTGTAAGGCAGTCAAATCAAGATGAGTCGATTGAAAACGAAAGGAGAGCCAGAGAGGCAGAAACCAAAAGCTGAGTAACAGTGAGACAGAGTCAGAGCCTGGGTCAGGCCAGGTACCAAGTGGGAGTTCAGATAAAGGAGTTTATTTTCCACTCTCCCCTGCCCAAGATGGTTTAAGGACTAGTTTTAGTCCTGAAAGGTCCCATATCATGACAAGGGGTAGCCCCCGCAAGGCAGTACAGGATGGATTGGGACTATGACTTGGACATGAATCCTCACTGACACTTAACCAGCTATATGACCTTGGGCAAGTCAGTTTCCCTCTGTGGACTCCAGCTTCCTCCTCAGTAAAATGAAGGAGATAGGGCTATATAATCACCTGGTCCCTTCCATTTCTGACATTCAACAATTCTATCATGTATATCACATATCCTTCACATAGATAGGTATGACAACTTAAAGGTTCTAAAGTACTTTTATACATACTCTCTCATCTGAGTCTTCCAATAAGTATCCATCCCCATGTTACAGATGAGAAGCCTGACATCCTGAGAAGTGAAGTTGGCCTACCCACAGTTCCACAGTGAACTGGTGGCAAAGCCAGGATTTGGAAAACTCATATGCCCTGTTTCCCTGACCAGGTTAGCATTCTCCTCACTGCTCCTCGATGACCTTTTCCACACCTGACCCAGATTTCCCCCTCCTGCCAATTACTTGGCAGCTTTCTTCCTAGAGAAACAGGTGCATCCTTCATGGGCACAAATACCACAATAAGAACAGATCACATCTCTCCGGTCCTATAGTTTGGAAGCTTTCAAATGCTTTGGAGGCAGGTGGCATGGTGTCGAGGAGGCAGTGTCTTAATGTTTGAATCCTATCTGTGACTTCAGCTGCACGATCATGGATAAGTCACTCCCTCTAGATTCTAGAGTCTGGAAGCTTCCTTTCCTTCATCTGTAAAATGGGAATAGTAATATTTACCCCACAGTGTCGTTTGCCTGGAGACTCAAGTGAGATATGTGCAGAATGCTTAGCAACATTGAAAAACACTATCTCAATACCAGCTAATCAAGTCATGTTGATGAATATTTACTAAGCCCTCACTATGTGCCAGGCACAGGGTATACAAATATAAGCAAAAGAAAGTCCCCCCTCAAAGAGCTTAGGGAGTCAAGAAACAAATGGGAGGCAGGTAGATCATTTAGCTATGGTAGCTAAGTCTAGACAGCTAGAAACAGAGCTGGGAAAGGAATGAAGGAAGGTTGGTCTGGACCTTTCTTCTAATGGAGTTCTAAGAGGAATTCACTGATGGACTGCTAGTATTATTCTGTCTCATAACAACCCTGTAAGGTAGGGCATATACCCATTTTATAGATAAGGAAATTGAGGCTCAGCCATGTTGAATAACTTGTCCAAGGTTACACAACTCATAAATAGCAGACCCTAGACACTCAGGTCTTCTGACTCTCAACCCAGTCCAACCCACGTATCATGTGTCAGCGGAAAGAATGCTGGATTTTGAGCCCAAGGCCCTAGGTTCAAATGCTGACTCTGATATTTACTAGCTGGGTGACCTCAAGCAAGTCACTTAACTTTTCTGGGGCTCAGTTTTTCATCTGAAAAGTGATGGGGTTGGATGAGATGGTCTCTACATCTCTGATTCTAAGGGCTGTCACCCTTAGAAGATTACATGTGATCTTCCTGGACCCACATGGCAGAATGAGGAGCAAGAGCTAGGCAGAAATGATGGAGCTCGATATAAAGGAAGAGCAGGACTCAGCTCTAAATTTCCAATTCTATGATCCATACACACAGAGATGAGAGGAGTTGAGAGGCAGTACGGTGCAGTGAAAGGAGCACCAACTTTGGAGTCAGATGGCACGGTTTGTTCAAATTCCTGCTCAGCTACTTACTACTTGTGTGATTTTGGGCAAGTCACTGCATGCATTTTGGCCTCAATTTCCTCCCCTTTAAAATGAGGGTAATGGGGGCAGCTAGGGGTCCCAGTGCACTGGTCCTAGAGTCAGGAGGATCTGAGTTCAAATCGGGTATCAGATACTTGATACTTACTTGTTGTGTGACCCTTTTTGCCTTACAAAAAAAAAATTAAATAAGAAAATTAAAATGAGGGTAATGGATTTGCTGACTTCTAAGGTGCCTTGTATCTCTAAATCCTCTGAGGGTGAACTAAAAGGGACATGATGGAACCCTGGATTTGATTCCCACATTTGCAGATGAGGAAACAAACCTAGAGAAGAACTGACCTGGGAAAGGTCATATACATGCCTGATGTGAGTCCAAATTCAAGGCTCTTCTCATTGGGCCACCCTACCTCCTAGTAGTCAACTACACAAACCCATACATGTTCTTCCAAGAAAGGCTTGCTGTACATTCACAATCTCTATCCTTTCAGCCCTGGGCTCAGGCTTGGAGAAAGGGCTTTCTGGCTGACCCAAAGGGTTTGTGTTCGGGGATCCCAAAGAGTAGGGGCAAAGGAGGGGGAGGAAGTCTTCGATGAGTAGGAAGTGGAAACCTCCCTGAGCATACCCCAGTTCCTGGGAAATACTGCTTAGGGCAAGGGGGGCGCTGGGTTTTTACCCCATACCTTGGCCTTATGCCCAGACTGTGCCATTCTCCTGCAGGTTGGCTCCTCCCTCTCTGGCAGCAGGCCCTGTCCTTTGGGGAAAGGCGGAGCTGGGCCCCATGACGTGGACCTGACAGATAAACAATGTGATCCGGTCTCCCTCCCCACCCTCCCAGGCCTCCCATGCTGATCCACGTGCCACAGGGCCACCTAAGGGGAGTCCCTCAAGTCAGGTAGCAAGTCTGGGGGTGCGCAGAGGTGGGGCGGGGGGAGGGAGCTGGTTCTGGTAGAGGAAGAAATGATTTCATCCCTTACTGTAACAATGACTCCCCAAGAGTCTTCTCATGAACTCGGGCTGCGCTGAGGCAGGAAGGGGGCAGCTGAGGGACTAAACATTTCCAGGATTATGTCACCACCGCTGAGCCTCATCACGCTTGAACATCTTCCAGAGTACGCTGTGTGGAGCTGATGGGGGGAAGGGAAGAAAGCACAGCTGTCGGGTTTGTTAGAAATCCGGCAGGCTGGGCTGGGCTGAGGTTGGGCAGGAAAGCGCTCTCCGAGGAGTCCAAAGTGCTGCATCCAGAGCCAGGGGCCCAGGATAAACACTTCTTAAGGGCCCACCATGTGCCACGCCCTCTGATAGAGGCTTGGGATACACAGATAACAGTCAAGCAGCCCCTGCCAAGGAAGCTTGAATTCTTTCAGGGGAGACCATGTGTAGGTAGACAAACAAAGGCAAACTGCCAGCCAAGCAGCCACAGAGTGACTCTGAATGCGAAGGCTGAGAAGGGGCAGAGGCATCTGGGTAGTACAGTGGATGAAACACAGCCCAGAGTCAGGAAGGCCAGGTCAAATTTGACTTTAGACACTTCCTAGTCACATGACCCTGGGCAAGTCAACGAGCTTCGCTCAACCTCAGTTTCCTCATCCATAAAATGGGGATAATGGTACCACCATAACACCTTCCTCTCAGGGTTATTGCGAATGAGATTCACCAAAAGAGAAGGTTCTTAATAAAATACTTGTTCCCTTTCCCCTTTATTCTCCTACACACGTTCCACAAGTCATGTTCCTACTCTGAGCCTCAGTTTTCCCCTCCAAAGTTGAGGGGTTGGATTCAGTGATCTCGAAGGTCCCTGCCAATGGACAGTTGTGTGGCACAGTGGAGAGTGCCAGGCCTGGAGTCAGGAAGACTCATTTTCAGGAGTTCACATCTGGCCTCAGACACTAGTTGTATGACCCTGGGCAAGTCACTTCACCCTGTTTCCCTTGGTTTCCTCATCTGTCAAATGAGCTGGAGAAGGAAATGACAAACCACTCTAGTATCTTTGCCAACAAAACCCAAATCGGGTCATGGAGAATTGGATGTGATCGAAAAAATGACTGAATGACAACTACCACACCTGGCAATTCCTATTATATTCTCAGACTGGGAGATATAAAAATAAAGAGAAAAAAGTCTCCGACCTTCAAGTTGTTTATAATCTATTCCTGTGGGAGGATCTGTCACATGCTCAAATAAAGATATAAGAAGGAGAACTAAGTATATTTCTTCTCCTAAACAATCCCCTCCATGAATTCCATGCCCAGTCAAGTTGAACTACTTTCTGTTCCTAATACACATACATGGTTCAACCTTTGTGCCTTTGTCCTATAGAACCCTGAGGCCTGTAGAGATGTGTCAAGATACTGGAACCTGGATGTTCCAGCAGGGGCCAGATGATTCCTTATTCGGAATGTTTTATGGTTGTTGTTCATCATTTATTGTTGAAAAGGTTCAATGACATTATGAGGGTGTCTTGACTTTTGTGTAAATTGGAGGCAAAGTTGTGCAAAGTCATCAACTTTACTCCCTACTCCAGAGTCATCAAAGTCCAGTGTTAGGGTCAAGGTCAAGATGATTGGGGATGGCCCTGGGTGACCTTGCCTTTGTAGATCTAAAGCCATGCCTATTCAATGACTAAGAGCTAAATTAGAGTTGAGACAAAAGATGGCTCATTTTACCATTATACAGTTGTTAGTCTGGGAAGAGAAGACCCTCAGAGTTTTTGGTCAGAATAGAAAACAATTGCTATGCAGGGTGATTTGGGTTTAAAGGTAGAGTCAAGTAACTCTATTTAAAATATAATGGACCTTTTAAAGTCTATCCTTCCAAAGCTATATTTCAAGAAATCAAAAATGAAAACTGCATAGGACAAAAAGTAGATTGTCTCAGCTTTTGAAAAAAAAACTAAAATCAAATAAATAAAAGAAGGAAAAGAAAGACAAGAGAAAGGAGGAGGAGGAGCAAGAAGAAGGAGGGGAAGGAGAAGAAGCAAAAGGAGGAGGAGAAGGAGAAGAAGGAGAAGCAGTAGCAGCATTTTCCAACTTCTGATGTTTTAGTGGCATCCAATTCCCATCGTTATAGTCATCAGGTAACAGTTCTAGTTCCACTTTTCTCTGTATCAGTTCATGTAAATTCTCCCATGTTTCTCTGAATTCCTCCTACTTGTCATTTCTTTTGCTACAACAGCAATATGCCCCTATATTCATGTCCTGCACTTTACTCAGCTGTTCTCCAATGGATGCACACCCACTCTATTTCCAGCTCTTTGTTCCTACAAAAAAAAGTGTTGTGCAAAGCACTTTCTTCACAGATACAAAGCAAGACTGTTAGTGAGAGATCAGAACATATTCAAGCTCACGCAGCTAAATAATGGCAGCAGAGATTAGATTAGAAATTAGGAGACTTGGGTTGGAGAACCAGCTCTGACACTAACTAGCTGTTTGACTTTGGGCAAACCAGTCATTCCCCTTTCTAGGCTTTAGCTTCCCCTACTATAAAAGAAGGGTGTTGGATGAGTGCCTTCATTTTAGATTTAAAGAAAATGAAACTCAAAAGGGGAAAAGAGCTCAATTTAGGTCACACCCTCGCCGATGTTAGAGATGGGACTAGAGCTCAGGTCTCCTGGCTCCCAGTCTAGGATAATAAGCAATAACAATAAGCAATGAGGTTTGGCATTCAGCCCCTTCCTGAGGCTCGGCACAATTCTTAAGCTTGCTGCTGAATCGTCAAAGAAAGACTCAGAGTCACTAGTCTCTACTTCCCAAGTCAGGAAACTGATCAAACATGTTCTAGAAAGATTTCAAACAAAATATTTTAGACAAAAAATGTTTCCATGTCACACTCTATACAACTTATCTGCTCTCAGAACTCCTAAAGCACCCTGGTTACATTGCTTCTATGAAAATAAAAAAGCTTTTGCACAAATAAAAGCAAAGTACACAGAATAAGAAGGAAAGAATTATACCAGGGGTGGGGTGGGGGGAAATCTGCGCAATAAGCTTTACTGATACAAGTCTGTCATCAAAAATCTATAAAGAATTTACACAAAGCCAAGAGCCAGATTCTTTCTCTCAATCACTGGATAAAGTGAGTTAAAGGGTATGACTGAGCAGTTTTTGAAAGAAGGACCAATTACCAAGAATTACATCAACTATTACAATGATGTCCAATAATTAACCAATAAGTTTGAAAATGTTCAAACTGTAATAATCCAAGATATGCAACAACCAATTCTAAGATATATCCTCATACTCATCCATTATACAAAGATATTAAAAAATGAGAAAAATTCAGGGGTGGTACGACTAAAGGAATACAGGCAGGATTTTACACTACTGATGAAGTTATTAAATGATTTAGCATTCTGAGAAAGCAATACAGAATTATACTGTAAGAGCTACAAAAACTTATTCCTATCCTTTGATCTTGGCAGTCTCACTGCGGGGAAGCTACTGATGGTAAGAAATGACCTCTATATATGTGGCCCCATTCCTGGAAGAAAAGTTGTGATAGCAAAAATCTGGAGACAAACTCTGTGTCCAAAAATTGAAGAATGCCTGAATAGGTTATGGCTTTTGAATATAGCAGAAAAATACAAAATATTTCCTAAAAAATGAGTAGTGTGAATAGGAAGGATGGGAAGACTTATATGAAGTAGTAAAAAATAAAGAAAACAGAATTATAAAACAATGTGCACTCTGACCTGATTGTTTACAGGTGTGTGAAAGAATAATAAAAGCAACAGAACTCTGAGAAATACACAGAAAGGTAATTCAGAAGGGTCATTGAAACACACAAAATGATTTTATTATCATTTTGTCAAAGTTATTGCACGTATTTGGGGGTGGGGCTGGGATTTGGTTTAGGTGGACTTCTTTTCCTAAGCAATCTGCCAAAGTGATAGTTCTATGTGCAATCATTAACAACTACTTCTTGTTACTTTTATTTTCTGTTCTTTTTTTCTTAATAGCACATTTGAATTGCACTTGTAGCTGAAAGTCATAACAAAAAAGATTATTGAAGCTGGTACGCCTAAGCATACCCCTCCTCCTTTTCATGTCTCTCAAAGAAGGTATGAAATTCCATGGACAAGATCAATTTTTGAGCAAGCCATGAAACAGATTCACCTGATACCAGTTAGCCAGGCAGCCCATCTTTTTTATGTCTCTGGCATTTGGTGTGAGTTTATTTAGCACCCTGGATACCACATTGATGATGAAGTACATGAGTGGTCCCTGCACCTAAGCTCTGCCTTGGGTTTGGTTCTTAAAAGGAATCTATCTATACACACACTCTAGAATGACTACAAATGGATGCAGATTGGTCTATACTTTCTGGAGAGAGACTCTTCCAAGGAACCATATAAACCTTCGTGTGACTAAGGAAGTAAGTGACAGCAGTCTCTACTTCACCAATATTATCTCACAACTCCCTTGGGAAGTAAGCACGTGTGTGTGTGTGTATACATACATACATACATATATATATATATATATATATATATATATATATAAGCATATGTATGTATATGTGTATGTGGGCACATGTGTGTATATACCCACATATATTTTGTGCGTATATATTCATGATTTTGGTATATATTTTATACATGTGTTTGTGTATACACTCATCATTATTGCCACTTTGCTGATAAAGAAAATGAGGCAGACAGAGGTTACATGATTTGCCTAGTGTCACAATAGTACCTGAGGTCAAATTTGAACTCAGATCTTCCTGACTCCAGATTCAGTGCTCCATCCACTGCACTGCCTAGCTGAAAAGGAGACAGATTCTGGACTGAGGAGGAATTCCTGGATCAAGCAGAGGAGTTTCTGGACAAAGTCAAGGATTTGAATCAAGCTAAAAGTGGAAGGAGGTAAAATGAAGATTTTGACAAGATCCTTGACAAGGAGGAACAAACCCAGACCTTGCCTGGTGCTGTGAGTCATGCAAACTGTGCAGGCGCAGAGGGAAAAAAGCTAACCCTTGACTGACCCTGACTTCTTTTCCTAGTCAGGGGAATACAGTAAGCTTGGAGTCACTGCGGGAAGCCAAGATCTTTTCCCACCAAAGGTGTTGTTTCTATGTTTAGTAACCCTAGGTTCTTTCAATTTATGTGTGTGGGAGAGGGGAGACATGTAGAGAACATTGTAAGTCTGAAAGATCATTTATGTTCCTTAGGAAGTCAGAGGTCCATGAGAGAGTTAAGAAGATTTATTTGGATTGTTTATAAGCTCTGGTGAAAATGTTTTCCATTTTCTGTAGGGTTAAATCAAATTGATCCTATGCTCAATGTTCTGTTTGCTTAAGTGTTTGCCTGGGAGATGAGGGACCCTAGAAATATAGTTTTATAGGTAGAAGAGGCATTAGAGACTATCTAGGACAACCATTCAATTTACAATTGAGGAAACTGAGGACCAGAAAGCATACTCTTTTTTCTTTCTTTCTTTCTTCCTTTCTTCCCTTCTTTCTTTCTTTCTCTCTCTCTTGTTCTTTCTTTTAGTTCCGTGTGATAGATAAGTCAATCATTGTTCCCATTACAGATCAAATGTGAAGTGACTTGTTTTTGGTCACACAACTAGGATATTACCTATAACCAGAAAAGAGAGTCACATTCATGTTTTTGGCCTCCCACTTCAGTGGACTGATGTTGTGGTTTCAGGGACTACAGACCTTTCCAGGATAAACATCACCAATTTCTTCAGCTAAAAGTTTTCTTGTTTGCTGTCCTCTGGACATACTTTAACTCATGCCTCCTCAAATTTTGTCCTACTCTTAAGAATAACTCCCTATCAAACTGTGCATACATTTTGATCCAGTAGTGGCACTAGTAAATCTGTATCCCAAAGAAAAATTAGCAAAGGATGAGACTTGGTGTGCCTGGTTTACAATTATGTTATAAATGACCTGGAGCAGCTAGGTGGTGTGGTGGATAGAGCACTAGTGCAGGAGTCAGGAGGACCTGAGTTCAAATGCCACCTCAGACACTTGACACTCACTAGCTGTGTGATCTTGGGCAAGTCACTTAACCTCAATTGCCTCATCCTGAGTCATCTCCAGTCATCCTGATGAATATCTGGTCACTGGATTCAGATGGCTCTAGAGGAGAAATGAGTCTGGTGACCTGCACAGTTCTCCTTCACTCAAAACAAAGTCAAATGCAAGTCATATATTATTTCTTTGATGGCATGGTCTTCTTTGGCAATGAAGGACGAACACACATAAATGACCTGAATGGCTAATACCTAGTCATGGGAGGCCAGTGGTGGGAGAGGGCAGAATCAGGAATGTGATAGGAGATGAAGATGGGGTATAGTTATATTGGAGAAAAGCCCATATTGACTATCTTTGGGAAGTGTGGGATGAGACTCATCTTTCCATCCCCTGTTAGATTAAACTCCACCCTTGAGATTTTTATACTCAGGTCTCTGGGGATACACAGCCTCAGCTTTATAGATCACTACTCTAAGACTAGAGGAAAGGAAGAAAGAGTAGGTTTCAGAAAGCTAAACCCTGAAATAGACATAAGAAAAGGTTAGGAGAGGATAGGGCTCTAGGGTCAGAGAAAGGACAGAGTTGAAAGTCTAAAAATACACCCACTTTTTATAAGAAATCTTTTTATGACATCCCCCCACCAACCTGTACCCCCTACACCAATGATAAAGTTTCCTTGGATGCCTGCAGGAAGTGAGTGACCTCAAATGTCATCAGTGTCAAACCAGTTGTGAACCTGGAAATTGTAAATGGTTGTGAAAGTCTGTTGAAAGAGGAAAGGGGTTTTTGTAAAGACACTTTCAAATAAACGGGGGATGGGAAGCTAGAGACCAAAGGAAGCAGTATCAGAGAAGAACGTGGGAGGTGGTGCCTAGGGGTACCTGGGCTCAAGAAGAGAGGAAAGCTGAATTTAAGGTCCTGCTTTGTCATTATTTTACTTCGAGATTTTGTTTAAGTCACTTGCCATCCCAACAAAATCCCCTTGGTTTCTGTGCAAAATTAGACTGCATGAACCTAAGACTAGAATTTGGGTCTTATTTTTCTTTTTGCTCCATTGTTGGGGGAGAGGAGCCTAAAAAGAAAGGAAGGAAGAAAAGCCAGTCAACAAAATGTTTTGGAAATGCACCAAAGAGAACAAAAGGAGTTCCTGAAGGAATGCAGCTTTGAAAGGAACATGTTGAATTTATCATATGCTTAAAAAGAAAAGGAAACTGTACATAATAGATTCACAGTTTCATGTTCAACCCTCTCTTTCTGTTCTACTATGCATATGGAAGTGATCATTTGAAACGATATTTAAATTCAGAATAAACAAAACTAGGAAGAGAAAAGAAGCCTAGCATTCATCTCAGTTCATTCTGAGGGAAGCAATAGCCCAGCTCTCTGGAATAGTATATTTTATTTTGGCTGCCATATTTACAAATGTTGATGAACTAGAATGAAACCAGAGGAGAACAACTAGGCTGATGAAGAGATTGGAGACTATGCTATATAACAATCATGAAGGAACCAATTTAATCTAATCCAAACAACTTTTATTAAGTTCCTACTAGATTTAAGCCACTGTCCAAGGTACTGAGGATTAAAAAAAAAACCCAAACCCCAAACCACCACCATCACCAATTACAACAACCAAAACCCTTCCTATTTTTAGGAAGTTTACATTATTTAGCCTGGAGAAGAAAAGACCTAAGAAATAATCAATTTGGAGATAGCTTAATACACCAACTACTCCAGTGGCTCCATAATATCACTAATGTGAGATTATCTATCTATCTGTCTGTCTGTCTATCTGTCTGTCTACTCTAGTGGCTCCATAATATCACTAATGTGAGATTATCTATCTACCTACCTATCTACCTATCTATCTATCTATCAATCTATTTACCTACCTGTCTTTCTATCTATGTATGTGTCTACATTCTTTCCAATATTCTGTGTGGACTTCCCTCAAATTCTCTTAAATGGAAAGCACACCAATGCAGCACAAATCCTGCCTGCCAAATTTTCCTCATTCTCATTACAGGCAACCTTCCCATCTCCTTTTCTGTTCCAACATATCATTAATGACATCCTACTTGTCCTGTGGAATTCTTTGTATTATATTCTAACCTACTCACCACTATCTTGCATCTCTCTTCTGCCCTTTGAAAGAACATCAACTTCAATTTTTTAGAGATCATAGTTTCCATCACTTATAGACCTATAATATCATCAGAAGAATTTCATTGGTTTAAAAAAAGGTTAAAAAAAGATGTTTCTGAGATAAACTTAGGATTATTAAAAGAATCTCACCATTTCCAAAGGCAATTGATTCCACTTTTCTCTTCCAGTTCAATTCTTGTGCATTTGCAGTCTGTTCCAGTAAGTGAAAAGAGCTGGTCATTAAGACTCAGTTACATCCCATGTCTGACACTAAATCTATGTGAGTCTGGGCAAATCACTTAACTTTTTTTTTGCATAATTGATAACTTTATTGTAACTTGATGTGCTGACATGTAAAAGTATTTTTTAGCTACAAGATACAAAAATATCTGAACATTAACATCAGCCGGTTAAAAAAAGAGCTTGGTCAGTTTGATGCAAATATTTATACACATATCATGAATTTTCTAAATCAATTAGTCTTTAAGTCATCATAATGATGTATTCATTTCTAAAACAGGATTCATTTAACTTAGGCCTTCATTCTAAACATCGAATACAGAATTAATCAAATGCATGATGATGAAGTCAAACATCTAAAGAATTCCCACAAATTCCCTTTCAAATATAAAGTTCATTTACAGCAAACAGAAAATAAACTGTAAGTCTAATTCAATTAGCAAACATTTATTAAACACCTACTATGTTCAGAGCACTGGTCAAATTAGTTTAATCTTGATAGTTTCTAGGAAGGGGTGTGTGTGTGTGAATCACTTAAATTCCAAGTAATCCAGGCAACTTTCTAAGGCAAAATATTTCTGAGAAGATGCTGAACAGAGACTGAAAAATGATTGAGACATCATTGAAATGATTTGATATCATTGAAATGATGTGAAAGAACTTTTGTTTGTATGGGTTATAGCTACCAATATTTACCATATCAGAAATTGAAACAGATAACATTTTTTAGGGGAGGCAATCAGGATTAAGTGACTTGCCTGGGGTCTTACAGCTAGTAAGTTTCAAGTATCTGAGGTTGTATTTGAACTCAGATTCTCCTGATTTCAGGACTGGTGCTCTATCCACTGTGCCTCCTGATAACATTTAAAAATATACTTATTAATTCATTAAAATAACAATAAATAACATTTTAATGAAAATATACTTCTATTTCTAAAACAAAAAAATTAGTGAGAAAAGTTTTACATATTTTTGAAAATCTCTTTAATTTAGCCCAGATAGGAGACAATTAGATTCTCATATGTGTTTCTGTATTCATCCTGTTGCAATATGCCATTTCAATTAAAGTAGATGAAGAAAGTCTGCCTCACACAGATGTATGTGTATAGAAAGCACTGGATCTGGAGTCAGGAAGAGGGTTCAACTCTGATCTCACTCATTTACTGGCTGTGTCACCCTGGATAAATCATTTAACCTTTCTTAGCCTGAGTTTCATTGTCTGAGACAATAATAGTAACTGCCTCTCTGTATGGTTGTAAGGATATAATGATACAATATTTGTAAAGCACTTTGCAAACCCTTAAAGTACTATATAAATGCCAGCTTTATTATAATGAGGAGCATTAAAATTATTTAAAAGGCTATTAAAATAGGTAATTAACATAAATTTAATATTTATTATGAAAATGGTTTGACCTCTCAGACTCCCCAAAAGTATCTCAGGAACCATCAAGGGTTCACAGACAACATCTGGAGGACTGCTAATCTACACAAAAAGAAGTCTTCCTTCTGCGTGGAAAGTTAGATCAAACTCTGTAGAGTGCATACTAGTCTCATTGAGGAGCCTTTGCAAACTGCTAGGCCCTGATACAAACTAATAAATCACCCTCAAACAGGTGGAGTGGTCAGACCTCAACATCAACAAAGAATCTCTCTTCAACATAGACCCTTGTGCCAGATTTCCTCCATTAAAATGGGAACTCCATTGGTGATCTCCATTGTTACCTCTTTCAAGGAATCTTGTATAATTTTGACAGATGCATGGGAGATGCCTTATGGGAGGAAAGCCTTTGATGTTCCTTTTTGTTCTACCAACTCAAGTACTTTTTTTATAGTTAACAAACACAGTGGATTCTTCTCTAAGTCTTTTGGCCAATTGTATAATGGTAAATATGGAATCAGCCAGGGGTTATCTCTTATATAAGCCTGCCTGTTCTCTTTGAATACCCTCATGAAGAATACCCTCTGGATATATTTGTTATTCATAACTTCCTTTTTCATAAAACCAGGATGATTCAGTATAGTAAAAAATTCATCAATTTATGAAATATCTGACCTGGAAAGACCTTAGAGATCACCTTACTCAGTCTCTTAATCTCTACAGCCTTATTCTTCAGACTTGGCTCTGATACCCATTTGTGAAAATTTTAACACTTCCTCAGAAGATAAAGGATGTGGCAGGGAGGGGAAGGCAGAGCTAAAGAGCCTGATGCTCTGAAGTTCATTCCCAAAGAGGAATCCCCAGGAAAGTTCTGAAAAATGGGGACATTGTTGGAAATAAGGATTCAATCTTCCAAGGTAAGAGGCAGCTGGGCTGGTGTGGGAAACATGTTGGACTTGGAACTGAAAGAGTGAGTTTGAGGGCTGTATTGCCAAGGCAATATTCACAGCACTGATGTTGACTATAAATATGCTGAGGGTAGTTCTGAATCACAAAGTATAACCGACTCTCCACATGGAAGGAAGAAGAAAAGCATTTATTCAGATACCAGAAAGCCAAATCCCAACACCAGAAAGCTAAATCCATCATAGTTGTCATAGAAGTCAATACACATTAGAATTGCAAAGGACAACACCATTTCCAAGTTCCCTCCCCCCCCCACCTCCTCCTGGGGCCTTTCCACAGGCAAACACTTACAAGACTAGCTGTGCCTGCCTGTATCCTGTCTCTCCTTCACCCTAACTGCTCTCACCAACTTCATCCCAGCTCTACTCTACACTTCCTGTTCTACTTGTTCAGCAAGCTCCTCCCACCACATGTGATTTAGACTTCTATGTGATTTAATCAAATCACATGGACCTATTAATGGGTGGGAAAGATCTTCAAATTAAGCAAAAATACATTAAGAATACAAGAGCCAGGTATGTGGCTAACTTAATATGTGACTTTGGACTTTTTCTCAGTAAAGCACCATGGTATGGCACTTCACACATCTCCTTCCCCATTCAGGGTACTGCTAACCAGGAGACAACTCTGTCTTTAAAGAACTAGTTCTCAATCAGTTGTAAAATAAGCAGGGTTGGATCCAATGATCTCTGAGGTCCCTTCTAGCTCCCTTTTAATTCTGACTTTCCACGTTCTCAAGTCCCTTCCACATTTCATGTTCTCTACTCTGACATTTCACATTCTCAGGTCCCTTCCACATTTTGTGTTCTCAGCTCTGACTTTCCACGTTCTCAAGTCCCTTCCACAGTCTAACATTCTATGACTCTAACTCTGTAATTCAACTTTGAATAACAATAATTATAAAGCACTTTGTTCTGAAAGAGGTAAAGTTTGTCCAATGAGTAAGTTTTACTTGTGAAATAATCTCATCACCTAGGATCATAGGGTTAAAAATTGGGAGGAACTTTGGAGGTTGGCTACTCCAACTCTCCCTTCCCAACTAAGAAATAGATCCAAAGAGCAGAAATGATTTGCCCAAGGCCACAGAGTAGGTTGGTGATAGTGTGGGAACTAGAATTCATGGCTTCAGGTTCCTCTTCCAGGGATGTGTTTTTCTCTTGTTTTGTAGTGAGTGGAAAGGGAAGAAGAATGGCGGTGGTGGTATAAGCTTTTGACTTTCCCTACAGATATGTCAAACCAATTGTGAACTAGTTTTTTGAGGTCAGAGTTATTTCCTGGGTAAGGGTGTCCTAAATGGTGAACAATGTGGGGCACTTAGTTAGTGCAATGGATACAGGACTGGTCTTAGAGTCAGGAGGATTTGAGATCAAATTTGACCTCAGACACTTAACTAGCTGTGTGACCCTGTGTATCAGTAAGGACCCTTGCATACACAAGAAGGCTGGCTGTATAGGTTCTTTGATCTGCTTTTCTAAAAGGAAAGGCAACTTCTGAGGGGTAAACAGTCACTTTAATCAAGCACATATATCATTCATTTAGTTCAGGGGAAAAAGTCAGCACCCTGAACTTCAGAGAAAATACAAATAGAGAAATAAAGATCAACCAACAGAGAGAGCTTTCAACTGTCTGACCTTAAGCAATACATACATCACAGATCAACAGATAGATAACTGTATGACTATACATACGCAGTTACCAGAGAGAGAAGAATCATCATCTGGGTTTTCAAAGCCTCAGCAGCTGCCCCAAATCTCATCTGGCCAAACACTTCCAATGAGTAAGCCCTAAAGTAAAACCTCACCTCAGAGTATTTCTACACTTTTCAGAGCCAAAGAGCATCACAACCCTTGAGAACCAGTGCCTCACTAGAAAATTAATAAAACATGTGGGTCTCCTCTAATCAAGCTTCCCTTAATGGTGAGGAAGATCTTTAACTCTGATTAACATTGCACCCTGGGCAAGTCACCTAACCCTGATTGCCTCCAAAAAAAAAACCAAATTAAATTGTAGGAAATATGTTTGAAGTGTCCTCCCTTCGTGTTACAGTGGAAAGAACGTAAGATTGGGAATCAGAGGACTCTAGTTCATATCCTGCTTCTCTTATTTACTACCTACATGTAACATCACTTCACTTTAGGGGGCCTCGGTTTCCTCATCTGAAAAATTAGGGGTGACTTTTAAGAACTCATTGCTTTACATACATGATTCTATGGTCTTTTGTAGAATCTGAACAGAGTTCTGGAGGCCTGCCACAAGGGGCTTCACAACTAGTCAGCTCAGGTCAGAAATGATTGGAAATTATGTCAACAATAAATCAGTTTTTATAAATGTTCTTACTTCATCCCCCCTCTATGTACAGCTTCCCTCCTGCTGTGAATTCTGGTCTTCCCATTAGAGTTCCATGTGTTCCTTGCCTGAGTTATTATTCTTTTGATTCTATCAGGGAAATAGGGAATTTTTCAAACCCTCACCTGCTCCTTCCACCTCCACAAAAGCAGCATGGACCCTTTCTCCAGCCCTTCCCAGCTAGGATAATTGATGTTCCATGTTCTCATATAGAAGCAGTATAGGCCTGATGACTGGGTTGGTGTTTGAGGGAAGAGGGATTCACCAGCAGGTTGGCCAAAGGGGATGAATTTTTCTGTTATAACAAACCTTTGAGGCCATGTGCTAAGTAACAGGGGAGAAATGGGGGGCAGTGGGGATGTCATGGTAAGCACTGGTTGGAGGAATACCACGCCAGAATACAGATGAGGAAGGAAAAGAAATTAAGAACATCCATCCCTTGGGATGACTAACTTGTTCAGTCAGCTCCTCTGTAGCTCTGGAACACTTTCCCCAATTACCCCATAATCCATAGTTCCCTTCTGACATGTTCCTGATTCCAATAAAGCAACACCATCTCATATATGAAGAATATTTGATATTCAGTTGTTTTTCAGTTGTGTCTGACCCCATTTGGAATTTTCTTGGCAAAGATACTGGAGTGGTTTAGCACTTCCTCCTCCAACTCATTTTACAGATGAGGAAACTGAGGCAAACAGGGTTGAATGACTTTTCCAAAGTCACACAGCTAGTGTGTCTGAGGCCAGATTTGAACTCAGGAAGATGAGTCTTCCTGACTCTAGGCCCTACATTCTTCACTACATCACCTAGGTGCCCAAATGTAGACTTGCTAACAAGCTTATTCTACTTCCTCAGACTATCCCAAACCTCTCTAAGCTAATTCCTGCTTTCCACCCAAGTGATTCCCCTGATTCTCCTTTCTCTTATTTCTAAGGTCTCTTTTAGCTCTATGCCTAAGATCCTGTCATCCCTATGAAGCACTATCTGCTATATTGTTGTTTAGATTTTGATGGCTGAGAAGTGTAAAAAGCAATTGTTTTCTGGTCTGGCCAGAAACTTTGAAGGTCTTTCCCTCCTAGATTGATATTTTTGTGATGGTAAATGAGGCCATCTGTTGTCTCAACTTTTACTTAGTCCTTAGTCATTAAATGGGCATTGCCTCAGACAAACTGAGGCCTGGGAAAGCCCTTAATTTGGAAAGGCCAAGGCCACCCACTACATCCCAGGCTATGGCCAGTCATCTTGACTTTTGTCTAGTCAACAGACTTTGATGACTCTGGAGGAGTGAGGCTTAGTACAGCCCTGACTCATTTAGTGACATCATCGAATCTTCCAGGGAGCAAAGATGAACCGTAACAATAGCCCTGCTCCTTCTTAGCTCTCTGATGAAAAGAATTCCCTAACCTACAAGTAGTCATCCTGCCCATAAGCAACTCCCAGGAGCCCAGCTTTTGCTCTGGGCCAAGGCCAGCTTGAAACCTGGTTCTAATGTGATGCAGAGAAGCAGCATGGTGCATCACCAGGACCACTAGCCCCAGAGCCTGAAGATCTCGCTGGGAGTCCTGGTTTCTCTTCTAGGAGTCTCCATTTCTCCCTTTTAAAAATGTGATAATACAGAATTATAGGGGGAAAGCGGAAATATGAGCTTTTGTCATTTGAGGCATAAACAAGAAAACCCCACTAGTCTTCCCCAATGGCCTGTCACCAGCGTCTAAAAATCCTTAGAGCCCCATTGCTTTGAGTTAAACCTTGCTTTATTCAACCTCTCCCTCTCTCCCTTCCTCTCTCTCTCTCTCTCTCTCTCTCTCTCTCTCTCTCTCTCTCTCTCTCTCTCTCTCCCTCTCTCTCCCCTTTCATCTTGTCTTTCTCCCTTCATTCTCTCCCTCCCTCCTTTCTTTCTCTGTCTCCTTTCCCTCTATTTCTTTTCCTTCCTCTCTCCTTCCTCTCTCTTCCCTCTCACTTCAGCAATCCAATAGTTTATTTTCTCTCCTTACCCTCTCAAAATCTGTCCGCAGTAAAGGTTCTGACTTTCTATCCCTTCCTGTTCAGTGACTATCAGTCTCAGAGCTCTTTCTCTTTAAGAATTTGCATTCTTAGTCTTGAGCAAGTCATTCCTATTCTGGGGCCACAGTTTCTGTTGTAAAATGACAGAGTTGAACTACATGATCTTTGAGATTTCTTACAGCTCTGACATTCTAGGGTGTGTGTTCTAAAATCTAAAATTTTATAGGCTGAAGAATCTATCTATGACTTAATGTGCTATGTTCTAAATGCACTCCATCTCTGACATTCATTGAATATTCCAATATTCTGGGAATCAAGGTTCCTTCTTGCCTTGACATTCTAAGTCCTATGTTTCTAAAAGTCTGTTCTTCAGGCTCAAATATTCTACAATTCTGAGTCTATGAATGAAAGTCTCTGTCCTTATGAAGGGGATGTCAAATGGGAAAGATATTTTGGGAAGGATGAAAACATCTTCAAAAGGGGACCCGTGAATTTACACCCTACAAAAACTGACTGTGCCTATAGACTGGTCCTACGGGATGCCTTTACTAGCTATAGGCTTTATGAATATGCACCAAACATTTATTAAACCTTTAATTGCAAAAAGCCTGATAAAACTGAAACCAACAGCAGTGACCCAGAACTAAAGCAAAGCCTTCACTAGTCTGATCAGCTCCTAAGGTCTTTTGAAAAGTACACATTGAGGGGTAGCAGGTGGTACAGTGAATAGAGTGCCAGACCTGGTGTCGGGAAGATCTGAGTTAAAATCCAGCCTCAGAAACTTACTAGCTGTGTGACTCTGGGCAAGTCACTTAATCCTGTTTGTCTCAGTTTCCTTAACTGTAAAGTAAGCTGAGGAGAAAATGGCAAACCACTCCATTATCTTTGCCAAGAGAATCCCAAATGGAGTCACAAAGAGTCAGAAAGACAAGACCAAAACAACTTAATAAATCCCAAAGGAAAATAGCAAATGCCAGAGGCCCTGTGGGAAAACAGGAACCCATTCTGGAAAGCAATTTGGAACTATGTCCCACCCTACCTCCCCAACTATTACATGGAGCATGCTCTTTGACCTAGTAATACTAAATCTATACTCCAAAGACCACAGCAAAAGAAGCCAAGTAAACAAAATTATTTACAGTACTTCTCACTGTCATGGCAGAGAATTGGAAACTGATGATGTACCCATCATTTTGGGGAACAGATGAACAAATTATAGTATATAAATGCAAAAAAATAATATTGTGTCATTAAAAAATGAAGGGGATGGTTTGAGAGAAATCTGAAAGATTTGTATGAACTGATGAAATAAGGAGAATTACAAGAACAATTTGTATTCTAGCAACAATATGTAAAGACAACACTTGGGAAGACTTCCTCTTCCAGGACCAAGCTTGGTCACTATAACTCTACTCTATTCACTTTCATTTTCCTGGAAGATTATTAAATCTGAAAGGAATTTTAGAGATTATTTAAACCAATGGGGATTATGTTAACACAGAGTCCATTGACCCCTGCTGGATTTGTGGATAGATTTCAGGGGGTTCCATGGATTTGGATGGAAAAAAATGACCTCTTCATTTCAATAGAAATAGTTTCTTCTATAATCCTGTGTCTTGTGTTATATGCATTTATAAACATTATTCTGAGAAGAGGTCCTTAGACTTTGCCAGACTGCCAAAGAGGTCCATCTCTATAAAAGGTTAAGAACCCTTGATCTAGCCCATTCCCCTCATTTTTACAGAGGAGAAAACTGATACTCAGAGAAGTTAAGTGACTTGTTCTAGGTAACGTAACCAGCTAAATGCAAAATTAGAATTAGAACCAAGTTCTTAGCCTCCCTGTCCAGTGCTCTTTCTCCAGACCATGCTGGCCCCTTATTGATGACTTTGGAGCTCTAGATGTAAAAAAAATTAGCTCAAGAAATGGATATCAAAGGCCAGGCCCATAACCCAAGATAGCAATTCACACTGCCGGCTCTCCAAATGCCAGGTTAGACTTTATATGATATAGAGACTGGGGGCTGGCTGGAATTTTGCAGGATTCTTTGGCTCTGAAAACTCCCTGTACTCCTGCTACAGATTCTCAGAAGCTGGGGGAGGCACAGATCCAGCTGACCTCTTGGTCATACACTTCTACTTCATTCAAAAAATTCTTAGAGGGTCATGGCCCTCAACTTCAAGGAGAAGGGGTTTTGATATTCAGAATGTCCATAACTGAAAACTGTCAGTTCCAGGAAGAAGCAGAGGTCTGGGAGGATTGAGGGTTTAAAGGAGGAAGGGAAAAGGGCTCTCATTGTCAGAATGGAAAAATGCCAAGCTCTGCACTTTCAATCACTAAGCATTTATTAAGTATTGAGTGCATGTGGGCTCTGGGGATATAAAGAAAGGTAATGAGTCCTTGCCTTCAGGGAGCTTGCAAGCTAAGTTGAGAAATAATATGTAAAGAGTTGATACCCATATCCGTACATACAGGATACATAGAGGGTAAACAAGAGGTAACCTTTAAGATATGAGAATTAGGATTCCCAAAATGAGAGCACAGGAGTCAGTATGATCTTCCAGAACCATGGGGCAAGATAGGCCTTTTGGGGATTAGAGCCTTGTAGAATTTTCAAATGAAACATAATTTCTCTATTTCATCCACTTAGAGCTAAATAACCTGAGTTCTAGTCCCAATTCTATCATTTATTTACTGTAACTGGCCCAAGAGAGTCTCTCCAACTCTCTAGGTCTCAGTTTCTCAAATTTGTAAAACAAGGGGATTGAATTTTTTTGTTGTTCAGTTATTTCAATTGTGTCTGACTCTAGGACCCCATTTAGAGTTTTCTTAACAAAGATATCGAAGAGATTTGCCAGTTCCAGTTCCTTCTCCAGCTCATTTTACAGATGAAGAAATTGAGGCAAATTTGCCCAGGGTCACACAGCTGGTAAGTGCCTGAGACTAGATTTGAACTTAGGAAGATGAGTCTTCCTTCTCCAGCTCATTTTACAGATAAGAAAACTGAGGCAAACGGGGTTAAGTGACTTATTCAGGGTTAAACAGCTAGTAAGTGTCTGAGGCTGAATTTGAACTCAGGAAAATGAGTCCTGACTCCTGGCCCAGTGCTCTATGGCGCCCCCTAGCTACCTCAGGGGATTGAATTACATGATCACCAAAACCCCTTCTATCTCCAACATGACATATAGAGTTCTCCGAGCTCTTCCTGCTTCAACTGTCTCTTATGTCCTAAGTTCCTTTCCATGTCTAAAACTCTATCCTACTCCATTTTTTTTGAAGGGGAAAGACAAGGCAATTGGGGTTAAGTGACTCGCCCAAGGTCACACAGCTAATAAGTATCAAGTGTCTGAGGCCATATTTGAACTCAGGTCCTCTTGACTCCAGGGCTGGTCCTCTATTCATTTTGTCACCTACCTGCCCCTCCTCCATTCTTTAACGGCAAATCTTCAACAAAGTAGAATCTGTCAATAATCACAGGGCCCTAAAGGATATTCCAGTCTGGACTTGTTTTCTGCTTATTGTGTGTAGTGTAAGGTGGGTCTTTGGCTTCCAGTTTTCCTGATTTCAGGGACTATGTGTCCCATAAAGCACTTGGTCTGGTCTAAGTATGCCAGAGATGATCCACAAATATCAGATCCTTCCACCCAAAGGATTCTCCCCTCAGCCCTCAAGGAGACAAACTCTGGCCATTAAAAGACAAATACTAGTAGTTTATTAAACTTGAAAAAGTGCTATTAAATTGTCATTGATGCCTTTTGTTTTTATGTCACAGTGATTTCTATATATATTGTTTCCCTTCCCATACGAACCTCCCACCTCCCTTGTAATAAGGCTCCCAGGCTCCTGCCCAGAGAGCATTGCCTTAAACGTGTCAGGTTCTGGAAATAAACAGTCCCAGAGTTCACTAGTTGGGCAGTCTTTTTTGACTTGTTATTGGGTCTCGGGGGAAGAGGAAACCAGAACATCTTCCATCTTGCACACCATATGGGAAGAAAAGTGGCAGGCAGGGTCGAGTCTGATTTCTGGTTGCCTGTTCTCCTGCCCGTCTTCTTCTGAGAGTCTGGTGTGCTTCTGTTGCAAAATGGTGATAATGGGGACTGATAGGAACCTTTCTACCAGCTTCCTGCAAAAGGAGAGGAAAAGATAGGGGGGAGATCTAGATCTGTCCTGTGGCCAGTGTGTACCTCTTAACTTTGTCCCCTTATACTTTTGGAGTACCCATGTGTCGGATTTTTTTAAAAAAATGGTCAGGGAGTGACATACTCAGTGCAATAAATGCTGATGAGCACAGAGATTTGGAAAGAGGTCTTGACCCTCTTAAGAAGATGAGAGACATTATCCCTCTTTCAGTACAAGTTGAGGCACTTGGAAAGGAGTGATATACATCCAATCTGGATTTCACACAAGTTAGATAGCTGTAAGAAAGTCATAGAAACTTGTGATGAAAAGTGCTATCCACATCCAGAGAAAGAACTATGGAATCTCAATGCAGATCAAAGTATACTAGTTTCACTTTTTTTCCCCTTTCTCATTGTTTTCTCCTTTTGTTCTGATTCTTCTTTCATGACATGACTATTTGCTGGCGAGGGGGGAAGGAAGAAAGGGAAGGAGAAAAATTTGGAACTCAAAATCTTACAAAAATGAATGTTGAAAACTATTTTTACATGTAATTGGAAAAAAATATTAAGTGCAAAAGAAGTTGTAGAAAAATGTTACCAATGCAGATTAAACTGAAGAGTATGCCATCTTATTTTATTTCTGTAGAGCCAGCTGTTAAACATTTATCAACACATGGTAGCAACTATTTCAAAAGAAAAATAATTGAGCAAATAAAAGATTGTTTGAGCACATATGGAACATTCTATTTTCCTAGTCCCCCATCTTTCTGCCAAGAGGCAGGATGTATATTTCATTATCTTTTCTCCAGGATCATTCATTTTTTTCCAGTTGTTCTGGATTTGCTTTCCACTTAGTGATCTTTTCTTTCCCATTGTTATAATCATCAGGTAAAGGTACTAGTTCCAATTCTGTCTGTATCAGTTCATGTAAATTTTCTCATGTTTCTCTGAATTCCTCGTACTTGTCATTTCTTTTGCTACAATAGCAATATGCCCTTATATTCATGTCCTGCACTTTACTCAGCTATTCTCCAATGGATGCACACCTACTCTGTTTCTAGTTCTTTGCTTCCACAAAAAAGTGTTGTGCAAAGCACTTTCTTCACAGATACAAAGCAAGACTGTTAGTGAGAGATTAGGCCATACTCAAGGTCACACAGCTAAGTAATGGCAGCAGAGATTAGATTAGAAATTAGGAGACTTGGGTTGGAGAACCAGCTCAAAAAAGTGTTGTGCAAAGCACTTTCTTCACAGATACAAAGTAAGACTGTTAGTGAGAGATTAGGCCATACTCAAGGTCACACAGCTAAGTAATGGCAGCAGAGATTAGATTAGAAATTAGGAGACTTGGGTTGGAGAACCAGCTCTGACACTAACTAGCTGTTTGACTTTGGGCAAACCAGTCATTCCCCTTTCTAGGCTTTAGCTTCCCCTACTATAAAAGAAGGGTGTTGGATGAGTGCCTTCATTTTAGATTTAAAGAAAATGAAACTCAAAAGGGGAAAAGAGCTCAATTTAGGTCACGCCCTCGCCAATGTTAGAGATGGGACTAGAGCTCAGGTCTCCTGGCTCCCAATCTAGGATAATAAGCAATAACAATAAGCAATGAGATTTGGCATTCAGCCCCTTCCTGAGGCTCGGCACAATTCTTAAGCTTGCTGCTGAATCATCAAAGAAAGACTCAGAGTCACCAGCCTCTACTTCCCAAGTCAGGAAACTGATCAAACATGTTCTAGAAAGATTTCAAACAAAATATTTTAGATAAAAAAATGTTTCCATGTCACACTCTATACAACTTATCTACTCTCAGAACTCCTAAAGCACCCTGGTTACATTGCTTCTATGAAAATAAAAAAGCTTTTGCACAAATAAAAGCAAAGTACGCAGAATAAGAAGGAAAGAATCATCCCAAGGGGACAACAAATCTTTGTGATAAGTATCTGACAAAAGTCTGACATCAAAAATCTATAAAGAAGTTTTAATATTTCTGTTTACAATATGTTTTTCCTTTTCTTATTGTATATTTAAGTTGAAAATAAATTAATTTCAATAATTTTTAAAAATCAACATAGAATTAACACAAAGTCAAGAGCCAGATTCTCTCTCAATCACTGGATGTTGATTAAAAGGATATAACTAAGCAGTTCTTGAAAAAAGGACAAATTATCAAGAATTATATCAAGTATTAAAGATCAATAATGAAATAAGTTTGAAAGGGTTCAAACTGTAATAATCAGAGAAATGCAACAATCAATTCTAAGATACTTCCTCATAATTCACCTATTAGGCAAAGATATTCAAGAACAAGAAAATTCAGAAGTAGTAAGACTATGGAAATATGGACAAGTTTTGACACTTCTGCTGAAGTAATAAAATGGTTTAGCATTTTGAGAAAGCAATATGGAATTATTCCGTAAGAACTATAAAAATTTATTCCTATCCTTTGACCTTTGTAGGTCACTAAGGGGATTATACAAGGAAGCTACTGATAGTGGGAAATGATTTCTACGTACACAGACCCCTTCCTGGCAGAAAAGTTATAATAGCAAAAATCTGAAGACAAATTCTATGTCCAAAAATTGAGGAATGTCTGAATGAGCTGTGGTTTTTCAATATAGCAGAAAAACACGACATACTTTGTAAGAAATGACTAGTATGAAAACAAGTATGGGAAGACTTGTATGAAGTAGTAAAAATTGAAGAAAGTAGAACTATAAAAACCATGCACACTCTGACCTGATTATTTACAACAAGAGAGATGACAATAATAGTAAATACACAGAAAGGAAATTCAGAAAGGGTCACTGAAACAAAAAAATGATTTTATTATTATTTTATTAAAATTAATACATATCTTTGGGAGTGGGGCCGGGGTTTAATTTTAGGTAGGTTTGGTTTTTCTAAGCAATCTGCTAAAGTGATGATAGTTCTATGTGCAATCATTGACAAGTATTGTTTGTTACTATACTTTTTATTGTTTTCTGTTCTTTTCTTAATAAATATATTTGAATTGCTCTTGTAGCTGGAAGTAATAACACAAATGATTATTGTAGCTGGTATGTCTAAAGCATGCCCCTCTTCCTGTCTCTCAAAGAAGGGCCTAAAGGGCCCAACGTCTCCCAGTGTATCCTGGGTCATCTCCAGTCATCTTGATGAGTATCTGGTCACTGGATTCAGATGGCTCTGGAGGAGAAGTGAGGCTGGTGACCTGCACAGCCCTCCCTCACTCAAAGCAAAGTCAAGTGCAAGTCATGTCATCACTTCTCTGATGGCATGGCCTTCTTTGGCAACAAAGGACAAACACCAAGAAGGTATGAAATTCCATGGACAAGGTCACTTTTTGAATAAGCCATGAAACAGATTCAGCTGGTACCAATTAGCCAGGCAGCCCAACTTTTTTCCCTTTTTTTTCTGGCATTTGGTGTGAATTTACCTTGTTGGGACTCTTTTGAGCACCTTTGACACCACATTGATGATGAGGTTCATGAGTGGTCCCTGTACCTAAGCTCTGCCTTTGGTGTGGTCCTTAAAAGGGATCTATTTATACACAGACTCCAGAGAGGAAAGTGACTACACGTGGATTCAATCCAGATTGGTTCTGTTTCCCAGAGAGAGACATATTTATCTACAATTCTCTTCCAGGGAACCTTGTAAACCTTCATGTGACTAAAGAAGTAAACAACAGAAGCAATACCAATAACAATTTATATAGTGCTTTGAGGTTGCAGAACACTTCCCCAACACTCTCGTTTAGTCCTCACAATGCCCCTGTAAGGTAAGCACTGTTATTGTTCCCACTTTACAGATGAAGAAAACGAGGCAGACAGAGGTTACATGATTTGCTCAGGTTGAATTTGAACTCAGGTCTTCCTGACTCCAGATCCAGTGCTCCATCCACAGCACTACCTAATTGAAAAAGAGACAGAGATTCTGTTCTGAGGAGGAATTCCTGGATCAAGCAGGACAAAGTTTCTGGACAAAGTCAAGGATTTGAATCAAGCTAGAAGTGGAAGGAGGTAAAATGAAGATTTTGACAAGATCCTTGACAAGGAGGAACAAACCCAGACCTTGCCTGGTACTGTGAGTCATGCAAACTGTGCAAGTACAGGGGGAAAAAGCTAACCCTCAACTGACCCTGACTTCTTTCCCTAGTCAGGGTAATACAGTAAGCTTGGAGTCACTGCGGGAAGCCAAGATCTTTTCCTACCAAAGGTGTTGTTTCTATGTTTAGTAACCCTAAGTTCTTTCAATTTATGTGTGTGGGAGATGGGAGACAGGTAGAGAACATTGAAAGTCTGAAAGATCATTTATGTTCCTTAGGAAGTCAGAGGTCCATGAGAGAGGTAAGAAGATTTATTTGGATGGTGAAAATGTTTTCCATTTTCTGTAGGGTTAAATCAAATTGATCCTATGCTCAATGTTCTGTCTGCTTAAGTGTTTGCCTGGGAGATGAGGGACCCTAGAAATACAGCTTTATAGGTAGAAGGGATATTGGAGACCAGCTAGACAATCATCCAATTTATAGATGAGGAAACTGAGGACCAAAGAAGATACTTTTTTTGCTTTTTTCTTGTAAATAGTATTTTATTTTTTGTAATTACATGTGAAAATAGTTTCACCATTCACTTTTATAAGATTTTGAGTTCCAATTTTTTTCTCCATTCCTCCCTCCCCTCCCCAAGACAGCAAGGCTTCTGATATAGGCTATGCACATATAGCAATATTAAACATATTTCCACTTTAGTCATGCTGCAAAAGACAAATCAGAATAAAAAAGAAAAAAACATACAAAAGAAATAGCAAACAAAAACTAGTAGGTTCTTTATCTACGTTCAGACTCCATATTTCTTTCTCTGGACATGAAAAGGATTTTCTATCATGAGTCTTTTGGAATTGTCTTAGACCATTGTATTGCTGAGAAGAATTGTCTATTAAAGTTTGTCATCACACAGTGTTGTTGTTACTTATATAATATTCTGGTTCTGCTCACTTCACTCAGCATCAGTTCATATAAGTCTTTCCAGGTTTCTCTGAAATCTGCCTGATCATCATTTCTTATTGCACAATAGTATTCAATTACATCCATATACCATAACTTGTTCAGCCATTTCCCAATTGATGGGCATCCCCTTAATTTCCAGTTCTTGGACACCACAAAAACAGCTGCTATAAATATTTTTGTGCATGTAAGTCCCACTGCTGATATCTATTCCACTGGTCCACCACTATATTTCTTAGCCAGTACCAAATATGATGACTACTGCTTTATAATACAATTTTTGGTATGATATGGCTGGACCACCTTCCTTTGCACTTTTTTCATTAATTCCCTTGAAATTCTTGATATTTTGGTCTTCCAAATGAATTCTGTTATTTTTTTCTAACTCTATAAAATAATTTTTGATCGTTTGATTGATATGACACTAAATAAAGTAAAGTAGTGTAGGCAGAATTGTCATTTTTATTATATTGGCTCAGTCTATCCATGAGCTATTTTAAACTATCCATGAGATATTTTCCCACTTGTTTAGATCTGACTTTATTTGTGTGAAAAGTGTTTTGTAAGTGTGTTCATTTAGTTCCGGGTTTGATGAGGACTGGAGAGATAGAGGTACAGGAACTTCAAGAGTGAAGTTGTCTGTGTGGATCATCTGGAAAAGAATTCACAGACTCAAGCATTGTTGAGGTCAAGGTGGTAAAGATTTATGATACTTTTCAGTGGGCAAGAGTTCTTAGGGAGCCTGCACCCTTAGGGGGTACAGGTAAGGTTTATATAGGATATTCTATAATAAAACGTGTGCCAAATATGCTAACTAGGTGATTCAGGGCAGGATTAGGGAGTGCTTAAGAAGTGGTTAGTTCTTAAAAGAACATGCACTTTTGGTAGCTACTGCGCAGGTATTTTACCCAGAGTTCATCAGGAAATAGCCCAAGGCAGGGCTATGTGTAGGTGTGGTTTTAGGTCTGAAATGTCACTAAGTCAACTAACAGTCAGGACCCATGGATATATTAGGCATACACACTCACGGCTGTAGTATACATACATATATACACACACATACATATATACACAAGCATATATATTCACACACTATATATGTATATATACACACACACATATATGTGTATACACATATACTATATTTTTATTTTGTTCAGTCTCATGATTTTACAATGCACAAAACACCAATGAGCAGACCTTCCTAATACAGATCATCCCCTTTTCTGCACTCTGCAGTCCTAGAGAGTTGCCCGGGGCACAGAGAGACTAAGCAATTTGCCCAGGATGGACAAAAAGGTGGGACTCATCCTCCATCTTTCAAATTGCCAAACCAGCTCTCTGTCCACTGCACTCTTTGGTCTCTCTGAATCATATACATATATAGAAATCATTTTCCTGAGGCACACATCTGAACATATTGCTCCTTTTCTCACAAACCTTTGATGGCTTTTCTTTGCCTCTAAGATACAATACAAATTGCTTAGACAGGCAGTCAAGGTACTCTGAAATCAGCCTTGTCTCACTCAGACCTTCTTTCCCCCAGCCCAAACCAGGTCCTCTCCATTCCAACCAAACAGGACTATTTCCTCTTCCTGGCACCTCCTGCATTCCTGCAGGCTTTTATTTTTAACCTGATGTCTAGAACATGCTCCTTCCTCATCCCCATCAATTTCTCCTTCCCTTCTTGATTTAGCATAAAATCTCCCCTTCCAAGAAATTTTCCCTGACCTGGTTCCTGCCATCCCCCAACTCTCCCATCTGATTTTTCCAGAGCACTTTGCCAGACTCTCTCCTTTGACCCTATCACCTTCTTTGTACCATATTTCTTTGTCTGCTTATTTCTGTTTGGAGAATATTCTTATATTCTCCTCTTCCCTTCTTTTTTTTTAGGGTAGAATATGTGTTGTTTTTCATTTGTGTATCCCCAGACTTGAGCCCATGGACCTGAACTTAGAATAAATGTTTATTGACTTAAATCAGCGAAAGTAACATAACTTAGAAAGGACCACCCAACACCTGAACTTCAGTTTGTGCTCTACCAGTTATTGAGCAGATAAGTGGCACAGTGGATAGAGTGCCAATCCTGAAATCAGGAAGATTCATCTTCAAATCTAGGACACTTACTAGCTGGTGACCCTAGGGATGTCACTTGCCTCAGTTTCCCCATCTATAAAAAGATCTGGAGAAGGAAATGGCAAACCACTCCAATATTTTTGATAAGAAAACCCTAAATGAAGTCATAAAGAGTCAGACATGACTGAAACGACCAAATGACTACCACTACCACCACCATTTATTAGTTCTAAGACCTCAGGTCAACTGTTTCCCTCTGTCAGAATGTTTTTCATCTGTAAAATTTCATTATTGTAAAATTACAATTTCATTGTAAAACAACATGGTGCAGTAAAAAATATTTTTTTAAAGCAGTAAACTTGGAGTAACCCTGGGAAGATGTCCTGGCTTTGCCACTATATGATGATCACTTAATCTATCGAACCATCGGTTTCTTCATTGGCTAAAATGGGGTGAATAATAATTACACTCCACTCCCATCAAATTGTTTTGAGGAAAGTACTTAAATGTGAGCTATTACTAATAGATAAGGAAGGACTTTGATAGATTCAGAATGTGGTACTGATGTGGAGTCAGTGGTAGAGGGGAAGTTGTTTAGAAAAACAGAATGTTTGAAGAAAGAGGAAGTTTTTACTTTTTAGGGACCTTGGGAAGAGGAAGAGGCAAGAGGTTGGGGAGGGGAGGTACCCGCTGAGTGATTCCTCCATTCTGCTCAGGCAGATCTGTCTACTCTCTCTGCTCCCTCCTCCCACAGACCCTGCCCACTGTCTTCCAAAACTGTTGTCATGGTATTCTTTCATTCTGACCCATCTCCACTGCAAGTGTCTCACAACTGGCTGAGTTCCCCTCGAAGCCACATGAGGGAAGTAGAAAGAGTACTGACCTTGGAGTCAAAAGATTTGAGTTTGAATTTGGCTCTGCTAGTGCCAAGCTGTGTGACTTTAAGCAAAGTCAATAACCTCTTTGCATCTCAATTTTTTCCTCTGTCAAATGGAGATGCTAATATTGCTACTACCTATCTAATGGAGCTCAGAGCTGGAAAGGACCATTCAGTCGAACCAAAATACTCAACAAGTAGTCATCAGCCTTTGTCCAAAGTTTTCCATTGAAGGGGAAGCCACTAGCTCTTGAGGAAGCCCATTCATTGTTCCTCATCCCTTCTCGCTTGGGCTATTTCAAGAGCCTCCTGCTGCTCTCTGTTCCTCAAGTCTCCCCTGTCCAATCCACCCTCCATTCAGTTGCCAATGGGATGTTTCTCAAGCACACATCTGAGTGTGTCACTCTTCTGCTCAAGATGCTCCACTGGGTCCCTTTGCCTCTAGGATAAAACTAACTTCTTTTTGACTCTCAAAGACCTTGACTATCTGGCTTTAGTTTGCCTTTCCAGGCTTATCTTCATGCACTCTACTCTCCAGGGAAACTAGACTACTCGCTATACCCTACACAGGGCATTCTATCTCCTATCTCACTTTTTTGCAGAGGCTGTACCTCATTCCTGGAATGTACTCCTTCCTCACCTTCAAGTCGTGCAATCCCTGACTTCCTTAAAGTGTTAAAGCAGGGCTCTGCTTCGGGGTGGAAAGTGCACTGTCCCAAGCTTCAGGGATTTTCAGCTGTTTTCAGAGATACTTCTAGGAACCTGTAATTCAGTTCTTCTAAAGTGGTACGATCTAAAGAGAGGTGTTTATTCCTCTCCTGACTTGTGCTCTGGTCTATGAGTGAGCACAAACACTCCTTTCTGCCCTGGAACTGTGAGGAGGACTCCCTCTCTACTTCAGTCACAAGTTCCATCACACCAGCACCCCTCATCACCCCTCATCTGTGACTCAGATCAGAGTATGAGCAAAGCAGCAGAATCCTTCCTCAGTGCTAGCAAAAAAGACCCCTGAAATCTCCTTCTGACCAATTGTTAGACCCCCTTACTGTCTGTGAGCTGAGAGCTCCAGAAGCAGTCACTGCTGCTGCTGCAGATTCAATCACCCCCAAGGGCTGCTCCTGGTTTGCTAGAGCTGGCGCTGTTCTGGTGTGAACTGAACTGGACTATACTCCACTTTCACTCAGTTGCAACAGACCTTTCTTGATGACCTAAGTTGCCTTTGGAGTCTATGGGCCAAAAGGTCTGAAAACCACCACTGCTGCCAGTGATTTAGTCCCCTGAGGATTGCTGTGGGTTTGCTGTGGCCTGGTCTGCGCTGCCTCTGCTGGACTGCGGTCCTCTCTCACCCTGGGGCAACAGAACTTTCCTACTGACCGTCCAAGTTGTCTTGGGCTGGAAATTTATTTCATTCCATCTTTTTGTGGGTTTTGCTGCTCTAGAATTAGTTTAGAGTCATTTTTAAAGGTATTTGAAGGGGTTTGGGGGACAGCTCAGGCAAGTCCCTGACTTTACTCTGCCATCTTGGCTCCATCAAAAAGTATCACCATCTAGAAGAAGCCTATTTTGATACCCCACCCCCGGTTGCTAAGAACCTGCTCCCTGGAAATGACTTTGTTCTTACTTTGAATAAATTTGGTATTTAATTTTCTTTGCATGTATTGTCTTCCCAAAAAGGATATATGACCTTAAGAACAAGGACTATTTCATTCTTGGTCTTGGCAGCCCCCAAGTCTTCATCCAGTACCCAGCAGATAGTTCATGCTTATTAAGTGCTGTTGACCAAATGTTGAATGATCTCAGCAACTAAACTATAAGTTACTTTAGGACATGAGTCACAGGATCTCCTGCATCCCCCATAGTGGCTTTCGAAGGACTGGTAATGGGGTGAAGGGTTGGGGACCAGAGGGAGGGGCTGCTTCTTGAAAATAAACCACTGATCAGATAGGGATGACTTCTCCTAGAACCAGTTTAAAAGCATCGAGCTCAAATCCCTTCATAAGAGACACTGCTAAGCAGTCAAACATATAAATCAATTCATCAACCAATTTGTCAAGCACTTACTGTGTTCTGGACACTGGGCTTATGAAGAAAAACCAAGGATAGTTCCTGCCATCTAGGTATTTAATGCCTGTTGCATTAAGTAGCAAAGATACAAACTCAAATAACCATGAAGCAGCTAGCACATTATCAGTATACTAGAGAAAAGTAACAGAATGGATGCAGTATATGACACAGCCGGTAGAGTGCAGGCTTGGAATCAGTAAGACTCACCATCATGAGTTCAAATCCAGCCCCAGACATTTACTAGCTTTATGACCTGGGCTAGTCATTTCACCCAATTTTCCTCAGTTTCCCCATCTGTAAAATCAGCTGGAGCAGGAAATGACAAACCACTCCAATATCTTTGACAAGAAAACCCCAAATGGGGTTATAGAGAGTCAGAAAACAACTGAAGAAAAGCAACAGAACAGAACGTTATACAACGTTCAAGTGAGATGGATAACTCAATGTGGGGAAACAAAGCAGGTTTCCCAAAAGAGGTGAGAATGAGCAACCTTCATTTGCCTCATGTTATATTTCCTGTTTCCTGCTTCTTCACCTGCATCATGTATGAATTTGGTGCTAATAGAATTTCTTGTAGGTATCACCTATGGGGAGTCAATCTTATTTGTTTCCCTATTTTTTTCCATGAGAAAAAAAATCTCTGGGGAGATTCTACTAGTCTTTGTGGGACTGTGGGCTACAGGAGTGAGGTGGGAATTTACCTAGGATCAGGTAGGTACTCTGGAGGATTACCAGGGACAAGAATGGGCCCAAGGTACAGGTAGCCAGACCATAATTGGAAAGTGTATTCTTGAGCTGCCTTCTTTACCACTGAGAAGAGTGGCAGAGTAGGGTGTTGGCCTTAGAGTCAAGATCTGCCTTCAAGTCTTGACTGTGACCCATCCTGGCTGTGTGACCCTAGACAAGTCACTTAATTTCTCTGTTCTCTCAAGAAGCTCTCTAATACTATCATTTGTAAGGAAGGAGAAAAGGTTAACCTGCCTTGTTAGGGGATTTTTCTCATCTAATACCATACTATGCACTAATAAGATCAGACATCTAGGACTTATCTAGGAAATGGGGAGAGGAATTAGTAGCTGACACCTCAGAGGATCACTAGAGGCTTTTTGGGAGAGGTGATATTTGAGATGAGCCTTGAAGGATGGATAAGTTTCAATAGGTAGAAATGGGATGTTAATGGACTTTCTGGACATAGAGAGGGGCAGTTAGGTGGCACCACGGATAGAGCACCAGGCCTGAAATGAGGAAGACTCATTTTCCTGAATTCACATTCAGCCTCAGACATTAACTAACTGTGTGACCCTGGGCAAGCACTTAACCCCGTTTGCCTCAGTTTCCTCATCTATATAATGAGCTGGAGAAGGAAATTGCGGATCACTCTAGCATCTTTGCTAAGAAAACTCAAATGGGGTCACAAAGAATCAGACACAACTGAAACAAATGGACATAAAGAAAGATGAGAATTAAAGTATAGACTCTGGAAAGCATAGAATACATTTTCAGATAGTAAATAGTCCTTCTTTAGCTCCAATCTCTCCTTCATATTGCTGCTGAACTATCTTTCTTATTATACATGCCATTACTTTGCTCAAAATCTTCGCTTTATTGGCCCCATATCTATTCAATCCCCCCCAAATTTTGAGTCTCTTTAGTTGGCATTCAAGGCCCTCCATAATTGACCTTTCCTTTTACAAAAGGCCCTTACTTTTCTAGCCTTTTCTCATACTGGTTCCTGCCAGGGCTTTGGAAGCTATCTAGCCAACCTGTACCTAAATCAGCATCCTCTCTGAAACAACTGACCTCTGCTGAAAGACTTCCAGTCTTCGAGGAACTCCTGAAGTAAAGGATTTTCCTTCAGGACATAGCTGCTCAGAATTTTCCCATCCTTCTAGCTGAAATCTGTACTCCTTGCCTTCAGGTCACTGTGCTTCATTTGACCCTTCGGGTCAGAACACCCTGCTACATGACAGTTCTCCCCGAGTACTTGGAGCTCTTAGCTCTCCAGTAAGTCTTTTCTTCTCCTGAGTTCCTTCAACTGATGCTTAGATGTTTGTTGTTAATAAATATTTGTTCACTTGAAGCTAAATCACTTCCAGGTGGGAGAATCTGGGAATCTGGGGATATTTCCATTTGTGGGCGTGGAAGGCACTGAAATGGGGAAGGGGGTGGAGTATATTTGTGCAGAGCAGTAACACATGGGACTTAACAAAAGATGAGAACATGCTTCAAAAAGAAACAAAATCCCACTGCTCTTTTCTTGGCTCCACTGGAGATTCTCACGCCTCCCCCCCACTCCATACACACACTCTGGACTTTCCTGCACACCGTTAAATGTGGGGAGAAATCTTGGGGATCATCTGGTTCAGGAACAGAGGCCCCAAGACGGGAAATGGCTTTCTTGGAATTAGTCAGCTAGTTTATAGCAGGATAGAGACCAGACCTCCTGACGCTTATCCCAGAGCACTTTCCATGACTCCATCTGTTCTTTGGGTGAGGATGGGAAAGGAGGGGAGAGGAGGGGAGGGGAGAGGAGGGGAGAGGAGGGGACAGGAGGGGACAGGAGGGGAGGGGAGAGGAGGGTGCTCTGTACATGGAGTGTGGAGGCGGTGGGAAACCACCTTGCGTCTATTCCTGGAGCCTGTTTGGGGGCCAGCGCTTAGATATCAGGACCTCTGGGCCTCCGGAGAAAAGTAAACCAGACTCATGAACAAGGGCAGCATGGGACAGCTTCCTGAGTGCTCATTCCCTTCTCAGGTTTTCAGTGACCATGTATACTTGCGTATCTTGCTGTATTTCACACATTCCCCCTCCCAGTTAAAAGTAAACTCCTTGATAGCATGGACTGTTTCCTTTGTATCTTTCTATGTCTACTGTCCAGCCCAGTGCTTTATATACAGTTGGTGTTGAATAAATATTTAACTGAATTGAATATTGCATGGTCTCTAGGCCTGTCATCAGGACTCCTCTGTACCAGCTCAGATCTATCAGTGTCTTTCCTAAAATGTTGTGCTCCAAATTGGAATTATACTCTGTGGTCTAGGAGAATTGATCTACTCTGAGCCCCCCAAAGAGGCAGTGTGCTCTCTAACCTCATTCATAACTTCAGTTCCTAGGACCAATCAGTCAATAAACAAATGGTTATCTAGCACCTACTATGTGCCTCAAGCACTGTCCTAGATGCTGGGGATACAATTAAACAGAATGAAGCAAATCCTACTTTGCAAAGACTATGTTTTAATGGGGGAGAGAAGTACATATAAAAATATATACAGCATAAATATAAAGTTTAAAAAATATATAAATGCATGGGGTAGTTAATACAAGGTTGGGAGGGGACTATTGCAGAGATCAGGAAAATCTTTATACAGAATTCTTTCTTAAAAGAAGAAACAAGTCTATGAGGGGGAGATAACGAAGGAGAGCATTCCAGGCATGGAGATAACTGTATAAAGGTAGAAATGGAGTGTTATAAGTGAGGAGAACCACAGGCAGGAATCCCCTCCTATTGAATTTGCACACAAGCTTTAAAGTAAAAAGATCCCAGGGATCATCTAACCCTGTGTGACCCTGAGCAAGTAGTTTAATGTGTCAAAGCTTTATTTTACAGACGTAGAAACTGAAGTCTGTTTAGGTTAAGCTACATACATCATACAAGTGATCTTATAATAGAACTCAAATCCTTCTAATTTTAGACTTCTTTCCATTTCATCACTCTGTTGAATGAGGAGTGAGTGAGTGAGTGAATGAAAAGAGTGGTATAGGAGAAAGCTGGAGAGAGTCAAATCTGTGAAGGAATACTAGAAAGGTTACATTTGTGAAAGGTTGAAGAAAGAAGTCCCTACTGACTCCAATCTGTTTATACACCTTTTGTGGCTAATTTGTATGGCTTAGCATAGAACTGAACTGAATATCTGAAGCCAGTCTCAGACTAGAACTTATGAACTTAAATCTAGATTGTTCTGGCCCATCCTTTCCAATGGATAGTACCTGCGATGCATTATTAACCTTGCTTCTCACTAACTGCTATAGGAAATATAAGAGGTAAGGACATATTCCCTATTTTCAAGAGGCTTACTATAAGGGATGTCAATCAATTAATATTTAGCAAGTAACTACTCCATGCTTAGCACTGTAATAGGTAGGGGGGTGGGGTGAGAGTGGGGTGGAGAGAGGAGAACAAAGGAAAGACAAGACACTGTCACTATCTCCAAGGAGTTTCAGTAATACTAGAACACACAAGCAAAGTAAAAGAGATGAAGGCAAGTACTCTAGGAAAGGAGGAGGAAGGTAAGAACTCTTTTAGTTGGGAGGAGGCAAGTCGAGTCAGATGAGGTGGAGGGAGGGACAGTAGCAGGCATATTGGAGAGAGTGCAGGAGGGATGTTAGACTAAATCATGGTATATGAATGTAACAAATTATTACCACTGCAAGAAATGATAACTATGAAAAATTCAGAGAAACTTGGAAAGACATTCACTGAGGCAGAATGAAATACACAGAACCATGGGGACAAAAGGTTACATGATGACCACAGTAACATAAAAGAAATCAACTACGGGGGACTTCAGAACTATGATCAATACAGAGGAATGATGATGAAGCATGCCTCCTGACTCTTCACAGAAGGGTAGTAGACCAAAGGTGCAGAACGGGGGGTATATTTTTAGACTTGGTGAATGTGTTGATTTTTTTTCATTCAGTCATTTCAGTATGACTCTTCATGACCCCATTTGGGGTTTTTTTTGGGCAAAGATACTGGAGTGGTTTACCATTTCCTTCTCCAGTTCATTTTACGGATGGGGAAAGATGGGGCAAACAGGGTGAAGTAACTTGCCCAAGGTCACACAGATAGCAAATGTCTGAAGTAAACTCAGGTCTTCCTGACTCCAGGCCCTGCTCTGTATCCACTGTGCCACCGAGGTGCCCCAGTTGATTAGTTTTACCCGATTTATATTTATTTCTTAAAAGCAACTCTCTCTTTTTTTTCTCTCTTTTCTTTAATTTTTCTCAATTGGTGGGAGAAATCCGTGGATTATAACACTGAAAGAGCATCAATAAAACTTAAAAAAGAGAATTCTGTCCCAGGAGTCAAAAGACCTAGATTGACGTTCTGACTCTGACCTAGATTTGTGCCTGTGAGCAAGTTGTTCCATCTCTCTGAGCTTCAATTTTCTCATCGAAAAAATGGGTATGATGACTCTATCTCCTACTTGGGGTAGTTGTGAATAAAAAGTTTTGTAAATTCTAAAATGCCAGAGAAAAGGAGAATGTTGTGGTTGAAGATATGGGAAAAGGAGCAGAAAATGACATCACGGATTTGAGCGTGGGATTTTGGAGATCCTTAGGGCTGTAGATAGTAAAGGGAGGGGAGAGGTTTGATCTGGATAGGTTGGGAAGATGCTTGAAAAGGGTGCTTGTTTGTGGGGGATGACTCAGGATTTCAGAGGGTTAAAGGTCAGAAGTAGAGATTGACATTGGGGTATCAGCTGTAATCATGTGATAGCATATGCCATATGAGTGCACTGGAAAAAATGTCTTGGGAGATAACATTGATTAATGGGCAGAGGCCAACTGGGGGTGGGGTAGCAAGAGGGCGAATATGAGGGTAAAGCTTCAGAGCCAAGAACAGAGAAAGTTTCAGAAAAAAAAAGGTGGTTAAGGACTGCCCACAAAGAGATGGACTTGGGATCTGAACATGCCAGATTTAGATCCAAGTCTGATTCTGACACTAAACAGATGTATGATTGTGGGCAATCCACTTCTTGGAACTTCAGTTTCTTTACCTGTAAAATGGGGGGGATACCTGTAGTACCTACTTCATATGGCTGTAGTTACTATCCAAAGGAGGGTAGGAAAATAAGGATCTTTCCAAATGTTAAAGCACTCTATAAATAGTTTTCCATTATTTTAAAACGATTGATGTCTTTTTGTATGTCAATAAGTCACTAAATTTTTATTTAAATTTTTATTAAGCCCCTCCTGTGTGCCACTGTGAGGTTACTGGTGGTTCTGAGATCTATGACACAGTGGATAGAGTGCCAGGCATGAGGTCAGGAAGACTGATCTTCCTGAGTCCAGATCTGGCCTCTGGCATTGACTAGCTGTGTGATTCTGAGCAATTCACTTAACTCTGTTTGCCTCAGTTTCCTCATCTATCAAATAAGCTGAGAAGGAAATGGAAATGCACTCCAGTACTTTTGCCAAGAAAACCCCAAATGGAGTCATGAAGAGTCAAAATGCTAAGCACTGGAACAGAAAAGGAAGAAGATCACAGTTCCCCTATCCTCAGGGAGCCTCAGTGTAATGGGGAGAAACATGCAAGAAACTGTGTGCAAACAAGTTATATATACATGATAGATTACAATAATTAAAACAGAGGGAGGGCACTGGATGGGGGAAGAGGTTAAGAAAAACTTCTTGTAAAAGATGAGACTTTTAATTGGGATTTAAATGAAGCCAAGGAAGTCAAGAGGCAGAGATGAGGAGGGAGAAATTTCCAGACATGAGGGACAGTCAGTGAAAATGCTGGAGCTGAGAGATGGAGAGTTTTGTTTGAAAAATGGCTAGGAGGCCAGCGTCACTAGTTGAGAGAATATATGGGGGGAGTAAAGTGTGAGAAGATTAGAAATTGGGGAGGAGGCTAGGTTATGAAAGTCCTAGAAGTCAAACTGAGGATTTTATATTTGGTCCTAGGAAGCTACTGGAGGTAATTGAATAGGAGGATGATGTAGTCAGACCTGCACTGTAAGCTCAGTTTGACCTTGTATAGCAACAAGCACCCTGACACATCCAGAATGGCCTGCTAGCACAGATTCTTAGATCTGTTTTTCTAGAAGGAAAGCAACTTTTGAGGGGTCAACAATCTACTTCAATTACATTCACCAGCAGAGAAAATATAAGCAGAAAAATAAAGACCAACAGACAGGGTTTCTAACTGTCTGACCATAAGCAATACATATATCACAGATCAACAGACAAATCCATTACATACATACACCAATATCTGGACTTTCAAACCAGGGGTTGAGGGGCAGGGAACAGCTTACCCTTAACAGCTACCCAGGGTCTCATCTGGCACAAGAACATTTGTCAAAAGGGTAAGCCCCAAAGCAAAACCTCACTTCGGAGTATATATGTATACTTTTCAGAGTCAGAAAACATGACCCTGGTGACCCAGTGCCTCATTAACAATTAACAAAAAGTGTGGGCCTTCCTACAAAACAAGCCTCCCCTAATCAAGCTTCCCTTAATGGGCTCCACCAGAGGTCTATTAATAGGTGGAGAAGATCTTTAATTCTCATTATTATACCTTGACTACTGAGTGGAGGATAGAGTAGGAAGAGACCTGCAGCAGGCAGACCTACAGTCAGGCTATTGTAATAGTCAAGGTGTGGTGTAATGACACCAGGGTGGTGGCAGCATCAGAGGAGAAGAGGGGACATATTTGAGACATGCTACAAAGGTAAAACTGACAGGACTTATCAACAAATTGGATATGGAGGTTGAGAGAAAGGGATGACACCCAAGTCAAAAGCCTAGATGACTGGGAGAATGCCAGTACCCTAAACAGACATTGAGAAGGATGAAAGAAGGTAGGGTTTGGGAGAAAAGATAATGAGTTCAGTTTTATACATGTCAAGTTTAAGATGCCTACAAGACATCCAGTTCTAGATGTCCAATAGGCAATTGGAAGATAGGGGATTGGAGGTCAGGAGAGCAGTTAGGACTGGTTAGAGAGATTTGAGAATCCTCAACATGGAGATGATAATTGAATTTCTGGGAGCTGATGAAATTAGCAAGAGAAATAGTATAAAAGGAGAACCAAGAGGGTCCAGGACCCAACACTGGGGTCATCCTGGGTTAATAGAAGTCACCTGGACAAAGATCCAGTGAATGATCTACACTGTAGATCTTTGGCTCTTATATAATCCACATTTTCCAATGTATTCCTCCTCCTTCCAGAGAGTAATTCTTTGTAACAAATAATAAGAGGGGAAAAAAATTCAGCAAAACTAACCAACACATTGAAAACCTCTGACACTATACAAAGTATTCCATACCCAGAGCCCTCCACCTCTGCAAAAGGATTGAGGGGAGTTGCCTTCTTATCTATCTTCTTTGAGGCTAAGTTTAGTCATTATAATTTCACAGCACTAAATTTTATTCTTCTGTTGTTTCCATTTACATGATTGTCATTGTACGTATTGTTTCCCTGATTTTATTTATTTCACTTTACTTCAATACCTATATGTCCTCTCATTCTTAACTCTTCTTACTCCTAGTTTCTAGTAGTGCAGTAATATTACATTATATTCTAATACAAATGTCTGTTACTAAACCCTTTACTTTCGTTCTCTCTCTTTTTCTTTCTTTTCCCACTTCTCTCCCTCCCTCCCCCTCTCCCTATCTTTCTGTCTGCTTAACTAGGTATCCCTATGGCTTTGCACAGTGCTTAGCAAAAAGTAGTGCTTCATAAACTCTTGTTGCCTGACTGAGGATAGATTATTTTCATTCACCTCTTCCTTTCCAAAGGAAATGAGACCCCAATACGGTTAGCATCTCCTTCTGAGACCCCATAGGGTTAGCATCTCCTTCTGAGACCCCATAGGGTTAGCATCTCCTTCTGAGACCCCATAGGGTTAGCATCTCCTTCTGAGACCCCATAGGGTTAGCATCTCCTTCTGAGACCCCATACGGTTAGCATCTCCTTCTGAGACCCCATACGGTTAGCATCTCCTATTGAGACCCCATATGGTTAGCATCTCCTTCTGAGACCCCATATGGTTAGCATCTCCTTCTGAGTCTTCCTAGAGTTTGGGAAGAACCCATACAATATTCTCCATCTTTGAGGGAGAAGTTTTGAGAAAATACCCAAGAGACAGAGCAAATGCTAATCCTTCCATCACCAGTTCATAAAACCTTCTCCTCTCATCTATATGAGACAGGGAAAAAAAAACCCAGCATCTTCCTATGTTTTAGAATTTTAATATTCCATACAACCCACCATTTCCTGTGGTCAAGTAGAGTCCCCTGTCTTACCATAGCTGTGATCTTTGTGGGAAAGCTTAGGGGACTGAATGAGGGGAAGTCGGCAGGGAAAGCTGGCAGAAACAGGGTTAGGGGCCACCTCATAGAAGGATGATTCAGTGGACAGGCCCTAGTATCCTAGGGGAAAGCCCTCCAGGGTTGTCTGTAAGTGCTCCCATGCATGGGAAATTTTCCAGGAGAAGGTTCCCTGGACTGAAGCATATGAAGGTCCCAAAGCCCTGTAGCTCAATATATACTAAGGGAAAAAGCCAGCATGGGGCTGAATGCCATGATAGAATTTAAAATAGGAAGTAGGGCAAAGGGGGTTCTAAAAGGAGCTCAAATAAACCTTTAACACAGCCAGTCAGTATGGACTGGGTACTTCCTATCTCCGGTTGCCTAATCATACTGGTGTAGCTGGTTTTTCTTTTTTTCTTTTTTTTTAATGCTTTTATGGATCTTTGTCTTTGCATCACCTTTGCATCACTGTCTTCCTATGCTTCTCGGAGTTCTTCATATTTATCATTTTTAGAGTGTTTTAATGTCCCATTACATTCATGAGCCACAACATGTTTAATTATTCCCCAATAGATGGATATCACCTTTGCTTCTAGTCTTTTGGGGCTCCTCCCCCTCCCACACTATTCTTATGAATATTTTGGTATACATCATACCAGTCTATTTCATCATTTTTTCTTTGAATTCTTTAGGGTATATGCTTAGCACTGAGATCTTTGGGTCAAAGAGCATGAACATCATTGCCGCTTTTTCAGCATGATCCCAAATTGTTTTCCAGAACAGGGCCACCAATTCACAGCTTCTATATAGTAGCATCACTTTGCCCATATTTCCACAAGCCTTTCAACATTGGCTGTTTCCATGGAAACATGTTCCACTAGGCTCTCCTGTAGAGATAACAGAAGTGTCCCTGTATCTTTTAGAATGGGTTGGGAAGGGAAGGGAAGTATTTGGGAATAGTCACTTAGTTTTACAATTGCAACTGTCATTCTTTGAGGTTTTTCTATGAAGGGCAAGTGTGTGTGCGTGCATGTGTGTCTGTGTGTGCGCGTGTCTCTGTGTGCATGTGTGCGTGTGTGTCTGTGTGTGCGCATGTTTGATCTATGAGACTCCATAAGACAAAATATGGAGAAGACAAAAAACTTTTCTAGTAAGAATCAATAAATTCACATCGAATATATTCAGTGCCAGGAACTGGACAAAATAAAACTGTCATTTTTTGATCATTAGAAGATATTTCTCTGAAGACATTGTGAGGAACCGATGATTTACAGTACATTCTGGAGAGATTTACCTATGATGTCTGCTTAGAGGAGAAAGCAAAATGACTAAATTCCTGATTGAATTTAACTCTTATCTTGAGAAGAAACGTGAAGAAGATTCTTGAGAGACATAAGTGAATAACATGAGTAAACTGAATAGTGGCATTGGGTTTTCATAAATAAACTTCATGTGTCATTAAAGGTTTGAGGTGTGTCTGGCTGTGATCTTTCAAACAGCTAAAGTATTGTGAATAATTGTGACTTGCTTTTTATTACTGATTTAATTTGTTTAAAAATTATATGCTCAGGAATGTTAATATTTAATCAAAGAACATTAAAGGATTTAATATAGAGATGAGTAATTACTATTGGAAAAGGAGATTTCTCCAGTTTGTTGAATAACATTTAATGAAAATATTGTTATTTGGAATGGCTCTCTGTTAGGTAGGAAAGATAAAGCTATTGAGAAGAATTCTGGTGATGTGGAGGGGGAAAAGGATATCAGCAAACATTTATTTTTAAAATAGCTAAGTTTAAAAACTCTAGCTAAAAGATTGTAATTTTACTATTGAATAAGAAAATATACAAATAATTCTGGATTATTCTAGAGCTCAAGCTAAGATTAAGAGAATGAGAAAAGTCAAGTAGCAGACTGAAGGGCGAACTCTCAATGAGGGTGGTCAGTTCTAGGCAGAAAAGATAACAGTTGCAAGTGTGATACCAAATTGCCAGCTCCAACTGCTCCCTCTCCACCTGCCATTTCATTTGACTCTTAAAGATAAATATCAGTTATCCGAAGCCTTGGTGGGGAATCCTAGTAGAACAGGTGTTGCACCACCTTTTTTCATCTTTACTGGATATATGGCTACATTTCAGAGTGGTGTTAATTTGTGTTTTTCTTATTAGTGCTATCAGTCTTTATTAATGTTCAGGACAAATCTTTCATACTGTAATATTCAGTTCTTTGGAGAATTGTTTATTCCTATCTTTTAGCCACTTACATATTAGGGAATGACTCTAAATTTTATTTGTGCTAATTCACCATATATCAGGTATCAGAGACATCTGATGCAAATTTTTTTCCTAATTTAATTTTTCTGGTCTTATAATTGCATTGATTTTATGTCAAAGCCTTTCAATTTTATGTAATCAAAATTGCCTTTTGGGATGACCCTTACCCTTTGATTGAGAATATTTCCCCTGGAAAAATACCTGATCTCTTTCTCTTCTAATTTTTTTACAGTGTGATCTTTTAATTTCAGATCCCTACCCATTTTGATAACTGGTTATTTTTCACGTAAGGATAAACCCAACACTTATTTGCAGAACAATTTCTAGGTACATAGCCCTATATGGTTCAATGAAGTAATACATTAAGATACAACCCTGCTTTCTAGGAGCTTATAGGCATCCATCTACTTGGGGGAGATAAGACACACCTGCAAAACTGAAACAAAGAGAGGAGTAGAGGGAAGGTTATTTTTTAATGATTTTAAGTGGACATTGGTCTGGGAACTAGGACGCCAGGACTGTCCCTGACCTATTAGCTTTGTAACCTTATTTGGGTATTCCCCTGTAAAACGAGGAGGGTAGACCTAGAGAATCCCTAAGGTCCCATCGAGTCTATGATTCCCTGGCTTTTTCATGGGAATTGCCACAAGGGGCACTCTCACAAATTCAAAACAAAGAACGAAGACAGCAAGAACACAAAAACTCCCCAAACTGATGCAAGACTACAGAAGGCTCTGAGACCTGTGAAGGAAGGAAGTGTGGAAAGGGGGAAAGGAAGTCTCTCTTATGAACTCTTGCAGTTTTCTCTTCCATCATTCATTTGCCTACTAGCATATACAGTTTTGACTTTCTTGAATATTCATTGAATAAAGCCACTTAGATCTTGAAGGAACTGCAGAGTATTGTGTTAAACAATCCCAGACTCTGAGAAATGGAAGGTATCTCAAGCCATCTAATCTAACCATTACTTGAATAAGGGTCCCTCCTCTAAGAGTTTTAATTAATGATCTCCAGTGAAAGGAGGCACTCTTGCTCTGGAAGCAGCCCATCCCACTTTTTCATTACAGGAATTACATTACTGTAAATTACTGTTAGGAAGTTTGTCCTCCCATCCAGCCTAAATTGACTTCTTTTCAACTTTCACTCATGGCTTCAAGTTTCACCCTCCAGAGTCAGGCTGTACACTCTTCTTTTTATATATATATTTAAATTAGGAATTTGAACACCCCATCCCTCAAAGGCATTTCTATGTGCACACAGAGTGGAACACAAAAAGAGGATTCATGAGTCTTTATTTCCCAACTTCTTCATTTTTACTGGCTGTTCTCTGGACCTGGAATACTCTCCATCTTCTCTGGCTGCTTCCAAGTCTTAGCTAAATTCATACCTTCTGTAAGAAGCCTTTCCCCATCCCCCTTAATGCTACTAGCTACAATGCTACTTAAACTCTTCTGTTGAGTATCTCCAATTTATCTCCTATACTGTCTTATTTTTTTGTACACAGTTACTTGCATGTTGTCTCACTGTCTCATTAGATTGTCTCAAAAGCTCTCATGAGCCTTTGGAGGGCAAGGACTATCTTTTGCATCTTTGTATCTGCAGTACTTTTCACAGTGTGGTTGTTCAGTCATGTGTTGTTGTTTAGTCATTTTCAGCCATGTACAACTCTTTGTGACCCCATTTGGGTGTTGGATTTTTTTTTTTTTTACAAAGATTGTTTATAAGTAGAGTGGTTTGCCATTTTCTTCTCCAGCTCATTTTACAGATGAGGAAACTAACTGACTTGCCCAGAGTCACATAGCTAGTAAGTTTCTGAAGCCAGATTTGAACTTGTGCCCTTGGCCCTGACTCCAGGCTTGGCACTCTATCCACTGTGCCATCTAGCAGCCCTGCCTGTAATTCTAGGAGGTGCTTAATAAACACTTGATGTCAAACCCTGAGTGAAGCATAGTCTCTCTTCGAAACAATATGCCTTCAAATACTTGAAGACAGTGATCATGTCTTCTCTTAATCTCTTCACTTCTAGGTAAAATATTCCCAGTTTCGGTGGATCCTATGATGGCATGGGATTTGAAGCTTGTCACCATCCTGGCTGTTTACTTTTGGAGCTTTCTGGATGATCTGTTTCCTTCCTCAAATGTGACCCCCTAGAACTGAGTGAAATATTCTAGGTGTGCTCTAATCAGGGCAGAAGTCTAGCATGATCATGACTTCTTTGCCCAGTCTTCTCCTTTTACAGATGAGGGAACTAAGACTCGGAAATCAAAAGATTCTTGACTGAGGTCAAAAGTGACTTGTCCAAGGTGGTCCTAGAACCCAGGTCCTCTGATCCCAAGTCTTAGGTCCTGATCTAAATCCAGTACTACTGTTTTTACTTTATAGAGTCATAGATCTTTTATTTTTTAGTTAAATTTTTTTCTCAAAGATCCATTTTCTCTCTCCCACATTCCATTCCCTTTCCCCACCAACATGAAAAGCAAAATCCCCTGTTGCAAACATGTATAGTCAAGCAAAACATATTCCCTCCTTGGCCACGTCCATCTGCATTCTGAGTCCATCACTTCATGGAATCCTAGACCTTTTCCGAGAGGGTAAGTTACCTGGGACTGAAAGCCAGGTATTACCCTGGCTCATCCCACTCCTAACAGACCCTGTCTTTCAAAGTGAGGGGGTTGGAATATATGAGAAGAAATCCTTTGGTCTGGTGAAAAGAGCACTTTGGATTTGTAGTCAAACCGTCTGGGTCTGAATGTCAGTAATTTACTTACTGGTTGTGTGACTTTGGGCAGGTCACTTCCCCTACTTTGAGTTTCAGTTTCTTCTACAATGGCCTAGCTGATCTCCAAGGGCCTTCCAGTGGCAAATGTTAGGAGGCAGAGTCGGGGAGACATAGGGAAGCGCCGGGCCCCAGCCCTCCGGAGTTCCCAGACCAGTGGAAGTAGAGACTCAGACTCAGACTCAGGGCAAGCGCAGCTACCCGGGACAGCTGCCCCGGCCGCGCTCGCCCTCCTTCGGTGCCGGCGCAGGACCAGACTGCCCCGGCCTCAGCAAGCACTCTACGGCCCCGGTCCCTGCCCCGGAAAAACGGCGAAGGGTAGGCCAGAACCGGGTGCAGGAGGAAAAGTCCCCGGGAATGCTCGGGGAGAGCCCCAGCAGGAAATTCCCGTTGGCGTGTGCTCTCCCCGCCCCGCGCGGCCTGGGCCCTCCCCAGCCTCCACCCCTCGGGCTTGCCTAGGTCTAGCCCCAACTTCCTAGACGCCGCTTAAAAGCATCCTGAGGTCCAGGGCCCCCGCCCCTCCTCCGAGCCCCCCAGGAGCTCCCGTTTCTGGCCACAGCTCCAGGTCAGCGGGGCTCCCATCTCACCCCAAGCCCCCTCCTGCCGGGAGCCCCCCGAAGGCCTTTAGCCCCGGGAGCTCCCTTTGGAACCTCCCGCGGACGCTGCCCCAGCTCCCTGCCCGGACCCGAGGCCGCAGCCCCTCCTCGGTCTCCGCGGTTCCAGGGCCCGGAGCCCCTTCGCCTTCCGCCGAGCCCGAGCCGGGCCCCCGGCCAGATCTCCCACCCCGGAGCCTCCCGCAAAGACTTCCACGCCCAGCCCCTCCCTGGCCTCCTGCAAGGACCCGCATCCCGGAGCGTCCGCTGGGCCTGCGGCCGGGATTCCTGGCCGCCCGCTGAGCCCGAGCCCGGCCTCCTGCAGGGGCTGTCGGCCCGGAGCCGCCTCTTGACTTCCAGTGGACTCCGGGGCCCGGGCCTGTCCGGGGCTCCTGGCTCAGGCCGCCTCCCTGCCGCCATGTCATCCCTACGCACGGAAGATTCCGGGGCCAGCGCGAAGGACGCCCGGCCCGGGCCCAGCGGCGGGGAGCGGCCCCCGGCCGAGAAACCGGAGGAGGCGCTGGAGCGGCTGCAGCGCGAGAACCGGAGGCTCCGGGAGCAGGCTCCGCGTGCGGCCGCGCTCTGCGGCCTCTACCACGAGGCCGTGCAGCAGCTGAGCTTCCTGCGGGGCCAGCTGGCCTCCCGAGACGCCCTGGTGGCACGCCTGCGGGCTAGTCTGGCCGCCTACGAGAGCTCCGGGCCCGCCCTGGGGCCCGGGCCCGCACCGTCCCTTGTGGACGGGCTGGTGGAGCAGGTGGCCCACCTCAGGGAGCAGCTCCGCGAGCAGGAAGCCAGCGCTCGCGCCCGGGAGGACGGACTGGGGCAGGTAAGGAGGCTCCCTCCCCTAGCTTGCCCTCCTCCCACCCTCCCGGTCCCCACCCTCCCTGTCCCCGGGCGGCTGAGAGCCTTGACTCACAATTAGAGCTGGCGAAAGGTACTGTGCCCACTGATTGACCTGGTGGGCTGCCTCCTAAAGTAGTGAGCTCTCCATCACTGGGGGTGTTCAAGAAGACGCCGGTGTACTTGTTCAGATCGCCGTAGAAGGGATTCCTGCTCACATGCGGGTTGGACTGGGTGCCCTCTGACATTCTGTGCTTCTACAGGGCCTAAAGTTCACACGGTCCTAAAGGAAGAAAGCCCTGAAGTTGGGTAGGTAGAGAGCTCCCGCTAGGAGAGGTGTTCTGCTTTGGGGGGGACTTTGTGGAGGGGACTCCTGTTCAGGTTTTCTCTGGACCGTCTTTGCTGCCTTCAAGATCTAGACGGTCAGAGTTGAAAGGAACCCTGTAGGTGGGTCATGTAGTCCAACACCGGCATCTTGTAGGGGAGGAAACTGAAGCCCGATCAATCAACAAGCATTTACTCGACTTGGACTTTGTGCCAGGCACTGAGCTGAGGCCAGAGAAGCTCATTGATGTCATCTCTTAATAAGTGTAGCGGCAGATTCCCAGACCACTTGGCCGCTTTGCTATCAGCATGTGCCCCTGTTGTCCCGTAGTTGGTCTACTAACTGTGTGACCTGGACAAGTCACTTAACTTCTTGGTGCCTTAGTTTCCTCATTTGTAACATGAGTAGTAACATGTTGACCTTTAAGTATCTTCCAACAACAAATCTACATTCCTAGGACTAAGTGTTTTCCTCTCCTCTTTTCCAGAAAAAAAAAATCCTGATTGCATTGAAACAGTAACAGCTTATTAACATTGGAATTTGGAGTGTATATCAGTAGTAGAAAGATCTTGACACACATTTTATGTTTCAGCCCTTTACTGTTAGGAGCCTCTCCTCTAGTAAATTCAGTTCCAGGTTAGTTGCCTGTGTGCTTCTCTTGGGTTTCCCCATCTGTTAAGTGAGACGGTAGGACCAGACTAGATAATCTCCAAGGTTTCTCCCTGCTCTAAAAGGGCTAAAGTCCCATGAATGTTTTAGCTGAGAGGCACCCTGGAGATTATCTAGTCTGGTTCAACCCCCTCATTTATCTCATGGGGAAACCCAAGACAGGCACCTCGGTGCATAGAGCTGACTCAGTTGTGTTCCCTGAAGATGCAGATTCTAAGATGCTATGCTGCCTGTTGGATGGTTATCATTTATCTTCACTTTTCCCCAAAATACAAGGAAGTATAATGAGATTTACAGACCCTTGATGCATTCGTTTTCTAGGAAACTTTGAAATCCCCTGTAGGCTGAAGTAGGAAGTTAATGTGCTTATTAATATTAAGGATTGACTAGAACCTCAAATTGCCCTGGGGGCAGGTCTTTTCCATAGTTTTATGCCCCTTCCCCTTTACTCCCAACCAAAAGAAAATTTGAGTTAGAGGGAAATTTGACTTAAGCCTGAATAACATAAAGAAGGACTCAAATTTGTCACCCAAAGTTTTAAAAAGATAAACTTTTCAAAACAAGGGTCCTGAACTAGAATGTTAAAGGGCCAGGGTTATTATTTTTTTTAAAGTTTTCTTGATGCTTTAAAAAATCGCTCACTTCCCAATCTTCCCTACTCCCATATTGAGCAAACCACATTGACCATGTCTTAGAGCCTGTGGCTCATCCTGCACCTGTAGTTCACCACCTCACTACCAACAGAAGGGAGATAGGTTTTAAGCATTAGGTCTCGAGTAAAAATTGACCATTCCCAGGACTCTAGTCTGGACTTGCCTCTAATAACCGTATGACCTTGGCCAAGTCATGTCCATTCTCTGGTTCTCATTTTTCTCATCTGAGATCCTTTCTAGCTCTTGTATCCTATGATTTTCTTTGATTTTTCTAATGAATGGGGCAAAGTTTGACACTTCTGAGAGGATTGATCTCCATGATTTCTAGTTTTCCTCTAAGTGTTTTAAGTAGGCACTCAAGGCTGCAAACAATGAAGAAAAATGATGATCCTTCTTCAGTCCTCCAAGGATCTGTAATTTTGTCCATATGGGTGCTCATACAGCTTTTTTTCTGGACTCCTCACTCTCCCTCACCCTGTAAAATCTTGTTCTTTCTACCTTCCCAACTTCTCTGGCATGTGACTTTTCCATTCACTCTTACCACTACCACTTGAGTTCAGATCCTCATCACCTACCACTTAGATTATTGCCAGAGCCTTTTAACTGTTCTCACTTCTTCAAGTCTTTCTCCATTCCAGTCCTTTCCTACTGCCAAAGAATTTTCCCTAAAGGCACATCTGTCCAGATGACTCCCTTACTCACCACTCCAGTAGCTTCCAAATGGTGCCAGGACAAAAAGATAAGTCTACTATTTAGCATTTAAAGTCTTACACAATCTGGTTTCAGCCTATCTTTCATTACCCTCTGCAAAATGACCTTTCTCTGCCCCAGCCACAAGATGCTGCATCTCTTATCTCAATATCACTGCGCTGGCTGTGTCCCATGCCTGGAATGCACTGCTTCCCTACCTCTGCCCCACAGAGTCTTTTAGGACGTGGCTCAGGCATTATCTTTCTTCACCAACACTTTCCTGTTTCTCCCAAATGTTAGCACCCTCCTTGTGAAACTCTCTTGTACTGAACTATTTCGTATTTATTAGTTTTATTTTTGTTTAGTCATTATTCAGTCATGACTGACTCTTTGTGACACCTTTTGGGATTTTCTTGGCAAAGATGCTGCAGTGGCTTGCTATTTCCTTCTCTAGCTTGTTTTACAGATGAGGAAGCTGAGGCAAACAGGGTAAAATGACTTGCCCAGGATCACACAGGTAGTAAGAATGTGAAGCCAGATTTGAACTCAGGAAGAAAAATCTTCCTGACTCCAGGCTCAGCACTCCATCCACTGAGCCACCTAATTACCCAGTAGTTTTATAGATGTGATATATGTACACATATGTGATATATATATGTACACATATATGTATATATGTATATATGTGTGTGTGTTGGTTGCCTCCTCCATCACAGTATATACTTCTTGCAAGGAAAAATTGTTTCATTCCTTGTATTGTATCCCTAATTGCCTGGCACACAGCATATGCTTAATATGTGTGTTACTACTAGCTGTGTGACCCTGGGCAAGTCATTTAACCTTATGTGCCTCAGTTCCTCATTTGTACAAATGAACTAAAGAAGGAAATGGCAAACTACTTTAGTATCTTTGCCAAGAAAATCCCAAATGGAATTACAAAGAGTCAGACACATTTGAGACAACTGAACAACATGTACTTATTGAAGGAAGGCTACTGATCCTTACCCAAGTCCTAGAAAGTTGTCCTGCTGAAAAATTTATCCTTCTTCTCTTCACACACCCTTCCCAAGAGCAGCCAATCCCATAGATGAGGTAGCTCCATCCTTAAACAATAGACATCCAAGTAGTCACCAGGAAGATCATCCTCCTTGTCCTACTTTGTGGGACCTGCCAGTGTGAAGCTTCTTAAAATTAGCTCCTCAGCGTGACAAGGCTTTGAGTGGAGGAGTGTATAATAAGTGCAATAACGCTTTGATTTTGGATAGCGCTTACTACAATGCACTTCTATATCTATTATTCTCACTTGATCTTCAAAACAATGCTGTGAGACAAAACTTCCATTTTATTATATGAAGGTATTGACTCCAGATAAGGTTGAATGATTTTCCCGCAATCAAATGGTAAATTAATGGTGTTACTGGTTCAGAGAAATCTTTGAATTGGAAGGTGACCTTCTACATCAGGGATTCTTAAGGTCTTTTGTGTCATAGTTCCCTCTGTCAGTCTGGTGAAGCCCGTGGACCCCTTCTGAGAAGCATGATTTTAAATGAATACGATAAAATACGTAGGATTACAAAGGAAACCAATCATATTGAAATAACGTTAAAATACGTATACATATATATTTAAAAAACAAAACCTCACCTACTCCATATTAAGAAGAACTCCTGCTCTGCACTATAGAGGCCAGCCCCTTAACCCACGCAGGTGGAATCCCCTCTCTTTCCTCCCTGGTAGGTGTTCTGTCAATGTTTCCTCCTGTGCACTTTCCACAACACCTCACTGTCACCACAAATACTACAGGAAGCAGCCCTCCGGTAAAGGGAGGGAGTTAGACTGAATGGTCTCTGAGATCTAAGAATCTGTGGGTCTGTGAAATGTGATCACATGGGGATCCCCAGATCATACTTGGAAATTTGCTATTGCGAGGTACCCAGGAAAATGGAGAGTCTTTGGTACGCTAGTCAGGGTGCTATTCGTGAAGTTAATGTACACATCCAACTCCTGCAATTTGCTTTCATTTTTTCTTCCATTTTTGCAGTCATTATGATGAAGTAGAAAGAAGTCTATTGATCAACATGCATTGATTAAATGCAATTAATAGGCCAAGAACTGCCAACCTGAATCTTAGATTGAGAAGCTAGTGGTCTGGGATAAGATCTTGGTTGCTGTACTTGCTGGCTGTACTCCCCAGCTAGCTCACCTCCTAATTATTGCACTACCCATGTGATCCTGGGCTTATTGCTTTATTGAGTCTAAGTTTCCTCATCTTTTAAACGGGGACTGTAACACTTGCATAGCTCCCCCGAGGTTGCTGTAAGAAAAGTGTTTATATAAATGGGAGCCATTCATAAATTATATAAAGAGAGCTTTGCAATTAGGTGTGTGTGGCCTGTCCCCAAATCTTGTTAAAGGGGCTGTTGTTCTCTCTCTCTCTTTCCTACTTCTGTCATAAGTAAGGAGATATAGAAAACCTTGCCACTTTTTGGTAGGTCACTCCATGTCTTTCAGTATCGTGGGTCTGAATTGGGCAAAAATGTTGTCTTTGTAATTCAATAAATGTAGAAGATCTGTCTAGCACTTCTGTGGTTGCATGTCTGTGTGCGTGTGCGTGCATGTGTGTATGTAAAATTCACATTTCTTTAAATAAATTGTACAACCTCCCAACAACCATATTAAACTGCACTATAAGGATGGCTCTTCCCATTTTATAGACAGAGGTACTTCAGTTCAGACAGGTGGTGTCCTCAGCGTCACTTGGCTTTACTTTTTAGTGAGCCAGTCATAAGTACCTAAACACAGATCAACACTGAATGCAAATTGGCATAAAAAACCATGGGATCTCAGAGAGAGCTTTAAAGCATCTAAGACAAATTCTCATTTTAACAGATGAAATTGAGGGAGGGAAGTGACTTGCCCAAGGTTACAGAGTGGCAGTGCTGGCTTTTAAAGTGGGATAGGAAAGACCACTAGACTAATTCAGGAAATAGTCGTTCTCATCTCATCTGTGCGATCTTCAGTAAGTCTTAAATGATCTCTTTGAACTCCAGTTTTCTCATCTATGAAATGAAGAGGTTGGATTACACTGAATGATCTCTAAGGATCCTTTAGAGTTCTAATGTTTTGGTATTCTTTGATTAGGTGGGAGAGCATGGCTCTTTTTACAACACTGTAGTGTGGTGGAAATATTCAGGGACTATAATGAATATAGATGTGTGTGTGTGTGTGTGTGTGTGTGTGTGTGTGTGTGTGTGTGTGTGTGTGTGTGTGTGTGTGTGTGTGTGTTGATTTGGCTTGTGTGTGTGTGTTTTGATTTGGCTTGGGTCTTGCCCCAAGCTTCTTAACAAGATTTTATTAAGTTCTTTACACCTGAAACTTGGGTCCAGTGAATTGGAGACAGATCTGGTGAACTGAGGAAGGAGCCATTTTAAGACTTTCCACAGGGACTTGGGGTCTGCATGCCAACACTTCCAGCATTTGTCAATAAGAATTCCAGGCCAGGGTTTCGCCATTTTTGGGCCATAGTAAGCACTGGAGGAGAATTTGAGTGGAGTAATGATGATTGTGCATGTTTTCATAGTAGTTTTTGGTTATAAAGTCAGCATGGTATTGTGGGAAGAGTGCCAACTTTGCTATAAAGTTAGAAAAATGTTACCTCACCTGGTAAAGGCTCTTGTGTTCTAAGAACTAACAGTAATTACCCAAGCTGTGCTGGGTAAAGAAAGGTGGGCTTTGGTCTCTGATGCATCATTGTGAAGATAGCTTGACTCTTATTTTACAAAGTGGGCAGGACGGAAGGCCCTGAGAGCTGGATATCCTGGGATGATAGACTCAATCCAAGTCTTCAGGCTTGTGGTTGGAGATGTCTAGCTTGGCTGGCAAGCGACAAAGTTGAAACTCAAAGCTAGGTCTCCTGACCTCATGTTCAAGCTCCTTCCCTTCTGCAGGGAGTGTGCTGCGTCACGGTCAAATTCAGAGTCTTAGAGGCTGAACTTCTGAAAATTATCCTCAGAATGAGAAAAGGCCAGGTAGCCCTTAAAACATATCTGTGCCCAGTGCTTGACAAACCCGAGAATACCTTTCCACTTCGTCCTCTGTTTTCCTATCTATTTGCTCCAATAGTTAGGTTGATTTTGTCCAGCTAGACCATGGGTTCTTAACCCTTCTCTTAGCATGAAGGCCCTCTCTGTCAGTCTGGTGAAGCTTACGGGCCTCTTCTCAAAATTGTATTTTTAATTGCAGAAAATAAACTACATAGAATTCAACTGATTATATTGAAATGCAGCTATCAAAATAATTTTTAAAAATACACCCAAGTTCAATCGACTCCAGGTTAAGAATTCCTCAGCTAATAGAATGATATTTAGGAGAAGTGAGGCTGGTGACCTGCACAGCCCTCCCTCGCTCAAAACTAAGTCAAGTGTAAGTCATGTCATAATTTCTCTGATAGCATGATCTTCTTCGGCAACGAAGGATGAACACACACATTTAGGGCAATTGCAAACAAAAAAAAACATCTCTACTTCTACCTACTCTGAAGAAAACTTAAGTCTGTAAAAAAGGGAATACCCCATCCATCAGCAAACCTTCAGGGAAGCTGTGCTTTCAGTGAGAGAGGTGAAGCTGTCCTTTATTGTCGCCCAGAAATGGACTTACAGACATCACTGCCCACATGACTTCATCTGAGCAGGCCACAACCTCACCATGATTTCTTTCAGTACTTTTCAGGGGCAGACCTGGTAGGACAATTGTTCCCACCCCAGGTCAGCCTTGCAGTGGAGATGAAAGTTCATGTGGAGGGGTGCTTTTAGGGGTTGCAAAGAGCTTTTCTTCCATCTCTGTAGGAAGCCTTCCCCAGCCCCTCTACATTCTAATGGCTCCCCTCTCTTAATTACTTCCTGTTTATCTAGTACGTAGCTTGTTTGTCTATTTGCATGTTGTTCCCCTCACTAGATGGTAAGCCCCTGGTAGGCGAGTGTAGCCTTTTGCCTTTTTTTATATCCCCTGTGCTTAGCAGAGTGTCTGGCACATAGTAGGCACTTGATAAATATCTAATGATTAATGATAAGCTTCTCCTCATTCATGAAGAGGGGCCCTGGGTGACAGACCGTTAGTCCTTCACCAGGCCTCTATGTGAAGTCTTTACAGTCCAGTAGGACCTTCCGGATCCTACCCACTGCTGGCATAGCCCTCTAAGAACCCAACTGCACCTCCATGCCATGATGGGGACTTTAGTGGAGAACTGCCCACAAGGGTAGCTTATAGGTCCATAGCCATTAAGGGTTTGTGGGGTCTTGGGGAAAATATCAAACCAAGCCAAGACTTGGGTTCCTATCTCTTCTCTGACCCTTACTAGCTATGTAATGCTGGGCAAGACACTTAACATCTCCAATCCTGATTTCTCTTCTGTAAAGCAAGAGTAACAATACCTCTAATTCCTCCCTCATAAAGCTGTTTTGAGGATCAGATGGAATCATGTTATAGGAAAGCCCTTTGGAAACTTCAAAGCTCCATAGAAATGTCAGGTATAATTATTACAGGATGCTTTTTGCCACAACTCTGTAGAGAAAGTGGTATAAAAGTTATCTGTATTTTGCAGATGAGGAAACTGAGCCTCAAATTGGACTAGTGGCTTTCCCAGTCACGTGGCTTGTATGCAGTAGAACTGGAACTCAGGTCCGGATCTGTCAATTGCCAATTCAGCATTCTTTTCTTTAACAAAATTCATCCACCCAGACATTAAGCACCTGCTGGATGCAATGCATTGAGCTCTGTGATGGGGTGAGACGAATGGTTAAAGAAAGAGAAGACCTTCCTTTTTTCCTCCTTTGACCATACTGCTTTTTCACCTATACTAGCTTACCTTCTAGGACTGGGGTTCTTAAACTTTTTGTGTCTTGGTACTCTGTTGAAGCCTCTGAACTTCTCAAAATAAATGTTTTTAAGTGCATAAAATAAAATACATAGGATGAAAAAGAAAAGCAATTATATTGAGAAATGATTATGTAAATATATATGTATGTACATACATATATGTATTTATATAAGCCCTGCTTTAGGATCCCAAACCAGTGACTTGGTTTGACCCAGTCTTGCTAAATCTCAATCCCTTAATTTTATAGAGGAAAGAAAAAATTAGTTTCAAAGAGAGGGTGTGACTTGCACATGGTTGCACAGGTAGCACAGAGCAGAGCCAAGGTTGAGACCCAGGCCCTCTGACTACTTAGTTCCCCTAGAGGATGATACTTCTCTCTCTGCTTCATCAGCTGCCTTCATCTTCCCACATTTGGGGCACAGTGATAGTCATTCCAGTGAGACCCTGACTTGTCAAGTATCATTTGATACTTTTCCACTCCTGGAATAAATATTACATATAATACTGTCATTTTCTTCACTTGGATTTTTTCCTCCCAGTGGCAAGCCCATGTGTTGTTCTAAACAGACCTCAGGCATGGTATTATCCCAGGGAAGTAACTGCATGCACCAAGCAGCAATCAGCCTAATAGGGCAGCTTCTTGGCACCTGAACAGGGTAGAGTGCATAGGCACATGGTTCCTAGGCACACACAAGTCACCTGGGTGGCAATCATAACTGAACAGATCATATCAAACCTCATCTTGAAGGAGGACTTCCCCTCTTCTCTTCTGAAGAACTGAAAGACCCATCCCAAACCTCATACTTTCCAGTCATGCTTATTCAAGCCTATTAGTGTTTAAAAGTTGCTAATCAGGAACTTGTGATGCTGACAAACCAATTTTCAAAGTGATTTTTTTTTCCCTTTTCAATACCCAAAGTCTTGGGTTACACCATCGGTCATATTAAAGTTTCCCTAGGCAGAAAGAAACAAAAAATGGAGGTGATGACCCAGATACAAGGAACTCAGGTTCCCCTTCCCTCCCTATACAGGCAAAAATCTAAGGTGGTTGTTGTAAAAGACAGCATAGCTCCACTTTCTCTAGCATCTTTAAGGCTTAGGAAACACTTTCCTCATAACAGTGGTGCCTAAGTAATGCAAGTACAGTAGATTTAGAACTGACAGGGACCTTAGAGGTTATCTGGATAAACACCCTCATTTTACAGATGAGAAAATGAGAAAACTGAGGCCCAGAGAAGTTTGGTAACTTAAATAAATTAAATAACTCCCTCTTAACACTCCCCCTTCCTGACCTGTTGAGTTTAATGTATTTTTTACACGAAACTCTGGGTAGGTACATAGTGTGCATGTATGGGTCTGGTCAACAGTCCCTTGTCTTATTAATGTAAGAGTGAGGTTCAGATAGATGGCTTTTAAGAAGGACATTGCCAAACTGGGATGTTTTGAGAAAGGCAGCCAGGGTGGTAAGAAGGCTGTACTCTGTACATTCTGCCACATAAGGAACTGGGGACTTTTAAAAAGAAGGGAAAAGAGGAGACTCGTAAGAGGAAGGAAATGTGATTAGAAGCTAATTGAAGGACAAAGCTAGAATATTATCTTCAAGTTCGTCTAGTCCAACCCAGTCCCTGACAAGTGAGGAAATAAAAGCCTAGAGAGTGACCTCTGAGGTGCCTTCAAGCCCTAAGTCTATGATGTGTGTAAGAACCCCAGCCCTAGAAGGTCACACCAAGAGTGAGTGGATTCAAGGATTGGAGGTCCTTTGACACCATTTCCTCACCCCGTACCCCCAATCTGATGCTCCTTATAGCAAGCTGAGAACTGTCTTCGAATACAGAAGGGCTGTCATGGCAAGCATTTATTAAACACCTCCTGTGTGCCAAGCACTAAAAGTAAAAAGTAGACATGTTTGGGATCAATTCAGAGGGCAGAAGTAGAACCATGGAGCTAAAGTTGAAGGTAGATTTCAGCTTAATATAACAAAGAACTTTCAAAAATTAATGACAGCTTCCAGGAGGAATGAGCCCCCTGTCCCTGGAACTATTCAAGCAGAACTGTTACAATCTGTTGGGGATATCTAATGAGGATTTCTGCAATGAATGGAATATTGGACTGGTTGATCTCCAAGATGCCTTTCATTTCTGGGGCCGTAGTTCTCTAAGAGGAAATTCTATTCCATTCTCAATGCTTTATTGAGTGCTTACTATGTGCTATATGCTGGACATATAAAAACAAAATTGAAGATAATCTCTACCCTCAAGCAACTTCCATTCTACTGGAGGAAGAGTGAAATAAATTAAAAATATATACAAAGTAATCTCAGAGACTGGAAGGGGCAGAGAGCTAACAGCTGAGATTCTAAATAAAGGCCTTAGGGCTGTAGGTATCTAGGTGGATAGAGCCCTGGTCCTGGAGTCAGGAGGACCTGACATTAGCTGTATATCCCCAATTACCTCCAAAAAAATGAGGTAGTGCCTAAGTTGGTTCTTGAAGGAACTATGTACTTCTAGAGGCAGGGGTGAGGCCAGAGAGCATTCCAGGAATGGGGCCCTTTCTGTGAGCCTAGGAAAAGGTCTGGAGGTTGGAAAGATCATTTGGCAAATAGGCCAGTTTGGCTGGAATTCAATTCAATTTAATAAACAGTTACCTCCCTGACAAGGTGATTGTGAGGAAAGTAGTTTGTAACTCTTAAGGGAAGAGATCTTATTATTACCTAGTCCATTCCCTTTTCTCCTAAGCAGAGAATTTCACAGAATTGAAGTTTTAAAGTTAGAGGGAACCTTACAAATAATGTTTTTCAGTCATGAGGAAACTGAGGGTCAAAGGAGAAAAAGGAATTAAACTAAGGTCACACAATGAATGACAGTGAGTTTCTGTGTGACCTGGTCTGGTGTCTTGGGGTGACAAGTGAAATCAGGTATTTGAATGACACTTAAAAAAAAACTACACTTCCTTAGATATTACAATATCTTGTTCCCACTGTGATCAGGAGATTCAGATTTTTCTAATTCTGGTGTTTCTCCCTGCTGTAAATGATAGGAAGAGGTAGAAATGAAGATGAGGTAGGAAGGTCTATGCCATTGGCAAGCATGGTAGGGTGGGAGGGAGGGATGGCAGCACAGTTTATGGACTGATGAAGTCTCATCTCTTCACATTTTTTTTTTTGTATCCAATCTTTTTTTTTATGCAACTTCGAATCTTACAAGCAGGAAACTGACTATGATTGTCAGGTTGGGGTATTTTTTTTTTTTATCTTTTAAGAAATGATTGAGGGGGAGGGTGGAGAATTTCTTCCCCTACTCCCCCATAACAAAACGTTCACATCTCAGCACTTAGTCATTTGTCAAGTAGTTTGACCAGTTTGCAGAATTCTTTGATGACACAAAATACATGATTATGTTTTAGCTCATGAAAACAAAAATGTAAGATGGAATTTCAGAATGAAAAAAACTCGTAGGCCAAAAAACTCCCCGGTTAATGATCAGTTGAAAAAACCAGGGCTTGGCTAACAGTACGATTGTCCTATAACAATGGTGAATTCCTCCAGCTATATTAGCGGCATTCTTGAATTATAGGGGACTTCCAGTGGGCTGTTTCTTTGTCAAACTGACTCGGTTAAATGTCTTCCTTAGGAAGTGCAGAAACTGAATGAGCAGCTGGAAGAGAAAGAGAGGGAGTTGCAGAGGCTGCTCAGGGAGCCCCAGCACCAGCGAGAGCGCGAGATCTTACTGCTGCAAAGGAGTTTGGCAGAGAAGGAGAAGGCCCAGGCTACTAGCGAGGTGCTCTGCAGGTCCCTCACCGATGAGACCCATCAGCTCCGGAGAACTCTGGCCGCCACCGCTGAGATGTGTCAGCATCTTGTCAAATGTCTGGACGAGAAGCAAAGATCGGGAGGGCAGAGGGACGAGAAACCTGTCTTGGAAAAATCTAATAAGGTACAGGCTGCGCTTCCAAGACTCAGTTTATCTCTAAGATGAAGGGGTTTGATTCATTGCTGTATCTGTATACTCTGTAAAACTTGAAACACCAGAGGAATTAGAACATATTTGCTATGATTTGTAGTATTCGAAGGTCCCCTCCAGCTTGGAGTCCTGTGCTGGTTCAGGTGGTTCAGATGCTGACTTTGTTGATTCACTGAAGTCTGGAGTATTTTTCTTTGAAGGAACCAGTTTGGTCCCCAGAAGCTAGACAGTTATGGAAAGTAACACTACCACTAATGACCGCTGACATTTATATGATACTTTTAGACTTGCAAAGTGTTTTATCATCTCATCTGATCCTTGGCCCACCTTTATGAGATAAGTCCCATCTTACAGATGAGGTAACAGCCTGTGAGGCCCAGGAACTTGACCAGGGTTACACAGTGAATAAGATTCTGAGGCTGTATTTGAATTTAGATCTCTCTGACTCAAATCTCTATCCCTTTTACCCTATCCCAACATGGAGGGGGAGAGATTGGCAACTTCTACCTCATAAAAACCTCTGGGCCTCCGGAGTAATTACTAAAGTCACATTTGCATGAGAAACTTCCCTTCCTTTCCTTCTTCAGTAATAAAAACCACATGGTTTGGGGGCAAGCTCTGAGAGTGAGAGATTCCTTGAACCTTTCTAGAATGACTAAAGATGCAAAATACAGTTAGTGGCAAAGCCAACCCAGCCTGCTTTTCTGTGAACTGGCCAGACTCAGATTGGAGAACACTTTGTGCAGCAAGCCTCTGGGGGAGTGGGACTTTAAATAATCACTTATTTTTCGCCATAATTTAGGAAGTAAAAAGGAAGAATCCACAGGATCATAGATTCAGAGATCTTCACATGCGGGAAAACAGATGAGATTAAGTGACTCGTCCAGGGTCACCTAGCTAGTAAAGAGTCCAAAGCAGGATTTGAACCCATGTTTTCCTGAGCCCAAGTTCAACTCGTTCTTCATTATCCAAACCCTGACTTGGAATTTGGGAGAGGCTGTGCCATCTATAAGCAGAGCGAGAGGACATATTCTGCACTACTAGATTCAGACTTCTAAGATTTTGTTTTTAAAGTTTCAGTTCTTCAGAGATTGTTGTGTTCCATGACCCAGAGTCATTGGCTATCATCAGGAGAATGTCACCATCAACAAAATGTTAAGCTGTTGTTTCTGGGAGAATCCTAAGGTTATTAAAAGAACTTAACAGTTTCCGAAAGACAAGACAGCTTGTTCCCTGCCTCCTGTTCTTTTTCTGGTCCCAAATCATTGTCTAATTGTAGTGTGTGTGCTCCTATGATATATGCATACATACACGTATTCTGTGTGTATACATACATACATTCTTGCATATACATACATATATACACACGTGTACATGTATATAGAGGGGCAGCTACATGACTTAGTAGACAGAGAGAGGGGCCTGGAGTCAGGAAGATCTGAGTTCAGATCCAGCCTGACACTCACTAACTATGTGATTCTGGGCAAATCACTTAACCTCTGTTTTCCTTAATCTACTGGAGAAGGAAATGGCAAACCACTCCAGTACTTTCGCCAAGAAGACTCTATGGACAGTATTGATGTGCTGTGGTTCAAAGGGTCACTAAAAGTCAGACATGGCTGAAAGACCAAACAATATTACATACACACACAGTGCAATTCGACGATGAGTTTTGTACATGTACAGATATAAACATATATACACACATGCATATATATATGCTCACATATATACATATACTCATACATATGTGTTTATATATTTATGTAAATATATATATGTATGTATATGCCATAGGGTAAGCTCTATCAGTTGTCCATTCAGCTGTGTGTCTCAAAATGGATGAGATACTCTTTATCCACTTGGTTTTTCCTATGTGGATAGTTCATGCTCTTTATAGGGTAATAAGGCATGCGCATGGATAAATCCATGACAAATTAGAATTTGAGAAGTGCACAGAGTACAAAAATGCCATGAGGTCAAATAAGAAAGAAATCATTTGCAGCTCAAGGGACCAGGGAGCACTTCATGGAGGAGATGACTTTTGAGCTAGGTCTTGAAATATGGGTAGTCAGTTTATTCTTTAGCATTCTTGGCATAAGGAACAGTGTGAAAAGTGATCTGAAAGTATGAGACACATTCAAAGCATGGCAGGTTGTCTAGTTTGACTGGAGTATAGTGTACATGATTGGGAAAAAATTGTGAAATAAAGTGGGAAGCCAGATTGGAGCCTGATTACAGAAGGCTTTGAGTGCTAGGCTAAGAAATTTCCTTTATGTGGTGATCAGTGAGAAGCCACTGAAGTTTTCTGAGAACTGGAGTGATGGATCATAACTGTACCCAGAATAATGTAGTACCTTTTATAGGATGGATTAGAAAGGATGAGAGGAGATCTGCTAGGAAGGGAGTGAAATAGCCCAGATGAATAGTCCAGCTAATGAAGACCTATCTGGGAATAGGAAAGAAGTGACAGAAAGAACCTGCCAGATGGCAATGGGATAAAGAAAGGCATCAAAGATGCCGCCGATCATGTGACCAGAGAATTTAGAGCTGGAAGGAGAGGAAGCGCGGTGCGGCAGGTGAATCGTTGCATTTAATTGGAGGACCTGATTTTAAAAGTAAGTTTACTGCTCAACGACTCTGTAGCCCTGGGTGGGCCACTTAACCCCGAGAGATCCCTCAAGATCAGCTCATCTGGATCCCCCACTTGAAAAAGGAGGGGCAGACAAGTTAAATGGCTACCCAAGGTTATTCCAGTAATTCGGAAGAAGCCAGGGTTCAAAACCAAGGTCCTCTGACTCCAGAGAACATCAGTGTTCTTTCTGCACTAGCATTACTGCTCTAGTTCTGCCTGGATGATACCGATGAGTGCTTTTAAATGGAATAGGAAATTCAGGAAGGATGTTTTCATCCTTACTATATAAGGATACTATCGCACTATTTAGGGGGCAAAGGCAGAGAATTTTTCACCATTTTCTTCCTTTGAGAGGTGGGAAAAGCTGTACGCTAAGCAATTAAGCAATATGGGATCTAGCCCCAGTTCCCACTGTTATCCACTGACTGGGTGACCTTGGGCAAATGACTTCCCCTCTCGGGGCCTTCAATTTTCCTACTTGTAAAATGAGGCAGGTAGAAGAGATGATGATCTCCAAGGTCCCTTCTAACTTGATGGTCTAGGGTTCTGTGAGAAGTAGATTACACAGGGCTGAGGGGTGGGGGAAGGGGAGGCTTTCCAAGAAAATAGCTTGATGTTACAGGAATTTTACAGGCGATCACCAGTGGGGTTGCAAGCACATGGAGGAAGTTCTCTGAGATCTCTCCTATGATCTCTGGGGAGTCTCCAGGAGGAACAGCCCATTTCTGAAACTAAGAAAGAAGCTTCTGGCTTGGTGATGGTGGAGTTTCCCTTCCCCTCACCCCTTAGCATTTTTGGAATCATTGCAGCATTTCCCCTTTCTTTTTTGAAGTCCCCAACATGTCTTGCCTGACCTGACATAGAAAGTGAGTTTTCAGTTTGGGATATTCAGGGTGGCAAAGTATCACATCACTCTGCCTAAGACTGGGTCAAGTTTCTAGTCCTGGAATTAGTCAGGCTGTTTCGGGGACTCCCCTATGGGAGAACAGTTGTCAGATGTGATTCCCAGACTATTTGAGGGGAATTCTGGATAAATGTAGATTGATAGAGAAAATGAATCACAGAATTTCACAATTGGAAGAGACCGTGAAGGCGTCTGAATCAATGCATCCCTTCATAGGTTTACATTATGCGGGATAAAGTACTTGGAAGGTACTCATCTGGTCCACTGCTGTCATTTAACCGAGTTAAAAATAGAGGCCCAGAGAGATATTGTATCTTGACCAAAATCCTAAGTGTAGTAAGTGGTGAAGCCAAGGATCCCATCTTGGTCTTATGACCCCCAATCCAGGGCTCTATAAAGAGCCCCCACATTGCCTCTCCAATGGGTAGCCAGCTAGCCTTCTCTGGAAGACCTCCAGTGACAGAGAACCCCCTTTCATTCCAGTTTTGAGCAGTCTGGATTGTTGAGGTTTTCTTTACCTCAAGCAGAAATCTGCCCATTTGTAACTAGTCCTTCTGGCTCTCCATTCTGCCCTCTAGGGTCATGGAGAAGATATCAGTTCGATCCTTCCACATGACAGGTCTTCAGATCCTTGGAGCTAGCCATCAGAGTGGTCCCTTCCCCAAGTCCATGTTCTGAGTAAATATGGAGAATTGTTCTGAGTAAATATGGAGAATTTTTCTGAGTGATCAGGCTAAGAGTAGAACCCTGAATTTGTGGCAGAAAGTGCCCTTGGGAGCAAGTCCTAACTGCCTCTTACTAGCTATGTCACCTGAAACAAAGTCACTTCCCATCTTGGGGACTCAGTTCCCACATCCGTAAAACAGGAATCAGACAAGACAATGTATTTAAAGTGCTTTGTGAGACTGTGGAAGGCTGTCGATGCCTGTTGTTTTTTAGTTTAAATGGTTAATTTCCTCATTTTAAGCGGCATGTAAATATTTCTAGTAGCTGTATTTCAAGCTTTATTTAGGATACACATGCAAGAATGAATCTCCAAATTCTGCCATAGAAGTATAGATTTTACTGATTTTCATAAACTCCATAATATTGACATTAGTGTAATGACATCTTTTGAAATTTCTTGTAGTGTTCATTCATTGAACATTAGTGTAAGGGTCCTTGGGTGTCATAGAGTTCAGCCCCCTCATTCTGCAGATGGGAAACAGACCTGAAGAAGAAGGGCTTGCTCTGGGTCACATCAGTCTTAGGAACTGAAGGGATTTTAAAGAGATCTAGACTAACCTGCTTAAGGTCCTGTTGCCTTCCCAATATATATGAACTCCTGACTTCCTTCCTTCATTCAAGCCCCTCCACAATCCGGCTTGAACTGATCTGTTCAGCTTTATCTCATATTGTTGCGTGGGATATATTCTGTCTTCAGTCAAGCTGGTTTGTAACTTGCCGGCTGGAGGTCACAGCAGCTGTTGCATAGAACTCAGGTCTCCTGACTTTTGGACTAGTGCACCTTATTCTGTATAATAATAACAACATCTATATAGAACCTACTATGTGCCAAGTGCTGTGCTCAGCACTTTTGGAATACTCTCTTTTATTCTTCACAGTAACCCTACGAGTAGGTGCTATTGTTATCCGCCATTCTATAGATGAGGAAACAGAGGCAAATAGTGCTTACATGATTTGCCTAGGGTCATACAGCTAGTGAGTGTCTGAAGCTGGATTTGAACTCAGGTCTTCCTGACTCCAGGCCCAGCACTCTATCCACTAGGCCACCAAATTGCCAAGGAGTTAGAATACATCAGTTCTGTGCTGCTTCTGACACTTCCTAGGTGTGTGTTCTTGGGGCAAGTCACTTCCTCTCTTGGAATCTCAGTTTCCTTGTTTGTAAAATGGGAATGATAACATTTGCACCATTCACCTCTCAACCACTGGGAAAATGCTATGTAAACTTTAAAGCCTATGGAAATTTGAGTTTATTATTTCTTATTCTTTGAACTCTTTCCCCTAAGCTATAAGCAACAAAATAGTTTCTAGCTTTTAGGACTAATTATTCCAATGCCCCATACTATAGGGGTTGGAGTCTGGACGGTGAATGTCCTCACAAAAGTCTTGTTTATCACGTTGACACCTGGGGCTTCCTTTCGCCTCCCACCTTCAGAGTTATTCGCTAGTTCTCTCTTCCACCTCTTCCAAGGGTCTCTTTAGAAAAAAAGTCCCAATAAGCCAAACAAAGCCAGTCCTTGATTGGGGTTGAAACTACAGGGCTCATTTGGGGCCTGAGGTCCGCCACCTTTCTACTGAAGAGAGCTGAGGTCTTTCTCATTCCCCGTTGAGATCTTTCAGTGAGTTGATTTGAATTTTGGTGATTTAAAATGTTGTTTGCTTTGATTTTATCGTATAGATCCCGCTGCACCCCCAAACTCCATTTTTCCTGTCTGTAGCTTCTTTGGACACAGGTGTGTGCGTGCTGGCGCCTCCTTTACACTGTGCATTCCTGGAGAGCAGGAACTGGCTTTTGCCTTTCTCCGTAGCCCCAGCCCTCCATGCAGGGCCTGGGCACATAGTAGATGCTTGCCAAGTGCTGAGTTTGCTGTCTTGCTTTTACAATATTCTGCGGAAGTTCAGGCAAGTCTTCCCAGAGTCTCTGAATCTTTTATACTGTCATTTCCTGGAGCCAAATTATCATCCATTCCATTGATAAATCACAATTTGGTTTTTTTTTGGTAGGCCCCAGTCTTTGCTGCCACAAAACAGAGGAGTTCTCATATTGTTGCTTTAATAGTGTCCATCCAGTTTGATTTTCTAAGTGACTAGAAGCACATGAAAAATTCCCCTTCAAACAAGGCTGGGGAAAGGCCATTACTTAGCGGTTGTTGAATCTGCGTTTCATGGGAGGGAAGTGTCATATTAAAGTATTTTTTTTCTTCCTCCATAGCTACAATTTCCTGAAGGTGATGCCTCCGTTCATAGCATTATTTGCAAATTACAGGAAGAAAATAGGCTCCTGAAACAAAAAGTGATTCATGTGAGTATGTTTTTCCCTATTTCCTATATGCGGGAGGAAGGTGTGGTAAAGAGAGCATTGTCCTCTGAATCAAGAAACCTGGGAAATCTGGATCTGACACCTCACTGCCCTTAGACGTCAGACACTCCATCTCTTTGAGTCTCAGTTTCCTCATTTATAAAATAGAGCTAGGAAAATTTCCATTATTTTCTAACAAGATTATTAAGAAAAGTGCTTTGCAAACCTTAAAGTGGTACATAAATGGCTCGTGACAGCCAGCTACCAAGACTAGCTGATATCATTAAGGCTAGTCTGGGTGTTTAACTGTTTTGGTATCATTAATATTTTATAACAATCCTATGATGAAGATTTTATTCCCATTTAATAGATGAGGAAACTGAGATAGGATAGCTAGTGGATCCAGCTTACCTCTCCAGTATGATTTCATGTTCCTCCACCTCACTTCCTCAAAGTTAAAGTCAAACCAGGCTACTTTTTGTACTTTGTGACATGCCCATTGCCCACCTCTCAGCTTTTGCCTAGGATGGACTCCCATACTTGGAATGCAATACTTCCTGACCTCCTCCAGTGAAACTTTCTGCTCATGGGCCACTTCATCTAAAAGACATCTCTTGATTTTTCCTTCTCATTAATTAATGCCCTTCACAACTCCACCAGAAATTACCTTGTATTTACTTGTATGTATTTGGTATTGACTTTGCTGTATACATGTAATTTCCTTTATCACCATGTAGCACTTTTAAGTTGACAAAGCACTTTACATATATTATCTCATTTTATCCTCATGACATCTCTGGGAAGTAGATGTTATTATTCTTATTTTACAGACCCAGGCTAAGTGACCTCTCCAGGGTCACACAGCTACTGAGTGTCTGAGGCTGGACTTGAACTAAGAACTTCCCAACTCCACAGGTCTATTTCTACCTTGCCACCAAGCTTCCATTAGACTAGAATTTACTTCAGGGCAGGGACTATTTTATTTTATTATTTTATATCACCATTGCCTGGCACATAGTAAGCACATGCTTACTATACCAGTGTCAGAGTCGGGATTTGAACCTATTAGTCCAGGGCTCTTTCTAGTACACCAGGATATCTCTTATGACCATTATAGGAATCATTTTAAGTGGCCTTAAGCCTTGACCTTGTTTGGCTGCACAAAGGGATGGTACACTCATGGCCTTGCTTCATTTAGCAGGGAGGAAGTGGGGAGGAGGAAGAAAGGGAAGAATAGGGGAAGTTTAATGGTCACTATAAGGAAGTAATATAGTTTTTGGTTTTTGTGTTTGTTTGTTTTAAATTACACTTAAGGCACCAGGGAAGAAACAAGCCCATGCCGGAATTTCTCAAAGCTCCTTTGTGGTTTTGAGAAGGTTCTGATTGCACTGTGGTAATCCTTCCGATCACCAAGTATATGCACTTGGTGTTTAGAGTTAGGAGGCACCAAAAAGATGTTCTAGGTCAAACCCCTCCTTTTACAGAGGAGGCACTGAGATCTCATTGCCTCCCAAATAAAGTATCCACTCACAACCTTCTTCATTTACTCAGCCTCATTGTGTTTCCTCCCATCTTTGCATTTTACTTATGCTTTTCTCTGTTGGAGCAATGGCTGCCCCTCTCCCCCATCTCCATGTGTCCAAGCTTTCTTCCTCCAAGGCTCCAGGCAGATGTCACCTTTTCTGTAAAGTTTCCCCTGACCCCTCACCCCATGGGAAAAGTGGCCCTTCCTCCTCGCATTCCTGGAGCACTTTAGTTATACCTTCTCTCACCCCCCTTTGTAGCACAATTATTTCTGTGCTTTTCCCTTCCCTCCATTACACCGTACTTCCCCTCAAGCAGAGCCTGAACTGGATCTATCTTTGTGTCCCCAGGGCCAGCTACATTTCCCTCTGCTCATAGTTGTCTCTGATAAATGCTTATAGAAATGAATTGCCCAGAGAGAAGGGATTTGCCCAAGGTCATATGACAAATTAGTTGCAATTCAGGGCTGGAATTCAAGTTGATGGTATCTGGATTCTTGAGCTAGTGTTTTGGGTTTTCTTCTGGGCTTAAATTGCAGGAGGACAAGTAGTTCCAGGCAGAACATTACATGTACACAGCAGACCCTTAACATAGTGGATTTGACTTTGTGAAATCAGTGGTTAATAGAACCAGCTAAATAGCATTAGCTGTAATCGGTTGGTTTTTTTTTTAAACTCATAAATAACTTAAGTATTGAATGACAGGGGGAAATGAGGTTTCATGAGAGTGATGGAGCCAGGGGACTAGAGCTCAGAGGTGGCGCTAAAACCCCAGGTGGATGGTGTGCTTCCCTGGGTAATGGTCTCATCTGTCAAGCATGCATGATCCCGCTACATCAAGGAATGTAAAAGACAAGTTAAATTAACATGGGATTAGAGGCAGAAGGAACTTGGAGAGAAATGATCAAGTCCCCAACAGAGGCCCAAAGAAGGGATATGACTTTTCCAAGATGGCAGAGCAGGTTGCAGAGACAGGACTTGAACCTTGGTCCTCTGGTTTCATTACTCTCTTAGGGCCTCCTTTTTTTAACCTCTTTCCCTGTCATTTGATACTTAAATTATATGCACTGTTGCTGTTGCCATGAAAATCTTTGAATAGATTTTGCATTTTTGTAACACTTTAAATATATATCTGTACCTATCTATCTATCTACCTATCTATCTATCTACCTATCTATCTATCTACCTATATCTATATCTCTGTGTGTGTGTTCTTTACTATAGAAATCTCAGTACAAAGGGCACAATTCATTTTCTAACTGCCCTGTCAGAATGCCCCCCAAAGGTTGCAGGTTTGCAGTTTAGCTTCTTTTCTTTCTCCATCATCCCAGTCCTATGGAATATTGTTGGTTTTAAATTTTTTTGCCAATTTGATGGAAGTGGGGTGGGCCCTTGAGGTTGTTGTAGATTGAATTTCTCATTATTAGTGTAACTGAGGATTTTTTCTAATGATAATTAGAAATCTATGTTTCCTTTTTTCAAAACCATCTGTTTATATATTGTTGTTTGGGAATTATTGCTATGATTTATTAATAATTCCTTATGTAATTTAGATTAAAAAAATCTGTTCTATTTGTCATGTTATCTTTTCCCTCAGCTTGTTACTTGTATCTTAATTACATTGGTTTTTGTTGTACAGAAACTTTTAGTGTAGGTGATTATATATGTAGACATCAACTATATAATTATAGTTTATACTTTCTTATATGTCTATATTTCCTTCCATTTGCCAGATTAAAAAAAAAGCATCTCCTTTTCATGACTGAGCCTGTTCATTCGCTGTTGGTTTTTTTAAAGTAACATTGAGTAGACTATCTAGCACTCACATACGGCACAGGAGATGGGTGAACCTTGGCGGTGGTCATGGTGGGGTTATCCATGGTGGGGGATGGTTTCCTCTTGAGGTCTTTTGGGGAAAGAAAATGCTTGTCTTGCCTTCACCAAGGCCAATTCTTCTTTCTCAGGTGGAAGATCTGAACGCCAAATGGCAGAGGTATGATGCCAGCAGGGATGAGTATGTGAAGGGCCTCCATCTGCAGCTGAAGGAACTGAAAGTCCTTCCTGAGCAGGGTTTGCCCATGAGCCCAGAACTTATGCAGAAGGAGATTTTCCGGCTAAACAAACTGTTGGAAGAAAAAATGACTGATTGCTTGAAAGTAAAACGGGAGCTAGAAGATATCAAGAAGGCAAAAGATGGAGACAGTGAGCGGATACAGATGTTGGAGCAGCAGGTCAGAAAGGGTTCAGAGAATTTGATTCAGACTAAGAAATCTTTCCCATGGATAAGCCACAGCTTGTTCTGCTAGCCCCTGATCAATGGGTACCTTCCTTGCTTCCGCAAAACAGATTATCTTTATCCTGTGATGTTATTCTGATCAGTCCAGTTTGATTTTGAAGTGACATCACTAAAAAGATATTTGTTTTTTAATTAATTAATTAATATTTTAATTTAATTTAAATATCAAATGATAGGGAAAGAGTTTTTTTGGGGGGGAGAGTTGTTTTTTTTTTTTTAAAGAAAGTAACATGAACTTTTAGCTGGAAATCTGTTTCTAGGAGGGGAAGCATTAAATTTTCTTAGGGTCATAAGATTTAGTGGTGGAAGGGACCTTGGAGATCAGCAGACAAACATTCATTAAGCCTGCTGTGTCTCAGGTATTATTCTAGGCCCTGGAGAGACAAAGACAGAGATGAAATAGTTCTTCTCCTCCAGGAGCTTACATTCTACAAGGGGAGACAATATGCACATATGTGGGTATATACCCAACAGGTTATGGTGGTATAAAATGATAGATTTGACAACTAATGGGGGATATCAATGAGGAGTTGAAGATTATTATTGGAGTTGTGAACCTCGGTTCTCAGAAGGATGGTGGTGTCCTCAGCAATAGGAAAACTCAGAAGAAAGATGAAAGAAAAAGAAATGATGTCTGTTTTGGAGATGTTAAATTTGGGATGCCTTCGGAACATCTTGTTCTTAATGTCCAAAAGCAATTAAGCCAGAATAGAAGAGGGTCCGGGACAGACTTGGGTATTCACACAGTGAAGGATGGAGGAAAGGCATCCATGGATGAAAATCCCACAAAGTGAACAGGGCTGTCAGACAGTCAAGAGGAGAAGCAAGGGCAGAGTATCACAAAACCCTAGAGAGGAGAGAGTGGACAGGAGGGAAGGGAGATTCAGCTGCAAAGAGGTTGAGAAGGGTGAAGATTGAGAAAAAGCCATTAGATTTGGCAACTAAGGGGCACTCTAAGCCTGAGGAGAAGAGTGTCAGTTGAGTAATGAGGTCAGAAGCCAGATTGCAGAAGGTTTCAAAGAGAGTGAGACAAGGGGAAGTGAAGGGACCCGTTCTAGACAGCTTTCTGGAATCTAGCAAAGAAAGGAAGGAGAAATTGAGCTTCCTCATCTTGAGGATGAGGAAACAGACTCAGAGGGGATGATCTGATACTATGTGAATGGGTCACATTAGTTTGTGGCTGACAAGCTCGATCTATTGTGATTGCATGGTCAATTTGCATAAGCCAAATTCACCAGCTCCTCTGACTTTATCTTAATTCCAAATTAGCTACCTGGAAGTTCTGTGGTTTGGATCCGGTTGGGAAAATTGCAGGAGCGCATTTAAGGGAAGATGGCCTGAGCAAGAAAGATATAGATAAAGTTGGTCAGTGCAAACCCATCACTGACACAAATTCTTCTGTATCATCTTATAGAAAATGATAGGATTCCAAGCTGAGGGTCCATAGAAGTCACCTTGAACAGAGGTCTACAAACTTGGTTCCATCAACTTTTTTAAAAAAAAGGTTTTGATAATTGTAGTTTAATATCATTGGTTTCCTTTGCGATCCTTTGTATTTTATTTCATTCATTTATAAACCTTACTCTGGCTAACATGGTGGCACATGCTTGTGGACTGATTGAGTTTGGGAGATCTGAGCTGCTGTAGGGCTAAAGTCAATCAGGGTCCTCAGTAATGGGAGAAGAAAGACCACCAGGATGCCCAGGGTGTGTTGAATTGGCCCAGGTCAGGAAAATCAATCACATCAAAGCTTTCCAAGTAAAACAGGGAGACCCATCCTCAAACAAGTAAATAAATCCTGAAGAGTTTGGAGGCTTACCAAGGAGTTCTATGACCAAGGAGTTCTATGACCAAAAAAAGCTTAAGAATCTGTGATCTAGTCCAGTGCTCCCTTTTTGTAAAGAAGGAGATGGAGGGGAAAGAAGGGAAGTAGTTTGCACAAGGTCAAACAGTCAGTGTGTAGGAGGTTGGGCTGGGACTTGAATTCCTATCCTAGAATTTCAAATCCATTGGGTTTTCCCTTAAACAAGTGCTTAGGGAAGAGATTTTTAAATTTTTTTGCCCTAGGCTGTCATTGGCAAAGTGTTTTTTAATGCCTCTGATGGGAAGCACTTAAGTTTTCTCTGTTTTCAGGTGCTTGTTTACAAGGATGATTTTACATCAGAAAGAGCTGATCGGGAGCGGGCACAAAGCAAGATTCAAGAACTTAAGGAAAAAGTTGCAACCCTGCAGCACCAGATATCCAGGAGACAGGTAAAGCACTGAAATAAAATCAAAGATTTTTATTGTGAATTGCCTTTTAAAGGTTAATCAACTAACAAAGTTGTATTAAGCGCCTAACATGTACTAGGCACTGCCTCTAACCGACTGATTCCAGGCCTGGCACTGCCCCAGGAGTTGGGAAGACCTGAATTCAAATGTGACCTCAGACATTTGGTGGAGTGACCCTGGGCAATTCACTTAACCTTTGTCTGCCCAGTAAAATGGGGATAATGTAGCACTTACCTTCCAGAGAATCAAATGAGATGATATTGACAAAGCAATTAAAAGAGTGCCTGGCATATTGTAGATTTTAATAAATGGGTTATTCCCTTCCCTTGCCCTAGGAATAACTAATACTAGCCCACATTTATAGAGCACTTTAAGTTTACAGAATCTGCTTTAATATAGTTATCATTGCACAAGTTTATCAAGTAAATGAGAAGTGGGCTTTTGTAATGCGATGAGCCAATGACATTCCTATTAATAAAACCATTTTGCAGTTTTAAATCTAATCACTTGACTTGACTTTTGTCCTTTAAAAAAGAAAATATATAATGTGGAAATTTGTTTAATATGATTGTACATGTATAGCGTATATCAGATTGCATGCTGTCTTGCAGAAGGAGAGGGAAAAATTTGGAACTTAAAATCTTATAAAAGTGAATGTTGAAAACGAAAAAGAAATTAATTAATTAACAAAAAAGAAAATATAAATGCATGTCTTGTATACTTTTGTGAGTATTTTCTTATAGCCAGAATTATATCTATTAGTGATGCAGGGGATGGCCAGTTTAGAGATGCTGAATTCAAGAACAGGATCAAGAGTAAAAAGAAAACATACAGTGATGGAGAAATAAGCTGCTAATGTGATAAACAATTTTATAAACAAGGAGAAAAGTAGAACAGATTCTTGAAAGTTAGAAACAAGAAATTCTTTAATTGTAGAGCTATGGAGTCACTGAGTATTTTTCACTTTGTCAATAAACCAATTCAAACTTGGGATAAATACATGTACATATATATGTACATTTCATTTGAACCTCATGACAATCATGTGATGTGAGTACTGTGATTACCCCCATTTTACAGATAAGGAAATTGAAACTGAGAGGTTAAATAACTTCCACAGCTAGTAAAGTCCTTCTGAGTCCAGGCTCAGAACTCTTATTTTTTATGCCACCTAAGAAGGGAGGAAGGAAGGAAGGGAGTGAGGGAGGAAGGGAGGGAGGGAGGAAGGGAGGAAGGAAGGAAGGAAGGAAGGAAAGAAGGAAATCTTGCCTGCAGGGAGTTTACATTCTTCCTATGGAGGTAACGTGTATTTGCAAAGCACATATAAGATCACTTGGGAGTGAGCTGGGGGGAATCAGTAAAAGCTTCATAACAAGTGATATTTTGAGTTGAGCTCTAATTACAACATTTTGAGTTACAATTTTTTAAAACTAAACCTCCAACATTTCAAATATGTAATGGTTAAATTATTTTTGTTCAGTAAAAGAAATGTACTTTCTCTCTTACATTGCTTTAGTGGAGTTGCTGAGGTTTAGAGTCTGAAGGGGACCTTAGAAATCATCTAGTCTAATTCTGTCATTTCACAGATGGAGAAACTGAGGCTAAAGGAGGTGAAGTGATTTACACAAAGTCACCCAGGTAGTAACACTGATATGACCACAGAAGATTAGTGTTCTCTGGGTTTGACTAGATTCTCATTGTGCTCCAGTTTTAGAATCAGAGCAGTGAATTCTCTCCCATTCTCCCTATTAGACTGATACTCGGCTGAACTGTAAAATGTTTCCCTCTCACTTAGCCTCAAACTGAGACCATTCCACCAATTGTAGTGTTTTCTACATAGTGACTGTGGCATATTCAGCCCAATTTTTCTCCTGTGTGAGGTAAGGCATCAGGATGCTGTGACATGGTAGGGGAGAGTATCTGACCCTTAAGCATGTAGATGTTGTAGGGCCTAGTGCATGGTGGTGAGAAGTCTGGAAAGCATGAGGGAGCGTAAATTCTGCGAAGGCAAGACCTTCTAAGAAGGGAAGTCAGTGAGGACAGGTTCTGTTGTGGACTGGGGTCATCTGGGCATTTGTGGTGGTGTGGGTTGCTTGGATCCCTCCCAAAAGGTTGTAAAGGGTCATGTTCATTTATATTTATGTCTTTCCCTATGATGAGCCATATGCTCTGCTCCTTCAAGATGCTAAATATGTTCGGAATAGTGTTAGAATATGGAAGGAGGGAAGGTAGGGAGGAAGAATAAGCACTGGCTTGCAAGTCAGAAGACCTGGGTTCAAAATCCCACTGCTGATGGGAAGTTATTTCATCTGTCTGGGCCTCAGTTTCTTCTGCTGTCAAAAGGGAAGTTTGGACTAAGTAATCCTGAGAGATTCTGATAACTACCTCTTGATCTGTGATTAACCTGGGTTCAAATCCTGGTTTTTCCACTTCATGCAATTGTGCCCTTGGAGAAGTCACTTTGTTTCTCTGGGCCTCAGTTTCTTTATCTGTAAAAGGATTGATCTGGACTTACTGATTCTCAATCCAAATCCCTTCCAACCCTAAATTTGTATTCTTAGGAATGTGGGTCAGAGTAGTCAAGGAAAGCTTCCCAGTGAAGGGAGGACTTGAGCCAGGCCTTGGAGGATGAGGAGGAGTTAGACAGTCTTGGTGGCTTTCCCATGGCTGATTTCACTTTTGAGGAAAGCAAAAGAGGGTATGGTCAGTCAGTCACCAAGCATTTATTCAGCACTTATTATGGGTCAGACACTGGGAAACAAAGAAAGGCAAAACCCTAATACCTGCCCTCAGAGAGCTTACATCCTAATGCGGAAAACAGCAAGCAAAAAACTGTGTACATACAAGATAGGTGTATTTGCATACATCCATAGAAGGTGGCCTTAGAGGGGAAGACCTCTTGCAAGGGGTGTGATTTCAGCTGAGCCTTGAGGCAGAGGAGAAGAGGCAGACCCCCATCCCAAGCCCTATTCCTTTATGACGCTTCCTGCAGGAATTCTTTCTTGACAGTCTTCTGTCTGACCAGGAGTTTTTCCCTTCTCAAATCTGCATAGATTAGATCATTCCTTTGCCTTGATCTGGTAGGTGGCCCAGTGGATAGTGATAGACTTGGAGTCAGGAAGACCTGAGTTCAAATATACTAGGTATGTGACCCTGGGTGAGTCACTTAACGCTGTTTGCCTCAGTTTCCTCATGGTGGTAGTAATAGCACCTCCCTCCTAGGATGGTTGGAAGCATGAAATGAGAAAATTTATTTAAAGGGCTTTGCAAACCTTAAAACACAACAAAAATGATACCTATCATTTGCATTCTCACATTGCCCCCTGTCTATACCTATTTATATATGTGTGGTCTCCTTTCTGAGAGTGGGACTGGTCTTTTATTCCTCTTTCTGTCTTCAGCACCAAGCATAGTGTCATTCATGCCCTTGGTGCTTAATAAGTGTTTATCACAGGTGAGATGAACTGAATGTAAGAATGTATAGTTGGCTTCCATAAGAAAATGCTTGTAAATGGTAAAATGTAAGAAATTAAATGTTGTGGAATGGCCAAAAAACTACTAACTCTGTTTTTCCCCCACAGGAGTCGAGAGAGACAAAAGGCCACTGCAGGATTCACACAGGTCAAAAAAATCACACACAATGCCTACAGACAGATGCTGCAGAGGCCTTGCTCAGGACAGAGCCCCCAAGCGCAAGGAGACCTGTCCCACAGCCTGAACAGCCTGAAATTCAAGCAGACAGAGGAATCTCTGGCCCTGACTTGAGAGGTCAAGGTCAAGGAGACCTTCACTGCCCTCATTGCATGAGGTTCTTTCATGATGAGGAGGGTGAGGAATTTCTTAGACACGTGTCTGAATGCTGTCAGTGACCAAGTCACCTGAACAAGTGGGTCCAAGGCAGGGCCAGGGTGAATTGGCTGCAGAAACTCTTCAGTCACTCAGCTGGACAATCTGGTCCCCTAAAGATAGGAGGACAAAAATGGGAGAATTGATCTGCCAGGTTAGATCTCATTTGAGCTCTGTGACATTCCAACTCAAAGCCTACTGCCTAGCATGCTGGAGTGGAGAAGGAAAATCAGCTATCGGATCTCTCCAGAAAGGGCAGAATGGCAGCATACTAGGTGATCAACTGCCTGGTAACCAGTTGGGTAAGGTTCCATCCCTTCAAGGATGAGCTGGGAAGAGTAAACACAAATTTATCTTTCTGTTGAAGAAAGCACCAGTTTCTAATAGTCAGAATTCTGACTCAGTCATTTACACCTCGTAAAAATGGTTCAGCTAAAGATGGTCCAATTCAACATGGACAACTGAGGTGTAGAAGATGGCTGGGATGGGACAGTTTGAATACAATTTGCCCATCTTTGGGAAGGACAAGTATTACTGAGTGTTCTTCCCAACAGTCCAGCACATGTGCCACAGTCTGTCAGATATAGGACAAGACCCAAACTGATGCTACATCAAAGCCTTCACATGCTGTAGTGTGTCAAGTATGGAGTGTAGAAGTGTGGAAGGCATTTAGGTCACACAGATAAGTCAGATTTGGCTCAAGAACGAGGGTCTGAATATCAGTGCCCTGTCCTGTGGCAAGGACGGGGAATAGGCTTCTGGAAGCTGCAAAGGCCCCTTCCGTTTTTGCACTGATGTACCTTGAATTGGCAAGTTGCAATGTTTTTCTTTAGATATTGAGAAGTTTATATGAAGATTTAAAAACTTATTTTATATTCACTTATTTTTATAATAAAATATATTGATGTGACTATTGATGTTTTCATGTGTTTCTTCATCTAAACCTCTGATTTAAAAAAAAAGATTGAATAATATGAGGCTGTTGGGGAATTCTTATGAGCAAGAGTAATTGGACCTTCATGGACAAGATGTATCTATCACAGGAAGTCTGATGACTGTGGGTCAGAGATAGATAGGTGTGTGTGTGTGTATATGTGTGTGTGTGTGTGCGCGCGTGCATGTGTGTGTGTGTTCGTCTTTCGTTGCCGAAGAAGACCATGCCATCAGAGAAATAATGACATGACTTGCACTTGACTTTGTTGAGTGAGGGAGGGCTGTGCAGGTCACCAGCCTCACTTCTGCAACAGAGCCATCTGAATCCAGTGACCAGATATTCATCAGGATGACTGGAGATAACTCAGGATGAGGCAATTGGGGTTAAGTAACTTGCCCAAGGTCACACAGCTAGTGAGTGTCAACTATCTGAGGTGAGATTTGAACTCAGATCCTCCTGACTCCTGCATTGGTGCTCTATCTACTGCACCACCTAGCTGCCCCCATCAGAGATAGGAGACTAAACTGAAAGGAGAGAAATGTCTTAATATGTTAAGGAATACTAATCTTGCTGAGTAGCAGCTTCAGCCACCTATGGCACAGACTGGGTTTTTATACGCTTTCAGGCACACTTAAAGTATACAACTAACTAGCTAACTGAGGGATTAGCCCATCAAGTTGTTGTAAAATAATTGGGCTTCCTATTTTCTCCTACAAGGCCAAAGACAGACTCTTAGGGCATTCTAGCAGAGACCTTCCTCTAGAATGGCATGAATTCTTTTATTACTGCTCTTTGGCCTGAGGCATTCAATCCATTCTGAATCCTCCCTACCTCACT
>CM053772.1:226444206-226482871 GCA_028658325.1 Potorous gilbertii
AGAAGCTGGAACTTAAAGTTTTAGGACCAACTGTTGAGTATTGTTCTTGCTACTAGGAAATAAGAAATACAGGTAATGGGGAATAGAAAGTTATCTGGCCCTACAGGACAAAAGAGAAGATGGGGTAAGGGAAGGGAGGAATGATAGAAGAGAGGGCAGATTGGTGATATGGGTAATTAAAATGTCCAGAGTATTGGGGAGGGGGGAGGGGACAAATGGGGAGAAAATTTTGGAACCCAAAATCTTGTGAAAATGAATGTAAAAAGTTAAATAAATGTATTTAAAAAAAATAAAAAAAATAAAAATCTAGCTTTTCAAAAAGAAAAAAAAAATAATAAATTCGGTGGTTCTAATTTATAGAATTTCCGACCAACCATTCTACTTCGTTTCATCAGTCCTCATGCCAGTCTGATAGCCCCTTAAAAATGAAATGGAGTTATTCCGGCATGGACTTATTTTCGGTGAACCCATGCTGGTTCTTAGTGATCACTGTTTTCTACTCTAAATCCTCACTAATCATCTTGTTCATAGTATGTTCTAGAAGTGATGTCAAGCTCACTTGTGTATGGTTTGCATACTATATGGTCTTCCCATTCACCTTTCCTGATGTCTGTGGCACCATTGTCATCTGTCAGGATTTGCCAGGGATCAGTGGAAGCAGCTCAGCAATTCTATCTGCCAGTTCTTTCAGTACCCTGAGATGTGCTTCTATCTAGACCTGGAACACACTGAACACAATTAAATACTCTCATTACTTCCTTGCTTGTCTTGGGTTTTTGACTCTGGTGATCCAGTTGTGGTTTTTCCTTCCCTGTCTGAAAATTGGCTGGTGTAGTGGACAAAAGCATGAGGCCTGGAGTCAAGAAGTCCTGAATTCAAATTCAGCCTCAGAAACTTACAACCTATACGATACTGGACAAGTCACCTAACCTCTGTTTGCCACAAATTCCTCATCTGTAAAACAGGAATAAATAATAACACATCTCTATGAAGAACAAATGAAATAATGACAAAGCTCTTAGCTTAAAGCCTGGAATATAGCATGTGCTACATAAATGTTTCTCTTTTACCCAGGAACCCTGAGCGTCTTCCCCTCCCAGTTTGATTATTTTTTACTAAAGGGGCTACCCTTTGAGTAACTACTTAAAAGGCCTATTCATTGAATGGGCATTACCCCACTTGAAGTGAGAACCTGAAAAGACCTTAGCCTAAAAGGGCCTGGGTCTCCCATTGCATCCTGGGTCATCTCCAGTTGTCCTGATGAATATCTGGCCACTGAACCCAGATGGCTCTGGAGAGAAAGTGAAGTTAGTGACTTTGCACAGCCCTCCCTCACTCAAATCAAAGTCAACTGCAAGTCATGTCATGTCATGTCACATAAATGTTAACTATTATTGTTATTTTCCTTGGTAGGGAAAACCTAAAATACTTTAACAGTAACTCCCAATAGCAATAGTTTATATTTATATAGATACTTCAGGTTTCCAAATGGATGTACACATATATAAAATTTGTTATCTGTAATTTACATATAATTATATTATGATTATATTTTAACAATTATATCATGTGTAATATATAATTTAATAATATTTATTATGCACACACATATAATCTCCAATAAAAGATTATGTATACTTACTATTTTCCATCCACCTGTCATCCACATGCCCTCAAGGCCTGGGCTATTGGAATATAAATTCCATGAGCAGTAGTAGCTGATCCAGCCTCACCAAAAAGCCAACCAACTTTGACTGGATGATCAGCTCCACTGAATCCTCTCTTGGCAATGGGCACGAAAACTTTCAAACCTTTATAATGAGCAGATATGATATATCAGGCAAATACAAGCTGGATCTCATGTTGCTTACTTGGTGATGCTCTATGACCAGCATTTAACGCAGTGCCTGGAGCACAGTTGGTGCTTATGCTTGTTGACTTGAGTATGACCTCAGTGCTAAAGCACAAATGTCTCCACTCTCCATAGAGATTTCTTATTTAACAGTACGTGACTTCCATGTTTGTAATTTGCTGTTTGTTAATAGAAAGGATTGTGTATTTCAATTATTGTTTGTCATGATACGAATTTGAAATTTTGATTCTGAATTCTGATGTTTCATTCTTCTGTCTTCACTCTGAATCTATTCATACAGTTTCCCCCCTTTCCCTGGGGTCTTTATATTTATTGTTCTTTATAATAATAATATTCCATTATATTATATAATATTCTATTCCATTATGGTCCATTAGTGCATTATATTATATGTAATATAAAATTTAATAATGGATTAATATTATGTGACAAATAGTTTAGGGTGATGAATAGGTAATATTTATATAAATAACAAAATATATAATAATTATGCATTATAATGAATATTATATATCCATTATATGTATATAGCCCACAATGGGTTCAACTATCCTTCAATCATTGAGCACTGTCTTCTAGAGCAGAGGTTCCCAAACTTATTTGGCTTACTGTCCCCTTTTAAAAAAATTACGCAGCACTCCTTTGGAAATCTACTTTCTTTAACCTTTTCATGTTTTTTTTTTAATTTGTATCATTTCAAAAAATATATAAAATGTTTTTTTAAAAATGACATCTTAAATTTAATGTAATCACTATGACTTTAATTCTGTTACACAACAGATGAAACACATATGAATGGTTTTTCAAAATTTTCTTCTCTTCTTTCCTTAGTCTTCCACTCCCCCCTTATTTTTATTCAATACCCCCCCAATTGCACCCCAGGCTACTACGACCCCTTGGGATCATCCCAGTGCGCCTCCCCTTTCCCCTCCATGAGGGCTATCTCCCACTTTAGGAAACTGTGTCAAATGAAACCTTTCCTGATGGTCACCCTTCTCAATAATTGCTGATGTACTCCCTCCTGTTGTCTCCCCTGCAGGGATTGCTTTGATTTTGTTTTTGTATCCCTTGCAGCTAGCCCAGTACTGGCACATAGGAGTCGATTTATACATGCTTGTTGATTGGCACATAATTCGTTTCTAGGGTTTTTCTTTGTTTTACTATTACAAATAAGGCAGTTATGAAAATTTTGGCACGCGTAGGATTTTTTTTCCTTTTTCTCATTGACTTCTTGGGATAACAATCCAGCAGTAGGGTGCCTGTCCAAAATGTATGAATTAATTATTCTCCATGTATGATTCCAAATTGTTTTCCTGAACACCAGACTCATTTACTTTATAGAAAAAGAAACAGGCCTGGAACAAGGCTATGGCTTCCTCAAAGCCATGGAACTCTTGGTGCTAGAGCCAGATCCAAAGGGACCTTTGGCACCTCTTTTCTTTGGATTGAAAGGTAAGTTTATTCCTGAAAGGAATTGGAAGAGAGAATCTCCAAACTTCATGGCAATAGGGTCTAAAGACAAAGAAGCAGGAGTTTCATATACACTTTTTGGTTTACGGAAGCTTCAGCACCTAAAATTCTTTGCTGAACATGCATTTATTAAATGCTTAATGTGTGCTAGACTCTGGGGATATGGAGACAGAAATGAAACTGTCCTTACTCTAGATTATTCAATCAGGGAGACAACATGTACATAAAATACAAGGTAAATTTTAGCCCAAGGATTCTTGTTGTTCAGTCATTTTCAGTCATATCTGACTCTTTGTGACCCCATTTGGGATTTTCTTGGCAGAGATACTGGAGTGGTTTGCCATTTCCTTCACGAGTTCATTTTACAGAAGAGAAAATTAAGGCAAATAGGGTTAAGTGACTTGCCCAGGGTCACACAGTAGAAATTGTCTGAGGCTAGATTTGAGTGCATGAAGATGAATCTTCCTGACTCCAGGCCTGGCACTCTACCCACTGCACCACCTAGCTGCCCCAAGGATCTTGGGGGTTAGAAATTATGGCATGAAAAGAAATACTCTGCTTAATTCATAGGCTCTTAAAATAAACCTCTGAGAGAGTTTGAAAACAAAAGAAAATCTGTTTAAAGACTTTTTGGGAAGTAGTTATGTCATTTAACTGGAAGCAACCTAGTTGTCCACCACTAGGGGACAAAGAAAGGGCAGGGTTTGGTAAAGGAAAAATCACTGGAGTGGAAGTTAAAAGACCCCAGTTTGAATCTGCTACTCAATAATACATGACTCTGAGCAACTGATTCACCAATAAGCATTTATGAAGTCCCTGCTCTGGGTCAGGAACCATTAGATTCTGGGCAAGATGCTTTCCCTTCCTGGACCTCAGTTCCCTCCTTCAGCCTTTGCTACAACCTTCTCCTCCCACCCTGGGAGTTCTCTCAGCTAGCCTCAACTTCCTCCAGTGACAGGTAGGATTCAGATCTAGCTCTTGGACCCAAGGCAGATCAAGTGCAGGGCATGGAGGCAGGAAGAGCTGAGTTCTATTCCAATCTCAGACACTTACTAGCTATGTGACGTAGGTAAAACACCTCTATTTGCTTCAGTTTCTTCATCTGTCAAATGGGGATGATAACAGCCCCTACCTCACAGGGTGATTGGGAGGACCTGATGAAAAAATAACCATAAAGTGATTAGCACAGTGCCTAGTATATAGCAAGGGATGTATAAATATTGGCTATTACTATTTTCATTACCATTGCTATTAGTAGATGAACTTCAGAAGAGTCAGATTCCCTGGGAACGCCGGTGCCTGCCCCTGGATGCAGGGGACCTTTCCACTTTATGCTGTTTTTTAAACTCTGATGACTGAACCCCAACCCTGGGTCCCTTGCAGTCCCTGAGCTCGGAAATCAGTTTCTCCTCCATTCCCAATGAACTTCCCTTCTTCTTTTTTCTACCTTAGGAATGTCCAGGTGTAATCTGGAACCTTTCCCTTTTTCCTTTCCTCCTCTCCCCCACTCCATCTTTATGCTTTTCGGACCATTGTTGGGGATTTTGGGGGGATTAAATACAATACAAAAGAGAATATACAAATTCAGAAAAGTCATTATAAGAAGAAAATTCCCCAGTCCTAATTTAGGTGATCCCAAACTTTCTAGGCCTGGAGAAGGGAAGAGATTTGCTCAAGCATGGTGAGATAGCGACCCAGCAAGCCTGTAGCTCAGGTCTCTTAGAAGACAGCAGCTCCTTCCATTCCTCTACATTGCTACCCAAATCACTTCTAGAGCACATGGTCTGTCTAAGGTTAGAAATACTGCCCTGGGGGCCTCCAGGCATCCCTCCCCTCCTACCCAGTTCTCACTGAGTGTGGAATCCCCAAACCTGCCTTCCCCCGCAACCCCCAAGGGGCCTCTGGGTGGAAACAAATACAGCTGCGTCTGCCTACTGATTAGGGTGACTCGGTGGAAGCTGAGAGCAGTCGGCAGGGCAAGCTGTTCTCGGAATCACTCTCTGGGGGTGCCCAACCTTGACTGTGCAAGAGGAACAAGGTCTGAGTGGTCAGACCCACAGAGCAGGAACTGGACCTGGAGATGGGGAGATGCCCATTCTGGCAAGCCCCACTTGCCTACTAAATCCTGGTGCTTATGTATGGCCAGACCATCCTTGACTTTTTGCACCTCAGTTGAGTTAACAGTCGCTGCTGCTAATAGAACATGAATAGAGCTGTTGGGTGGGGGTGTGTGCGTGTGTGTGCGCGTGCGTGTGCATGTGTGTGCGTGTGTGTGTGTGTGTGTGTGTGTGTGTGTGCGCGCTTAAGGAAGAAAAGAGAAAGGGAACCAGATGTCTCTTCCTGCTCTGTTAACTCAAAGCTAGTTCCTGTAATTCAAAGCATGGAGCCTTGCTGTGCTTGGTGTCTCATTCCTGCCCCCTGTCCTGCGTTGACAGGCTCTCACCTCCAGGAATATAGGAGAAGGAAACTTGCAGGCTACCACCTTGCCCTCAAGGACCTTCTAGTTCAGGAGAGGCAGAGAGAGACGAGTCCCAGGTCCTATCCTCAGGGAGTTCCCGGGTCGGAGAGAAGACTGAGGAGGGAAAGACCTGGGGACTGCTCTAGCTAGGGAGAAAGGGAGAGCAAATTTGGGCACTGCCCTCAGGAAACTCTCAGTCTGAAGGAGTCAGAGGAGGATCAGGTTCAGGACTGCATCCCATGGACCAAGAATAAAAATAATCTATAATGAAGGTACTAGAGTCTAGAGTACTGGATTCTAGTCTCCACCTGTCTTCCTGTGAGATCTTGGGCCAACAGTATTTTTCTCATCCTCAGTTTCCTCTTCTGCAAAATGAGACAGTGGACCTTTCAGGTCTAAGTTTCTATGACTCAGAGTCATCACTGTATGTGTCAGAGACAGTAAGTGTTCTGAGATGTCAGGAGGAGAAGTTGTTATGAAATGGGGTATCAGGGAGGGCTTCTTGAGGGAGGTGGAATTAGACAGGAGTCTCTAGGGATGGCAGGAATTTCAGCAAGTGGAAAAAGGGATATTCCTGAAACTGGTTATAGTGTAGCAGGGGAGAACAGGATTAATATGGGAAAAGTAGAACTATTGGCTTTGTCTGGGTATAGGGAAAGGGGAACAGGGGAAAGAAGGCTGGAACCAGACAGTGGTAAGCCTTGAATGCCAGGATAAACTTGGCCTTAGTGCAGTAAAGAACAGGGGAATCACTGATCAGAAGAGTTCCTTAAGGAGATGAAAATAATAATTCTCACTTCTATCATGATTTTAAAAAATTATTTTCATGAAAATAGAATAAGTTGAATTAAAATCATTTTTTCTCACTTATTTCTGAATATTGTCTATCTCTTCTTTCCCCTCCTCATGGAGTCATTTCTTATAAAAGAGATTAAAAAAAAGAAAGAAAAAAAATTTCAGGAAAACCAACTAACACATCAGTAGTTTCTAACAGTATATCTCATAGTACACACTCACAGTCCCCCACATCTGTAAAGAGAGGAGGAAACTTTTCCCATCCCAGAAGGTTTCAACCTTGAGGAGAGCAGGTGTTTTATGAGGATAGGAACCATGTCTTGTTTAGACTGCCCCAAGCAGAGGTACAAAGTAGGTACTTAATGGACTATGAACGAATATATGGTTTCAGTCTCTTTGGAGATGGAGCCCAGGGGCAGCCACCAGCAGAAAGGGATGTCTGGCCACCTGAATATTCCTCCTGCTTTGGCAGGAATGTCAGGGGCTTTCCAGCTCCTCAGTTTGGATGCAATGAGCAGGAAGGTGGGGAGGAGGAGCAGTCCCGGGGCAGGGATGGGGAGCACATCACCAGGAAGCTTCAGGGCCCACAAAGCACTGGGGGAAATCAGGCTCCACAGTCAGCCTGTTTTACTTTCTCTTTTAAGTACATTAGAAGTTTGTGGTAGAGGTGGGAGGTTGGTTGGGGAAGGAGGCAGTGATGGTAGGCAGAGGAGACTGACATCTGGCTGTATCTCTTGTTTCCTGCCTAACCTCTCTGAGGCGTGTCAGGGGAGACAAGGGCTCCCCACAGGTCCCTCTCTCTGAATTAGCCTCTCAAGAGGCCTATGAAGTAAATGGATTTAAAACATTGCCCTTCATAGGAGGAAACACTCCTGGCACACGTAGGGGAATAGAGGGCTGGCTGCTTGGAGCTGTGCTGTGGGCAGGGAAGATGGGTTGTCCAGAGTTATCCAGAGTGTCTTACTCACTCCCCTTCATGACCAGTGGGCACAGAGTGGCAGTTTGACCACTAGAATGCTGAAGATGGGAGGGACCTTCGAGAAAAAAATGTCAGGATGAGGGTCTCTAGTTCACTTCACCCCCCTTCAGTTTACAACCGAGGTCACAGAGCAAGCTAATGACAGAGGGGACTAGAATTTTGGAGGTTAATCTGTGACCAGGCCTCTTCAGGCCCGACCTTTTCCTCAAACCTGCTGAATTCTTCATTTGTCCCTTTGCCTCTGGCTCCCCTACATCACCACTGTCTGGGTCTCCAGACATCACTCAGTCCACCAAGAGATTCTTTGAGTCTGTCACAATGGAGCTTCAGTGCAATTCATTTGAACATTTACTATTTGAAAGTCTTAGGCTAAGCGCTGGGGATACAAAGCTAGATACAGGAAAGACTTGGTTATCAAAGAGGTTGTAATATACTTTGAGGGATATGATCTATAAAAGGATAAGGAAGACACAAAGGAGGACATGAGAGGGCAAGCAAGAAATCCAAAGTGCTCAGGAAAATCTGAGGAGGGAGGGTCTCTTTTGTGTGTGTGTGTGCGCATGCGCGTGTGAGGTGGAAAGGCTGCCTTCTGAGGAATGACCTCTGGGCCCCAAATCTTCAGCTGGATGGGAGCTCAGGGATGGGTGGCCATGGGCCCCCTGGAGATTTTGTTGGCCAGTTCTGGTGCTTAGCCCTAGGTATACACAGAAAGGCACAAACAAAACTTGCCTTCAGGGAACCTATATTCTAGTGGGGGAAACAGCATGAGAAGAACTAGGTGTCTAAGCTATACAGAGTTGGGAGATTGTCATTTCCTGTGGGGAAATACCAGCAGCTTAGGGGACTGGGATAGACCATTGGAAGCTGGTAGGATTTGAGCTTTCTTGAAGGAAGATGGAGACGCTAAGAAATAGAAGCAAGGAAAGAGAGCATCTGAGGCACCAAGACAACCAATCTTTGGTCAATGCAAAGGCATGGAGATGGGAAGTGCATTGTACCCAATCATTGCTTTGCCTCTCTTAGACCCAAGCAAATGTTAGATGACTGGCCTAAGGTCACCCAAGGAGTCATTGGCAAATTCTAGATCAATGTTCCCATCATTCAACCAGATGCAATGGGAAAAGCTGTGGATTTGGAATCAAGGGACCTGGTTTGAATCCTGGCTCTGGTACCAGTGTGAGCTTGGGCAAGTCATCTCCCTACCTGTATAGAGAGTAGCCATGATAACAGGAAGAAGGCCAGCAGAAGAGACCACCTAGAAATCTGCAGAAGACAAAATCTGGGAAAAGGAGCCAAAAACAAAGCCAGACACCCTCAGATTATCCATATACAAACAGGCCTGAAGTTTGTGCAATCAGGAAAGAAAATCAGAGATTCTAAAGCAAAGAAAAAAAATCACCTTCCTAGAATCAAAGCCTGGATGGAATTGATGGATCATCTGGAGGAGAGGAGATGGTCAGGCCTCAGTTTTAGCTGCATTCACAGCTAAAAAGAAAACGCTCTTCTGACCAGAGTAGCTCAGTTCTTCTAAAGTGTTCTTTGGCAGCCTAGTCTCCATATGCCCGAGGAGAAGAGTTGGCCAAGCATAAGCCTGGACATTTCACCCAGTGCCCTTGTTTCATAGAGTCCTGTTCTTAAAACCTATTTTGAACAATAGTCCGTATCCATCCCTGGAAACTGGCCAGTGCTGTGGCATGAAATGGTGTGGCACAATATTGGTAGTAAAAACAAAGTTCAGAAAGACACTCTCCTCCCCCCACCCCAGGCTATTTCCCCATACTACTGGCAATCATTGTTTGCAGGAACACATATCTAGAGCTAGAAGGGACTTCAAAAGTCTTCCCAATGCCCTCATTTTACAGATGAGAGGACAGAGGCCCATGGAGATTACATGACTTGCTCAAGCCAAGCTCACATGGGTAATTCTCAGAGATGGGATTCAAACTCAGATGTCTAACTCAAGAGTCAATGCTAAAAAAGTTACTCCTTCTAGGAAACGCAGACACATTCCTTAACTATTGATAACCAAATAGATTATTTATTCAAAATAACTTACTATGACTCCCTTTCCCAGGTCAGATGCTTACTATTGCTGTATTAGATCTAGGTTTGGGGCAGGAATGAACTGTCCTAATAACAGGGGAAAGGTTAATTGAAAAGAGCTACAGAGAAGTTGGAACCCTTCTTCCCCTTAACTAACACTCACCAGACTGATGTCTGAAGAAAGGAATGTATAGAGGCTTCTGTAGCAAGTATTATAAATGACCTTCTCCTAGGCATGTCTGTGCTAAGAGGAAAGGGTATAGAAGCAAGAACTTACTTGGAGAGAATGCCTTGTACAGTGAAGGGAGAGACACTTCCTATAGCCCCAAGAGTTCTCTTGCCTTAGAATATGGAGACTGGGCTGCCAAAGAACACTTTAGAAGAACTGAGCCACTTTGGTCAGAAGAGTGTTTTCTTTTAATCTGTGAAACACACCTGGAATGATTTTTTTTTTCCTGGATAGTCCATTTGTTAGTGAGTTGGTCTACAGGAAAAAGGAACAAGTGTCATTATAGGGACATAGATTGGAACTGGAAGGGGCTTCCAAGGTCATCTTGTCCCCCTCATTTTACATTTGGAGAAACTGAGGCCCCCAAAGATTAAATGACTTGCCCAAGGTCATACAGATAATAAGCAATAGACTCAGAATTTGAATCCAGGTCCTCTGGCCTCAAAGTCAGTATGCTTTCCATTGAATCACTCATTTTTTTTTTTTGCTTTTTTTTGGCTTTCTGTTGTATTTTCTGCTGTCTCCCTTTGGATCACCAGGTGAAGCTAGGGAGAACTGTGGAGTGATAGGGGTGAGGGAGCAAACCTGGACTGGACCCTGTGGTAGCCCTGCTTAAAACACAGAATCACAGATCCTGCGCAGGTCTCAGAGAGGGTGGTTGCTCGCTGGCAGGAAACAGGAGTCCTATCTGTTTCCATTAACTTGTAAATAAAGTTAGTCATCTTTTGTCCTGTGTGCTTATAAGAAGGAGCCTGTGACTCCCTTGGGGTTGGGGAGGGCCAGTTCCCGGAGGTTCCAAGCATCTTGCTCAAGACAATGACCTAAAAGGGAAAGTATTCTTGGGTGTTTTGTGCCTGCAGGTCCCCTTTTACACAAAGACCTAGACACCACATCCAGGGCCTACCCAACCCTGAGCTAGTCTACAAGAGACGTTGCTGTGATTTCCTGTTTATAGACCTGAATGATTAACCTGCTATCCTGTGCTCTGGAGAACCTCTGAAGAACTTCATTGCCAACTTCTGATCTACTGAGATCAGAGAAGCTTAGAATTCAATTCAAACATTTATTAAGCACCTACTGTATGCCAGGTACTATACTAGATGTGGCTGCTATGGTTTGTCCTTTGTTTTCGAAGAGGGCCGATGATGTCATGCTGTGATGTCTTGGCTAGGATGTGAACTGGATTTAAGCGAGGCAGAGTTAACAAACACTCTCTTCCTGAGTCACCAAAATCCAGTATCAGGACAAAAAGTCAGTACCGCTGGAGATGGCTGGGGGGGTGGTCCGGCCAGGGAGGCGGTCTGGCTGGGGAGGCAGTCTTGGATGACCGAGGTGTCTTTGATGTCTGAACAAGTTTGAAGCAATGCCTGCTTCAGTTCCTTCATGGCAATTGAACAAATTATTCTTATTTGCCCATTTCAGCTAGGGAAATCTTCATATTCTTGGTGTAAACTTCCCCCCAACTCACTGACTGGTTTGAGGCCTGTTACCCTCAACCTGGCTTAGCACGTCTGCCAAGATGGTTTTACTGGGGTGTAGCCATTGAACTTGTCACAGCTTCTGGAACCACAGGTGAGAGTTGGATAAACCGGGTGGACACCAAAGGTGGATAGATGAGCAGTGCTGAAAAGGACTCGGCAGCCCTCCCACCTCCCACTAGGTGCTAGTCTTCCTGAACACTCTATACACCCCACTTTGCTCAATATTGAGGATACAGTGTAAAAATGGAAGTTACTGCCCTCAAGAAGCTTATCTTCTGCTGTGTGGAAGCGGTATGTATACAGATAAATCAATATAAAATATAAATGGAAATGCCTCTTGGAAGAAGTGGCTCTGGAGTTAAGCCGTGGTGGGATCTAGGGCTTCCAAAAGGAGAGAGAACATCCCTAGGCATGGCGGACAGCCTACACAACACAAAATAGGAAATGGGATGTTTTGGATGAGGGAACAGCAGGCAGGCCAGGATGGTTGGAATTACTGAAGTTCATGCAGAGAGTAAATGAGAGGAAGTAATGTGAAGAAAGTCTGGAAATAGAGTTTGGAGTCAAAGCAGGAAGGGCTGTATGTATCAAAAACATGCATTTGCATTTCATCCTAAGGGCGATGGGGAGCCACTGTACTTTTTGAGCAAAGGGAATAACATGGTGGGATGCTTCAGAAATACCAGCATGGCAACTGCATGGAGGACTGACTAGAAAGAGGAGAGACTGCAGGCAAGGAGACAGCTAAGAGGCTACTGAAAAGGCTCTTAGAACGGCAGAATCCTAGAACACGGAATTTAAGAAACATAGAACCTTAGACCAATGGGAGAATTTCTGAATCAGAAAATTACGAAGGGGGAAGGGACCCGAGATGAAATCTAGTCCAACTCATCCCAAAAGCTCCGTGTTCCATCTTTGCTTGCACAGGCATGAAGGGACCTTCTAATCTGGGAGAAGGAAGTTCTCTGCTAGCCATCTGCAAACTTGGAGTCACAGACCCAGAATCACAGAATGCCAGAGCTGAAAGAAACAAGAACACTGAAAACTGAATTTCAGATCTAAGAGACTTCAGAGATAATTGAGTATGATGCCTCACGTTATAGACTAGGAAACCGAGACTTGATGAAGGGAAGGAACCTGTCCAAAGTTATACAACCAATCAATTGACAAATATTTATTAAACAATGACTATGTGCCAGGGACTATAAGAGTTTTAGTGGCATAGACAGGACACAAGTTTCTTTATTTCCAAGCCAGGTCCCTTTCTGTTTTACTCTTCCTTCTTCTTACAATCTCTGATTCCAGATATCTCACTGCAGGTTAGGAGTAATGAAACAGGAGTGACAGGGGAGAGGCAACGGCATTTGGAGGAGAGGAGTTTACCTCTCATATTTCCTTTCACAATCAAAACTTCCCTATTCTATCCAGGAAAGGACCTATTATCTATTAGAATTACCCTCAACTTAGGGGCCAAGGGATTATAAGGCAGCATGATTTATTACAATGATATCTAATCTAACACATTTCATCTGTGGGACCCTGAGCAAGTTTTCATGCCTCAGTTTACTCATTTGTAAAATGGGGATAACAGTACTTGTATTATCTCCCTCACACAGTTGTTGAGAAATGACCTTTGTAAGTCTTAAAATGAGGCTGTTGTGCTATTTTTCATTCCTTTAACAAACATTTATTATGTGCCTACTATGTGCAAGACATCAAGGTTACAAGGATAGAAAATAACATTGAGAGGTAGTGCAATACGTGGAAAGTGTTTGGAGTCTAAGTACCTGAGTTCAAATCTTGATTCTACCACTTGCTACTTGTATGACTTCAGGTAAATTGTACAACCTCCTCAGACTTGTTTCCCCATCTTAAAAAAGTGGACTAGATAGACCCTGAGGTCTCTTCCACCACTAACTCTATAAAAAATAATCTGTTCCTTCCCACAAGGAACTTATAAACTCATTGAAGAATACATGTACACAAATTAGGCAGAATTCAATGAGGACACATATACCAAGACATAAGAGTTCTATCCACTTGGGGGATGGAGGAGGGAGATGACCACATTCACCTAGAAATGTGGAGCTTTGTGGAGAAAGTCACCTCATCTGGACCTTGAAGAAAGAGGACTACGACAGAGGAAAATGAAAACATTACAAAGATGATGGATACACAGAATAAAATTTGAGAACGGCAAGTATTTCAAATTATGTGGAATATAGTGTGTGTGAAGGTTAGGAATGTGAAACAAGTCTGGAGGGGGAGGCCGGAGTCAAATTGTAGAGAACCATTGATGTAAACTAAAATACATGTATGTATTCGCAGTGGCCTTATGGAGACAATGGTCTAGCTCAAAGAGTGAGTAATCATGGACTTTCAAGACCCCACCAGGCTGGTAGAGAGATATTTTGGGAATCAGGGACCTTCCCAGAGATCCTTTCAGCATACCACAGAGATGGCAGTCAAGGGCCAAGGTTTGCTTGATTCTTTGGGCCCTAAGACTGAAGTGGTAGACAGAATGTCAGTGTCAAAACAGAAAGCCACAAGCCCTCTGTTTAGTAGTTCAGCCTCCCAAAGAAAGCCTCCCCTCCACTTCCTGGGGCTACCCCCACCTCCACTCTTGTCCTTGGCCCAACTGGCTTCAGAAATGGGGAGCTGGGGTCTTGGTTAGGGGCTCAATGGTTCCAGCATTTGAGGTCAGGGACAAGGTGAAGTGGGGGAAAATCCCAGGGCTACTTTCTGGGTTAGTGAAGGGAAATCTCACATCCTACACTGTGGTGAATGTTGTGGGGGGGGGGGTGATACGGTGGCAGGGGTGGGGCAAGGAATGCCCTAGAATAATCTTTTTAATAACCATCTTACCAATCTTCAGTGAGTACGGACGTGGTGGGGACTAGGGCAGGGGTGCAGGTTGGGCAGGGAGGTGCAGAGAAAAGGGGGAGAATACAGAGCCATAGAGGGTTGGAATTAGACAAGGTTAATTACACAGAGGGTTCAAGTTGGAAGAGACCTGAGAAAAAAGAATATAGAATGTCAGAGTTGGAAGGGACCTTAGAACATAGAACATAGGATATCGGGGCTATGAAGACCTTAGAACACAGAATACAGAACGTTAGAATGCCTGCCTGCAGGGGAAAAGAAGTGGGGTCAGCCACAGCACAGGTATTTGACACAAAGAGAATTTCTTTATAACCAACCAAAGGAAATTTTAAAAAACCCCAAACTATCCAGATTGTCTTTCTTTTGTCTTTCCTTCCTCTCTTCTCCTTCCTTCCTCTCCTTCCTTCTTATTACTTAAGCTTTCCTGAACCCTTCTGTGAATCCATCCCTATGCTAAGCTCCATTGTAGGAGAGGTAGCTAACACTTCCTGGGGAGCTCCCAGCGTAGTCACAATAAGGAATCCTCCCATCCTTCACTGGAAGTCCAGAGTTGGTGCTGGAAAGGGTTGGCTAGAAAGAGGTCAGAAGCTGGCGCACTGCACTCCAGTCACTAAACTAAAAGTGGTTTATCTCTGAATGGAATAAATGAAAGAACGAAAAAGCATTTGTTGAGTGGCTACTTTGTGTTAGGTACTGCGCAGAAGACATAAATACAAAAGAGGTACCATCCGGTAATTAGAGGAAGGGACGTAAGGGGTGGGAAGGCTATTGTGGCACGCTGGAAAAGGTTGGGGACATCAGGAGTTGAGTGGAGATGAAAGACAAGGAAAACAGTCGAGGCACTGGGGCACAGAGTTTCTGGCCCAGCAAGTCATTGAACCCTAGAGCCTAAACTAGGTGAAAATGCATGGAGTCCAATTCTCCTGGGGGAGGGGAGAGCATGTGTGCTTTAAGAGAGACAAGTAAATAATCTTCAAGCCATAGGAGCAGGAGAAGCCTGCAGAACACAGAGCAGTCTGAGATGGCAGTTGTTGCTGTTGTATTATTTTAGACTTGTCCAGCTCTTTTCAACCCCATTTGGGGTTTTCTTGGCAGAGATATTGGAGTGGTTTGTCACTTCCTTCTCTAGCTCATTTTACAGCGGAGGAAACTGAGACAAGTGAGGTTAAGTGACTTACCCAGGGTCATACAGCTACTAAGTGTTTGAGGCCGGATTTGAACTCAGGAAGATGAGTCTTCCTGACTCCAAGCCTGGCACGCTATCTGCCTAGCTGCCACCACCTAGCTGCCCCGAGTTTGGGCTTTGCCTTGCAACGAATCAGATTCACTGAGCAGGGAAGATATGAGGTCAGAGTTGAGCATTAGAAAGGTTTGACTTACGTTGAAGCTAGGTCTAAAGCTGCTCTTGTTACAGTCTGTCTTGGCAGCACCCTCAGACCTTCCTTGTCTCCTCTGGTTCCCCTTTCCCTATGTCCCAAATTACCACACAAATCTTCTGAATTACGTGGTTCTGGTAATTTCCTGGTTGCAACATTTTTTTTTTTTAATTGTGACTTTGGAATCAGAAGAGACCCAGCTCTGCTAATGTGTTTACCATAGGCAAGTCAAGTATCTTTGATAGGTCTCCATTTACCACTCTGATAAATAAGGGATTTGATGTTATTTCAATTTTCATTCCACTCCCAGAGACGGAAAAAGAGACTTCTACCTCTCTGTCCTGCTAATTTCATGAGAATGGGGATAAGATCAAAAGAAGTATAGGATCCTAGAATGCCAGAGCTTTAAGAGATCTTAGGACAGAGAATATCAGAACTTGGAACACAACGTTAGCACTGGAAGGAACTTAACAGCATTGGACCACAAAAACATAAGTGCTGGTCATTGAGTTCAATCCCCTCATTTTACAGAAGAGTTAAAGAATGAAGGAACAGGACAGTAGAATCCATTCCCCAATCCCGTGTTAGGCCTTGTTTGGAAGCTAAAATTTTCTGACTGTGGGTAAGCCTCTTTCCCCTTGTGGGTCTCAAGTCTCTTTTTCTGTAAAATGAGGCTAATAACCCTCTGTTGTAGGCCACAATACTGAACTCCAGAGAAGGCCCAAAGATATGAAAACCATGGTGGTGGATCTCAAGGCACTGGCCAGCAGAGGAGTAAGCATTTGGGATGACATGGGGATGAGGGGCTCTTCTGACTCTCTTGGACTTACAGACAACATCCAGATAAAGATAGGCCCATGGGCCTGATCAGTCTCTCTGCAACCTCCCTTTATAGGGGCTGCTCAGAGCCAAGAACACAAAATGCTTCCTGAGTCCCTAGGGGCAGTAAGGAAAACTAAAAGACAATCAGAAATCAACACATATCTCAAGGAAAGCCAAGGGGTCTTTAGCTCAAGATTCTCCCTGCCATATGCTGGGTAGATACTGCATCAATACCTCCTCATATAAAGATACTGCCAGAGAAGGAAGCAGTTTGCCTAACATCACCCAGCTACTAAATTGTAGAGCTGGAAGGGATCTCAGAGGTTGCCTAGTGTGTACATGAAGAATGTCCTCTGTTAACACATGCTACAATATGTTACCAAGTCCAATAGACTTTTCTCAAGCCTTGTCTCCTGGACTTCTTTGTAACAGTTGATACTGTTGACCACACTCTACACTTGCACACTCACTCCTTTCTGGGTTTTGATGACTTGCTTTCTCTCCTGGTTTTCCTCCTCCAGTCTCCTTTGCTGGATTTTCAAGCATGTCACCAATGACCTGTGGGTGTTATGTCTGAGCCGTCTTCTCTTTTCTCTCTGTATATATTTTTACTTGTACTTATGGGTTCCCATGAGTTCACTGATCTTGATGTAGTGATTTCCAAATCCATAAACCTAACTCTAGTGTGTCTTCCAAGTCAAGGCCCATAACCACCAAATGCCTACTGAACATTTTGAATTGGATGTCCTGTGTAGTTGTCTCAGACTCAACCTATTCTAAACAACTCATTATCCTTGCCACCAAACCCAAGCCCCTTCCCAACTTCTTCTCTTCTTATCACTCTCTTATGACTGGAATGAGGGCCATCATTCTTTGGTTCACCTGTGCTGGCAGATTTGGTGTCATTTGTGACCTCTCTCCCATTCACTCCACATTTAGAGTTAGTCACCAAATGTCACAAATTTCTTTCTCTACTACATCCCTCAGTTCAGAAGGGTGTGCTAGAGCCAGCTCCAAACCTGTGAGACCCAAATCTGAAATTTTGCACTATGAGCATTCCCATCTCAGAAATTGGCAAATGCTAAATAAAAATCAAGACTTGAAATCTTTTGATTGTCTAGACTTAATAAAGTATTAATAACACTCAATAGATTAAACTTAAGAGTGTGGATGTCTATATATTGTATCTCCTCTACTTCCTCCTCTCCTTACCTATCCTCACCCCCAAGTCCATCCCTGCCCTTCCCTCCACCACTTCTTACTCTTAAGTTCTGGTCCTCATTACCTTTTACCTGAACTATTGCAACTGGTCTCTAATTGTACTTTTTGTCTCATGTCTCTCTCTCTGCTCCAATCTATTTTCCAAACAGTGCTAAAGTGATTTTCCTAAAGTACAAGTGTGATCATTCCTCTTTTTCACTTTCTCTCCTCCAACCTCAATAAATTCCAATAGCTTCCACGCTTCTAGGACCAATTAATTATAAACTCTTCTGGTCAGCTTTTAAAATCTCCTCATGGTCTGGTCCTCAACCTACGTGTCCAGTCTTTTAACATATTAATCCCCTTCAAGAGCTCGATAATCCAAACAAACTGACCTTACTGCTCCTCATACAACACTCCACCTCCTATCTTGTGACTTTGCACTTACTGTTCTGGAATGCATTCCCTCTTTCTCATCTCTACCCATTAGAATATTTGGTTTTCTTTCAGATAACTCCAACTCTTTTCAAAGAGTCCTCTCCTCACACCCCCAGCTCCAAGGTTATGTACTTTCCATCTATTTGGTCTTTATAGATACTGATTTTTTGTATTCCGTCTGTCTTCCCCATTAGAATGAGAATTCCTTGAAAGTGGGGACTGTTCTTACACTTTTTGGTTGTATCTCAGTACTTAGTACAGTACCTGATACATAGCAAGCATTCAATGAATATTTATTCATTGATATGAACCTGGAACTCAGAAGAGAGATTGGCATTATAGTTTGGGATTCCATCTGCACTGAGATGGTAGAAACTTTCAGAGTGAATGAGACCGTCGACGAAAGGAGGGTGGAGAGAGAAGAACCCATTGGAGTTGTGAAGAGAATAAGGAACCAGAGAAAGCGAAGGGAAAAGGCTCAGTCTCCCCTGGGGAGGCCTTCTGATACAATTAACTTCTGAGGGGAGTCAAGTTTCTATGCATTTTAGAAGATGGAGTCATCTAATCAAAGAGTAGCATTTTAAGAAGGTATAATGGAAAGAGAAGGTAGAAGAGGAAAGGGTCTGCGGAGGGAGAGGTTTGAGCCAAATGGGGATGAGTGTGGCTCTGACAGAAGCAGTTAGAGAGGTGTGGGTTCAGGGTGGGATGACTGGATCACAGAACTGGGGCCCACACCTTCCAGGCTTATGATGTCTGCTACTGCAGACCTCTTCTCTTCTTGGGTGAAGGCCCTGGAGTTCAGACCAGACATCTGGGCCAGTAGATGGCTACCTGGAACTAAGTCCCAAGGTGCCTAGATGAATTTACCTGCAAGATCAGTTCTGTAGCGTCATTCCAAGGTGGTAAAATCCACACATACGAATTTTGTCATTGCAGTTGTATCCAACTCTTGGTGACCCTATTTGGGTTTTTCTTGGCTGCAAGAGATACTCCAGTGGTTTGACGTTTCCTTCTCCAGCTCATTTTATAGATGAGGAAACCAAAGCAGGCAGGGTTAAATGACTGGCCCAGGGTCACACAGCTAGGTATGCGAGGCCAGATTTGAACTCAGGAAGATGTGTCTTCCTAACTCTAAGCCCAGCCCTTTATCTGTCCCTACATAGAGAATACATTTAGCTTTTAACTAGGTCTGGCATCTGTGGTCCTGTTCAATTAGATGAGAGACCTTTGTTGGAGTCTTTCAATACCAGGTGTGGTGTCTCAGGACTTTTTCAAGAAATTTGTCAGAGGATGAGTAGAAACATAGGAATAATGGGAAAGGTAGATCATAAAAAGAGAGGTGATTACAAGATCCAAGATCCTGTGGTGTTGGGGGCAGAGACAACAGACCAACTGAGGATGAAGTGGGTGTGAGTACTTCCATATGTAGAGGCTACCTATGGGATTCTAGGCAAGTTACTCTATCGCCAACATAATCCTCAGCTTCTTAATTTGTAAACCTTACAGGAGGGTTGTGAAGGTCTAAGAGGCAATGAATATCAGGCATTTTTCAAAACTGAAAGCATTACAGAAGTGTGAGCTATTACCCTCCAACAGCAGGTTTAATTGCTAGGGAATTCTTCCTAACTCTTAGAGGTTCGAGTAGGTACTCCCTTCAACCAAGACAGATTATAACCTAAATTCCTTAAAATCAGGACAAAAATTCCTCCTTCCCAGAACTGTATAGTAATAGCTAACATTTATATAATGCTTCCTACGTGTCAAGCGCTGTGCTAGGCGCTTTACAATGATCTCATTTGATCCTGACCACCCCGGGAGGTGGGTGCTATTACTATTGTCCCCATTTTACAGATGAGGAAACTGAGGCAGGGGTTAAGTCTGAAGCTGGATATGAATCCAGGCCTTCCAGACTCTAGGACCAGGATTCTGTGCAGTGCGGGGCTCCCTCGTTACCTCAATATTCCTTATTATGACTGGTATTTAATCTTCTTTAGGGAATGAGTTTAACGAGTTTATCTAAGATGACTGGTTTCCTATTTCAGCATGCTCTACTTGACTCCACTGGAGTTCTCCCTCAGCTTCTGAACTAAGTTCCTTCTAATCCTAAATTCTGGAGATGCGATGGGTATCTTGGAGAAAGCCTGGGGAGTCTGGTTACTCCAGTTCTAGCCCTGGTCCTGCTGCTGCTTCATGGACATCGTCCTGTGCAAGTTACTTTCCCTTTTCAAGTTTCATTTTCTTCTTTTGTTAACTGTGAGCACAATTCCCAATGAGTTCAGTTCTTTCTTATGAGCCACAAGCCCGAGACAATCATAGTCCTGCCTTTGCCTCAGTTTCTCTGTAAAGGAGGATACTTGCCCACCTACTTTACAAGTTTAAACTGCTGATTTTTCTAGAGAGCTTTAAAGCTGGTATTTATATGACTGCTTTTGATGCTTGCAGAAATCCTGTGGCGTAAATGCTCTTAAAAGCACTGCGGAAATAACTAATTATTAGATGGCTTTCACAGTCCTTTTAATTGGAAGTTATTGGCTTAACGGATTGGAATTGGGTTTCTGGAGCCTATGTAGACTCATGAAGCTAAGAAAGTCCACTGGGATCCCTGGCAGGCCCAAGCCAGAGATGAAGGAGAGGAGAAAAGAGGGGGACAAACAGAGGCAGATGAACAGAGGCCAGAAAATAGGATGAGAGAAGAGAAACAAGAGGGACAGGTAGGTTAGCAGAAGCAGGCAGATCACCAGGATGCAGGGGTGCATGTCCTGAGCATGCAGTAGCATCTGTACATCATAGCCTTGTTTGTTCTTGAGGGGCTATCTAACAGATGAGCCTGTAATAAATTCCAGAACTTGACTTAGGGGGTTCACGTGGCTATTGTCGGGCTGAATATACTACAAAACCAACGTTCTTTCCACTGACTGAGGGATTCTTCCTATTGGACAATGACACTAAGCCTCACTCTGCTTCCAGGCAAGCCTTGCCTTCACATCAAATTTCACTCTATGGTGAAGTATTGTAGTGGGATTCCAGGGGAATCTCATGTTCCAAAATCACTAAGCAGGAAGTCAACGATTCCTTCACCCCTTATAAAGTGCTTCCTGGCTCTGGTACCAATTCACCCATGGGCAAGTTCCCTTTCTGGGTCTGTTTCTTCACCTGCAAAATCAATTGGAAAAAAGGTCATTTTGAGCATCCCCCTTTTATATTGGATTCTAAGTACATTTTCAGTTTTGGCATTTTGTGAGACACACAGGCACACACGAGGGGAGATGTCTTTAAAAGACAAGCCTCGAAACACTGTAAATGCATGAAACATATCAATATAAATCCCTCCTTTTCAATGGTAATGCACTGTGAGAAATAGTTTTTCTTTCCATTTCCTACATTTGAGAGTTGGATTGAAGGAACAAAATGGACATTCTCAATTTCTTGATTAAAAGCACAAGGCAGAAAGTTTTGAAGGCTACTTGTGCCAAAAAAGAGTACCTCCAAGGAAACACAAGCCAATTCTGAGAAAATCCTCAAGTATGTGACTGTTCAAGGTAGGATGGAACACGATGGAGAATCCATTACAGGTTTATGGAGGAAATATTATATATTTTGCAGCTTGTGTTTCTTTGAACCAAGTCACTGACCACACACGTTAATACCATATGAAGACCACTGGACTAGGAAACTGTGGAGGCATCATAACCTAGCAGAAAGGGGACTGGATTTGGCGTCAGAAGATCTGAGTTCAGTTCATCCTCAATCTACTCCTAATTCCCTAAATCTGCACCTGTGTAGAATCCAGCTAGGGCTGGAAGTGGTCACATAGTCCAACCCCTTCATTTTACATGTGATGATGTGATGATGAAACTGAGGCCTAAGGATCTTCAGGGGGTCTACTGGGACAGGTTACCTCTCATATCATACCTGTTGAAGAAATACTTTCTTATTGCCTGAAAAGAGTGGAGAAATTTTGGGTGTTGATATAAGTATCAATTTGCCCTACTTACAAAATCTAATTAATACTCCATTTCCTTCCAACTGCAGAGACTACAGCTGTGTAGCTCACAGCACCATCTACTGTTGTAATTGAGAATGACTTAAATTTTAGTAAAAAGAAAGGAAAAAAAATAGGCTTCCAGAGCTACAAAGGAGATATATATATATATATATATATAAAACATTATGTTTATATAAATATATGTGTGTACTAGGTATATGCACACATATACATACATACATACACACACACACACACACACACACATGCATGGGGAAATTAAGGTCCAAAGAAGAAAAAATAATTAGCCCTAAGCCAAACAAAATGTAGGGTTGGGAATCAACCTCAAGGTCCTTGGACCCTAAATCTTGTGCTCTTTTTATTACATCATAAAAGTATGAAACACTTTTCATTTTTCTTTTAACTTACTTTAGCATCCTAAGAGGACTGTCTTAGGGGACTTGGGAGGCCAAAGGTCTCACACAGACATCAAATGTGTTACAAATTAGGAGGAGGAATCACTTCATCTCTTGTTTATAAAATGGAGGTATTGGATTCTGATTTTTCAGGTGCTTTCCAGAAAGATCAGTGCTACAGTGGGATTCCAGAAATCTCATTTTCCTATTACCTAAGTTTATAGTTTCATAATTCCCAAGGATGCCAAAGGTCTTGACAGTTTAAAAAAAAAAGCTAACTGTTTACTTTAACACCTTACTTACAGGATAGCAAGTGAGGGGACGTCTATTTTACACAGGATAAAGCTTAAGGAAAGGCAGGTTGATGTACTGGAAAGAATATTGGATATGACCCCAAATCCAATATTCTTTTACGTATACCAGACTGAGTTTAAATTTGGCCCTGAAGCTGTGACCTTCCTTTTGCTGGTTTTTAGATCCTTGTGTTTCCTTTCAGCTCCAAATTCTATGACCCAGGAAAGCCATAAAATTTGATAGTATCTTTAGAATTCAAAGCCCAGATCATTTGTCTTAATATTATCCCTATGTTATTTATTACAAGAGGGCAAATGTAACCCCAGTTTAATGACGAATATACCAAAGAATACAGTTTAAGTGACTCATCCTAGATGACATAGCAATTGGTATCAGCTATGAGATTGGAACCTGACTCACTTGCCCTGTGTCTTACCCACTTTAGTGAAAGAATCTATGATATAGATGGGTGAAAATGCTCACTGAATTAAGAATGCTGTTGAGTGTGTACTGAATGCTATATTTCTTTGAGTTGGAAACAGTATAAAGATTAAATCTGTTTACCTCAAATCAAAACATGTAAACTGTTACTTTAAACATAAGACTAGCAAAAAAGTAAAAAAAAAAAAGCCAAGTCTTGTGGCTTCTGTTGGAGATAGTTTGAGACTATTCTTTGCATTGGGAAGAGACCAATCTGTTGGGTGTCTGGTAATGTCATTACACAGTTTTGTAACACTTATTCTTAGCAATTTTTGTAGAAGTGGGTCACCAAAATTCAAGGTCTTTTGTCAGAAGTAAAATTAGGTAAAGATATGTTTAAAATGTTTAAACTGTTATATTTATAGCACTGGTCGTGAGGCTAAAAGAGGGAGGTTTGAAGCCCATCTCTCCACTTTCAAGTCTGGTTGAATGATCTGGGCCAAGGCACTAAACATATTTGGGTCTGTTTCCTTATCTCTAAAATGATTTTGGACTAAATGACTTCTGATATGCCTTCTAGCTCTAATAGCCTATCAGTCTTTTGCAGAAAGTACTTTGGACCTTGAATTAGGAGACCTGGGTTTATATCCCACTTTATTAAACAGTATTCCTAAGTAAGTCATTTTCCCCTTGAATGTAACTTACTTCACAGGCATGAAGTATCTTGTAATCCTTAAGCAATAACAATCTTTATTTTTTCACTTTGGTCCTGTAACATATCTCTGAAAACTCCAATAAGAAGCTTGTAAGAGGGTGCTGGAGAAGAAAAAGGTGCCCTCTTTGAAGATCTGTTGTACAGTGTGAGAGTTGGTTGTCATGGTAACTTTATGTCCCATGATCGAGGTATTTAACAGTTTATCAAATGGAGCTGTATTTTTCCCTTGGTGAAACATATCTCCTATGTCTTACAGAAAGAAGGCTGTGGTGATTTAGGTGTGCACATTTAGGAACAAACTTATACTACTGATAGAGCTACAGGTGGATGATTTTTCTTTTTTAACCATCATAATATTCAAAGACAGTTTAGCAATTCCTAGATGCAGTGATCTGATGCAGTGTGGGAAGCTCTGACCCTAACTAAAGAACTGATCTTTGAAGTATTAAGGTATTATCACTAGTGCACTGGGCAGTCAAGAGCAACTTGTAACCTTCTAAGTATGACACCATTCTGATGAGACAGCCAGTCAAAATGGCTAAACCAAGACATTTCTTATAAACAAGACATTTCTTGCTTTACTTGCTCGTGCAGACATTTTCAGAGAACCTCAGCAACTGAAAGGGACCTCATAGGCCAACCAGTCCAACCCTTTTACATCTACCCCAAGTAGTCATGTCGCCTGTGCTTAAAGACCGTGAATGAGGAGCAGCCTATTGCCTCAAAGAGGCAATCTATGCCACCTTTGGATATTTGATGGCTGTAAAGTCTTTCCTTTCATTAAATGGAATTTAATTGAATTTATTCAATTGAATATTAATTAAATTAATTAATTAACGAACTGAATTGAAATTAATTGAGTTCTCAACATCTATCCAATGTTTCTAGTTCTGTCATTTGGGCTAAGTAGAACACATTTAAAGCTCTCTTCTGTGGCAGCCGTTCTGGAGACAGGGCCTTGGAGATGTTCCGAGTCTAACTCTCTCACCAGATAGATAAGGAAACTAAGTCACAGAAGTAGCAACAAAACTAGGAATCAAATCGAGATCCTCTGATGCCAACTCCACGTGTGTCCCCTTCTCCGTCCCCAACAACCCCAGCAGAACAAGACAAGACACAAGTCGTCTGCCATACTAATGTATTCCATCTTTCAAAAAGAAAGACATGATTTTAATATTACTTAACAATATGTTAAAAAAGTAGCCAGTCAGGCTTCAGTGTTAATACAATTATACACTCTATAACAGATTTGATAGTGTGAGTATTGTTCTTTTTTCTGTTTTTTTTCTTTTTTTTAAACTTTCTCGTTCTGCAAGTATTCTTACACAAGCTGGCTACAAGTCAGGGGGAAAAAAATCAAACACAAATAGCGTAACTTGTACACTCTTAAACAGTAGATTGTGAAAGAGAACTCAAGAAATGCTTGTCCCATACGAGCCTCCTTTCCATGAAGACGTGGTGGGAGTAATTCCGGAGCAGATGAAAGCAGCGCCGATGATGAGAGATCCAATCCTTTATCATGGATCAGGATGATGAGAAAACAGAGCTAGATGCGGGCAGGACTGCAAATGATGCAAACGAGTGTTCTGGCCTCCACTCAAGTCTGGGAAGCAACTGATAGTCTCTGAGGCCAAGGCAATCAGGAGGAATTGGAAAAAAGCTATTGTTCCAACTCCCACAGCGTACAGCTACAATCAAATAAACCTCACTCACAGACTACAAGCACACAAGCTAACAAATTCAGGTAGAAAGTGGCGATTTCTCAGGCTGCAAGAATTCTCAGGCCGAGGGGTTCAGTGCAGACCCCCATGGCACTGGGGACAAGGCAAGGCAGCACTGGCTCAGACCCGAGAAGTTCTCAGCACTGGCGGCAGGAGGGCAGGGCAGGGCAAGTCTCCTAGGCTCCTGCAGGGCTTCCTCCTGAGGCTGTCTCCTCCATTCAGTGGGCAGCAAAGGTCGTTTTTTTCAAACTAAAATTGGACCAGTTGATGGAAAGTCTCTGCCTTGTCTGTCTCGCAGAATCCAAGCAGAACCTATAAAAATAAAAAGCAAAAGAAAAAAAGGGAAACAAAAAGAACAACATTCTCAGCCCCAAACAGTATCACTACATAGGTAAGCAGTTTCCCCAAAAGTTTTTATAAGCTATACTGACTCTCTGTAACTTTGGAAAAGTTACTTCCCCCCTTTTTTTAGACCTCAGTTTCACTTTAAGGTTTACAAAATGTTCTTCTCAAAACAACTTTATGAAGAAGACGTGGTCTAGAAATCATCAACCCCTACCCCCAAGAGAAAAGGACACTGAGGCACAGAAATGAAATGACTTCACTAAGTTAAGCATCAGAGAAGGGATTAGAATCTGGGTCCCCTGACTCCAAGTCCAAAGGTCTTTCTGTTGAAAGATATACTCATGTATATCTCAATCACTAAAACACCACACCTCTATCAGTAAAGTCTCTTTCATTTTTAAGGTTCTTTGATATTTCACTTTGCCCATTACTCCTAATTACCAAATCACTTTCACCACAGGTGGTACTGAAAATGGCAAAATACAATTACCCAATGTAATTCTACGCAAATAGAATGTTAGCCAGAGTTTTAAGGACAATTGGTTGAGGTCAATGATTTAGTCTCAGTTATGTATTATCACTAGCCCTTCAAGCTAACTAATCAAGTACTTATTGTAATGAAGTTTTGGGGTTACAGTGCATTAAAAAACTCATGAAAGAAAAAACATCTACATACAAATAGTAACAGATATGTATAAACATGTTCCCCAATACATGGAAAGGCTACATTCCAGACAATCTATGAAGTGAAGTTCTCCATTTATAATGATATTTTGCCCTTGGAATGGGAAATTCTGCCTTCTTTCCACTGTCTCCTGCAGACAAGACTGTGTTTCTTGTCATGGAGAGAATATGACAGAGATAAACTATGAAATCCTTAATTCTAGACTCTACAGCATTTCCTTTACTTAGGGAAATCCCATATTACCATGTGCATAATACCGTTTGCTCATTCCACTCACTTTTTCAAGATTAGGTAAGGACATTCGTTAGCTTCCTCTGTTAGAAGGCAAATAAATAAAGCCACTTCTTATACTGGAATAAAGGAAAATATTTCACAGAGGGAACTGATTGTAAATAGTGGTTTTTATGTAGGGTACACAGACCATTGCTTGCTTGTGAGGTTTCTCTAGGTAGTCTGCAAAAGGTATACCTTGTATAGAAAAATCATGAAGCTTGGACCGAAATCTCACTTTACTATTTAACTAGTCATGTGAGCATGGGTAAGTCTCTTCCTTTCTCTGGGACTTAATTCCCTCATCTGTAAAACGGGAATAATAAAAATTTACACTGCCTACCTTTAGAGGTAATGAATGTGAAGTGCCCTGTAAAAGCTAAAGCCCCATACAAATATGAGCTCTGAATATTTTTCCTTTTGTTAAGTCCTACTCTGAGACCTCACCATAGGGTTGAGATGATGCTGAGTTATCAAGGGTGTGTCACCAGAGAGGCATATCAAGAGTAAACTGACCACTAGGTGATAAATTCTTTGGCAATAACAACCCATGAGACAAAGAAAACTATAAAATAGCCCTCAGTTTTAGGGGGTGCCTTCCACTTCTGCAACGATGGAAAAAGATGGTGAAGGGGCACAGGACAGATGAAAAAAATGTTGTCAAATGTGGTTAAGATTTAAGGAACAAAAGAGGTCAAAACTTTGTGGACTACATAAAAGCCTTACATTCGTACTCAAAGTATTTGTATAATGACTACTTGGTTTAGAAAGAGAATTAGGAGGCACTAGATAGAGCAAATAATAAAGGGAAAAACCGTAACTTGCCACTGATGTGAGAGGTATCTTACCTCTGTAATTATTTCACTTACCCCCCTCCTAACTACCTCAATTGTTTGCTTAAAATAATTAAGCAAAAACATCTGACACAGATGTATACTGGGGAGTCATTTCTGAAACAGCTATTTATAGTCAGACTCACTGACTGGGTAGAGTCAATATAAAAGATTAATATCTAACCAGAAGAATAAAAAAAGAAACAGCTCTAATTTGACCTGCTTAAATCAATGAACAGATGCTGAAAAATGAATGACAGCACCAATGGGCTAACACTAAATCTTAAGGAAGTTTAAGTAACTTTAGAACAATCATTACAACAGGAAAACAAAACAGCTTAGAAACAACCTCTGCGAGCCAACCACCTCTTTGCCAAATGGAGACTTGCCAAACAAAGGCAATTATGTTGAAGAAATAAACACATTTGTAAAATCTTACACCTTCTGATGACAGAAGATTATTAACAGTATTATTTCATAAGACAGAAGGAAAAACAAGGCTACAGAACTGGAAAAGATTTGTTAGTATTTCTATAACAAATCATTTTCTCTAGCAGGGTGGCATTTGAACTCTAACACTGCATTTCCTAAGGTGCTTGGATAAGCAAATAGGAAGGGCAACAAAAAAAAAAATAAAGGAAAGAATAGTTAGATTACACCAAGTAATACAGAAGAGTTCATGCTAGAGGTGTCAATTCTGAGAGCACTGAGGGATCAATTCTTCTCAAGATATCTGGAAAATGAGCGGAAAATAAAAGCTTGGGGGGAAATTTTGCATGTTTTTGTTACTTAAAAATAGGAAATTAAAAAAATACCAGAAACCACTGACTCATATGCTTATTTTTCCCATCTTCATAAACATCTTTTAAAAAAATCCCAACTTTTTATTGTGAATTTAATTATCAATAGAGATTTTAATACATCAAAGACAACAAAGAGGACTACGTATGAAACTGTAAACCTACTATATACATAAATTTAACAAGGTAATAAAAAGTTTTCTTGTTTTTACAAACTCTTCAACAGAATTTATATATACCAAAAGTATCTTTCTATATTTGTCTTAATATAGATATTAAGACAAAATCCCATGTTATCTGTGGACTATAAAATAGCACTTGATTCCACAAAGCAAAATGACACTTAAATTTAAGAGTTTTCCTCCAAAATGGAGTCTCCCATGCATAAGTCAAAATCATATAAGATTCCTTGAACAACAGAAATACTTGGTTCAACTGAGCTCTGATTATCATCAAAGCAAGGCATTTTTCCAGTCATCTGGGTTCCCAACCTCAGAATCCACTTCAAATTTTGACTCCCTCCTTTCTCTTCTTTATATATATAGTAAGTTGCCACACCTTGTCAATTTTGTCTCCACAACTTATCTAGCCTTCTTTCTCCATACATGGGGTCATCGCTCAGTTGTAAGCCTTTACTATCACTTGCCTGGACTATTACAATAACTTCTTAATTAGTCTCACTGCTCCATGTCTTTTTTTCTGTCTCTAAATCTTCCATTCAACTGTGAAACTGATACTCCTAAAGCATGGATGTGATCTGTTACTCTCCTATTCAAGAAGCCCTGATGCCTCCCTCTTGCCCCTAAAGAGCATTTAAATGAATGTTTGGCATATAAAACCTTTCACAATATGGCTCCAGCTCATCTTTCCCTTCATGAATGCTTATGCTCTGGTCCAAATAGCCTCTTTGCTATTATTTTCATGCCTTTGCCAATGCTGTCTCCCCTGACTAGACAGACCTTTTCTTTATCTTTAGAATCCCTAGCTTCCCTCAGGGATCAATTTAAATGCCAATTCTTACATGATTTCTCCTTTCAGACTCCGAGTTGTTAGTAACCTCCACCAAAAATCACTATGTATTCAATTTGTATTTACATATTGCTGTACATTACTGCCCTCCCCACCAAAGGATGCAAGCAGGACAATTTTAATTGTCTTTGCATCCACAACACCAAGCACAATGTCTGATACCTAGTAGGTTCTTATTAATACATTTTGCTGAATGCAGGCATTAAACAGGGAGACATGCTCGACAAATCAATTGTCCATTATAATGAAGAATGTCCGGATTGGAGCTCAAATATTCATAGTGAACTTGTGTGAGTCATTTCCATTTCTTGACCTGTTTTCCCATCTATAAAGTGATGGGCCTAGACTACTGCAATAACCTTCTGGTTGGTTTCCCTGACTCAAGCCTCTTCCTACTCTAGTCCACCCTCCACACAATTGTCAAATTAAGCTTCCTCAAGTGTAGATTTCACCACGTCACTCCCTCTATTCAATAATTCCAGTGGCTTCCCCTTCACTTCTAGGATCAAATATAAAATCCTGTTTGGCTTTTAAAGCTCTTCATTACCTGACCCCTTCCTACCTTTCCAGTCTTCTTACACTGGACTCTTCTGTCAGGTTATCTGTGATTGAGTGATACAGACTTCCTTGATGTTCTTTGCAAAAGAAATTCTATCTCCCAACACCAAGAATTTTCACTGAGTATTCCTCATGCCTGAAACTCTCTCCTTCTTCAGTTGATAAATGGTCAAAGGATATAAACAGGCAGTTTTCAGAGGAAGAAGTTAAAGCTATCTATAATCATATGAAAAAATGCTCTAAATCACTATTGATAAGAGGAATACAAATCAAAACAACTCTAAGGTAACACATCATACCGATCAGATTGGCTCAAATGACAAAACAAGAAGATGATAAATGTTGGAGAAGATGTGGGAGAGCTGGAACACTAATTCATTGCTGGTGGAGCTGTGAGCTGATCCAACTATTCTGGGGAGCAATTTGGAACTATGCCCAAAGGGCTACAAAACTGTACATATCCTTTGATCCAGTAATATTGCTTCTAGGGCTGTAATCCAAAGAGATCAAAAAAACGGGACAAGGTTCCACATGTACAAAAATATTTATAGCAGCTCTTTTTGTTGGGTCCAAGAACTGGCAATCGAGGGGAAGCCCATCAACTGGGGAATGGCTGAACAAGTTGTGGTACATGAATGTAACACAATACTATTGTGCTATAAGAAATGACAAATAGGAGGACTTCAGAAAATCCTGGAAAGACTTATATGAACTGAGGCTGTGTGTAACAAGCAGAACCAGGAGAACATTATACACAGTAACAATCACAGAGTATTAGGACTGTTTCTAACAGATTAAGCCCTTCACAGCAGCGCAAGGACCTAAAACATTCCCCAGGGACTCCTGAGGAAAAATACCATCCACATCCAGAGGAAGAACTATGGAATTGGATTGCAGAATGAAGGAGACTATTTTCTCCTGCATTACATTTTGTTTTGGTTTTTCTCATGGTTTCTCCCATTCATTTTCATTCTTCTATGCAACATGACTAATGTGAAAATGTGTTTAATAAGAATGTATGCACAGAACCCATATAAGATTGCATGCCATCTTGGGGAGTAAGGGGAGAAAGAGGGAGAGAAAATTTAAGACTTATGGAAGCGATTGTTGAAAACTGAAAACAAATAAGTTAATTAAATTTAAAAAGAAGTAAAAGAAAGAAATGTCAATATCACCTACAACATCTGTGTCTTGTTATGGGACAGCATCATAAGATCACTGGGATAAATTATTGAAAAAAATTTTCAGTAACATACCTACACTGTATGTGTGTGTATACACATTGAAACATCTGTATGTTTCACTAATATATAAACTGCATATGTGTACGACGATATGTATATATATTTTAAAACTGGCTGATTGACATGCACATTTGGGAAATTAAGTCTTAATTCTTCTTAGGGGGCTTCTAAGGTTTTATTGATAGATTATCTGATTATAAAGATACATAAATTCACAATTTCTAAATTTATGTTACTGTTTTATGCTCTATTATTATAACATAGGAAATATGTCCCCTTTCAAAAAAAAAAACCCATCAAAACGGGCTAGGGACAAGAAGTTGCTAAAGTGCCCTCCTCTAACCAATACCAGTTTTACACATCTACTTTTTGCCAAGCACTAATTTAGAGATGTCTAAATTAGCTTCTTGACAATCTATGGAGTGCTTGTTGGCTATCTTCATACCCATCCATGTCATCTTCATGTCTCTGCTGTCTCCATGTCACTGTACCCTTAGGAAGTTACTGTTGTATTGTTTACAAACTGCTCTAGGTAGTAAATCCATGCTTCCCCCGCCCCTAAACAACTCTGCCTTCTGGTGCCTTGGCATTCCTTTAAGTCTCAGCAAAAACCCTGCCTTCTACAAGCAACCTTTCCCAATGCTCCTTAGAACCTTCTTTTGAGACTGTCTCTCTCTTGCTTGCATATAGTTGTTTTCATGTTGTCTCCAACATTACATTATCTTTCACCTTTCTCTGTATCCCCTGCACCCAGTACAGTGCCCAGCACACAGTAGTCACATGAAGGCTAGTTGCCCAAGTTAATAACATTCAATGCCTCTTCTGTCTCTAAAATCTTACAATTTTATGAATTAGAACTAATCCCGGAGAGAGTAAGAACTCAAGTGCTTATGACCTGGCCCAGCAGGGTGAAGTTGATTCAAAACTCAGAATGGCTTCTACAGGGCCTTAAAATTATCACGACTTAGCTTAGCATGAAAGACTGAAAGCAAAGCACTTATACTGGAATACAATTATTCTGAGGGCTACTGAAAGAAAATGATCAATTTATTAATTTGTTCATTTTTTCAGAGACTAAAGTCAATCTAAAGAATTAACACCATAAAGTCATTCAGTATTTATAAATAAGGACTATTACAATTCACCACTGACAACTGGACCACTGTAAACTATGGCACATTATCAATATTCCACGTTTTAGAAGAAAGGATTACTGACTGACTTGACTGAAAGAGGTCAAGATTTCCTCTTGTGAGCCAAGGGGGATGGACATGCTAGTTTTTCTCAAACAATGGAAGTTTTCTATAGGCTCAATATTGATTATGAAATATAAACTTGTTGATATAAAAGCATGAGTTGGTGTTAAAGAGTCCTGGACTTTGGTGCCAGAAGAGCAGAAGGTCCCAATTTATTATTTATATGGATTTGAGCTAATAATTTAGTTTATTTGATATTATTTCTTCACCTGAAACCTAGGAATAATAATATTGTCCTCCTAAGCAACCTCAAAGGTGTTATGAGGATCAAATGAGATAGCAAATCCTTTACAAACTGAAAAGTGCCCTATAGATACATATTGTTATCATTTCAAGCACTATTCTGGTCAAAAAAAATCCAATTTGATAAAACATCTACCATTAAGAATTTGTTAATGTTTACCAAAATTATAAAATAAAATGAAAAAGGCATTAGATTTGCAATCAAAGGACCTGAGTTTGAATTCTGTTTCTGTTATTTACTTGTATGATTTTTGTCAAGATACTTTTCCCCTCTTTTATTGGCCTTAGCTTCCCCATTTACAAAATGAAGGTGCTGGAATAGGTGGTTTCTAAAGTCTCTTTCTTGAAGTTCCAAATCATATTGTTCTTCAAGATATGAAAGCCCAAAGTACTGGGTCAATGAATTCTTAGTTAACCCTGGGACATTTATTTACAGATGAAAGAAGTCAGTTGGTTTTTATAAGTTTAAGTTTTTAAAAATGAAAGGGAAAAAAAATAAAAGCTGTGGTTTAGTATTTACTTCACTTCCAGAATCCAAAATGTTCTGCTTAAAAGTAAGAGTTTACTTTTACCTGAGTCTTTAAAACATGAAACTGATTGCTTCTATTATCTCTTTATGTGTATACGCAACACCATAACAACCACATACAATGATGAATACCTATCATCACTCCTATTTCTTAAGAGGGGAGGGGGAACCTCATATCACCAGACGGGTAAGTATTTTGCTCAGGTACATGTAAGTTCAGAAGATCAGTCACTGGCATTTATAACCTCTGAGTATCCATTAGCAGTTGAATTACTAGTAGCTTTTCTTTCTACACAAAAATAACTGTGATGAATATCAAAGAGACTTCTAAGATGCCACTGAAGCTCTACTTAGTACAATTCTGAAACTATGTACCCAAACAAGGTGGAAAATTCCATAAATTCAGGACCACTACAAACTCAGGGTCCAGAGTTGCTCTTCTTTCATTTGATACTATGGTAGTAATTTTTGAAGTGGTACATTTTAATGTTTGGATTCTTGTCACTAACGTATTATCCAGAAACATTCCTACTTTTAGGTAACATGGGAAAAAACTGCGGCCTACTCTGTACAATGCACTGATATACACACTGAGAGGAATACAAATACACAATGATCTGAACAAAAATCATTCCATACTAGTTGGGAAGGACAGCTTCGATTTCTGAGATTTATATGATTTTCCTTATGTATGTAGCTGGACTGGATTATTGGTCATTTAAAAGCGGCATCGGAGGCTGTTGCTGTATTTGGAAACATAGTTCATCCTCAATTTGGGACAAGGATACAGAAGGTGAAATAAACATGACTTGTTTCACCAAAGCCAGACTCAGCACAAATGGAATTAACAAAAGATGATAAGGAACCAGAATTTCCCCTCAAATTCCAACTAATTCAGGGTATTTTCACTGGTTCCCCTGAAATAGTTGTTACAAAACTCATACAGCTTAATCCACAGAAACCTTCAATCAGGAGCTACAGTCCCAACTCCATATAATTTTACACATCATTTTAACAAGAAGCTAAGCAGTCTGAGGTCCCCTCATGTAGGTGGCAAAAGGCTCTACAAACCCAACACCCCAATAAGTATCACTTTATTTTGAATAGCAATACAATGAAAAACAGGAGAAACTTCTAGGCAAGAGAAGCGTTTCTGCTATTGGAAAGGGCAGTGGGAATGACAAAGAAAAATGAAAGGAAAATAGTGAACATGTAACCACCACTCTGTCAGACACAAATTATAACATTTACCTTTTAAAATATTCCACTTCTCTCTCGGTCTCATCCATATCCACACTGTCTAGATCAATATCTTTGGGCAGAAATACATCATCTGCAAAATCAAAGAGAAGAGGGCAAGTTAACATAAGCTGATTATATCACTAAAAAATAAACCAGAACAAATTTTAATTCCAGGAACTGGCTGTAACAATTTTATAGATTCATCTTTTTAAAAATTTATAAAAAATTGTAACATGCAAACAAATAAAACATTATAACATGTTATAATATTATAACCTCACAGGCAAATTATTTTAAAAAATTCAAAACTAGGTAAAAAGAAAGTAGATTTATCTTTTCTCAACTATTACAAAATATGTGGGCTCAGGTGTTTTGCCACCTTTGTGTCTTTGTTCATATCTTTTCCTATGCCTGGAATGCTTTTTACCCACTTCTACCTGAAGACATCTCACCCAACCTTTCAAATGCCAACTATTCTATAAAGTCAGAGGCCTTAGAAAGCAATATTCTCTCTCCTAAGATGCAGATCTCTGCATCTCTTTTAGTCCATATAATTTTTTGGGTAATTTGTGTTCTTGTCTTATTTCTTCTACTAGATTCTAAGAACTACGAGGGAAGGGCCTGTATGTCATTCATCTTTATATCTTCTTTCCCTCCTTGTTAGTGTCAAGTATTACATAATATCATAATGGGTACTTACTAAATATTTACTGATTCTCACTGTTGATTTCATGTACCCTTATTTCCTTGTTCAAACAATATTATACCCAAGACTTAAACAAAATGTGCTAATTTTTTATAAATGAAACAAAAACCCTACTAAATTAAATTTGTTTATTGAGACTAAGAATTTCTAAAGGAATAATGACGACTATATAATGGTGATAGAAGCAAAAAGGACAGTTTTAATAGGGAACAAAACTGTGGTCAAGTTCATATAAGCTGTACTTTTTGCTGTATGGTCAAAAGGGCTGGTAGAATAAGAATATGGTTATAAAAAAGGAAGCACTAAAACTAGATGTGGAGTCTATGAAGTTAAATTTTAGAAGTAACAGTTGCGATAAGATGGCTATTTTGTCACAAACTTTTCACTGAATTCAGGTGAAAAATTTTTTCTCAAAATAAAAATATCCCTAAGACTACACTTCAAGGTGGCTAGCATAAAACCTGTCATGTAAAAGTTAAATGTTTACTGACTGACTTTAAGCAGCATTTGACAAACTATAAGCATGAAAATCAGTTACCATTTGATTTTGAGTCCTCCATTAAAAATAAAACCAGGGGAAGGAAGGCCTCAAACAGGTTGGGTAGATTCTCTATGGAGGATCTGTAGAAGGGCATGGGCAAGAATTACATAGGATGAGAAGGTATATATTTTGTACTGGTGGAGGTAGCGCCCAATACCAAGATGATACATTCATTGAAGCATTTAAATATAAGAAAAACAGAGATTAAAATGCCATGCCTTTTAACAGTGATAACTAAAAAAAAATCTAATTCTAACACAACTTATATATCAATAACAAACGCTATCAATTCAATACAAGTCAGTATTTGAGTACTTACTATAAGCAGAGCCTCATACAAAGTGCTGTGGGGGAGACAAGAGAAGTGTCTCATATTTTACTGATCATCTGTGAAGTAGGATAATACATACTAAGGCTTTTTTTTAACCTTAAATTGAAAGCTGTCTATGCTAGTAGACTTGCCTAATTTCTGCTGTATAAAAACATAGAGAAGAAATTAATTCTAACTTTGCAGTTACTACTACAGGCTTTAGATTACAGTGAGATTTAGATTAGATGTGAAGAAGAATATAACCACAAGTATAATAAAATACTTTAGGAATATAAAATTATGTTAGGAGACTAATACTTCAATACTTCAAAAAACTGCTTTCACTGGAGAGTGCACTGCCTTCCAACTGGGTGGATCACAACTCTTCTACATCTGAGTTGACTTGTCTTCATAAGTTGCTATGGTTGAAGAAAATCATCACCTCTCTGATGATGAGCCTTTTGCATTTTTCTAAGTTGGTTTTCTGCAACCAGACACATTGTCCCCAGTTAGGCTAATGTTCAAAGTCTTTCTAAGGTTGTTAAGACTTGCTCGAGTTTATACTCTCCTGTAATTTTTGACTTTTGAGAACCTATGATCATCTCCAAAACATAAAGAACTATTTTTAATGGAGAAGTAAAACACACAAGTCTAAATTATTTGTAACTAAGTGATTTGCATATTTATTACACATTCACAGTCTACATGAAAAACATATTTATGAATTTTAAAAAAAGGATATGACTTAAAAAAACACAAACTTAACCTACTCACTCTAGAAATGGCAAATTAAGAAGGAATCATTATGGTCTAGAAGAAAGGCTGAGAAGAGCAACAGAAGAGAATTAAGGGTTCATAGTTGTGAATGTACTCTTTATTTCTTCTTTCCCCAACTTTATCACTTTTCCTCCGGCTCCTTACCCATAACTTTGGTACTTGCTTCTTAGCCTCAGGCCCTCTTTCCTTTCCCCTAGGCTTTTGGAAATGGGTGAAAGTGTTCTGCTGTGTGAAGAATTAGTTGAGGGTCAGGGCAGCATAGGGGAAAGGATGGTTTCATATAAACAGAGGCTGCTGAAAGCCACTTTCTGTGAAGATTAGATGTAGATTAATATTCCTCTGACCCTCAACCCTGCTTGAAAGACTGAGATCCAAGACTGGAATCAAAACCATAGGCAACATTCATGTGAATTCAGCCAACAACATGTTGACAACAAGCAATGAATAACTGAATGAATAAAGCATTTATTTACTAAGCACTTACTATGTGCATAGCACTGTGCTAATTGTTAGGAACAGAAATAAAAGGAAAGCAAAGACCATCCTTGTTCTTGAGGAACTCACATTCTAATGAGAGAAAACATATTGGTTAAGTTAAACGAATTTATGAAAAAGAAGCGGTTTATGATGGCAATTCAGCACCAGACCATCACAGAAAGGCTATCCTTGAAAAGGCTGGTCAACGTAAGGAAATGACAGAAATTATATAACATGTTATTATAGGCTATAAAAGTTCAATGCCTATCAAATGCCAATATGTCCTGATGGTTAGAATTATACATTAGAAGACTGCTATCTTTCATGGACAGACAAACAACAAATCCCTGTACTACAAATGCAGGTGTTAAAGTATCCTGGAGAACCTAACCAGCAGTATAAGAACAGAATATATACAGTAATAATATATGTAGAATAAGCATTAGCAAAGATCAAAGCGTTGTCTGGACATAACAGTGATCCACAAAAACTTAAGAAAAATGTTTTCCATAGATGTCATGCTAAATACACAATCTCCAAGTTACATGCAATGAAAAGCTTTCCAAATGGAGAAATTTAGTAGAGGAATTCAAAATCATGTGGAGGCTGGAGGAGGTACATGTCAATCCCTGTTGTCCTACTACTGACACTGTAGCAAAGATGTTTTCAGTAAGCCTACAGAAGGGTGATCATACATCTAATACTTTTATTCAACTGCAGAAGGCAATTATTTTATTTACCTGTGCAATAAGTCAAAGAACACTAAATATAAAATAAGAATAGCAGGATAGTAACTTGTCCCAAGGCCATGTGTATCTGAACTCCGCTGACAAATCTGAGAACAAGATCATAATTGACAATTAACAGTAACAACAAAAATTGTCTCTAATGGCTTGCAAAGTTCCTTCCATGTACTGTCTTGCTCAGCTTCACAATCATCCTATGATGTAGGTACTGCATTTTACAAACAAGGAAATTAGAAAGCATTAGAGTGAATGAGGCATCATAGTGTCATGGGGGAAACATTGGCCTTGAAGCCAGAGATTTCAATTCTAACTCCGTTACTTATGTGACCAAGGGCAAGCCACATCTCTTGACCTAACTTTCTTCTTCCATAAAAAAAGGGGGGAGAGGAGGAAGAGATATCATTAAATAATCTCTTAAGTCCCCTTGCAGTCATGCCCAAGTCTACATGACCCTGTGAATTTGTCCATGGGGGTTT
>CM053772.1:226482971-226493483 GCA_028658325.1 Potorous gilbertii
GATAGACAAATCTTACCACTCGTAATGTGAATTTCCCAATACACACACACACACACACACACACATATATATATATATATATATATATATATATATATATATATATAAACAAGAAAAATTTCCAATTTTCCCCTTTGCTCAAGCAGTTGAAAAGCAAACAAAAGTAAAGAATTTTCCTCAAGAAGCTAGGATAAACACACAGTATTATGGCGCTGGATAAGGTATCAGTATTTGAGAATAACTGGAAGATGAAAAACTGGCAAAGAAAATAGTATTTATTAAACACTTACATTTTATGCCAGGCATTGTGCTAAGCACTGGGGACACAAAGAGAGGCAAAAGATAGTGGTCCTCAAGGAGCTTACAATCTAACAAGGGAAGCCATAAACATATATGTACAAACAAGTTATATATGGATATACAGGAAATAACAGAGAGAAGGCACTAGAATTAAGGAAGATTAGGAAAGCCTCTCTGCAGAAGATAGGATTTTAGCTCGGATTCAAAGGAAACTGAGGAAGCTGGGAAGTGAATATGAAGAAGAGGAGCATTCATGTATAGGAGACAGAGAGGAAAAATGGCCAGAGATGAGAGATACATCTTCACAGACTGGCAAGCAGTTCAATGTCACTAGATTGAAGACTGCCTACCAAGGAATGAGGTATAAGAAAACTGGAAAGGTTGGGGGGGGGGAAGAAATTTTTTATTTGATTCTGGAGGTGATAAGGAGCTATTTACGTTTATGGAGTATTGTGGTGACATGGTCAGATCTGTGGGTTTAGGAAAATTACTTTGGTAGCTGATTAGAGAATTGACTGGAATGGAGAGAGACTCGAGGAAGGTGGACCTATGAGCAGGCTATTGCAATAGTATAAGTGTGAGATGATGGGGCCCTGAATCAGAGTAGTGATGGCATTAAAGAAGAGAAGGAAGTATATTCAAGTGATTTTTTTGTGTGTTTATTTTATTTTATTATTATTATTTCTGGTAATGTAGTCCCATTGCACTGCTGATTCATGTTGAACAAATACTTCTATCTTTTTTTCAGACAGTTGTCTAATCACATATTTCCCTGAAGTCATCTAGGACATAATGAGAATATCTGAGGAGGTATTCAAGAGGTTTTGCAAAGATGAAACCAGAAAATACTGGCAACAGAAAGCATATTAGGGGTATGAGATAGTGAGGAGCTGAATCTAGGTTGTGAGCCTCAGGGACTGAAAGGATGGTGTTGCTTTCTACTCTAACAGGAAAGTTGGGGGTGAGAGAGGGCTGGCTGATGAGTTCAGTTTTGGTCATAATGAATTTAAGTGTCCAGTGGACATCCAATTTGAGGTGTATGAAAGGCAGTTGGAAATGCAAGACTGGAGGTCAGCGGAGAGGTTAGGGCTGGATAGGCAGATTTGACAATTATTCCCAGATAGATGATAATTAAATTAAGAGCTGATGAGGTCACTGGGTAAAAGACCTCCCCTGCGGGATACCTGTGATTAGCGCAGATGACCTAGATGAGGATCCAATAAAGGGGCCTGAGAAGGAACAGTCCAAATTGGTAGGAGGAGAACCAGGAGAGAGTGGTATCCTGAAAAAATGAGGGAGAAGATAGTATCAAAGTAAAGAGAGTGATTGATAGCATTAAAGGCTGCAGAGAGAACAACAGGGATGAGGACTGAGAAAAGGCTATTAGATTTGCTAATTGGGAGATCATGGAGAGAGCAATTTCTGCAAAATGATGAGGATGGAAACTGGACTGTAATGAATTAAGAAGTGAGAGAGGGAAGAGGAAGTGGAGGTACTTATTGCAGATGGCCTATTCAAGGAGTTTTGATACAAAGGGCAGAAGAGATATGGGACAATAATGGGGATGGAAGGATCAAGTGAGAGTTTACTGAGTTTGGAGGAGTCATGGGTATTTTGAGGCAGCAGAGAATGAGCCAGTACACAGGGAGAGACTGGAAATGAGAGTCAGAAATCTGATGGAGACAAGATGTAATGGAATCACCTGAACAACTAGAGGAGTTGGCACTGGTAAGGAGTAAAGCCATGTTATCATGTGAGATGGGATGAAGATAATGGCAGAAGGCACCTGAGTGACAGGAGATGGGGATTCGTGGGATGTTTCAGAAGACCTGCTGTGGAAAGTGGGATAGTGAGTTGATATGAGAGAGACAGCAGGACTACAGAGCAGGAGTGAGGGCCCAACTGAGGCTGTGTAACATACATTTGAAGTGGACAAAGAGAGAGACAGATTGCAGGATTTTCTCTACCTTTAGCAGGTGTAGTATGTACGTAGAATGAAGGCAGTAAATGGTGATTGTTAATCCATGACTGAGGCTTGGCAGGGTGCAATCAATGATATAAGGGGGCTCGAGATTCAAGAGAAGAGGGCAGTGTAGATGGGATCCATGATGTCAAGATGGGGGAAAAGAGAAGAGAGTATGTTTAGTGTAGGTGTGACGACCTGGGAGAGAACTGAGGGATCAAAGGATTGGAGATCACAGGATGGATGAAAAGTAGATTCTGATAAGGGAAGGAGGAATGCCAACAGATAACGATCAGATGAGGGGATTTCAGAGTTAATGAACATGGAAGTAGTGCATCTGAGGGTATAAGATCAGGGGTATAATTATATCCAAAGGTGTGCAGCTGAGGTGGGGTAATACAGTAGGTTATAGGAAGTGAAGAGAATGAGCAACTGAAAGTTTAGGGTATTTGAAGGAATGTCAATATATAGGATGAAGTCCCTTAGTATGAGGGTAGAGGTTGAGGAGGAAAGAAAATTTTGAGTCAGGTCCTGAGCTCATTGAAGAAGGAAGGGGAATGGAAAGAGAGTATCTTGGAGGTTTGTAGACAATAACTATCCAGATTTTGAGAGAACTATTACAGCCCTTACCTAAAGTAGGACTCTCTACAAAATTACCAACAAATGGACATCTAATTTCTCTCTGAACATCTCCACTGACAAGAAGTATACTGCTTCATGAGACAGTGGAACTCCCCTGAGGAACAGCTAATTGATAAGGATTTCTTCTTCTATTCAGAACAAAATCCCATGTAAACTTTTTTGTAGGATTATTACTTATTAAGATTCAGTTTCACTAAACTTTAATGCAAATCATTACATAAGTATTAAGAATACTAGTGGTTAAATAACAAAAATGCTTTACATACATTATCTTATTTGAGTTTTCCTATAACTGTGTGATGTGGGTACTATAAATGTTACTTCCCTCTTAGGAATAAGGGAATTTGGGCTCAGTTCAATGACTTGCCATGGTCACAGAGATATTAAATGCCAGAGGGAAGATCTGATGCTTTCCAACTTCAAGTCCAGTACTCTTTTCACTGTAACACCTCCCCCTTCCTTTATTAAAGAAAAAGCCAAAACTTCAAACATTAAAAAAATAAAATCTAAAAAACGTTGGGAAATCAACACCAGCAAATGCTGAAGTAGTAAGTATGGCTGAAGAACGCCTCTAAGGAGATCTACTAGAAGATAACAGGTCTATTTCAGACCCAAACAAGCAATTCTATCAGATGATTACAGATTCCCTAAATAAGATTCTCTTCTTGAGCAGGCAAGTGACATAATCAGACCTGTGCTTTAGAAAAATCAATTTAGAAACTATTATTGAAGATAGACTGAAGAAGAAAAAGATGGGAAGATCAAGTCTAAGGAAGAAGTGATAAATGGATGGATTCCTTTGGTGGTAAAGTCTACAGACCTCTTACAATAATTTTTAAAGGTAGGAAACCAGTTATGTAGAAATTTATAATACATACACATATACACACATGTGTGTGTGTCTATTTTCAAGGACCCCAGGTAGGAAATAAACATCTTAAACAGTGCCTACTGTTCAGTGTGCCAAGTGCTTTACAAATATTATCTCATTTAATCCTTGTAACCACACTATAAATTAGGTGCTATTATTAACCCCATTTTACAGTTGAGGAAACTGAATCAGACAGAAGTTAAGTGACTTGCTCAGGGTCACACAGCTAGTGTCTAAAGCTAGATTTGAATGCAGATCTTCCAGCCCAGTGCTCCATTCACTGCACCACCTAGAACCATTGCCTGGGAGGGTCAGTAAACCTTGCAATGACCTAGAGTAAGGATCTATTATATGTCCACTGGATAGGCTGAAAGTGATTTTTCACTCCTCAGATCTGCTTAAGAGTATTTCCTCCCCTGGATTTTGCCTTTGCCCTTATTAGATCCTACATTGTAACATAGCTATCTATGTACATATATAACTTCTTTGCTCTCAGTTCTCTTATGTACAATAGGAGTGCCTTGGACTAGTAGATCTCTAAGGTCTTTTCCAGATCTAAATCTACAATCCTAAAAGTTTTTCACATGCTACATGATGTTTGCAGCAACTGCAATTAAAGCTAAAGAGAAGCAATAAATCAACAAATATTTATTTAACACTCTCTGTATGGAAGAAGAACTCAGTGAGAAGCAGGGGACAGATACAAAGACTGAAAGGGAGGCAGTAAGTGTCCTCAAGGAGCCTAGATTCCAGGAGGGCAGGCGCGCTTAATCTAGGATTCATGGATATCCCAGAGAGTTGGCAGGTAAGATTTTAGGGAATCTATGAACTTGGTTCGGAAAAAAAAATTAATCATTATTTCACTAACCTTTCAATTATGGATTTCAAAAAAGAAACATCGTGAGAAGAGGGCCACAGGTTTTACCAGACTGCCCAAGGGTCCAATACACACAAAAAGCTAAGAATCCTAGTACTAGGGGATAGTTACAGATAAATACATACAGGATATATGCAAAATAAATACACAGTGTTGGGAAAAAGGCTGTGCACTAACAACTTGGCAATTGGGAAAGTCTTTTTTCAACAGCCTTGAAGAAAGTTAGGGGTTCCAAGAGGAAGAGGTGAGAAGAGTAAATATTCTGTGTAAGAAGACAGAAGCAGGAGATGGAAGGTTGTATACAGGGAAAAGCAAATAGATCAGTTTGGATGAAGAGAGTAAGATGTTAACTGGTCTGAAAAGAGTAGCTGGAGCCAGGTTATGATATGCTTTAAATGCCAAATAAAGGAATTTGTATCTGGTTCTAGAGGCAATAAGAAATCATGGAGGCATCTTGAGCATGTAAGCGACATGGTTAGACACATGCTTCCAAAAAAACCCAATTATTTGGCAGCGGGGTGGAGGATGAACTGAAGAAGGGGAAAACCGGATCCAGGGAGATAAATTAGGAGACTACTGAAAAAGTTTAAGTAAGAAGTGATAAATGCTTTGGACTAAGATGGTTGGTATTAGCAGAGGGGAGGGAACTGATGTGGGAAGTGTTGAGAAGGTGCAATGAAGAATAAATAATCACTTCCGGATCATTTGGCAACTCCAACATCCCATCTTTGTTTCCTCTTACTTTTGGATACATCACTATTTATATGTATCTCTACAAGGTAGTCAAAGAAGGGAGATGAAAAAATCAAAAGCAAATCAGGTTTGTAGGGATGAGACAGAAACAGACCTGGAATTTTACTGGCACAGGAAAATTATCTCTATCTCTCTAGAGGGAAATCTACCAATGACGACTGGTATTTGCTCTGTATCCTATAGCCTTAGAAGAGTAGCCTGAAGTCAGTGAAAGGTTAAGTGACTTGTCCAGGGTCACAAGGTAAGGACATGTCAGAGGTGGGAGTTGAAACCAGGTTTTCCTTACTCTCAAGCTGGCTCTTTTATTACACCATGCTATGTTGCCTTTCAGTGAGGTTGACAGTTCAAAGGTATAAGCTATACTTAAGTCTGGGGAATCAATGTGTATTTTGTTTATTTATAGTAGTCTAGGTTTCCATTACTAGGAACAATCAAGAATCAATAATAACAATAGTCTTTTAAATATTTTTTCTCTTCTTCATTTCCACAGTTTTCACACAGATCAGTATCCTCCTCACTTAATTCTCAGTCTACAACAACAGCCTTTTAAATGAGTTTTTCTTGCTCCTAGTTTCTTTTCCTTCTCTTCTCCACAATCCATTGTTTCATAAGACAACTATGACAAATTAAAATATCAAATATATCAACTTCATTACCTAATCCAAAAGCTTTCAGACACTTCCCTCTGCCTGCAAAGTTCAAATGTTTCACTTTGGTGTTCAAAGTCTTCCATAACCTAGCTCCTTTATAGTTTAATACTCCATCGAAGAGGTTTAAAACAAACAACATTTTGCTGAAAAATAATCGTTTTTCCTGAAAAATGGGATAAATTATAATTCTATATTAATCAGATACAGATGAAATTGGATAACAATGGATGACCAGGTATTCATATCAGGAAGATATGAATACCCTCCTACTTAAGTTCTTGTTCTTAAACATCTTAAAAGTATTAGAACTATCATTTCAGCTGTGACCAACCCTCCTCAGATTTAATTCTTTATTGTCATGTAAACATGGAATAGTTCAAAAACAAAAATAATTCTATTTTCTTTAAGTTCTATTTTATGCTGTAGTCCACTGAATAATGTATTTTAAAGACAAATTACCATCTGGCTGATGTTATCCAGCAATGAAATAAATCAAGATTCCTGTAGAGAACATGAGAACCCCACCTACTGAAGGGAAAATAAAAAAGCATAATGACAATGGGGCAACTGCACAAGATTGGTTAAATCAAAACGGAGCCTGCTCTGCCTCAGAGTCTACAATATTTCAGTCTTGCCATTAGGTGTGTGATATTGGACTATTTCTCCTTCTGGAGCATCAGTTTCCTCATTTGTAAAATGAGGACAATCACAACTGCATTATGCATCTCAAAGGGTAATGGTGAGAAAAGTGTTTTGTAAACCTTAAAAATAGCAAATTGGAGTTATTAGTAGCAGCACTGCCCAAGTTACCCTTTGGTACTAGGTTGAGTGTTTTAAGAAACACATTGTCAGCTGCAGGACATCAAGGTACAATGTACAGCTTTGGGAACAAAAAAATGACATGATTGCTGTCATCAATAAGTCAACTGACAAGAAGTTATAAAACATTCATCGTGTGTCAGGTACTGTACCTAGTGCTGGGAATATAAAGAAAAAGTAAAAAGAGGCCTAACTTCCAATGGAGGAGCCAACCAGTATGTAAAGATACAATATAGTCAAAGATCCTTCAAGGAATTTAAGTATAATATGGGGAATACAACACATGAAGAGAGCATTATGATGCAAGGTAAAATGTAATAGGAACAAAAAAAAGAGCTCACTTTGAACCAGGTGGGGGAAGTACGGAAAGCAGGAGGTGGTGGCGATCAGAGAAAATTTCAAGACGGTAATATCTGAGATAGAACTGGAAGGAAGACGATATCACTAAAGAGAGAAAACAGCAAATGTGTTTCAGGCATGGAATATGTTCTAGGCATGGACTCCGATGCCTTGCGGGAAAGCAGAGGGGTAGAAAAGGCAAGACGAAATTGCAGAAAAACAAGCAGTCCAATTTGACTGGAAAACAGTGAGTGAATGAAAAAGCACCTATTAAGTGTTTATTATGTACACGGAACTGTGGACACTAAAGGAGGCAAAGATTCAATTAGGGGAATAATAAAATTGGCCAATTTTCATCACACAGAAAATTTATAGCACTTGTCATTCTAAACATTTTAAAATAGGTGAGGCTGAGTGTTGTGATTGTGGGTACAGGTACATGTTACAGAAGAGAGCAGCAACTTTTAAGGAGACTCAACTCAAATGACTGAAATAGTTTTGGGCGCACCATTTTCATCTTGTTCTTTCCTCAGGATTCTGTTAACAACTGACTGAATGCAGAATAATGATATATAGTATATCATGCTGGTATGAACTGAGTGCTGGATATGAAACCAGTCAGACTTGAGTATGAGCAGCTCTGGGTTTAAACTTACCTGGTTTCCCATGGGTAAACTTAAAAAAATCCAGTCCTGGGACAAATCTACAGATTATGAATATTATGAATAAAATTTCCTCAGGAAAAAAAAAAGGAGCAGAAAACAAGAGAAGCATCTAAAAATCTAAAATGTTAGTAAATTTCTGACAAGAAATCACACTTTCAATATTTAAATCCCTAAGAGCTTATGCAATATAGAGCATAAAGTTGCACTCTATTAAGGACTTTTTATACAATTCACAGAATTGGCAGTCTTCGAGGACAGATTCTCAAAGGGCTTAAATTTAAGCAACAAATGTAAATGTTTCAATTATCAAAGATAGTGGCCAAAATCAGGTTTTTTTAAAATCACTAACTTATATGTATATAGTGTTTTAAGGTTTACAAAATGTTTTCTTCACAACAACCCTATGAGGTGGGCAATGTAATGAGACATACACACACACACACATGTGTGCGTGTTGGGGGAGAGGGGGCGGGGTTCGGGGGGTTGGGAAGTGACTTGCAAGGTCACACAGTTGCAGGTTTGCGGCTAGGCTTTCAATGGTCTAAATATTGCCTTCTTTCCATTCAGGAGTAGGGAACCTGTAGCCTTGAGGCTACATGGGGCCTCCTAGGTCCTCAAATGCAGACCTTTCAATCCAAACTTCAGAGAACATTTGTTTGGATTCAGTCAAAGGGCCACACTTGAGGACCTACGGTGGCACGTGTAGCCTTAAGGCTGCAGGTTCCCCACCTCTGCATTAGACACATGCCTCTCCCACCAAATAATTTTCCCATTCACTCATTAAAAAGTGGGACAAAGTTCTTCCTGGATTTTTCCATTTCCTCAACCTTCACATCTCAAAAACAACAACAAAAAACTTCAACAAACAATTGTTCCAAACATGTTCATCTCATGAACAAATCAAGTCATATATGTAAGACTTTTTACATCTCTAAGCAAAATGACTTTGATTCTGTGTTAGAATCAACATAATTATTATCGATTTCATCTAATTCCTATTACTCTATACTTAATTTCTTTCTTGATTTTTCTCAGGTGTTCCAGATATCTGTAATTTTTACATGTTTCGTTGTCAGGCATTAATTAGGAAAACATGTCATATTTCTTAGCCCTGTCTGCTTCTCTTCCACATAGCTGCAGGTAGTTTAACCTCTTCTATTTCTGCTGCCACAGATGCGTAAGTTTCCTATTATTCACCTACTTAATTAGTATCTTTATAAGAGGCAGAAAAGACCTGAAAGGCAGAATACATACTTCTATTTGTTTGGCTCATTTCATCCTTCTGGCCACAAACTTATCACTCTGTGCCCTTCTTATGTCATGCAGTCTCAGAAACCTCCACATTCCAAAGTATTAGTGAAATGTGAAGAGGATGTTGTAATGTGTGGTAAGAGGTCTGAAAAATTATAGTTGTTTTAATGCTACTTCTCACCGGTTTAACTGTCCAGGCAAAGTGACAGTGACTGATGCAAACAGAATTTTCTCTATTGAGTCAATCACAGCAATGTAGCTCATCAGAGTAAAAAAGGCACCAGATCAGAAGCCATATTATGTCACAGAACGAAAGAATATAACCTGGTTCAGCTCCTTCACTTATACATATACAATATGAGGGCACTGAGACATGATGGGATTTCTACAAGGTCAAAGAATCAGTGAGAGCACTAGGACCTGACTCTAAAAGCTTGGTTCCAAGTTCAAGGCTCTAGTTTACTATACCAAACAAAGCTACTCTACCTTTCAGGTTCTCAGCCCCTAACTAGACTGGACCTATTCTTATGTGTGATCTTGGACTAGCTACTCTCAGACTCAGTTTCCTCCTCTCTAAAATAAGTGGGTCAGACAAATAAACTCCATGATCCTTTGCAACTCTGATAATGTATTATGTATATACTAGAGCACAAAGATGGATGCCATGAAATAAGAGATACCCTATGATGGCAGAAGGACATAACAGCACCACAAAGTGAGTGAGACATAAAAATTAAACAAGGAAACCTAAAATCCAAGTGAATTCTCATTGCATTATGTGATCACAGAACGTTTAGTACTTAGAGTTTTCCCTCAAGTCTACAAACACTATTTATGTGAGGAATGGAAATTAAGCAACTTTAAAATAATTTTTCCTTCTGCATCAAACAATCATTTGATGATTTCAAATCACTCTGAAACTTTGACTTAGTAGTTCTTTTCTTCCTGAATCATGCAGTGGTCTACTATTTACTTCAAAGGTTACTTAGCTCTATGAAGTATTTTAAAATATAGTTTGAATAATGTTACCAAAAGTTAAGACTGTATAAATTATAATGGAAGAGTACTGTTCATTTTTGATACTCTTTAATTGAAACTGATTTTATTCCTTGTCAACCTCTTACAGGCCAATCCATTTGGCTAATTTTATTCACATTTGTGAGCATTCTCCTATCATTTTATCTTGGAATTTATCTCGATTCTTGAACATTTAGCAGTGGTGCTATTATATAGGTGACATGGTGTTCAGAACTTGGGAACTGAGACCTGAGTCTGAATCCTAGTTCTGACCCTTACTATACTACTCCTTTGCACCCAAAGGCAAGCCACTTCATCTATGGGCCTCAGTTTCCTCATCTATAAAGTGAGCGTAGCAGTGCTTG
>CM053772.1:226493583-226538375 GCA_028658325.1 Potorous gilbertii
CAACTTCATCTATGGGCCTCAGTTTCCTCATCTATAAAGTGAGCGTAGCAGTGCTTGCACTATTTACCTAACACAGGGATGCCATGAGGAAAGAAGTTGGTCAATTTTAAAGCACTACAGAAACGCATTATTGTTATATGTGGATTATGACACATTCAATTAATATGGGACTAGAATCTAAGTGTAAGAGTTAACTAAAGTTTACTACCTAAAGGAAATAACTTGAAGAGATACTTTAATCACAGCAGAGGCCCTTCCTGAAACCAGACATACTATCTGTATTATGAATGAGTAAAAATGTTTAGTACCAAGCTTCTCATTGGCCTCATTCCCCCGAGCCATTCAGGTGAAAAGTCCCTACAAAATGCAAAGCAAGAGCATGGTACAGTATGTACAATGTCAAAACCTTCCTGTGAGATTTTCATAGGATTGTAGATTTAGAACTGGGAGGGTTACTAGATAGCATATCTCATCCTTCTCCCTCATTTTACAGATGACCATGTTGAATCCCAGAATGGCTTGCTCAAGGTCACAGAATAAAGTGAAATGGCATAACTAAGAATCAAATCTACATCCTGACTGCAAATTCAGGGCTCCTCCCCAGGATATTATACTGCCTCTCAGAAATTAATCAATCAAACAACATTTATTAAGTACCTACTATGTACCAGGCACTATGCTAAGCAATGACCAACCTACTGTCTTTCTAGCATAGGCTCCTCCTTAAAGACTCTAGATATTATGTCATCTTCTAACAACTCACACACTTAACCAAGCTCAACGTGACTTTCTTTGAGCTATATTTACCAATTGAATTGTTGACTCTGTCTCCTTTTTTCTTCTTATTTTTCTTGTTCTTGCCCTTTGGCTGTGGAGAATCTGCCAATATCAATTTGTTGTTTGGGGGCTGCTCGTTTGGAGAAGGAGAAGGGGATTCAATTAGGATTGGCAGCGTTTTCTCTTCTTTGACATGATTCAGTTGCTTTCTGTTGTTGTTGTTACTGTTGACCTTTTTCTCCTCTTTTCTCTGCTCAGCAGAGGAGGTGAGTTCCACTGTCTTCACTTTGGGTTCCGTGTTGTTCCTGGGCCTGGACTGGCTTTCGGGCACTTTGGGAGATTCGGCCGGCTTACTGACAGGCTTGAGCTTGGCTTTACTGTTCCCCTCTTTGTGGTGGTGCATTATGTCAAAGAGGAAAGAAAGCGGTTCGTGTTGCTTCACACCTAGTTCTTTTTGGAAAAGGAGTTTGGAGTCTCTCGAGTTGCCTGGATTAGACAGTCCACAGACTGTTTCAGGCCCTGGCCTCTGTTCCAAATGATTAACATGCCTGGAAGGTGAACTCGAGGAGGTTTCTGCTTTCTCTGACTGCTCAAGTGTGCCATTTCGTATCTCTTCAGAGCTTGGTACTGACTCTTTTGCTGATTGGAAATTCCTAGCAAGCATGTCCAACTTTGGACAGTCTTTATTCGTTCTGTCTTTTTTCTTTTTCTTTATGGCTCGAAGCTGTTGGAGCTCTTGAAGCCTCTGGAATTCCTCTTTGAGTCTTTCTTCTTCTTCTTCCTCCCGCCGCCTTTGTTCCTCAAGGAGCTGGTGATGTTCTCTCTCCCTGGCTTCTGCTTCAAGACGAGCTTTCTCTTCTAGCTATAAGAAAATGTGATTTAAAAGTTGACAGTAAATTCTCTAAATTAAGATAAACAGGAAAAGTTAGGATGACATATGATGATCATATATTAGGGCAAATCATTCATATTAAAGAATATTAACATATTAAAAACAGTTATGTAGGGCTAAATGTTTAAAATATACCCAGTCAAAATTATTTCATACTACTGAATAAGGAGTAAAATAAGGAACATACGTAGTAACATAACGTTCCTGAGTTAAACAAGAGCCCTTTTTACATCTCTGCTGATGTTAACACACAAAAGAGTTTGTAAAGTCTGCTGTTTACGTATGATATCCATGAATGACAGTACCTTTCTCACTTGCACTATCATTGTGCTCTGTATGTGCAAAAAGAAAGCCAAGTGTCAGCTATCTGTCTGTGCAACTTGAATATGAGATTTACTGTGCAGTATCCAGGTGGTACTCAATTGTACATATAATATCACTCAGTAAGCACTGATTTCTAGAATAGATGAAGTTCAATGCTGATGCATGAATATATAGAAATATGACATAGAAGAAATAAGGATATAATACTGAATTACAACTCAATAATACTTCCTCTCATCTCAGGGAAGACATAGAGAAAGCCTTTATATGATAGAAAAGTACCTTTAAAAATGGAAATGTTCTGGTACCTAGCAGGGTAAGGAACTAATTTTCCTTTTCTGCTTGAAAAAGGGACATAAATTCCAGAAACTCTAAGCAAAAAAAAATCCCATTTTTCTAGGAAATGAATAAAAGTCATTAACAGTTTTGTTTCTGAAGAAGGACATAGATTTTTAAAAGTAGATTAATTTCTGGGACCAGACTTATCTAAGAGTTCTAAAGATAGAAATAAGGTCTATATAGGTCTTTAAATCAATTGACAACAGAACCATAACAATTTACCAGAGTGACAAAATCTTAGAGTTAGAAGGAATATCTAATGCAATCAAGTTCTCCCTAGTTCTTTACTGATAAAGTGATAGTGGTGCGCAACAGTTGAGAGTATACAGAGCAGGAGCCCTTCGTTGGAAAATGCAGCTGGGAAACCCTCATTTGCTCCGTTAGGAAGTGTTCTGATGTTTCACTCCTAGTGCTTAAAGCTTCTTGTCTATGGATCCTGAGAAGTCTCTGGGCCTGATCCTATCATACCCACTGGTAAAGGTTTCAGGGCAGGTTCTTCTTAGTACAATTAAACCACTGAACTTAACTATTTTACTTTATTTTAAACGTAATCACATGAGGAAAAGAAGCTCAAGAAACAGAAATATTCTACTATCCTTTTCATGAAAGGATAAACAAATTAACATTTGTTCTTATGAATCAATCCATAAGCAAGAAAATTCTGAAACAGGTCTGTTGAAAGAATCATGGTAAAAATATTATATGAGCTGGATGACTGGCAGGGAACACCCCATGACTGTATGGGAAAGTAAAGGAATAAACATTTACATAGCACCTACTGTGTGCCAGGCACTGACTAAGCACTTTACAAATATTACTTCATTTGATCCTCATAACAACTCCTGAAATCAGGTGCTGCTATGGTCTCTACTTTATAACTAAGGAAACTCAGGCAAAGAGAGTTTAAGTGACTCGCCCTGGGTCACCTACGTGTCTGAAGGCTCTGAATCACACATCCTCACCGAACTGAGTCCTTTGGAGCTGCCCATAACCAGAGTGCTCATTTGTTAAAAGGCACTCAGTTAGTTAAAGCTCATTTGCTTCCATGACATTCTCTGATCATCTAAGGTGACTGACATCTTGTTTCACATTCTATTTGCTTTTGTTAAGGTTAAGTGAACAAGTGTACCAAAGGGCCATTACTAAGGAGATGCCTGAAATCCTTGTACAGTGTACAAGGGATGCCTGACTTACTAGTGGTACAACCACTGCCAAGAATTAGCTCCTATCTGGCTGCTCAGCACTGTTCTCACCCCACAAATAAAAGAAAAAAGTCATGGTAGTATACCAGACAGAGTAGCTGGGGAGAACAACAATGACCTGTTACAAGGATCTACATCTCTCACACACTTTGAACAATGATCACTTGGACAAAAAAGACTTTGGTCTGCAAGTGACTGCCCTTTTCATTCTTCAGTCCTCCTTCCTCCAATGCCTCTATATCTCTGTATTTCTTTGCCTCTTCCTGCAGCAAAGGGCTTTCTCCTGCTAATCAAAACATTTCTTTTTATATCAACCATATTGAGAACTGCATTTCTAAAGACATGTCCTTGCATGAAAATATAGGTTTATCTTTTCTTGACAAGAGAGAAGCATGACAACAAGGTCAAATGTATGGTGTTTTAAAAACCTCACAAATACATTCTTCTCCAAGTGAACCATATTTCAAGTAAGCAGTAGCAGTGAAAGTAAAATTGAAAGTACAAGTTGTAATCAACTTGCATTTTAAAATCCTACTGAACAATAGGTATTTCCACAAGAAATATTATGCTACTGCTAAATTAGCAAGTTTTTTATGTGTCATTTTTCCATGCAGGTAAAATTCCTATAGAGAAAAAAAATTTGGGATTGTTGCGAAAACGAAGTAACTTTTTTCATTATTTTTTACCTTTCTTTGCTTATGTCTTGCTCGTTTGGCAGCCCGAGTACTGCTCACTGGTTTGGTCTCTGAACTGTTTATAAACTGTAACAAGTCTTCTACCTTTCGATGGTCAACAACACTCTCCCTTTCAGAGATTTGATCAGTTTTTTTTGGCTGCTCTTCTTTCCTCTTGGTTAAGCGTAAACGGAGCTTTTCCCTCATTTCTGCATAATTTCTACTCGTTGGTGCAGCTGGTGGCTAAAAAAATTTAATGAAAACATTAGATAAAACTTCTAAATTTAGAAATTATAGATGTGAACATCCAGGTAACAGCTTTTTAACTGTACTGAAAATAAAGTAAAACATAACAAAATCTCTCCCTACGACACTTAGTTTACAGTATCAGAGGCATATCAGTAATAAAATCTACATATTTCATAATTAAAATACAACATAAGATGCTAAAAAATTTTTTAAAATACCAAGAAATAATAATTTTATCCAATGAAGAATCATCAAAATATGTCTATGTGGATCCTTTATGAATAAGATGACAGAAAAACCATCAGGCATGAAACACACAAAAAAGGAACTTACACCGCCATGCCCGAAGAACTCACAGTAACAACAGTCACAGTATTTTCCTTCTTTCTGGTTTGTGGATGTTGAGGTACTAGAGCTATGCTCAGAACAGCTATCTTCGTCCTGGCTTTCTTCTCCATCATACTGCTGATGGTCATATGCACTGCTGGTTTCACAGCGATGCCCTTCACAATCAGGGTCACTGTCCAGTTTTAAAAAACAACAGCATCTCCCATTAATACAGCAGAGACATACAAACCAGAACCTCACAGTTAGGAAGAAAACTTTGCTATAACATGATATTAATACCCACATTAAAACCAAAAGCACACACATTTCTTACAGTGCTTCCACTAGTAATAGTGAACATTGAAAAGAAAAGTGATGACAGAAAATTCAAGACCAGGGAATCTTTAAATGGCTATACAAACTTAGGTAACTGCAACTAATCACATTCAGAGAGCTCGACTGGCAGTCTTCTGAGAATCAGTGATTCTGATATTGGAACTGTGTGGCTCTGCCATTATAACCATGAAAACTAAGCAGACTGTCATGCTGAAGTAACCTGCAATAAATATTTCTTTGTAATTCTTTGGTTTTAAATTGTTTATTGAGGAGGGAATTCAATTCTTCTAGATAGCAAAAGTTAATTAGTCGAAACTCAACTTTAAAAAAATAAGCCGAATTCACAACTGTTGATTTTACAAAGTTCAAGTGTGAGGACTCACCTGCATATACTTGGTGGAGCACTAACTGAGCTGTCTGTAGTAGATGTAGGTGGTGCTAAGGTGGTGGGACAAAGCCCTGAATGTGGATCCACAAATCCAGGAGCTGTGGCAGCAGTTTTGGGAAAGGATGGGGCTGTGAGATTTGCAAGATGAGGTGTGGAGGCTGGTGAAAGTGCAACAGGAGAAAGAGAAGGAAGAGATGCTAAACCAGTAGGGCTATTTCTTGGTGCAACTGGTGCAGAATGTCTATGATCCTCTTTACTGATATTGTGAAACACTTCACCTAAAATGTAAAGAGACCAAAGCAGTTCTTTTTAAGTCAGTTTCTTTAGCCAGGCACACTTTAACCCTCATATTCAATATATTTTCTTTAATGTTATACTGACTCTTTATCCATTAGTCACTCAAACTACAGATAATGTAATTGTTCATACTTATGCTACCCTCCTAGCTAAACAGCAATCTGATTTAGGCTCTTTATTAAAAATTTGATTATTTGTCCTTTATTTTAAGAGCTCAAAAAACCCAGCAAAAATACCACAATTATTCAAATGTACGCTGTAAGCAATTCATTCTTACTACTACAGAACAGAAGGTTTAATTCCAATGCATCATATATACAGATTTAAGACAAGAGAATAAAGGAACAGGCTAAAGTTAAAGAGGAATCCAACATTATGGCAAGAACTCTATAACTCAAGGCTGTGACTATAATATGTATTATACCTTATGTGATAAGCAAGCTGAGTGACATTAAATGGGTTTAAAACTTTGGTGTGTCTAAATCAAAGCCAACTACTAATAGTTTAGGAGGTTATGTTCTCTTACCTATTGATGAAGGTCTCTTGGAGGAAACTTTAAACTGGTTGCTGCTGGACTGCACTGTGGTAGCAGTACACGAGACAGAAGAAGTAGCTGAAGATGTTGCCATAACAACTTTATTAGCTTCCATGAAAGCATCTTGGAAATTGTAAAGACATTTCTTTTTTGCAGCACTTTTTTTCTCTTTACTATCAGTAACTGGAGTTGTTTCATTGCCAGATGTAGTAGGAAGTGCTTCAGGTCTTATTTCTGAGAGTGTTGGTCCTAATATGTCACTACCTTTAAAGAAGAGGCAAAAAATTAAGAGTTTTATGATTAAAAATATAATTCTTAGCAAAAGTCTAAAAATACTGAACGGCAGCCTCAGTGTTTGCATGCAGTTGTCACATTAGTTTTCCTGGCCTGGGGATGACATATCAGTAAACTACAAGTCTTAAATTTATCTTCTCTAAAACCTAAACTACTCAACAATAGCTTTCTCCATTGTGAACAAGAATGTAATATTAGGTTGCTGAATCCTGAACTGTGCCATTTCTTTGCTCAAGTCACTGGAGATATATACAAGGTTTACTCACAGTTCAAGAAATAAGAGGCAGGGTTAGGTCCTTCGGTCCCAAGGTTTGGGACCACAAACAATTGGGAAGGCCAATGAGCAGTCAGTTTTCACAGACATATGAAGACACAAAAAAAATGTATCTTGGTAATAGTAAACAGAATATCAGCTAAAAGTGGAAGTCAATATCTTCAGGTTAGCTATTGTTCTATTGTTATATATATATAATTATATTTAGATTGAGTAAACAAATTACCCAAGAATAACAAAATTATGAAGTTCCTTAATGATGGGCAGTAGATTCAAAATGTTAACTTCTTCCAAAAAAGGGATTTACTAAACATATTATTTGATCTATTTGTTCTTCCCAGGAAATTCATATTAAGTACAGCTTAACTGATTAAAACTGTTAAACAGAACAGGAAGATGGGCTAATTTTGAAGATTAAGGGAAACAGAAGGGAATTGGAGATGTAACTAAGAAAGAAACTAACAAAGACAGAAGACCTGACCAAGGATCCTAATTGTTCTTAAGTAATTTTTGTGAGGTCAACATATATTCATAACAAAGGCCAAAAAGATAAAGATGTGCTGAAATGTAAAACAGTAATACAGACAGTCCTCTTCTGAGGTTGCATATACATCACCAAGGAAAGATGACAAATATAGCAGTTATTATAAGACATTCATGCTAGCATGTTTTGTGTTATTCTTATTGACCCTTTTATAAATCAGGCCTTCAGTATAACAAAGGCTCTTTAGATTTAGACAAGGTCAACATGCCACACATGAGACAGAGAATTAAATGTACTGGTCAAAAAACTAGTTTACATAAGGACTGGCAATATAATTTGTCCCAAACCTGACAGACTTTCATTAATAACCAGTATTTCAAGTCTATCCGTAACATCAACAAGTAATATTCTCATTTATATTAGTAGTATAATAAACATATTACACAGCTCAAGTCTTGAATGTTATGAGATTTTAATTATAAAACTAAATTGATACATTGTAAATTAATGCACTCATTCACTCAGTTTAAAGTTTTAAGAAATTCAACAAAAAACAATCCTTACCAGAAATTGTGTCTGGCAAAAAAGTGGCAGGATTCCAGTTCTTATCATTCATCACTTCCGATCCCCAAAGACTAATGAATTTTGAACTATTCCAGTCTGGAGTACTCCCAAAACAGCTTGGATAAATATGGTCTTGAAGAGATGCATTGAATACCTGATGCTTATTTGTGTGATTCTGAACGGGAGCTGGTGGTAAAGCCTATAAAAATTAAAATAATTATCTAATTGCTTAATTAACATTCCACTTATTTCTAGGGTCACTCCATGAACAACAGACGCAATATTAGGGAAAACTTCCTATACACTATAAAAAAGTGCTCTATGAAACTAAATTCTAAGGTGAACACATTTTACAAGACGAATTTAATAGGATCACCTTTTTTAACATGATGCTTACAGTATCTAGTCAATGTTTTTTCAATCACTTTTTGTATTACATACACCTCTTTAAGCAGTCACATCTCAAAATAATATTTTTAAATGCATAAAACATACAGGATTACAAAGGAAAACAGCTGCAATGGAATAAATTATCAAAATACATATATATTTAAAGTTCAAGACCCCAGATGAGAAAGCTGAGACTGAGAGAGCTGAGGTGGAAAGCATCTCATGGCCATATAACCAAGGTACAGCACAGTCAGGACCCAAACACAAGTCCTTACTGTTCCTTCTACTGGGCCACACATAGTGCTTGACCATTATTTATGGTGTGTAATCACATGCAGTTACACAAGCATACAGACAGATTTATCTATTCACACTGATATCAGCTAACTGGGAAGTTCACATAAATTACCAACACTTGTGTACTGTACATTGTTATTAACAAATACAAAGAGCCAAACTTTAAACAGGTTTAAATTTTATCCTAACTATCTTAAATCCATTAACTTCTAGCATTTGTCCTTCATTAGTTTTAAAAAGAAATATATTTGTGTAAGACTAGGATTTTGTTTCAAGATTTGTTCCAACTGGGTTTTTATCTTTTTAATCTCAGAACATAATAATTATGACTATGGGAGTTAACTTTGAGATCACTGATGTGTTGCAGGACAATGAAAATAAAGTTGAGATGAATGCTGCTTTCTCATTAGCCCTTCCATTGGCTGAAAAAAATACTTTAGGAGGTTACTTGATTTGCCAAGGTCAGTTATGATTAATGGCACTCTTTTGAGCAGATCATTTATTCATTCAGTAACTAAGGGATGTGAGTTCAAATCAAGAATCATTTCTTCCACAAAGCTGCCCACTCTATTTCAGTATTCACTGATGTCTATGCTAGACATGTGACCTCCCCAGTACAGACACTCCTTCCGGTGGTACAGAATGCCAGTCATAAAGGAGGAAAGGGGAAGTGTAGTAGAAACAGTGATGAAGATGAAGTCAAGACAGACCTAGGTTCAGATTTCAGCTCTACAACTTCCTAGTCCAAGGATACTAGGCAAGTCACTTCACACCCTGAGTTTTAGTTTTGTCATTATGAAACATAGACAGCACCATTTACATGACCTATCTCAAAGTGGTGTTATAAGAAAACTTGATAAGCTTTATGAACTTAAGAGAAGTATAAAAGGGTAAACAAAGTTAGAGGCAGGAAAAATAACTCCTGACTTGTGTGGGAGTTACACAAAAGCTTCATGGAAGAGTTCACATTTGAAACAAGCAAAAGAGGCAACAGGCTTAGAAATGTTTAGCAATAAGCTTGTGGCCAAGCTAGAACTATGGTTTCTCAAGATCCAGGGGTCTCAGAGTTCATGTTTAGAATGACAACTGTGGAATAATATAAGGTTTGGAATCATTAAAGAACTAGTTGTATTTACTAGACTGGAAAGACAACAAAGTCAGTTCACCAATTTTAATAGAAAATTTTATTATGCTGTTGGTATGCTGCAAACATTATTGCTAATAAACATGGCTGATGAGATGTCTTCAATCCATTAGAGTTAAAAATAACTCTAGTGAGGAGAGGCACCTCTACCCCAAGTTAAATAGGTTCTAGTCAAACATTTAATGACCACCATAAAAACAAGAAACATGACTCTAATTAACAGAATTTTTACTGGCTGGAATGAAAACAATAGGTCATCTTCTACATCTTGGCCTATTACAAAAGAATTCTAACTTTAAAAAAGGGATTTCTGGTCACTTTACAGTAAGCAAAAATTTATATTAACCATAAACATCCATACTATGTTTACCTTCTAAGAGGAATATGCAGATTAAGTAAGATTTTACTATACTGCTATAAGATAATCACACAGAACTTCTCTTTCTGGTCCTGCTAAAATACCAGTCCCATAAAATTCTATAAAACCACTAAAACAAAGAGGTCAGGCACCATTTCACTATGTCAATGTCGGAATCTATTCATGACTTCATCTTTTAACTTAGGCCTTTAACTTTTAACTTACTTGATGCTCAAGTCTTCAAGTTCTGTTTATCTAAAATGGCATCAGTTTTGCTTCTGCCTAGAACCACCAGAATACCATATTTATCTTGAATATCATTACATTCCCTCTCAAAGGAAAAATTCAATGGATTTCTTTTTATTCATCATTCAGGATACTCTCCAGCCCCCTCCTGCTTTTACCAGCAAAACATACACACACACACACAAACACACACCATCTCCTTTGCAATCACAGTGCTTTTTACACTATTCCACTTTTCCACATTACTCCTCTATCTTAAGGCCCCTTCTTTCCCTGGTCTATGTTTTTTAATTAATGTGAATGATTCTCACTGTTTATATTAGAACTCCATTACTCTATTATCTTCCTACAACAACAGAAACTTTATTTAACCTTAGATGATCTTATATTTCAGAATATAGATGGAAGGAAGCTTTGTGCGATCATGACGCAACACATTTCATGACAATACAACACAGGAACAGTAGCAGAACAATAATACCTAGTATACTAAAATATCTTGGTTTTACAATATTTCATTTTTATGAAAAATTTGCTGCAAGATATAAATATCTCAAGTGTTCTGCACGTATACATAAAACAGCCACAATAAAGTCAGCAGAAGAATCACAAAATCTCTTTGAAAAAAAATCATATCCCACATGCATACCTTGGATTATTTTTAAGAGTTACAAGTTAGAATATATTCCTTAAAAGTTTACATAGGGATATACTACGGAGATTTTTCTTAGGAGTAGCTGTTCCTCTTTCTCTTTATTCAAAGTGGAGTGCGGTTCATAAAAGAAACCCTTTTCCACTTGCTGAGATACATCATCATAAAGAGAGACAAACTCTACAACAGGTGTCCTTACAGTGAAAGAGTAAAGCAAAATTTTGAATTATATTAAGAAATAAAACCATCTCTCTGGCAAATTAGGAGAAGAAATATAATGAACTTTTATGTTATTAATACCTATAAGCAGGTAGTTTTTCCTATCTGCATCACCAAATGAAATTTTTCAGTATTTCTTTAAGATTAGTGACACAATTCAAGGACTCAATGTGGAAGTTTAATGGCAGGAAAAAAGAAGGGGGAAAAGAAAACATCAGCAAGCATATATTAAGTACTTACTATCTGCTGGACAAAAAATTTCTTATTATAAGCGACTAAATTATTAACATTTAAAGGACAAGTAGGATTAATTCTAAAAAATGAATATGCAGAATGTTATTTTTTTCTTATAAAATTAAATAATGGCACCTTTCTGTGCCCAGTTTTGGCTTTATCAAAACTATATAGGTGGCCTGACTGCAAAACAAGAAGGGCAGACCCAGGTCATTACATAAAAATGGTTTATAATCCAGAATTAAACATACTAAGTACTGCTAGCAATAAATACTGACAAAGAATCTGGAAGAAAATACAAACTCAGACACAATTAATGATGGTATGATTTTCATGAGAGTTCCAGAAATCTTAGCTAATCCTCCATACATATAGGTGTGCATGTGTTTTAAACTATATTTCTAATCATGAGAATTTCAGTACATAATTCTGTTGGCAATCTAATTCTTTATTAATTTCAAGCATCTCCCAGGAATCCTCCTCTTTATGTCACTTGCTATTATGGAAAAAGTCTTAGAAATAACTTAGCTCACTCTCCCATCTACTATAATAATCCCCCTGACAACAGTCCTATGCCTGAATACTTGAAAGTGCACTTCTAAATAATACTTTAAAACTTGTCACCTTTAAAACTAAGGTTATATTACTAGTAGGTTCAACTATTTACCACAAGATCTTACCACTATTAATCACTTATGAGTTTGTAAATACTATATTAGACTACTGTTAACAGGTATTATTGATTCATTTATAATAATTATTTTTTAAAAGCTAAAAATTAAATGAATAGCTAGAAATTGTATTATGATCTTTATGTCATATAATTTCCCCTTACTTTCATGTATGTACAGACTTATTTTCACAATGGAAGAAAATATTTCTGGCATTTGCTTTCATGTAGGCATTTAACTTCCCCAAGTTATAGTGAGGATTCTCTAGTTTTTGAAAGATATAATGACAGCATAGGCATACAGAGAATTAAAAATGTCAGGGAAAGTAATCATTTAAATATCAGGTAAAAATGAAACTTTTCATTAACTACACTTTATTTCTCCAATATAAACGTCAATATTCTGCCAATGTATTGTGCTTAATTTAATTTTCCTGGTATTAACATGAGTGTTTGATATGAGGTCTGGCACCGAATTTTTAATCCTATATTTATCAACATTATCTCTCTCACTTTTGAATTGTCTGTGATCTTTTACAAATCTTTTAGACCAACAGTTCTTGACCAAGACCAAGTCCATGAACTTCTTTTAAAAATATACCGATAAAGTAATTTTAATATAATTGGTGTCCTTTGAGGTCTTATATATTTTCTATTCATTTAAAAAACATTATTCAGAAATGTCTATAGGCTTTACCAAATTGCTAATGGGGTCCATGATACAAAAAATGCCAAGAATCTCTGTTTCAGGTCAATAGGTAGGACTACCATGATACAAATACTAAAATGAGCAGTAATTAAATGGTACCAGGGTCCAAATTTCTTTCTTTCAAATGGAATTTTCTTTATTAAGAGTCTACGTATCACTTTGAGGCAGGCATGAAGGGAAATTAAAATATATATAGGCAGGAAAAGTACTACCAATTATCATTACCTATAATATACCCTGTTGGACTTTCCTGATTTTGAGAACTATAGACCAAACCTGCAGGTTTTAGAAAACTCTATCAAGAAAAAAGTATGGGAGGGTATCCTGTATAATCCAGATATAACTTTGCTCCCAAGCAATACAGTTTGAAGTTCAGAATGCAAAGTGACTATTCTCTAACCTTATCAACTCATCAATAGGAAAATAAAGGCTCAAAGGTAGGTCAAAGTAATGACAAAAATCATGAACAGAAAAAACTCGAAGTCAGATACACAAAAAATACTGTACCATGTTAAAAGATCAATGTATAACAAAAACTTTTCAAGTCATATATCAGAGTGGTAGATAAAATTATAGAATACAATGAAAGTAGAACTATCTGACCTAGTTGGATGTGATCTATACTAACTATATTCATTAAAAAACCAAACATTTATTAATCAATATTGTAGAGGATATTGTTAGGTGCCACGAGAAAAGCTTCTTCTATGGAGTTTATAGTACAGTAGGAATAGGACACAAATGCAGAAAATGATGGTCTAGACTAATGATTTTCTTACCCTCACTGTTCTATAATATTACACCTGAATTTATACAGATATATATAATATTATACTAATAATTATATAACATATATAATATATAATAATTATATTTAACATAATAATTATAAATAACATAATATTACAATCTGAATCTATAAAATTACATCTGAATGAGATGTAATATCTGGGGGGAAGGTCATTATCAAATGGGGTAATCAGGGAATATATTCTTATTTAAAATCTTGCAAAGAATTCCATTTTTTGATCTTCTGTAGCTATCTGCAATACAGAGAAATAGTAACAATACATTAAGAAAAATATTGAATTAAAATCACTCTTGGTGAAAAAGGAAGAACAAAGGGAGCCAAACTGATGCAGTACTGTATACCGTGTGCCATACAAACATAAAGATCAATCAAACTACTACCAAAAAAACCCATGTACAAATGCAAGCCACTAATTCCTTGGAGTTCCATATGCTTTACTCTGGCATCATGGGCTGCCCAGAATAAGCATTTGATAAAGATTTGCTGAATGAATGAAAGTGAAAGACTATTTTTTAATATAGTGGACCAACAAGAAATCGTGACATGGAAAGAGCACTGGTAGTCACATCTCAGTTCTAATTCGGCTCTTTAAAATCTGGCATGCTGCAGAGTTGGACCTAACTCACACTTCTCCTTCTATAAAAAAAGGAGACTGCACAAAATAATCTATAAAAGTTCCTATACACTTTAAATTTCCATGGTTCTAACTTCTTTCTTTTCAGGTATATTGCACAGAACATAGAAAGGAATATTTGAGGACCCTCTGGTACACAGTAAAGCTAGCAATGGACATTCTTTTTTTTCAGCCACCCATATTATATACTTATTTTCATAATATTTATTCATTTAAGACAGAAGCAACTGGGTAAAACTGCTATAGCAACAGATATGTCACAGTTCTTTGATGTGACTTACCTTACTATGTGTAAAGGGGGATGCTGTATACAAAGTGGGGTGAATAAGAGGACGAGGCAGATGTGGAATAGTATGTAAAGGTAAATGTCCATGAATATGAGGGTAAAGGTGAAGTGCAGGATGTGCAGGTTTTTCTGGGCTTATAAACTGATGCCCTGTAGGAAGACGGCCAGCTGCCAGTGCTGATGCAGTCAGACCAGAAGTTTCTTGTTTACAGACATGGCATTCACAAGTATTTAGACCTGGGTCAGCCTAAAATGAAAAAAAATTACCTGTTTATTAGGTAAACTAAGGAATTATATTTAAAATCTCACAAAACGTAATTTGTCTCTGAATAGTAAACAATAAAAGCAAAGATTAAAAAATGCATTAACAAGCATGAGTAATGGTGGATACAAATCAAGGGAGTCAGAATAAATCTAGTTGTACTTTCCCTCTACATCACCAAGGCTTACAATTACATTTAAAAGTATGAAAAGGCACTTTTTCACATGCCAGAACTATTTAAGTATAGCAGTGTTGTCATAAAATCTTTGAAAATGGAAGTACACTTATACAGGAGGAAGACAAACACATCCATACTGTCATACTCTGTTACTATCAGCAAGAAATGGACCAGATGTGTTGGAAGACTTCACTTTAAATGGAAATATTAAAATCTTAATGAGTAGTATAAAAAATTGAAGCAACAAAAGCCACATCTACAACTGCAAAATGAAAAGATCTTTGAAAAGTCTTTCATTCTTGCAACCTTAATGATCAATGCAGATTCTTGCACAATGGTTCTGACGGTGGCTACCTCTATCACCCTTGTCAAAATGGCTGAAATTAATTGATTGGCCATGCCTGGCTTGATTTGATGTAGTACATCTAGACTGCTTTAGTAAATTATCATCTAAACCACAAAGAAAGATAATAAAATATTTTAGAAATACAAGGCACTGAATTGTGATTTGCCTTACAGAAATACGTAATTGTACAATTTCATCCTTTTATATGAACACACAAGGTCTTAGGTTTGTTTAACCAAAGTATAAAGACCCTTTGAGGCAATCAATCGAGAGAACTTTTAATAAACATAATCTACTAAATAAAAGTGGAGAGATGTTAACAAAAATGAAATTTCTATTCCTTTCTAATTTCCTTCACAAATGTCAAGAATAGGGCCTCTGGCACCCTAAAAATCACTCTCTCAAGTGTAAGAGTTGCTTATTTGTAACTTGAGTCTTTCCATTTCCTAAAATGAACTAGCCACGTTGGATGCTCTTTCCATCTATCATGGTGGCATAATTACCTCCTCGCCTCCCCCACTCCTCATTTTACCTCACATAAAACTTATATGGCTAGAAATTTCTAATCAAGTAGATTACTTGTGCTAATCACAGAACCCAGAGATATTAATTTATCCTGAAGATTACTGTTATCTTCACTGTCATTTATAAGATATTAAAATGGTTCTAAAAGTGAAGTAACCCATAAAAATATACAAAGCAAATGAAATGTCCCAAGCTGTAAGGATTACAAATATCACTACTTTGCACTCATACAGTAGTTCCTTATGACAACCTTTTGATTTGATTTGCCAAGATTGTTTCATTGAGCTTATAATAATCTTTGCAGTTGCTAGGTGACAAAAATTAAAACAAACCCCCCTCATCTGCCCTTCCATTTGACTAGCAGAAGAACTAAAACGTCTATAGGTATGTCTCCTTGGAGAAATGGAAAATGAACAAAGAATCTTGACAGTGCAGGGTTATTTATTTCAAAACCAGGGACAGACATACAAATATACACACATGTGCATGTGTGTGTGTGTGTGTGTGTGTGTGTGTGTGTGTGTATGTGTGTGTGAAGCCTTAATCCCCCAAGAAAAAACTTCACAAAGGGTTCCCTTCATTACAAAGCAGATCTATGACAGAAAAGAGGTGAATCTTTTTAGATATAATACTCCACTACTGTTTATATAATTTTATAATACTCCCATTATCTTTCTCCAAAAGACATATTTGAAAGAAAAATGAAAATTAAAGTCCTACTTTGCTATTTTGTGACATAGGGGAAATGCTATCTTCAAAAAGAGAGTTGGAGGCAGTATAACTCTGGAAGGTTCCATCAAACTGGAAAGGCTGTAAGTACAGGTCTAATAATGGAATGAATAGCTACCAGGTCAATTAAGTTCAAGGCTTGTCATCAGACTAGGCATAAGTTAATTAATTTCTCAGACATACTAACTCTCTAATATTATTGATTAAGTCCTAGAGGAATTCTGATCTGCTTTGGAGGTAGTAGTGCCCTCGTGAACAAAATCAAAGATCCTTGAAGTAGCTAAGTAAAAAGAATTTACAAAGTTAATTTTGAAGAATTGGGAGGACTGTGACATTCCTTGAGATAAATGGGTTATTGCAAAACTAAGCTTAGGTATTATGAATTTAATCAAAGGAAATAACGCAGAAATGTAACATTGCTTTGAGGGGGAGAGAAAAAAAAAAGAAAAAGAAAACTTCCCTTAATCTGAATCTCAGAAACTGATGGCTTTATGATATTAAAAAAAAGTTCAGAAAGGGTCATATGTCGAGCTAAAAAACCTTTAATAACAAACTACCCTATACCTGTTGACTTGGATAAGATGGTGGTGGACTATCCACTTTAGCTTCATCTTTTCTGGGACTTCTTTTTCCTAGAGTTATTTCTTCCTTTTGAGCTCCTGGGGGTTCCCCACTGCTCTCTCCATCTGCTTCTTCATCATCAGCTTCTGAAGAACTACTACTAGTGCTGCTTACCTGAGGAGACTTTAAAAAAATTTTTTTTAAAGAAATCATATTTTTCAAATAAATCCCTTTGGTGTTTATTAGTGTTTAATAAGAAAGCTGACTAACATTTTAAAGTTACTTATTGACAATTTAGAATTCTATAAATTTGGCTGTGTAAACTAGCATTGATTCATACTCACAGAGTCCAAAAAAAGTTCTGGACAGAAGACCAAACTATGGATAATGAAATTTCTAAAATATGAAACATACCTCTAATATGGATTTTTAAGACTAAGATAAATGGGAAGAGATGTTACAAATTTTATAGGCTAATTGTTATATCTAATATACAGGATCTTATATTGACAGGATCAAAGCACATAGGATCATAGAATAAGAGTTAGATGGGAACTCAGAAAACATCTAGTCCAACCCCCTCACCTTACAAATTATTAAAAGGTAAAATTTCATTAAGACTTTTGGGACATGTATATTGAAGAAAAGGCAACTTGAGTTACTTCTGGAAAAAGTATGCATGACTACCAACACAAACAGATTTTAATGTCTTCAACAAGGCATGTCAGGCAGCTCATTCACTCCTTATCTATGACCAAATTCATACTGTACCTCATCTTTCAATGCCATGTTTTCACCTCCACCATTTAGTTCATTATGGACTCCATTCATGTTGGCTACAACCTCTGTGTCATCATAGTTATTCAATGGATAAATATCAGCAAATTTAGCTGATAAAGGTGCAACATCTTCATCATCACTGCCACTGAAGAGGAAAAACAAAATAGAACACACAATTATAAGGCCACTCTGTTAGATTAACTTAAAGGACACTTCAATGATACTGAAGAATACTGAATATGAAATTAAAAGATCTAAGTTCAAATCCTGCTGCTAGGACGTAACCGCTAAACATGGGCAAGTCTTGCCACTGCTTAGAGCTCAAGTTCGCTCTCCTGGAATGTAAGTGAAATAGTTCTATTACATACTTTACTAGATTATTGTTCATTAAGTACTCTGCAAACTTTAAAGTATTTTATAAATGTGAGCTGCTACTACTGTTGTTAGTTGATATAACTCATAAATATCTTGCTCTTTAAGATTTACATAAGCACTTTCCTCGCAGTAATTCTGAAAGGTGGTAGCATATTATCATATACCATTTATAGATGAGAAAACTGAAACTCCAAGCAAGGGATAAGTCAAATTTCTAATAAAAAGTCACAGAATATTGTTAAATTATATTTTAGTGCTGCCTACTTAGGAAAACAACATGTAACAACAAGGGCAGTATGGAATTCTATAGTGTATTGCTATACTATACTGATGTAAACTATACTATTAATATATAGACAGTTCTCACTTTATGTAAGCAGACTGCTCTGCAGACCTCTTGATTTTTATGTAATGTGAATTTGCCCCTATTTATCCACTTCATTCAGCCTAGATAACAAAGGTATACACAAAAGAATACCTTTACACAAGTCATAAGATATACTACAATGCAGACATATTAAACACGGTGCCAGGATAATAAACAGAACTATGAAATGAAAGGCAAAGTTAATGATAAAGTATGCACAGTACTGTGCAGGAAAGTTAACACAGGTGTGCAGTATACTGCCTCTTCCCCACCCACTGCACCAAGCCTTTACCACTGGTGGTTGGCTGCTGTGCAGTTTTTTAAATTAAGCTATCAAGAGATGTTTGGACAGGAGTTCTCTTTATTTTCCTTGTATATCTGTTGATAACAAACAATATTATATAACCTCAGCAAGCCTTTGGGCTTAGAAGTATCTAGAGCCATCTTTTTAACACAAGAAAAAATTTCCCTCAAATGATGAAATGCTTCTGCCAACTGTTTTGTTGTGAACCTTTGTGGTTTGACCTTGAGTTCCAAAGCTTTCCTTTCTCCTTCTGCAATCTTTGCAGCTAGCAGTTCAATCAGATGCTCTTTTGTCAGGTATTCTCCATGAAACTCAATCAAGTCCTCCACAGTATTCTCATCTACTTCCAGCTCCAATTCTTGTGCTAATTTTACAATTTGGTTACTCATTTCTTCAAATGCTTCATCTTTGTCAAATCCACAAAGACCTTCAGGCACACTTTCCTCCAAACTCTTTTCATACATGTTTCTGTTATATCTTACCATGCCATAGCAATACTCTAGATTGCATAGTAAATATTACAGGACTTCCAGAAAACTCAAAGTCCAGTCCTCTTGTTGTGGTTTGGTTTAGCTGTGTCAGACTCTTTGTGATAACCCCACTGGGGGTTTTCCTGGCAAAGATACTGTAGTGGTTTGCCATTTCCTTCGCCAGCTGATTTTATAGAAGAGAAAACTGAGGCAAACAGGGTTAAGTGACTTGCTTAGGATCACATAGCTTACAGTAAGTATATGAGGCCAGAGTTGAACTCAGGTTCTCCCAACTCCAGGGTCCACGTTCTATCTACTATGTCACCTAGCTGCCCAGTCAGGTCCTTAATTTGCATCCAAAGTTGCAATTGCCTGGGCAAAAGTATAAATAATATGCCTTGAAATTTGAAATTATTCCCTGATCCAAATGTTGTAATAAGGTAGTATCGTAATAAGGGGATGACAGACCACTTTTACATTTTCATTAAGATTATCCAGATGGAGAGGGTGACCTGGAACATTATCCAAAATAAGGAGAACCTTGAAAAAAAAATTGCCATTATAATTACAAAACTTCTTGGGAAAGAAGCATGCATAAACCAGAGTTCAAAGATGACAAGGGTTATTCACACCTTATGGTTACTGAAATGAAAGTACTGCTGCCTTGCTGATTCTTTTCTGAGCAATGTACAAGAAAAGGTTTTAATTTGCAGCTCCCAGATGCATTCCCTTCAAGCAGAAGAGAATTTCAAAGCTTTATGCCCTGGCATAGTTTTTTCCTCCACTGATATGTAGTTTTGAGATGTCATTTCTTAATAAAATAGGTCAGTTCTGTCTACATTAAAGATTTGCTCCAGCAAGCAGGAATGTTAATCTGTAATTTTTTGTAGGAATTCTGGAAACTGCTCTGCTGCTTCAATATCTGCACTAGCAGCCTCTCCTGACATCTACATGTTATGAAATCTTGCATGACTTTTAAATTCTTCACACCAGCCACTGCTTGCTGTGAATACCTGTATTCCTTCAGAGTACTTCATCTTTAAATCTTCAAAGAGGCTTCAAGCCTTGGCTTGAATTTGCCATGAAATTTAAAGGACCATTCTTCTGAGTCCGTTCTTCTATCCATATTGTGACTAGATTCTTCATCTCCAGAATAGCACCTTTTCTTTGTTTCAATAGTTGCTACCTTCATGCAAGCGCTGCCTTTGTGTACTCCCATATCCAGGCAGCCTCCTTCACTACAGTATTCACAGTTAATGCCACAAGACTAAGTTCACATGCTATTGGTGACAGATTTTGTCATCCTCCATATTTTCTAATTATTTTCATTTTCATTTCCAAGTGTGCTGGCTTATGCTTAAGAGGGGGTTTACTTTTCCCCTCAAGAGTATGTTTGCTACCAGCCATGGTAAAAATATAAGGATCACTACTGAACAGAGGGAAAATCAAATATCACTCACTGCCTGCTGACATGCAGGAATTGACTTAGAGATGCTTCTCGTTTCCCAAAACCACGAAAGCTATTTGTATCACATGGCGTCTTATCATACAGATTCTGCTTAGCATAAGGAATTTTGTAAATTTTTTTGGAATGTAGATTTCTTTCAAAATTCTTTACACAGAATCAAATTTGTGTACTATGAATAATATGAATAATGTAAAGCAAGAACTGCTTGTACTATGTATGATATTGTAGAGCATACTCTGCTACTATGTGTATATTATATGTATTTACTAGATATTATATAGAATATTATGTAGTATACTATTTATTTAGGATACAGTATAGTATACTATTATATGCATATGGTATCTATACTACATATATATACTATCATTGTATACTAGAGTACTGTGTATATAAGAGTATACTATACAATATCCTATATAGATAGTACACGATATTGTATACTGTACAAGAGTAAAGCATATAAAATAGTATAGTAACTTACTATAGAAATTCACAAAAATCAAAATACTATTATTGTATATTAATAGACTATCATACCAGAGTATAGTATATAACAGTATAATGATGTACTATAGAAATCTGTTTTATACAATAGTATTCTATTAGTAAACTATGAAAATAGTATACTAATAGTATACTATACAATAGTACAGAATTGTATACTACACACTACTGTATCCTGTATTATACACTAGTATATCACTATGATACTATACTGTATTATACTAAACTACTATATTGTATTAAATAGTTTTTTCCTTATAACAACCTTGTGAGGTGGTAGTACAAGTACCACGGGTCCTTTTTTTATGCTTACAGAAACTCTGAGGCTTAGTGACATGCCTAAAGTCACCCAGATAGAAGAAACTGGTAGAGGCAGAACTTAAAACCACATCTACTGAATCCAAACCCAACACTTTTCCTACTAATCTATATTTCCTCTCCAAAATTCAGGAGAAGAAATGGTGAAAATGTGTGACACTAGAAATAGGCATGCATACATTTATAGCAGCCAGGTGACATAGTAGATAGATAGAGTGCTTGGCTCTGCAGTCAGTAAAACCAGAATTTAAATCCAGTTTCAAATACTTACTTAGCTATGTGACTCTGGACAAGTCACTTAACTTCTGACTGCCTCAAGTTTCCTCAAGAAAAATTTCATGTATTTAACAGGTTTATTATGAGGATCAAACAAGACAGTAAAGTACTTATAAGCACAGTTCATGGTAATACAGTAGGTGCTTAATAAATGCTTGTTCTTTCCCTCCTCATGGTATCAGACTCTGCATACATGCCATAAGAAAGGATAATGTAAGTATTTTGGGGGACCAACGTACTTTTCCCCAGATCTTCCTCACTCTGTTGCAAAAGAGGAAGTCAACACACACCATAACTAGCAATTTTGAGGCCCTAGAGAAAAACAAATGCATTGCCTTAAAAAAAATTAAAAGGACAATATAAATGTAACAACATAACAACTGCTAACATCAGTTTCATGTACAAATATCATGCCATATCAAGAAGCTGAGGCAATTTTCTTTTAATTTTTTTAAGTAATGGTAAAAATCATAAAATACACCATCATATTTCTCAAATAAGGAGGTTTACTGGAAGACATAAATTAGAGAACATCAATGAGCTAAATAAAGCCCTTGTGTTATCCAAATCTACCCACTTCTTTGAGTGTGCTCTTTGGAATGTCTACTCTATAATTAACAAATCTGCTTCCATCTTAAACTTTTTGTTTCTCATTTCTTCAATCTTCTGGCATTTATTGACATTTAGCTCTGACTGCTGCTGACATTGCACTTTTATACAATTTCCCCCAACTTCCTGGTCATGGTGGAGTCAGAATATTCCTTGATTTCTGGTGCTACCTTCTACCATCATTACTCAGCAATTTTTCTACTTCTGAGGGTAACACCATTCAAATTTATCACACAACTAAGCTTTCTTAAACAGTAAGTTCAGTGCTCACCTCAAAGACTTTCTTTCCTTCACAAATCTCTCTCATACTTGGAACATAATTCAACATATATAATAATAGTCCTCCCAAGATCCTAACTTTCCAGTTCTTTCATCTACTCAATGCCTCTTACCTCTGTCCCTTTTCAGCTAGATATACAGTCATATACCTCATCTTTTCATCACCCACAAAAGGTTCTATCATGAACTCTGACCATAATTTTTTATCATTCAATCTTTTTTTTCTGCTTTACAACCCCTATCCTTGTTCTTCATTCTCATTTTGACCTCCACTTTTTCTCCAGGTCATCACCCCTACACTGGCTAACTCTCTTCCCTTCAACCCCCTGGTGAACGAGTTCAGCTCTACTCTTGAGTCCCTTGTCTCTTTGTCCTATTTCAGTCGTCCACTACTAAACCCCAACCTTGCATTACTCTCTCCATCTGCCACTGTTACTCCTAATGAGAGGCTGCGAGATGAGATGAAGAAAGCAAAACTGTGCTACTACAACTTGTGTTATATATTCTGAACTTGGCCCTCCCTGACCCAGGGTGACCTTTTCAAATTTCCCGCTTAGTTTGCAGCACCCATCCCCACAATGGCTCTTCTGAACCTTGTCCTCTCTTCAAGCCTCCCACAGTACCTGCTTCCCTCCCTCTCAGCTGAGGCCTTTACCTTATACTTCACTGAAAAAAGACCAGAGCCATTTGTCAGTAGCTCCTTCTTATTCCCTCCTCCTCATCTCACATCCCTTAGCTGTCTTTCCTACTATCTCTTCTTTCATCTGTCTCTCATGAAGAAGTAGCTCTTCTTTGTGTGAAGGCAAAATTCTTTCTTATGGCCTCCTTGATCCCCTTCCCTCTCATCTTCTCCAGTAGATTTCCCTAACATCATTACTCTTTGGCCAATTTTCAATTTTTCCTTACTGCCTACAAATATACCCATGTCTTCCTCATTCTTTAAAAACACCCCATCATTTCATCCTCTAAGATGTTGTCCTATACCCCCCACTTTCATGGTTAAACTCCTTGAAAAATCATATGTACCTGGCCCTTATTTTTTTCTTTCTTTCTTTTAAACTCTGTTCAGTCTGGTATCCAGTTTCATCTTTCAACTGCAACTGCTTTCTACAAAGTTACTAACAATCTCATAATTATTAAATCCTCTCTGCAGGCTCTGATACTGCTCATTACTTGGTTCTTCTGGACACTCTCTACACCTTTTTCCCTCCCACCTCTTGAGGCAGGCCTTCCTACTTTTGGACAGTTCTTTTCTTTTGTTTTTAAAATAATATTTATTTTTTCCCCCTAAAACTTGTTAAAACAAATTTAAAATTTTTCAAAAAATTTATTTGAAATTCTGAGGCCCTCAAATGGCAAGCGACCTGATATAGGTTATATGTGTGCAATCATGTAAAACATTTCCATAATAGTCAGTTTGTACAAGAAGATTTGGGAAGGAACGAAGGAAGAAAGAGAGAAATAAAGTAAAAGAAAAAAGAAAAGAAAGAAGGAAAGAAGGGAGGGAGGAAGGAAGCAAAGGAGCATGCTTCAGTCTATATTCAGACATTTCTCTGCAGGCAGATAGCATGCTTCATCATCAGTCCTTTGGGACTGTCTTGCATCACTATTATTGGGAATAGCTAGGTTCTAAATGTTATTACTAGGATGATATGATTTTTAAGTTATAAGAGACCTTAGAGATCCTTTAATCCAACCCTCTACTTTACAGATCAGGCATTTGAGGCCCACAGAGATCTTAAGTTATTTGCCCAAGATTACATGGATGGGAGAATTAAGATTCAAGGTTAGGTTCTCCGACTCAAAATTCATCAGGCTTTTCAATGCACCATCCCATCTTCATCACTATTCATTTGAACAGTTGCAAATGTTTTGACAATATAATATCCATCCTAACCCTTGCTACTTTTGTTCAACAGAAGGAGAAATGAGCAGGTAACCAATAGCAAATGAACTCTAATATGTCTACTGAAACTATCCATTAGCCATTAAATGTCTTGTTTGTATTGTTTACTTGAGGAAACCTAAGAATGGTCAAATCATTCACATTTAGGTTATATGCTTTAAAACTGAAAGGACCTTAAGAATCACCTAGGAGTAAATTCCTCACTTTGTAGATAAGGAAACTGAGAGGTGCCTTGGCTAACCAAGGTCTCCAAGGTACTGAGCAAGAGAGCCATGATGCTATCCCTCAGGTCTTTCCACTTCATCAGACATGAAATGCCTGTGATACTATATTTAAAAACCTTGCCTACCAAGCCTAAACTCCTGATTGTGGTGTTTTTGTGATCTCCTACAACCTGTCTCCAACCCATCTTTTCCATTTTATCTCATTCTAATTCCCTTCATGCTGAACGCAAACTTCTTCAAGGACTCTTTTGTTTTGTCTTTTTATTCCTGGAGAATAACAGTGCCTTGGACCTAAATGCACTTAATGAATATTTGTTAAATTAAACACACTCTAGGCTCCCAAACTGAACTATTTCCTACATACTCTTATCCAAGCCCTCCTCCTCGAGGCTCTCTTTTCCCACACAATTATACCTCAAGAACAAGAGATTCCCTGGACTTCCACACGTTTCCATCTCATGATAACCTTCTCCTGATTCTTGAAGATCCAACTCAGATACCACTTCTTCCATGAGCCTCCCTTAGTTCCCCTTACTTTCCTCATTTCACTCGTCTCATCACTCTGATGGACCTTTCTTCTGCCTTGTACTTGTCTTCTCTGTGGCAAATCCACTTTTATTCTCAGTGCTTCTCATACTGCCTTGCAGACAGAACACTTCACAACTATCTACTACATGAAGAGCAGTTATTTTTATGGATATATATATATTTTAGATCAATTATTTCAAACCACAGCTATAACTACCTTATAGTTTAACTTACTCTATAAACAGAAAAAAGACCGAGAAATGAAACAACATATCCAACGGAAGAACTGGAATTTGATTCCAAGTGTTCTGACTCCCAGAACTATATTCTTTTCACTAGATAACAAAGTATTTTTGTTCTGGGGCCATTAAAGATAAGTGGTTACTGAACAGGGTGCATTTACATTTTCATGACTAAAAATATTTTTGTAGACATTTTCTTTTTTTTCCAGTAAATTAATCTGGGCATAAAGGAAGACAGGAGAAGGAATGTGAATAAATAGGAAAGCTGCCACAGCCTCAAGATATACTAGACTTACTGATGTACAATGAGAATTAACTGGCAATACAACTGAATTAATTCCAGGTTATTATATAATAATGTAACTTTAACAAAAAGCTTAAAACTGAAAAAATTTACACTGCTTCCTGTTAAAATGTCATTACTGTCCCAGGGAGAAAATATAACATATAAAAACACCATTAAATTTAATATTAAAATAATGATGAAAAACTTGCTTCTACTAAACTACATAAAATTTTAAAACTCCAACATTATAGACAATTCCCAATGTATCAACATGTTTTTCTTTAACTGACAGCTTATTTTTGTTTCATTTAACAAAAAACTCAAGTTCAAGCTATACATCTCAATATCTTTTAAAAGCTGGTTTTCAGAAAAAAATTAAGCTCTATCTTCTTTAGACAACTTTTTTTACCTTTTATCTATAGATCTTTTTTATTATTAGTTGAATGAAACTTTTGAAAGCTTGCCAAAAAAAAAAAAATCAAGACTTACAAATTTGGGGCGGAGCCATTGTCTGTGAGGATGAGTCTGGGATGTTGCTGAATTGTAATAGGAGAGCTGGATCCTGACCCTGAGCTGGCTGATGACATACTAGGGGGACGCATCTCAGAAAGATAATCAGGAGCAGAATCAACTTGTAGTGGTAGCTGGTTAATATGCATGTCATCGGTGATTGGTGAGTCCATGATTCCACATGTAAGGATGTGTGAAAGGCTGCAGTCATCACAAGTACATCTACTTAAGAATTAAGGATAATTAGAAAGATACTCAACACAAACTTAAACCTTCTTTCTAAAAAGAGCCATTCAAGTTTTCTATTTGGTAGAATAAAGATTACATATTCTCTAATGAGTACCTATTGATGAGGCTCACCTTCTCCTATAATTACAGTTGGGGCAGTCAGGCATGCTCAGACGTGATGACAACATATGCCTCATTGTATCTGTGAAGTTATTCTCTCCTGCTAGTGCTTTCTTATTATTGAGCTAGAGCAAATAATAAAAGAACAGTTTAATTTTATAATACATTTCCAAACAAATACAATTCAAAACATGAAGAATTATAGAAACAGCCATATCTTTCAAACTATTATATATGTTCCTCACACACAGAGCATATATATCTTATCTCAGACTGAATCACAAGTGCAGGCCTTGGCAGTTATTCACTGAAGCCCCTCACTTGGCCATAAGGAAATGGAATTTGCAGAGAAATGAATTAGTTCCCCAAGGTCAAAGAGAGGGAGAATGTGACAGTGTGTGTGTGGGGCGGAGAGTGTTAGAAAAGAGGAAGGAGATTGGTTGATCTGTGATGCAGATATTATGGGAAATGTCATGTCTCAGAAGCTGGCCCTCTATCCCATGTACTATACTGCTTTCTAAGGAGTTTTCTATCTAAATTAAGTGATAGGTCTTACACAAACAATCTGTTATAAACATATTTGTTCAGTCATTGCCCAAATGATAGCTATCTAATCTCTTGCTGGATTTTTGCTTTGTTTCTTCTTGCTACTATCAATACTGCTACTCAGAATACTGTTGTGCACATCAGACCCATTTCTCCCCTCAATAACGTCTTTCAGGCATAGTCAGTCACAGGGTTCACTGAAACGAAAGGTTTACACATCTCTCTATTCCACTCTATCCTCTAGTCAGCTGCCAGCCAAAGTGATCTTCCCAAAGCACAGGTATCTCACTCCTTACCCTCTCAATAAACTGCAATAACTCCAGGATCAAGTACACAGTCCTCTGACGTTAAAAGCTGTTCATTACCTGTCCCCTTACCCTTTCCCAGTCTTCTTAGAGTGTTCTCTCCCTTCACACACTCTGAGATCCAAAGGCACTGGTGTCTTTGCTTTTCCTAAATGAGATACTGTCTCCTGAATTTGAGCGTTTTCAATGACTGTCTCTCATGCCTTGAACCATCTCCCTCCTCATCTCTGCCTCTGGTTTACTTCAAATATTAGATAAAACCCAGCTTTCTACAGGTTTCCCAGTCTTTCTCGATCTTAATGCTTTCTGAGGCTGCACCCTGTCTCCCAATTTATAATGCAGGTATCTTATTTCTTTATTTGAATATCATTTTCTTCATTATGCTATTATATTAGCTCCTTTTTACCCTTTACATCATTAGCACATAACCCAGTGCCTGAAATATAACAGACACTCAATAAATGTGCAGTGATTCACTGACTGACAAAAATATTGGAGCAATTCACAACTCCACCACAAGAATACGACATGCCCTGTTTATACCACAGCCATGTGAACACTTAATTTTTTTTATATTTCTATATTTGATGGTTGCCAAGTAGAAAATCTGAGTTGTTTTAATTTATATTTCTCAGACTGGTAGTGGTTTTAACATTTTTTTCAAATAGTTGCTGAATATTTGTAGGGTTTCCCCCACAAGAACTGACTGTTCATATACATTGGACCTACACCTACAATGACATGTACATTTATCTACTGAAAAATAATTGTTATAATCATGTCAATCTTTTATAAATTCTACATGTCAGACTGATGATCCTAAGTGTTAAATGTAAATTAATTTTTCCAGTTTGTGTCTTTACTTCTTAATCCTGGCTAACTATAAGACATTTAAAATCATTTTCTCATTTAAAAAAATTTCTGTCACAATTCTCTGGATGATGCTAAGTATATGAAAGAGAATTATATAGTGCAAAGTCACTTAAAAAAACACTACATCACTGTAGTCCATCTTAGATTCAATCGCCTAAGGTGATTTAATTATCAAAATACTACAAAGACCTCAATCATAAGCCAACCTCAAATCATGATCACAACACACAGTATTATGAACTTTTAGTATAGTAGTAAAAATATACTAAAAATTCAAATAATGAATTTTAGATATACTAAACACTGACGTTGCAACATTTTCAAGAACTATTTTACCTGTTAATATTCCTCCTCTAAAGAGGAACGAGTGAATAAAAATGAGAGAACTGTACTATATAATTTTTAATGTCCTTATGAGCTCTAAATCTTTATACTATGAAGAAACCTGTCAGAAAAGCAGTAAGTCAGGCTGATTATCACTGTCTATGTCTTGATAAGAAATAGCAATGTGCCTGACTAATAAGTAGATTACTTTGTCAACCAAAACTTCCTCATGAGGTACATACACAATCTTACCTGTTCTTCAATAAACCGTCTTTGTTTAAAAAATTCCCAGTCTTCTTTTAACATGCGTTGTTTGGTTTTCATTGCCATCTGGGTAACAGAACACATGAAAATTACGATCTATGTTAGTACAGAGACATTTCCAGGATGCCTAGAGCTTCAAATGACAAACACAATCTATAGACCCCAAAAATACAATAGTAAAAATATATTACTTGGCATTTCAATTCAATTTTTCTGTTTTCTTGAAATCATTAAAAAATCTTTACAAATACTTTTCTTACACCCGCCCCCCCCCCCCCTCGAATTCAGTTCTGTAACTGAAGGAAGGTTGAGAAGCAGTATCATCCAGCCTCCTTACTTACAGATGAGGAAATGGGTTAAGTGACTTAAGTACAGACAAAGAGTTAAAAAAAAGAGATGGGACTTGAACTTAGGGGGCCTCTGATTCCAAAGCCAGCGCCCTTGTGAAGCCCTTGACAGAGTATCACAAGCTTAAAATCTTATTTGGGAAAGGCTCAACATACAGCTGAATTCCTTGGTTTCAATTTTAGGCATAATTAAAAATAAATAAATAAAACCAGATGAATTACCAAGTTAAATTTAAAATATATGACACCTGAAATTTCTAATGATTGTAATTAACTATTTAATTGTTATATGATCAGGGCAAAACCTGCTTTGTGACTCTAGTTCTTCACTCAAAAGTTGCAATGCCCACCACTAGAGAAATGATAGAATCACACTGGTAATGCAAAAACCTTAGCAGTCACTGAATCCAACCCACTCATTTTTACAAATGAAGATAAATGAGTTTCATTAAGGTTAAGTGACTTGCCCTGGTCCCATGGGACTTCACCGGCAATCCCTTTCTTTCCTTTGCACAGTGTGAAAAGTGAATTTGGTGCTCTGGCATCGAACTGGAAAAACTAACAATAATGCTTGATGACAAGTTATGTTTTTTTCATGAGAATCAAGCTAGTTAGATATAGAGAGACTGATCATCACACAGCTGGTCACACAGCAGATTAAAATGTTTAAGCCAAAGTAACGCATGTAAATTGTCTATTGTTTTGTGAGGGGTATGAGATCTATGAAAGTAGTACTTATGCTGAAGAAACGATATATTAAAAAAGGCACAGTCCACCGTAACTGAGGTGACCCTCAGGTCCGTGGTTTATCCAGCTATCTACCAGGACACCAGTTCCTACATCAGAATCAGGCAATCTATTCTCCCATCCCTCATATTTGTTTTAATAGAACTGGACCAGTCGAGGCCAATGCCCCTAAACCACTCTCCTGGTTAAGTCACTCAGTTTTGGGGCTTCACTTCAATCATAAATTGAACTCTTCCGATAGATGGATGAATAGAAATTCATTTCAGTAGTCAATCAGTAACTAAACATTTATGGAACACCTACTCCGCGTTAGTCAATGTTCTAAGAGCTGGGGACACAAAGAAAGGCAAAAATCAGTCCCTATCTTCAACGAGCTAATGAGTGAGGAGACAAGCAAACAAATAGTACAAAAAAACAAGCTACACAGAGGATAAATTGGAGATAATCAACAAAGAGAAGGAAAGGCATCAGATAAAGTAAAGGCTTCTGGTAGAAAGTAGGATTTCATAGGGACTTGAAGGAAACCAGATAAGTCAGGGGGTAGAGATGAGGAAAGAGAGAATCCTAGACGTGGAAGGCAATCAGCAAAAATGCCCAGAACTGGGAGATGGTACTGCATTGTTTGTGTAACAGCAAAAAACCCCCAATGTCATGGGATGTCAAGAATACATGGAGGGTGAGTAAGGTATAAGAAGATTAGAAAGTGGGGTGGGGAGGACTTTTTAAGGTCTTTGAACACCAGAGAATTGTATATTTGATCCTGGAGGTAACAGGGAACTACTAGAATTTAATGAATGGGGGACAAGGTGACATGGTCAGATCTGTGCTTTAGGAAGCTCACTTGGGCAGCTGAGTAGAGGATGAAATGGAGTGAGGATAGACTTGTAGCAGGAAGATCAACCATCAGGTTACTGCAGCAATCTGTGAGATGATGAAGCCCTGATTCAGGGTGGTGGCAGGCAGTCTCAGAGAAGAGAAGGTGGCATATACTATAGACATTAGGAAAGTATCCTCAACCCACAAGTCAGACTACGCTACACATTCCATCCAACTGTCTACCATGACATCAGGACCCGGTCACCATTTATGCTCACCCACATAAGCCTTGCTCCATTCCCTTTTTATCTCTTGCTCTGGTAATAACAATGAAATTATTACCAATGCTATTTATAAATTATAATTTTGTATCTGTATGTATTCATGTATATAGATAGATCAATCTTGCAATCCATATACGTGTGTATATATGGCTACACAGCACCATAGTACCACACGCATTCCAGTGAAATCTATCCATCCATCCGGATTTCAAGACTGATACAAATCATATATGCATGTATGTACATATGGACACACACAAGACCTAACAAGAAACGGAAGCAGGCCATATGTTCCCATATCAGTACCATTAAAAGTGGCCAAAAGAACAACAATCAAAGTAGCCAGGCAAGAAAGGCTAAGCTTCCATACTAAGAGTGGGCTTCCTTTCCTGATGTTTCTATTGTTTCACTCAGCATCAGTTTTCCTTAATTCTACAAATCAAAAGGAAAAGGGCTACCACCTTGGAACTCCCCCTGAAGTGATTCCTACTCACTTTAGATGTGGAAATATTTGTGCATATATGCAGACACACATGTAAAAAGCTTGATCTATCTGTGATTATCTATAAATACAGTACACTAATGTATAACCATACATGTGAAAAACGTGTATACCAGATATTATCAAGCAGAAAACTGCTTATAAAACTCTCACCTGTTCATCTACATAATCATCTATTCTTTTCTGACATTCAAGCCATTCTTCAGCAACTCGACCCATCTCTTCTTCTAAGTGCTGATACCTTTGTAATAAGGTACTGTACATATCTTCACTACAGGAATCATGTGATGTGGTTCCAAGCCTGAAGGACAAAAAATCTTTTAGTAGGACATCAAAAGAACTACCAGAGAAATAAATGGTGGATATAAATAACCAAAACACTTCATTTATTTAAAGAAAAAAAATTCAAATCAAATAGGAGATTTCAAGGATATGCATTTGGGTTTTTAAGAATTGCTATGGCCAATCTGGTGACAAATCTTTTCAAGCTTAGTTCAAAGTCTTTGCAGTTTAGAAAGATGTAATAGGTTTATATTCCATCAATACAGTCTCTGAGAACTCAGAGATAGCATCATACTACAATAATACATCAGTTTACAATTTCAGCATAGAAGGAATAAGGTATTCATACTGCTTTTTAAAATCTTGTAGAATGCTAAATAAAGTTTAGTTTTAGCCTACAGTTCAAGAGTTAGAAACTTTTTTTCTATTATGATCCACCTGACACAACCTGGAAATGAAGGCTTAGGAAAGATACTTGAAGCCTTGACTCAATCAAGGGCCATAAGTAAAAATCAACTTAATTTAGTATGTAATCAGCTTATGATAAATAAAACAGTTCTCATCTTCCAAAATTAAAAGGAATATAAATTTATAATGTCCAGTTTAAAAAGAGAGAGAAAGAACAGAAAGAAAAAGGCAATAAAAAAAGAGGAGAAAATGCAAGTGGTCTAAAAGTAATGAGAGAAAAAGAAAAACAAAAAAATTAACCAATTTAATGGGATATCATACCTCTATGCTACTAATGGTGAATTGTGTTTTCTAAATTATATGAATGTATAAGGTTTTTTCCTCTTTAATACCTCTACTATTCATTGACTGAGGTTAAGAGAAGCTAGAACTGGTCTGAGCTAAAGGGTTCCTATCCTTTTCTTAGTTTAAGTTTTCTTTCATGTAAAATGGATTATAGAATAGAACAGACTGTTTAGAGGTTTGGGGGCTGTTATCAGGAAGGTTTTCGTAAGTCTCAAAGTGTTACAGAAATCTGAATGAGCACTATTACGACTATGGGTGAGCATTAATGCTACGAAGAATATTTTAATCAAATTCTATTTATTTTGGGTCTTAAATTTGGTCTCTTTTAAAGAGCTGCATATGAGAGGTGGCAAGGTAAGTGGAAGGATGTTAGACTTTTAAGTTCAAGAAGACACAGTTTCAAATCCTGCCTCTAATGCTGGCTGTGTCACTATAGGCAATTCACTTAACTTCTTAGTTTCAACTTTCTCATCTTTAAAGTGGGGAAAATAATAACTATAGTAGCTCCCTTGCTAGGCTGTTGTTCAGCACAAATGAGGTAACATATGTACAACACTTTGCACACTTTGTATTACTATAGAAATGTCAATTATATTGTTATCATTAAGAGTATAAGCCCTTTCAGTACAGGGTCTGTGTCTTCATGTTTTGCAAAATTCTTGGCATAGTGTAACAAAGATCTAAATGTGGAAAACCTAAAGGAGGAGAATAATTCAAATTATGATGCAGAACTGATCATCTTAAGTTTTTCTTGTAATTTAATAGAAATATGTCAGTCTGGATGAAATATGCCAACAATTAGAGGTGACTAAGAGCAAGAATACAGACTTACAGTGTAAGGGAACCTTACAGCCTTTTTTCTCGCCTTCCTTTAGATATGAAAAAACTGAGGAACAGAGAAATTAAGTGTCTTGCCCAAGGTCATAGAGCTGACCATTTGGCAAAGCACAGAGGAATTCAAACCTAACTCCTCTGGTTTCAACCTCAGAGATCTTTTCATATTATGTAGCCTTCTAAGGATGTCACTAAAAGTAAAAAAAATCTACATATAACTATGGAACTTTTTCCACCTCTACTGAAACCTAGCTGAATACTTGAAAGAATCAGAATTATAATGTAAAAAGTTTAGAATTTCCAAAAAATTAATTGATTCTCAAGTTTCTGAGTATGGGTTTCATTGTAGGGAGGCAACAGGCATAAGAGAAGGATGTCTAATTAAAGGCAGATAAAATGATAAAAGGGAAATGAAGAGGCACAGAGAAACAATGAAGAAGTTCTGGGAAAAACATAAACTACATTCATTTTAAATTTCAGGGTCATTAATATATGACCAGTTCTAAACCAAGGGGCTTTGGATAAAAGACCTGAAGAAGAATGAAAAATTACTTTCAGTGTAGAATCCATATCTTCTTTATGTTCTACAAATTGCCTAGCACAGTAATATGCACCAAATAATCACTCAAATACTGATGATATTACTTCAGGAATATAAATACTCCACCTTCTCTAACCACAATCCACAGTATGTATATATATATATATGTGCCTTTTGCCAGGACCACAGATAAATATTCTCTCTTCATAATCTTTGCTTTCTCAGTTTCTATGTTATTCCTTTTCACGGTCAATCCTGAACCCAATTTCTACAGTTTTAGTTCTAGACTCGCTGACAATCTGAAAAACTGAAATATCAAAGGAAACACTAGCTTTGCAGCCCATACTCACTGATATCCGCTTCCTACCCCTGCAAGATAGCAGATTTAGTCTCCTTTTCTAAGTTATGAAATATAGAAGATCAAAGATGTGATCACACTGGGAGCAAAGCAGGGGGATGTTTCCCAGTGCTGTTCTTGTCTCATTCTGGGTTAACCAGCACCCAATAATTAGGTATAAGATATTTTCCAAGACAAAGTTTCACTGGAATCCAGAGAGGAAAACAAAATGAGTATTCCATCTCAGCAATAACAGCATTAAGTACTGACAGGACTGATGAAAAACAACAATGCTTAAGAAAAAAACTTTAATACTTTAAATTTTTCTAATATGACACAGAATTTGGCAAATAAACAGTATATCTTCTGTGCAAAAGTCTATATGTAAGGCAGAATTTCTCAGAGCAGACTGGTTAGAAATGATCACATGTCTCTTTGGATAAGCATGTTTATGGTAAATTTATAATGCTGACATTGCAATAATTCTTTCAATTTTGCTGGCATACTTAAAAAACTACAAAAGTAAATGAATGAAAAGCGGACCTGGTCCGCTTTTTTTATTTTTATTAACCTGGTCAGTATCACAGGGTCTGAAGCAAACACAAACAAGTACAAATACTTTAAGGAAAGAGGCTTGCATGTATTTTATTAAATTTTTACATATGAATATTATGGAAACCTTTATACAATAAACTGTGAACTTTGAAGTTAAATTTGGAAAACAATTCAACATGGGCTAAACTAAGATAATGTTTACTTAGTCCCAACAAGGAAAACTGTATGATACTTTTATAAACAACACACTTTTGATTATTTGGGGGGTAATATGAACAAATACAAGATGAATGTCTTTCAGGGACCATGAATCATATCAGCTTGTCCTACAGTGTTCAACCAAATAGTAAGCGTGTGACTTTTTCACCAGACTCATTTTGTTCTTCTATAATACTGATTTGGTTTTTAATTACTTTTTATTATTAATTTAATAAAAATCAAGTAAGATGAACAAATATAGCTGAGTTTCAGAAAAAATTCAAAATGTATTTTAGAACCCTCATTACTATAATTACTCTTTCAAAGATGTTCGTGGTTCATTTTACTTTTAATCATTTCAATGTTATGTGGAACTCCTCACAAGGGCACTCAGTTCCAAATCTCAATACTTCACCTACAGTAATAAATATTTTGGGAGAAGAGCAGAAGAGAGAAGACACAGAAAGTGAAGAGAGGCTAGAATAAAAGAAATGATGTAATGCCAAAAAGGACCTAACAGAAAGCAAAGTATTGTTTCCTCACTGGTTTTTCTTGGTCTCTTTTTCTCCCATTAACTTTCCTGGACTTCAGTATTTTAGGAAATAATTCCATATAGGAATGTGCAAACACAAGTTTCTTTCTGTATGTTTGGAAGGAGTGGGAGAAAAATACAGTGAGGAGAGAAAAGGGGTAAAGATCTCTTAAAAGGTAAAAGAATTTGGCAGTGTGAAGCAAAGACTGGATGGCTATCTTAGAACTTAAGAGTTTGAAGGGACTTTAAAGATTCTCCAATCACATTTTACTGTGAAGAGATTTAAGGCCCAAAAAGGTTTCAGGAAAAGAGGTAAAAAAATTTTTTTTTTAAAATAACTGAATTAGGAAAGGGGAAAACAGTATTCAACAATAATTTACTAAAATAAGACATCTCTTCTTAAAAGTTCTTGTGACTGTACTGCACCAAAGGCAAATAAAGAACATTATTGTTACCAATATTAATTTCTTATACATATTAAACAAATACCTGAGCTGTGAAAGCAGTGTCGGCAAGCTGTTCTGGAGGAGTGGTTCAGAAAAGACCAAATTTTCAAACAGGTGTTTATTGTGCAGTTCCCACGTCACCTGGAACTTTTTCAAATGCTCATTCTCCTAGTTTTAAAAAAAAAAACACATACAAGCACACACAAAATATACTAAATAGATGAAGAAACATCAAAATAACCAGATGTCAAAAATATGGGAATACTTGCTTACCCATTTTACATTAATTTACCCAGAAGTGTGTGTGTGTGTGTGTGTGTGAATTAACTGCCAGCTATCTGAAACTGAGCTACAACACATCTTTGAAATATTTGACATTTTTAAACACTAAAACTTCTACATACTTTTTAAGACATCTCGAAAGTAACAGGTTATTAGTAATGTATTGAAAAATTATGTTTTACACAGTACATTTCAAAAGAGTCCTATAATTAAAATGTAAACAGTTTAAACTTTTAAAATACTAACAATACTAGAATATAAAGAATTAATTTTCTTAAGACTGGGGGCTACCTTATAAATTTCTTCTCTTTAGCAACTGTACTAACCTCATAAACTAAAGCTACTTTTCTACTAATGAAATTCTCCTTCATCAAAAGATTGTCTTCTATTTCTTTAATTAATGAATTACGTTAAATGAACTACTTAAAATGATCTTTGAGTTAAGAAATGATCATCACAAGCAATACCAAGATAACCTATTATTGACTCTTGAACTTGAAGATCACACAACTAACTATTGTTTCAGTGGCAGAAATTATTGATACATAACATAATATTGATCTTCCTCCTAAAGATACGGATGTTCCTTTTGCCAATGGCTGGTCCTGTGTGAAGCATGCTTCTGAATCATAAGCTGCATATAGGATCTTGTTCAAATTGTGTCATCTCATTATACATTATTCCTCCTTCAACAATGAACAGTATTTAGAAACTGACAAGGTTGGCTATTATTGTCTCTATGCAGGTTTCTTCAACTACTGATTGATGACCAATAGCAAGTTGTTTAAGTTCTCTGCTATCATATAACCTTTTCACATTTTTACTATCTAACCAAATTGAGACAAAACAAGTATCTCTGGGATACTGGTGCACTGACTACATTCTGGGGTTTCTTTGTCATTACCTTGACATTCCAGTGAATATGACTAAGCATGAATGACAGACTAAACTAGTCCAAAAGCAAAATGTGGTATTTTCAATAAGTCCCTCCCTTGAAAAATACACATAGCAGATTGATGGAAAATTCAGTTCAATAACATGCCACCATTTTTCATAACCTCTAGTAATAAAGGATAGGGAAGTTGGCATGAAAAACAAATTCACAGAAAATTTTAATTTGTCAATAATTTTCAACATGCTCTTCTACCTATAATTTCATCTTTTTGTTTTTATTATCTCACAAAGGTGTTTTTTAAACTTTAAAGATTGGCAGTAAAAGGGAGAAGAGAGAGATGTGGATATTTCCATAAATGAGGTAGTCAGTCCTGAAGATGATGCCATTGTTATATACTGATATATCTGGTAAATAATTATATTATGTATTATATATAATTATGATAATGGGCAATACATACATATATATATATATATATATATACACACACACACACATACATATATATATATATATATATATATATATGTAAAAATATCTAACTGATCCATTATCAGTGGAATATACCCTAAAACTACTTATACACTCTTTCACCAGGTCTTTTCACGTGTGGAAATCTTGACTTTATCAGTACTTCATTTCAACCAACTGTAACCTGCTAAATGTCTTTTATAAAAAGATCATATTGAATATACGTCAATTCTGAGAAACGTTTTTCAAGAGGAAGCATACAGGAAAATCTCAAGATTTACTACAATTACATTTAAAAATCTGGCAGATTAAATTAGGAGTTTAAGTAAAATTCATTTCATTTCTTCAGGGAGAAAATTTACAATTCAGGATACAGGTCTAGCAAAAAGCAGAGTTCCAATCACTGATGAAGTATTTTTCATTTTCTATTCCCTAGGAAACTAATGCAATCCTACTGTCATGGAAAAGCAGATGTCAAAAATCTTTGTTAAAGTGTTTCGTAAAATTCCAAAATCCTGTCTTGTGAAGTTAAATCCAGACTTCTTGATTATCATCATCTTGATGGGATTAAGTGTATTGCAGATATGTCACAGCAAAGCTTTAAAACTAGCTTTCTGATGCCTTTGCATGACTGGATAAAATAAACAGAATAAATGTAACCTCAATCATTTCTGCTTTCTGTAAGATTGGCAATGAAGATTATTACATGAAGCACAAAAATACTTTCTTGAAAAGTTTCAACATTTTAATAAGTACCTGATGTTATTCTGGTCCCTTTAAATGGGTACTGCCAAAGTCAGGAAGAAAGGAGCATCGGTAGTAGAAAAGCAGCTTTGGTAAAGTCACTGAATAATGATAAGGTTCATGTTCCCTATGCTACAAAATTCATGTCCATTGTAGAATATCAGAGACTGGAGTTACATGATTGATGAAGCTAACAACTACTAAGACAGTATAACAAATAATGCTAGGATGTCTAGTAAATAGTGTTGCTAATTAAAGAAAAATGAGATGCTTCAGTTGTTGGCAAAATCATCTTTTGAACTTTCCTTTTGTAGATGATGGAAATATATGACATCAAAGGGTATTCCTTCCAAATTTCATGAGTAGAAACAAAGTTCATGTAGACTGATCATCAAGCAAGATTAGAATTGGGTGTCTTGGTAGGCTGCCATAAAGTACGTGGGCTTTAGGTTCTAAAGTGCTAAGTTCAACAGATGGAACAACATCTATACTGACACATCGATGCAAATGATTCAAACTGCAGATATCTCTGTCAATGCCAAGGGAAAGATGAATCAAGAATGTTGAAGTTTCGATTCCTTTTCTAACTAAACAAAAGAAACTAGCTTCCAGAACTATGGTCATCCTGCTACAATATCTAATAAGCAATAATTACATGAATAACACAAATTAATTTAATCACCTTAGGTAAGACTTGGGATGATGCTAGCAGATAAATCAAACAATGCAAACTGACCCCTTGAAAGTAATAGGGGTTTTGAATAAGAAATGGTACCAATATAAAACTAAGAACTTCATTTTTTTTAAAGTTACCTTTGCCTTCAGGAATGAATTGTAGTTAAAGAATACAAAGACAAATAATCTTAAACTATATAATCTAAACTGCATTACTTTGACCCCTTAAAAAAAAAAAGACAAAATGAAATGCTAAGAGTATACTTATTATTCCAGCCCTTGACTAGGAAAATTGTCCTTTAGGAAATACAAACATATGGCCATAAGATCTCTACTATATTTACTATGGAATCTAACTAAAATGCTGACCCATTATCAAATTATTTGCAGTCAATTAAATTTATTAGATGATACACTCAAAAAAACCCCCTTTAAAAAAAAAAGGAAACTGCTACCAGTTTGCTATGGCAACATGGTCTATAGTAACTTTTTTTAGTTTCTTAAAATGGTCTTTGTCTCTAAAGAGCTGAGATGGCCTAACATTAGATAGCAATCTCTTGAAGGTATATAACAAAGGAATTTAAATCCTGCACTGCCTAGAGGAAAGACTAGGAATATGTTTGATTTGGGCTACGTTTTTAACATGAGCTTTCTGTACTGACCATAGTCTCTCCATGCTGATCTTGGTTTGGTGTCTCTTCACCTGCACAGGGGCAAAAAGTCTTAATGCTTGCTCTTGAACCTCTCCAAATAGCTGGACTCCTTTGAAAGGAAGGAAAATCAGTCACAACTTCACCAAGAAATATGGTTGGAGGTCTAAGACTTTCCCCCCTAAAGTTATAAACTATGCTCTGAACAAGAAGCCTTACACTGAAATTTATAAAAGTTACAAGATGATATACTCTTTCAAAAGTCTATCCCTTAGAAGGTAAAGGGGTCCATTCTATTTATTCAACCAATGCAAGCTAACCACAAATTCCATGTGACATCACTTTCCCTTGCCTCAGTCGTGGCAAGAAAAAACAATAAAAATTCTAAGAGTCTCCTAGAATTCTACAAAATTAATTGTTACATCAAATATAAGGTTTTAAAAACAAAAACTAAGCAGTCAAATGCCTCTGGATTTTAACTACTATTTCAACACATCAGTCTAAGAGAATCAAATCTAATTTCATACATGAGAACATAATCTTGGATTGCTAGTTCTCACAGATCAACACTATGGGTTATTTCTTAAGTGTTCCACCTTCTGATAAAAGGAGAAAAAAGAGGAACACTAAGAGAAAAACACTGTAACTTAGATTTATCATTGAACCTAGAAATACTACTATATACCATGAAGAATAAAAGTTTTGCAGTATTAGTTTACTCTCAACACTTCTGGTAATAGCCAAAATCATTTACCTATAATGAGAATTTCCTACAATTTCCTTCAGGCATATTGGGTTGAAATCCTCTTTGATTTCATTTCTCAACAGAAAATAGTGACAGTAGAAACAACATAGACACATACAAAATGTTCGAGAAAATAACTAAAAATCAGGTTTTAATGACTTCACCTTTAGTTAAAAATTACTCTTAACACCATTAGACAGGGCCCTGAGAACAGGTGAGCTTTTATTACCTCCTATAGTTAATGTTGAAGAAAATGTTACAATGGCAGAGCTGATTCTATGATCATATAAAACTGTAACATTCAGCATGTAGTAAATACAGTGTTGAAATGAAATGCAAAGAAATCCAAGATAATATTTTCAATTCAACAGGCTTTGTATATCAATTCCCTAACCATAGACTCAACATTGTATGAGGGGATCAATATGTGGTCTTCTCATTTAAATAAGTTCTTTCAATATTTTTGGTTAGAGTAGTTTAATTCTACTAGATTATAAAGAACTTGAGTTCAGAGACCCCAACTTAGAAGGCAATGTAAGAGGATCTGGCTTCAAATCCTGGTTCCACTACTTACTATTTGGGTGACCACAGGCAAGTCACTTAAGCTCTATAAGGAGGCTGAACAAGATGACCTCTACAATCCTGTCCAGCTTCTAAATATATTGTCAGCGGCACCAAAAAGAATGTAATACAGACTAAAGGATGTCAATATATATCTGTGGAATGGTTATGGGTTGGGTTATATGACCAGTAAGTTCACTTTCAACTCAAAATTCTGTGGGGAAAGAAACAGTGAAAAGATGACTGCCACTCAAGTGGTCAGGTATGTTTATTTGAGAAAGAAAAATAATTATTTATACCGCCCTCACTCAAATATTTGTTGAGTACTTACCATGTTGAAAATTCTGTGAGGTACAATAGGAAAAACAATGAAGTAAAAAAATATGATCCACAACCTTAAGGGACTTGTAATTAAGTAGAAGAAAGGAGCTGAGGAACTATACAAGGTAGATGTATGAAGTGTCAGAGAAACAAAACAGATCAGGAAAGAAGTTATGCCTGTCTAAGGGTTATGCAGGAAAGCTTTGTGACAGAGCTACCATCTGAAGGAGACCCTGAAAGAAGGGTAACATTTTAATAGGGAAAAAAGGGGGAAACAGCAATCAAAATAGGCAGAATTACACACAGCCTATTTAGGCAACTTCACATAGATGAGTACGGCTACAGGGCAGGGTAAATGGATTTTTGTGACATAAAATTAGGAAGACACTATGGCGCCAAAATTATGGAAGACTTTGAATGCTGAGTTAAGGAGACAAAGACAGAATCAATTACTAAGCATCTAATTTATGTCTGGCACTGCGCTAGGTTTCTGGGGTACAAAGACAAAAATCAAACAGTCCCAGCTCTCAAGAAGCTTATATTCTCTCTGCTGAGACAACATATACATAAATAAGCATACATGGAATAAATACACAGTAATTTGGGCAAATATATAACACCTCGGAAGATCAGGAAAAGTTTCATGTAGAAAGTAACACATGAGTCTTGAAGGAAATAAAGAACGTTAAGAGGAGATTAGGAGAATACATTAGAGATATGAGGGATAGTCAATACCTAAAGGGAGATGCAAGACAATCTCATGTATAAGAAAAAGAAAGAAGGGCAGCTTAGCTGGATCACAGAGTATGAGAACGGGAATAATATAAACAAGGTTGGAAAGTTAGGATGGGATCAGGTTATGAATAGCTTTAACTGCCCAAGAGGAATTTATACTTTATCCTAGAGGAAATACCAGGGAGTCACTAATAGTCTGACAGAGGTCAGACCTGTTTTCTAAGAATATTATTTTAAGGCATCTAGATGACATCAAACTGTACATCCAAAACTGAACTAATACTCTCTCAAAACTTCCTTAACTTTATTTCTCTTGAAATAGAGCACTCACATCCCAGTCACTAGAATAAGCTAAAGGGTAATAACCAGGACAGTGAAGGGCCTTCAGACCATTCCCTATGAAGAATGGAAAAAATGAAGACGTATAAGGGGGAGAAAAGAAAACTTAAAGAGGACATGGTAGCTTTCTCCAAATATCTGAACAGCTGTCAAGTGGAAGACTGATTAGATTTGCTCTGCTTGGTCCTTGGGCAGTACTGTTAGTAATGGGCAGAAGTTTCAAAGAAGCAATTAAGACAATATAAAGGAAACCACCTAATAATTAGTTATTAAGCTCAGTGAACTTCTTTAGAGGTTGGAGCATTCCTTTTCACTAGAATGTCAAACACAGGCAGGAGGAGCACTTCTTCAGTATTCTTTGGCAGGTATAAGTTGGAATCCACCGACACACACGTATTTGTATATCTATATGAATATAGCTTCTAACATTTCATTTGAGATTCTCTCACTTTTGACTCTTATCAATATAAAGTCAGATCATATCAATTCTATTTGTGTAATATTATTCACATCCTTCCTCCCCCTCAATGTAAACTCTGACAGTAATCATTCTTATATTTATGTCTTTACCTTTTTTTCCCTTAGATTATTTTAGTGACAGGATAGTCAGCCCATTTCTTTCCTCTATCTGGAGCTGTTTCAGCTCTATCCTGTCTCCAAACTTTGTCTATGAAGGCTGCTCAATTCAGGAATATGGACCCTTTCCAAACTCCCTTCCCTTCCTTCAAAATCCTAAACTCATGACGAAAGTTTTGGTTTTCTCAGGAGAAAGGACATTAAAGAAGGTACATAACCATCTGCTTTGTCACTGCATCCCAAGGATTATTAGACCTTTCAATCTAATTTAGAACTGAAAACTCCAATATGTGTTGGTGCCTCTATTAGAATGTGAGGTTCTTAAGAGCAGGAACTGTTTCCACTTTTCTATTTCTATCCCCAATACCTAGCATACAGTAAAGTACTTAATAAATGTTTTCATTCATTCATTCAATGAGTGTCAACTTTCCCATGAAGTCTGCCCTACGAGATGATCTCTTCCATACTCAAATGTCTTCTGGCACTAGGCCTTCAAACTTATCATTTCCCCATTTACCAACTATTTATGTATGATTTCTTCTGTTTTATTAGACTGTAACTTCCAGAAAACAAATCTCTGCAATATCTATCTTTTGAACTATAGCACCTACCCCAGTGGGTAGGTACTTAATAAATATCTGTGGAAAGAACACAGAGTCTAATAATTTGCACCGAAACTTAACCTAGATTATTTTATTTTGTAATCACTAATCTTTTTAAAATTTTTAAATATTAAATTATTTAAATAAATCACTAATCTATTTGAATAAAGAAAAAACCACCAACACTTTAAGCTCAATCACTAAGCAAATCATTACAGATACCACAGTTAATAAAAATACACTACCATTTCAGACTAAGAAGTGGGTAGTCCATTCTAGAACATACTTCTTGTTTTATTGAAAATAAATTTATTTCTTTAACTTTTTACATTCATTTTCACAAAATTTTGGGTTCCAAATTTTCTCTCCATTTGTCCCCTCCCCCCACCCCAATACACTGAGCATTCTAATTTCCCCTATCGCCAATCTGCCCGCTCTTCTATCATCCCTCCCTTCCCTTACCCCATCTTCTCTTTTGTCCTGTAGGGCCAGGTAACTTTCTATTCCCCATTACCTGTATTTCTTATTTCCTAGTACCAAGAACAATACTCCACAGTGTTCCTAGAACTTTGAGTTCCAACTTCTCCCCATTCCTCCCTCCTCAACCATTCCCTTGGGAAGGCAGGCAATTCAATATACGCCAAATCTGTGTAGTTTTGCAAATTACTTCCATAATAGTCATGTTGTGTAAGACTAACTATATTTC
>CM053772.1:226538875-226563275 GCA_028658325.1 Potorous gilbertii
CATTCTTCTCCTCATTGGCTTTTTGAAGCTCTTTTGCCAATTGAGTTAGCCTATTTTTCAAGGTGTTATTTTCTTCAGCATTTTTTTGGGTCTCCTTTATTAAGGTATTGACCCGTTTTTCATGCTTTTCTTGCATCTCTCTCATTTCTCTTCCCACTTTTTCCTCCACCTATCTAACTTGATTTTCAAAATCCTTTTTGAGCTCTTCCAAGGCCTGGGCCCATTGGATATCTATTTCAGATGTTTGGGATACAGAGGCCTTGACTCCTATGTCTTTACCTGATGGTAAGCAGTTTTCTTCGTCAGAGAGGAATGGCACAATCATCTGATCAAGAAAATAACCTTCTATGGTCTTATTTTTTTCCCCATTTTCTGGGCATTTTCCCAGCCACTTACTTGACTTGTGAGAGTCCTCTCCACCCCTGGCCTAGGTCCTCCCAGCTAGTGCTTGGAGTCTGAGATTCAAATGCTGCTCCCCAGCCTCAGGGCTTTTGGCAGCAGGCCTGGCTGCTTTTCAATGGAAGCTTAATTTCTGGTGCTCAGGTAGGGGCAGGGCTGCCTCCCAGGCTCAGTTCCCTCAGTGGGTTTATGCAGAGACCTTTTGTAATGGAGCTGCTGCAGAGCTCCTGCCTGCTCTGGGAGCCTCTGGCAGCCTGCTGCCTCCACCGAGCCGGTGCCTCCCGAGGGGCCTGAGTCCCGGAGACACCCCACTCCCCTCTCAGCCCGTCTCTCTCGCTGACCTGTGCGTCTGTGGATGAAGGGACCTTCGCGGCCACTGGAGATTCCATCCCTGATGCCTGCTCGGATCTGCTTGCTCCTCTCAGTGCCTCGTGGCCAGGGCAGGGCAGGGCTCTGCTCCTGTCCGGTGTGCAATGGACCTTTGGAGTCGGTTTTTCAGGGCTCTCTGGAACAGAAATCTCCTTCACTGTGTTGCTGTGCAGCTTCCACTGTTCCAGAATTTGTTGGGAGTTCTTTTTAGAGGAAATCCATGGGTTGTGGGTTTGGAGTTAGCATATGTGAGTCTTTCTACTCTGCCATCTTGGCTCCGCCCCTTGACCATATCATTTTTTTAAAAAAAGGTGAAAGTACCTTTCAGATGTTTTGAAATTTTCCCTAAGCTGTCAGAAAATTAAGGAGATAGATCATCAAAGACAGGTTTTAATTACATAAAATTAAAAGACTTTTTCACAAAAAGAATGTCTTTTAAATAAATTTTTATTAATTTTGATTTTTGCGTCATATTTTCCCCTCTATATCCTTCCCTTTCCATCCTCAGAGAGTTATCACAATATTTTTCACGGGAATAAAAAGGGAAAGACTCAGCATAAATGATCACAATATTGAAAAAGTCTGCAAATGTATGTAATGTATCTTACTCAAGGACCTCCCCCTTCTACAAAGGAGTGGGAGTGTATCTTCTCATAGCTCTTCTTGGAAGACATGCTTGTTCTTTACAATTTTGCGTATATATAATATATATAATTATATAATAAAAATATAATATAATTATAATATAATTAAATATATTATAATATAATATAATTAATTATAATATATTATAATTATCATTAAATTATATATAATTATAATTAAAAAATTAAAACTATATTAATATATTATAATAATTTAGAATAATATAAAAACTAAATTATACATTATATAATTATATAATTACAATTAATTATAATTTTGCAGCATTCATTTTTTTGTGGTTATTAATGTTTACTTTGTAGTCATGTATATTTTTTCTTGAGTTGTTTTCACTCTTCATCAATTCATGAAGATATTTCTATTCACTGTTTTAAATATATTTTTCATTTCTTTTAGCATAGTAATAATGTTCCATCATATTTGTGTTGCACAATTTGTTTAGCCATTCCCCAATCAGTTGGGAATCTACTTTGTTTCACATTTTTTGCTAGCTCTGAAAAATGATATGTATTTGTTTTTGTGTGTATAGGGACTTTTTCTGTTTTAGCACTGAGTTATTGTGAAACTTCAGATAAATTGTATTTCCCTCTATGCTTTCTTTTGTGAGATGCCTAAGGAGGATATTTTACTCCCTTCTCTGATGGTTCTGTTAGGGTTAGATAAGTTTAAGTCTGTAAACAGCTTTTAAAGTGATCATGTGCTAGGTGAATGTAATGAGTAATATTGGAAGCAAATTCCCTTTTGTGATCATTTATATAATGTAAAATGTCTTACCAAATTTGAGATCTTCAATAAATGTCAACTATTTCACTTCCATAAACATGGCTAAATTAATAACTAACATTAATATAATGTTTTAAAGTTCACACAGCACTTTATAGCTTTCCATTTGAGACTTGTGATCTGGTGAGGCCATTAATATCAGTGTCATTACAATCCCTTTTTTACAAATGAGAAAATTTAGGCTTGGGGAGGTTAGATGATTTGTCTGTGGTCTAATTTGAATTCATACTTTCTTGACTCTTATGCCTGTGCTCTAATACCTCAAATTGCCTCCTAGGGAAAAGGACTTTGTTTCAATTGGCTAGCAGCAGCTGAACCTTTGGCTCAGATCTTAAGAGCATTGAATTTAGTGCTAGAATTAAAGAACCCCTTCTCTCACACTACAGATGTGACCATTGTAGTCAATCTGTAAGACACCAAATAAAGTTAAGTATGATACAGTGCTCATAAAGTAAAGGAAGAAATAAATAATTGAAGAGATATATTGTGGTCATAACTAGGCTGTACCAGTATTATTAGACCTAGACTTTATGGTAGGGCGTAGTGGTTCATTTTGTATTTTCCTTTCTCTCTCCAGCAGTCATTTCTTGCTGGAATATAAGTTGATCTTTTAATGGTTCACTTCCCTTGGTCACACAAAGGTGACTTGTTAATCTTTCACACTTCTATAATTGTGAACTACTATTATTTTCTGTAAGAGACTTTAGAACTTGGACAGTAATTGTACAGTTCTTGAAAGACATTTTAAGGAGAGGTTATTCACAAGAGAGCAAGAGGAGCAAGTTCAAAGGCTGTCATCTTGGGTTAAACAGTGTTGTGAGACAATGGTTTCATTAAAGTTACAGGTTACAAAATAAACCAAAAAATCAATAGCATTTTCATAGAGCAGTTTTTAAATTCTAAGAGGGAAATTCCATTTAAAGTAACACAAAATTAATAAAAATTGAGTCCTCATGAAACGTTGAACAACATTTCATAGTTTACGGTGAAAAATAAGTTTGATTGTGACTTCATCTTGAAAAATGAAACTAGATATTATGAATATATTTTATAAATATTTAATAAGTATCATTTATGTGACCAACACTAAAGTTGCAAAGAATAACATGAAGAGGTCATTGTCCTCAGGATGTTTATATTCTATCAGATAAGACATCTTATTTTACCTTATGTAAGAAAATTTAGGTTATAATTGCAGTTATACTCTATTAGAAAAAGCAAAGTGAATCAAGTGTGTTAGGGGATGTCATATAATTTTTCCAACAATAACATTTATGCAAAAATATTCAAAGGTTACATACATTTTTTCCCAAGGAGCCTTTCTTAATTTTTAAATTTTTGAATCATTCGACTTTGACAGAGATTTTGGCAGGTTTAGAGGGTTGTGCTGGTGGTGGTAACAGACAATAGAAATTGGTATTAAGTGTAGAAGGATAATTGAGTAGTGTGCTGACTAATATTTACAAGTGGTGGTTACATTCATAGATGTTTTATAATTATGACAGCTTTCACTTTACTAAGCAACCTCTGATGAGGAAGTATCGTATAGAGAGCCAGCTAAGAGTCAGGCAGGCCTTTCCCGTCTCTCTCTATTGACTTTGATCCTGGGAAAAAACATTTGACCTCTTAACACCCCAGGTATCTCTTGAGATAAGTTACAGTAGAATTGCTGTTGTGCATTTGTAGTAAGAAAAATTTGCTTAGTTTAGAGTGCTTTACATCATTGAAATCAGAAGTAGAAACCAAAACAAAAAATAGTCTCCAAATCTGTTAATGAAAAAGATTAAGATAATCAATACTCAAATGATGAGAATCTCCTGTGTAGCGTGTTTCCTACCCTTTTTTCATTTTCTATTCTTCTTTTTTTCATTTAGTGCTTTTTTGAATAAGTTATTTCCTTATATTTGTTTGTGAGCTTTTTTCATTGCATTTCTAGGTGAGTTAAGCTTAGGGTTCCTCTTTATTGGTATAAGTTTCTAAGTACTTTTGTTCAGTGTGGTTTGGAACCACAGTTTGAAAAGTGCTAAACGTGTCACAAGTGGAAAAAGTATTTAAGAAACCCTGCTTTTGTTGAATGATTTCCAGAAATACAGTATTCAGACTTTATCAATTAGTTGATATTTTTCTAGGGAAACCAGTAATTTTCAGATTTTGCTTTAGATCTAAAATGAGTTCTTTTGTAAAGTTTGTGGGAATTGGAAATGTGTTCTTATTTTGTCATTTCTTTATTTTACTTTCTTTTTTCCATTACTTCATTTGTTTTTGTTCTCTTCATATTTTCCTCTGAGAATCCACCAAGTTCAATGATATTCTAAAGTTTTCTACAGTGTCCATTTTCATTAGTCTTAAATTCCTCATGAAGTAATATTATTCCTAATTTTATATTGTTTGAGATCTCTGTCTTACTAATGTGATTCTAAACAATCCTGGAAGTTCTTGCCTTGTGATCATTTTCATTTCTAGAGTGTCATTGTTACAATTTTATTTTTTCCTGAAGATTTTTTCCACCTTTATCCTATTTAATTACAATAATAGGGAGTTTTTGTGTTTACGTATTTCTTTTGTCTTAGTTTCTTTTTTCTTTTTCATTTGGCATATTTGATACTGTTTTTAGGTATTGTAGTTACTTATTCATAATCACTGTTCTTTCTGACTTGGCCTGAAGTTCCACTTCCTAAGGAGTCTCTGGTAATTTTAGGTCCTCTGTGTTCATTCCATGAAGTGCAGGTATTCTGAGCCTATAAGCTTTTGCCATAGTGGATAGTTTGCAATCATGAAATGTACTGTATAATTCCCCAAATGCAGTGCAACATGATTTCTTTCTCTTCATTTCTGGTTTACTTAATTCTCTTTTTCTTTCTCACTCCCTCCCTCCTTCCTTCCCTCCCTCTCACCTCCTTCTGCACTTCCTCCTCCTCTCTGCCCCCACTTTGGTTTCTTATGCTATGGACACTGAATTTTTTTGAGTATGAATGTTTACTCCAATTTAATTCTCATTACTTAGAATTTCACTGAAGAGACTTTAATGTTTTGGAACGCTGTTGTTTCTTCTGGGAAACATGGTATAGAGATTTTATTAGTAGAAAAATTATTTCTTTTGATTTTCATCTAAGACATTTTATACATCCCTTAGAAATAACCTTTATTAAACTTCAATGTCCATGTTTACCTTTGCTTTTACTGAGCCTTGTATGATTTGGATTAATATGTGAACAATACTGTGACTAAGAAAGGCTGTTTTAGCTATTTGTTTGGTTTGGTCTCTAAGAAAAAGATTAACAGTATATAAATGAATTTCTCCAGCTACATATCATTCTCCTCCTTTTATTTTACACATGTGCTGCTTTACATTTATGGAGGAATATATGTAGTTATACTGATTTGGGACATTTCACAATTGTTATCTTATTTCAGTTGGTTCTCACTGAATAAATCCAATCTTTTTACTGTAGGCTAGGATTTTTTTTTCTGTTTATAACACTGTGGTTTTCATGTCCTTGAATATAGTTCTGTATATTGTAGAGCAAAGGTTCGAAAAGTGGCAAATACCAGTATTGGGGATAGTAGGCCAGATAAGTTTGGGAACTTCTGTTGAGTTTGACTTAAATGTTAGACACAGCAAATTCTATTCCTGAATTTCATCACTAAATATATGATTAAAAATCATGATGAAAGCATCATCTTGTCTATTTTACAACTATTGTATATTTTAATTATCTGTGTATTTTGGGCATGTACTTCAAGGTTGGACATTTTCATTATATGCAGACTTAGAATGCTTTAAAATAGTTTGACTTTTGGTTACTTCCTAGTGTACTTTTTGTCTCCATATAATTTAATGTCATTTAACATCTTCTAAAGTACCCATAGGGTGATAGTCTTTAAGATTGCACTTTAGAAAACAAGAGATAAGAGAAAAGTTTCTGGGATGAGGTTTGTGAGATTTTTGTACATAAAAGGGGAAAAATCATGAAGAGTCTTTATAGCTATGGCATTGATTCTAGAAATTCAAAAGCAATGAAAAATTTTTGTTGCCATATTCTTAGGTGATGATAGAGCATATCCTACATTTTCAATTTAGTATTTTAAAATATTATTTTCTTTTTAGTTACTGTCTTCTTTAGTAACAATAAAATGATTACTTTGATTTCTGAATGTCTTGTATTTGTGTGTGTTTTTAAATCTAGAATCAAGATTTCCTTTTGCACACCCCTCTTGGAAATAGTGGATCACAGCAAGAATCAGTAGGAGGAGGGAGAATTACTGTTGGAGCACAGACGGTACCCTCTGCAGATCTCAATAATTCCACACCTTCAGATATAGCATGTAATTGTGAGGCATGTAATGAACGAAGGTGAGAAACATTTGTCATTTTTCTTTGTTTGCTTATCTCCTACAAAGTGGTTCTAGCTCAAAAAAAAGCTGAGATAAACTCATGTATAATCCATCATTGGAAAATAAAATGATGTTAGGTTCATAGGAAGCAAACCATTCTCTGCCTCATTAAAATATCTGGTGGTACCAATATTAAACATGTATCAGTGGACTTAATAAATTGTGGATTTTTGACAGCCGTTTTTAAAATACTGGTGGCAAATATTTATTTAGCTCTTACTGTCTTCCTAGTGGTGATTAAATAATTCACGAAATGTAAGACATAGTCTTTATAAAATATAGTTTTTCCCATAAAGAGTTTAAAAACTAAGCCTTTAATTGATGCTAAAAATGTTAGAAACAGTGGTCAGAAAATGATGAAATCTTACAATAGTCTTTCTTGAGATAGACAGTTTTATAACCTCTTGAAATATTTTTTTTATTTCCTTATTCTTCTTTGTTGATTTAAATTTCCTAATTTTATCCATGACATCAGAAGAGAACTGTTGATTACTGGCCTTCTACTTTAAAAAATTTTTAATGTATTCACATCAATTTGATTAAGCATTTATTATACGTTAAATGCTTTACCAACTAACAGAGGTGTAAGGCAAAAATTAAATGTCTGTCCTTAACAGTCTTAATATGTAGCCTCTTGATTTTCTTTTTTCCATAACTCAGAATTTTTTAACCATTCTTCAAAGTCATTCATTATTAAGGTTTTTAACAAATAGAGAGACAGCTAATTCTGTACTTTGGAGCTTCATTGGGTTCAACTGACAGAAAACACTTTAATGAAATATATTTTCCCACTCCTGTCCTTCAGTATCATAGGAGCTACTGGTAGTATGTTAGTCAGTATGATATAATATATGTTTCATGTGATTCTAATATTTAACAGAGAAATTTCAGCAGAGACTGAACGAGAATCCCAGCAGCTTCAGAATTATTGGTCAGAAGTACGATATATGGTCCGATGTATATATCGTCAAGCTGGGACCCCTTTGGCAGATGACCAAGACCAATCTCTAGTTCCTGATAAAGAGGGCATGAAAGAGCTTGTGGATAGGTATGTATTCTTTCCCTCCATTTTTTTTTTGTCCCACAAAACAAGCTGTTATCTTAATGGCTTCTATCATCCTTGCTTATATCTAAATAAACTAATTCATGTGGTATTCAGCCTAAGAACATGCTATCTCCATTACTACTCCATTCTTGTTGGTCATTTATTAGGGCTAGTCCGTTTTTCACATCGTCTTACATGTAGTAAGTCCTCTGTACTTGTATTAGCACTGAACATTTATTATTCAAAAAACTTTGCCAAAAAGCTATTTCAGAAGTCTTAGACACAAATTCAACTGAAGGCATACATGTGCAGTTTTGTTTAAACCGAATATCCATATATGGTCTTTTACCTAAGTACATATATAGATAGATAGATAGATAGATGAATTTTGAGTAGTGTATTTATTCTGAACAAGGAACTCTATCAAATGATGTAATTATGGTAAATGGCATTTATTATGCATAATTTATTAGGCTATTATGTCTCACCTGTCTCCCTCCAAAATTTTTTTCTCTTCTAAACAATTATAGTTCCTTCATTCAATCTTCATATGGCATGAACTATGGTTTAGAAAAGGAAAGTTTTGTAAGGAGAAAAGTGAAGCATGATGAGTTCACTACTTTTATCTACTATGCAACCTAACATGATGAATATTTTTTATTAAAATAGATAATGATGTAGAGGCAGAAATAATATTAGGTAATAGAACCCTTAATAAATAATATTTCAGATTATTATTATTAGGAACAGGGGACATGAACATATATGATACATGCAAAATAAAGAAAAATTATTCTCTGAGGTGATGCCACTGAGAGCTGGGAAGACCAGGAAAAATTGCCCATGGAGGAAACCAGGGAAATCACGAATCTCTCACTTGGGCTCCAGAGTGAAAACAAACAGAAGGGTTTATATTTTATCCTGTAGTTGATTAGAGGGCCGCTGGAGTTCATTAAGTAGGGGAATAATTTGTTCTAATCTGTACTTAAGGAAAATCACTGTGGCAGCTTTATAGAGGTTGGATTTAAAGAGGGGAGGAACTAGAGGTATGGAGACCATTTTTGAAGCAATAGGTGATAAGTGCCTAAATTAAGTTTGTATCTGTTTGAATAGTGATAAGGAAATGAATGGAAGAGGTGTTAATAGAGGTGGAGACAACAACTGATTGGTTATGGAGTATAGGAGTAAATGAAGAGTTAAAGGCAGTACTGAGGTTATGAACATAGACTGGAAGGACCACAGTGTCCTAGATAGAGGTAGGGGATTTTAGCAGAGGAGTAGATTTTAGGGAGAAAACATTGAATTGTTTTGAACATGGTTCATTTAAAATTTCTATGAAAGATACACATTAAATTAGCCAGTGGAACTTTAGTGGTGGGACTAAGGCTGGACATCAAGATCTGGGAGTTATCTGCATAAAATAAGTAATGCTATGTAAGCTGAAAAGGTCACCAAAAGAGATAATATAGAGAGAAGAAAGGGTAGCAAGGTGGCTCAATGGATATAACACCAGGCCTAAAGTCAAGACAACTTCGCTTCCTAAGTTTAAATCTGACCTCAAATGCTTGTAAGCTTTGTGACCCTACGCAGGTCACTTAACTCTGATGGCAGTTCATCATCTGTAAAATGAGGTGGAAAAGGAAGTGGCAAACCATTCCAGTATCTTTGCTAAGAAAACCACAAATGGGGTCTCGAAGAGTCTACCATGACTGCAACGATTGAACATCAACAACAGAGAAGAAATGAAGACTCTGGACATTAGGGCAGAGCCATTATTGAGGGGTATAGGATAAATGTGATGAGCCACTAAAACAGTCTGAGAAGAAATGGTTAAGACAGGTAGGAGAAATCTAGGAGCAAACTAAAATCTAGAGAAGAATGTTAATCCAGGATCATAACCTAGTCAGCAATGTTGTATATGCAGAGAGATCAAGAATGATAAAGACTGAGAAAAGACTATCAGACTTGGCAAGAAATTATTAATAACTTCAAAAAGAGCAGTTTCAGTTGGATGATGAAGTTTGAAGCCAGGTTGTAAAGGGTTAAGAACTGAATGAGAAGAGAGGAAGTGGAGGCAATGAATGTAGCTTTTTCTAAGACTTGGAGGACAAAAGCTCGAGGAGGTGGTGGGATCTGATGAGTATTTTCAGGATAGGGGATGGTGAGTATAATTGAAACCAGTAAGCAAAGAATTGATAAGGGGAAACAAAAACCTACCTAACAGTTTTATAGCTTTTTAAATTTGCATGTTGCCTTTATCATCTCGTTTGAATAGAAAGAATAGATCGGGAAGGAGCAATCTTTGAGAAGGAAGTGGTAGAGGAAAGGATCAGAGACCTATTAAGAGTGAATGATGGTGTCAACAGATTTTAAGATAAAGAGAAAGGGAAAAGAGAAAGCTTGTGGTGCAGGGCCTCAGTTTTCTTGGTAAATTTGAAATGAGGTCCTCAGTTGAGAAGGTAGGAAAAGGCTTGAGACCTGGTAGGCTTGAGAAGAGAAACAATATCTGTACGTAGTGCAGTAGGGGAAGTTAAACAGATTGTTTTGAGCAGTGAGTGGGCCCAGTTGAAATTAGGCAACATAAACATAATGAACTCAGCTGTGATGTGGGATTTCCTTAGTCTAGAATCAGCATCAGTGGGAGGAGCAATGGAGCAAATTATGAATGGTGACAGAACAAGAGGGCAAGGGACTCAGGAATAGAGAACAGTGTCAAATTGAACTCTACACTGGTTCATGGTTGGGAAGGGAAGAAAGAGAAGTCAGCATTTCTGTCAGTTTGAGAACACACTTGAGGGATAGAGGAATTAGAGACATCCAATAAAGTATAATAGCAGAAAATGGAAACCACTTGGCATGACACATACATGCATACTTAAGTATTTCAATATACTTTCAGAAAATCTATTTCCTGAATTCTCTCCATTCTGCCCAAACTATCTGTTCAGTAATATTACAGTTTCTTCACATTTTAGTTGGCACTTTCACAATTTTCTGTGGCTTAAGCATTTGTCACCTGGTAGCCAGCCATTTGGTGTTGTGCCTTTCCACACTAACTAGCCTGGTTCATTGTTGGTCGTACTTGAAGCTTTTCTGGCTTTCTAAGAACTGCCATGACCTTAAGGCCCAAGATAATAATACGTTTGACGTCCTAGGGTCGCCATCTTACAAATGTGAGACTTTGGAGTGAGAATCAAGTAAAGAACATGTATGTCATCATTTTGCTCCATACTCAGCATTTCACTTTTCTCCTTTCAGTATAAACATCTGGAGGGTTGTGCTTAGAAATGTTGCATGCACAGTCAGATATAGATTACTATGTCAGTAGATTTTGCTGAACTATACTTTCTTTGTTACCAGGGAAGTTAATGAGCATTTATTTAGCATATATTGTATACCAGGCACTAAGCTAAATATTGGGGATGCAAAGAAAGGAAGCTTTTAAAAAGTCTCTGACCTTAAGGAAAATACATTCTAATGAGGGGAGGCTACATTTAAGTACCTAGGTACATAAAAAAGATTCTAAGCATTATGAAAAGGGAGGCATTAACTACTAGAAGGCCCCTTGTAAAAGGTTGGCTTTGAATTGAGTTTTGAAGGAAACCAGAGAAACTAAGGGCTGGAGATGAGGGAGAAAAGTAATCCAGGAATGGGAGTTTATGAAGGGTCAGCAAGACAGCCAACACTAAAGCAGGGAAATGTCAACTGGAATCTTGTGTTTGAGGAGCTACCAGCCAAATTGGAGGGTGCCTGGAGGGGAATAAAATGTAAAAAGACTGGAAAAGTAGGAAGGGACTGGTTATGAAAAGCTTTAAATGCCAAACACGACTAGAAATTTCTGTAATGTAAAAGCCATTAGCACTATTTAAAAAAAAATTATCTATAAACTTCTTTAAATTATTTGTTATTCTTTTTTTCCAATATATTTATTTATTTTTAGTTTTCAGCATTCATTTCCAAAAGATTTTCAGTTCCAAATTTTCTCCCCATCTCTCCCCTCCCAACCCCAAGGTACCCTGCATTCTGATTACCCTTTTCCCCAGTCTGCCCTCCCTTCCCTTATCCCCATCTCCTCTATTTTCTTGTAGAGCAAGAGAGATTTCTGTACCCCATTATCTGTGTCTCTTATTTCACAGTTGCATGTAAAAACAATTTTTAACATTCCTTTTTAAAACTTTGAGTTCCAGCTTCTCTCCCTTCCTCCTTCCCCACCCATCCCCACTGAGAAGGCAAGCAATTCAATATAGGTTACACATGTGTAGTTATGCAAAAGACTTCCATAAAAGTCATGTTGTGAAAGACTAACTGTATTTCCCTCCTTCCTGTCCTGTTCCCCATTTATTCTATTCTCTCTTTTGTCCTTGTCCCTCCCCAAAAGTGTTTACTTCTAATTACTTTCTCCTCCCATTTGCCCTCCCTTCTATCACCCTCCCCACACCCTACTTATCCTCTTCTCCCCTTCTTTCCTGTAGTGTAAGATAGATTTTCATACCAAATTGAGTGTGCATATTTATTATTCCCTCTGTAAGCCAAATGTGATGAGAGTAAGCTTCACTTTTTCCCTCTCACCTCTCCTCTTCCCTCCTCCATTGAAAAAGCTTTTTATTGCCTCGTTTATAAGAGATAATTTGCCCCATCCCTTTCTCCTCCCAATATATTTCTCTTACCCCTTAATTTTATTTTTTTAGATATCATCCCTTCCTCTTCAACTCACCGTGTCCTCTGTCTATATGTATATAATCCTTCCAACTACCCTAATACTGAAAAATGTTTCAAGAGTTACAAATATTGTCTTTCCTTGTAGGAATGTAAATAGTTCAACTTTAGTAAGTTCCTTATAATTTCTCTCACTGTTTACCTTTTCATGCTTCTCTTGTTTCTTGTATTTGAAGGTCAGATTTTCTTTTCAGCTCTGGTCTTTTCATCAAGAATGCTTGAAAGTCCTCTATTTCATTGAATTACCATTTTTTCCACTGAAGTATTATACTCAGTTTTACTGGGTAGGTGATTCTTGGTTTGGACCTAGTTCCTTTGACTTCTGGAATATCACATTAAGGGATCTAATTAGATCCCCCCGTACTATAGAAGCTGCTAGATATTGTGTTATCCTGATTGTATTTCCACAATACTTGAATTGTTTCTTTCTGGCTGCTGGCAATATTTTCTTCTTGACCTGGGAACTCTGGAATTTGGCCACAGTGTTCCTAGGAGTTTCTCTTTTTGGATCTCTTTCAGGAGGTGATGGGTGGATTCCTTGAATACTTATTTTGCCCTCTGGTTCTAGAATATCAGGACAGTCTTCCTTGATAATTTCATGAAAGATGATGTCTAGGCTCTTTTTTTGAACATGGCTTTCAGGTAGTCCCATAATTTTTAAATTGTCTCTTCTGGATCTATTTTCCAGGTCAGTTGTTTTTCCAATGAGATATTTCACATTGTCTGCTAATTTTTCATTCCTTTGGTTTTGTTTTTTAGTTTCTTGATTTTTTTATAAAGTCATTAGCCTCCATCTGCTCCATTCTAATCTTCAAGGAATTATTTTCTTCAGTGAACTTTTGGATCTCCTTTTCCACGTGGCCAATTCTCCTTTTTTAGGGCATTCTTTTCCTCATTGGAGTTTTGGATGTCTTTTGCCATTTGGGTTAGTCTCTTTAGCATTTTTTTGGGTCTCCTTTAGCAAGAAGTTTTTTTTTTTTTTAATGATTTTATTGCATCACTTTCATTTCTCTTCCCAGTTTTTCCTCTACTTCTCTTATTTGATTTTCAAATTCCTTTTTGAGCTCTTCCATGGCCTGAGACCAATTCCTATTTTTCTTGGAGGCTTTGGGTAGAGGAACTCTGACTTCGTTTTCTTTTGTTTGCATATTTTGGTCTTCCTTGTCACCAAAGTTAAGATTTTATATGATTCTTTATCTGGTTTTTGCTCATTTCCCCAGCCATTTACTTAACTTCTGAGCTCTTTGTTAAGGTAGTTCTCTGCTTCCAGTGGGGGTAGGGGGTGTAGTGTTGGCCTCTTGATCCTCCAACAATCTGTAGGCCTAGAGCTCCAGACACAGTGCTTGCAGCTGTTCCTGCTGCTACTGTGGCTGCTGAGGGTTCCTCTGTCCCTCCCCACTCTGCCACCCTGGGGCTAAGGCTGGACCACTCCACTCTCCTGTCTTGGTCCCACAGGTTTTCCCCACTGACCTTCCAATTTATCCTCACCATTTTTGGGTCATGAAGTCTGGAAACTACCACAGGTGTGAGAGATTCAGTCTCCCCAAGGCCTGCTTAGGTCCCCTCTGTGCACTCGTGGCCCTCCCTGGACTGTACTCTGCTCCCAATGTGGCACTATAGACACTTCCCAGCCACCTTCCAAACTATCTTGGGCTGGAGATTTGCTTCACTCCATCATTCTGTGGGGTCTGCAGCTCAAGAATTTGTTTAGGGCCATTTTTTACAGGTATGGCTGGGCTTGGTGGGAGTGCTCTGGAAAGTCCGTGCTGTTTCTCTGTCTTCTTGACCCTGTCCCCTGCCTTCTATCCATTATTCTTTATTAGTGTTATTGCTTATCCTCAAGACTAGGTTGGTGGTGGTAAAGGAGTAGTGTTATGGTGGTAGTAGTAGTAGTAGTAGTAGTGGTAGTAGTAGTAGTAGTAGTGGTAGTAGTAGTTTTTGTAGTAGTTGTACTAGTAGTTGTACTCGTAGTAGTAGCTAGCATTTTATGTAGCACTTTAAGATTTGCAGAGCACGTTAACAAATATCTTGTTTTATTCTCACGCTAACTGGGGGTAAATATTAGTGTTAGAATTATTATTCCCATCTTAGAGGTATAAAAACTAACTTCAGTGATATGCTCAGGGTCACAGACGCGGGATCTGAAGTCAAGTTTGACTTCAGAACTTCCCGACTCCAAGCCCAGTACCCTGTCCCCTGTGTCATGCTCTGTGATAACTAAATATGCATTGCAACAAAAAGTTCAATTTAGTTTTTATTTCATCTTATATCTTCCTCAAAAGTATAGTCCATTTTTTCTACCTTTTCAGCCTGGGGAGGCTAAAGAATATTATTTTCATGATAGTTTTCAACTTGAGTATCATCCTTCATCAGAAATCATGGTAAATTCCAGAAAGTGATAAACATAGAATATTGAATTGAATTGAGTTGGTAAACCTGCATTTAAGTCTTCACTTAGTCATTCCCTGGACAGTTTCCTTATTTGTATAAAGGGAGCAATAATATCTTATTCTTCTACCTTCCTCACGGGTCTATTGTAAGAGCTATATAAACGTGAGTTATTGTTGTAATAACATTATTATTGTTAATGAAAATATACATCTTAAAGGTAAATGTGCTCATTATTTAAGTAGTTTGGAAAAGTGGTAGATTATACTATTTTGGTTTTTAGCTAAGTTAATCACATTAACTAGTTATAAATCACAATTTTTTATATATATTTAGGCTTTGTGAGAGAGACCCCTATCAGCTGTATCAGCGATTGGAACAACAAGCAAGAGAATATGTGTTGGAAATGAAAGTTCGACTCCTCAGACATTTGTCTCTGGGATCTAAAGTTAAAACAACATCAACAATACAAGGCCCACCACAGGCACATCAATTCATCTCCCTTCTTCTTGAGGAATATAGTGCACTCTGTCAGGCAGCACGCACAATCAGCTCTTTCCTTGTCACTCTGGTAAGATTGAAAAAATTGATGAATAACTTAAAATAAAACAACTGGATACTTTTCATATTTTCTTGCAGCAGAATTTCCTTGCTACTTGCAAACTTGATAGGGAGAAAGAAATCTAGTTTATGTTACATATTCATGCAAATACTTAAACCAGTTTCTTTCAAATAGGTAAGAATATATATTCGTTTTGGCCAGTGTTTTGAGTCTCAATCCTTTTTGTTTTTTTCTTTGAATTTTAGTATTCCTTCTGAAATTTGCTTGATAGAAGAGATAAGGGGTGAATGTTCAAGTAATGTTTAATGAAAGTGGAGTTTTGGTTGCCAGATGGTCTCAAGACTTGGATAAAACATGATGAGTGTATGAAATAAGGACAAAATTTGTTTGGGATTGGTCAGTATATGTATTGGTTACCACTTAATTGGAAGACACAATCAGTTCTCTAACTAAAGGCTTATAAATTGAAAATCTCGTTTATTAAGACAGGGAATTGGAATTAAATTCAGTCAAAATAAATATTTCTCTGTTAGAAATTCATATTTTAATCAACTGAAGTTTCGAAGGCAGTCTAATCATACTTTTGAATTTGCAAGGATAAAATAGCGAATAGACTTGAATATCTGCCCCTTTATAACCCCCTTGTCCCTATAGTGTTTATATCTGCAAGTACCCTACACGCAACCTTCCTTCTTTTTTGTTCCAGTTCTTTACACTAACTGCTTCTATCCCAGCTTTCTCCCAATCAAAAATTAACAAAAGTGACAATATCTAGTAAGAACCACTCCCTTCATATACACCCCCTCCTTAAGGTCCTCCCCCTCTGCCACCCCCACTCCCCACACCTACTCGTTATGCTTTGAAGATTGCCTCTAAAGTTTCATGATACTGGTTGAAAAAGGGTTCCAAGGCATCATGCTTAGTACTTCACCTATAAAATCAAGGGATTGTACTAGATGATCTTTAAGGTCCTTCTGGATCTAAATGTGTACTCTTAGCCCAGTCTGGCCACCTCTAAGTTTCATATAAAACCTGAGAAGATCTTGAGTTCCTACCTTGACTTAACCATCTCTTCTCTGTGGCTGCAGTAAAACTGTCATGTTACAAGAATTGGGACTGGTTCCAGGGCTGAAGATGAATGACTATATTATATTTAGCCTTATCCTCACCCTTTGTTTTTTCCTTGCCCCCCTCTCAAACTTCCACCTCTGATATTAATAGAAGGAAAGTATCATTTAATAAAGTGAATGTCAGTACATTTTCAAAGCATTTTATTTCAGAACTGTGAACAAAAATTTTTGGCAGTTTTAACATAGAATTTATGATGTTCTATTAAATTAACATTTATTGGTTCTTTCTCCCCACAAGCAGGAGCAATTATGAATAAAAGTTTGATGAACACTTATTTTAAAATGTTTCATGTCATACAACTGAGAATTTTCCTGAACTTCTTAAAATAATTAGTCTAAGAAGTTTTCATAGTTTGTTACCAAAGGTTTTAAAAGAAAAACTTGTGCAGTTGTGCAGTAAAATATAATCATCTCATAAAAATGAGTAAATCTATATTTAAATATATGTCTATGATAGGTGTCATACCATTGAGAAATTAAATAAATATTGTATAGTATGCCTAACCTTGACAATATTCCAAACTTAGAATTTAACTGTGGTACTGAAGTATGTTCGTGATCACAGCCAGCAGTTAACCTACAAAGGGTAGAGTTGGTGTTAATGGTTTTGTTTTGTCATTTCAGTTGCCTTCATGTCACTTACCTCCCCTCTAGATGTCCTGCCTCCCTGAGAAATCCATATTTATCAGAGGAAGCCTTAGAAATGTAGAGCATGAACAAGAAAAAAAAGCATTTTTATTTTTATTAGTTGAATTCAAACATTTTTCTCCCCAGAAAAATATAATTAATACACCCTGTAATAGTAGAAAACATTTTCATTACTCTTCTGATAAAGATAAAACTGCAGTATTGTTGCTGTCATACCAGCTTATTCTGTGCCCCGGAATAAGTCACTTACCCTCTCTCCCTTCATCACCTTTAGGAGGAAGTGGTAAGAGACCTCTAAGAATCATTATTCTATCACATGATTAGAGGATAAATGATAGCAGTATATAAACTATAAATATGTGGCTAAATATTTCTCTTCGTCTATATAGATGGCAAAAATCTCTATCTCAATAAACAGATCATAATAGTACTTGTGTCACTTTAACATATGATCTCGTGAAGCAGACATTTCTGCCTATGTGTCCTCCATCCAACCCAACATTTCCCAAACCAAATTTATTATTTTTACCCCAACACCTGCTCCTTTCCTTGACCTACCTTCTTGTTAGTGGTACCAGAAACTTTAAAGTTATCTTTGACTCTTCCCTTTCCCCCCACCTCTCATAGCAAATCACTTAGTACTTTTATTTCAACCTCAGAAATATTTTGTGCATCTATATTTATTTCTAACATTGCCACCTCAGACTAGTCCCTTATTATTAGATGCATAGACTCTTGCTATAACCTTCTTATAGGTATTTTCTTTTCTGTTCTCTCTCCAGTTTGTACCTCATACCACTGATAGAATAATCTTTTTCATGTCCTTTTTCTGTTCAAAGATCTTTTGTTGAGCCCTTCTTTATTCACTTCCAAGAGAAGGTAAAACTCTTTTACCTGGCATCCCATTCATTAACAATCTGGTACCACTTTTCCTTTATATTCAGATATCTAGATCCAGTATTCCCCTTCCATGTACTTTACATTCAAGCTGCATTGGACCGTTAGCCAGCTCTCAAACATGCCTTATTCTCAACACTTATGAAATTATTTTAAAATCTAACTCAAAAGTCACTTCCTTTAAGTGAACAGAAAGACATGAACCAAGTAATGAGATTGTCAGTTCTTAAAGTGCCTTTGGGAAATAGGAAATAGTTCAATTTATTGTATAGTTTACATTGTAAGAGATAAGTGAAAGCAGCAGACCTAAGTTGAAATTGAGCCTTTCGCAGATCTTCTTTCTAATACACACACACACACACACACACACACACACGTATGTATGTATATATGTGTATGTATGTGTATATATAATTTATTTTCACTTTACAACATTCACTTCCACAAGATGTCGAATTCCCTATTTTTTCCCCATCTCTCCCCACTCCAGGACATTGTGCACCCCATCCATCCCTTCCTCCAATCTGTCCTCCCTTCTATCATCTCCCTTCTATTTTTTCATTCTTCTGGTTGTGTTTTATAATTTCCTCATTTCTCACAGCTTCCATTTGCTCCATTCTCATTTTTAAGGTATTGTTTTCATCATTGAGCTTTTGGACATCCTTTTCCATTTGAAGGCCTTCTATGCCTCATTGGCTTTTTGGATCTCTTTTGCCATTTGGGTTGGTCTATTTTTAAAGGTATTATTTTCTTCATCATATTTGGGAGACTCCTTTCGCAAACTGCTGACTCATTTTTCCTGATTTTCTTGCATCACTGATTTTTCTTCCCAATTTTTCTTCCTCCTCTCTCACTTGATTTTCAAAATCCTTTTTGAGTTCTTTTATGGCCTGAGACCATTTCATTTTCTGTGGGGAGACTTTGAATGTAGGAGCCTTGACCTTGCTATCTTCCTCCGGTTATATGTTTTGATCTTCCTCATCTGAGAAGGTGGAAGAAAATACCTTTTCACAAAGAAAGTGACCTTCTATAGTCTTATTTTTTTCCCCTTTTGGACATTTTCCCAGCCAGTTTTTGATCTCTTTGTTAAGTAGAAGATATACTACTACAAATTTCAGAGGTTTTTTGCAGCTGTTTTCAGAGATCTGTAAGTTCTCTAGAGACCTGTAAGTTCTCTGTTCCTCCAAAGTGGTATAATCAGGGCAGAGTTGTTTACCCCTCTCCTGATCTGCCCTCTGGTCTGTGAACAACCACAAGTACTCTTTTCTGCCCTGGAACCGCAAGTAGGATTCCTCCTCCACAACCACCACTAGCTCCACTATGCCAGCGCTCCTCTTTACCCCAGGACCACCACTCAGGACTGTGACCCAGACCAACCACTTGATTGCTCCACCATCTGTAGGCCATGAGCTGCAGAAGCAGCCACTGCTGGGTCAGGGCCTGGAGCCAGACCTGTGCCATGCCCGCCTCTCACCTAGGCTAGAGAGCTTTCTCACTGACCTTTGAAGCTGTCTTAGGTGTTTGTGGGTTGAGAGGTCTAGAAATCACCGCAACTGCCAGCAATTCAGCACCTGCTCCAGTCTCATCAGCTTGCAGTAGTTGCTTCTTGTCAGCCTTCCAGATTGTCTTGGGCTGGAAATGTTTCACTTTGTCATTTTGTAGCTTCTGCTGTTCTAGAATTTGTCATTTTTTACAGGTATTTTGAGGGATTTGAAGGCAGAGGTCAAGCAGGTCCTTGTTTCTGCTCTGCCATCTTGGTTCTCCCCTCGCTTCCCCTGTGCCACACAGTATCAGTTTTCTTCATTTCCTTTCATTCTCTTGTACTTCAAATATCTTAAATACCTAACCTGTCAAACTGCTTAGCTGAACAAGCAACATCTGTAAGGGCATTGAGGGAGATAAGTGTTGGAGCTAGGGAAAATATTCGGTAATGAGTTCTAAATACTTCTTTTTCTGCTGCTAATTCACTACAAGTTGGACTTTTAAAACTTCCAGGACTCACACCAGAGAATTTATTTCTAATGGTACAGTTGTTTAAAAAAAAATCTCAAAATATGGATAAATAGGTCATTTTTATTTCATCTGATTGGATTTTGTTCTGATGTATAATTTCATCTGTTAAAAGTTAACTTGAAAATATATGCCCTCTGATGTTGTAATTGTTTTGAGAAAGTTTCCCTAGATGGTTTTGTGAGGTCCTTCTAGTTCTCAGTCTCTGATACTATGAATATTCTACCTGAAAAATTAATTCGTTATGAATTGAAAAAATTAAGTTATGAAAAATTAATCATTTTCATTGGGGGTGTTTGTAACATTTTTTTTGTATCATCGACCCTTTTGACATTGTGATGAACTCCTCAGTTTTGTTTTTAAATGAGTAAAATAAAATACACAGAATTACAAGGAAACTAATTACATTGACATAGTTATCCAAATATTTTTTTAAAAATGTTCTCATGCCCCAGGTTAAGAACCCATGTTCTACCTTTTTATGCCTTCCTAATTTTCCCATTGCAGATTGAGCACCACTGCTAATCCCTTTGGAAGTGATTTATAAAATGGGGGTAATAAAACTTATTCTATACACTTCATAGGATTGTTGTGGTTTAAACATTTTAATAAGGTTGTGAAGAACGTATTTTAATAAGATGCTAAATAAATGAGATGTTAATATTTTTGCCTCTTCCTCCTCTGTCTTCCCTTTGGTATTCTTCTTATGTAGTCTATCACCATATCATCATATCTATTAGTTCTTTTTTTGAGACACCTTTTTTTTTCTCTTTGTTTCTTTTTGCAGCCACCAGCCTAGCCTACTGATGATCTTGCCCTTGGCAACCCTATTAACTAGTCTTACTGCCTGTATGCTTTTACTTCAGACTAATCGTGGACTTAGATAGAGCCTTAGAAGTCAGCTGGTCTAGTCCACACTTGTACAGTAATCTCTATAACATCCTTCTTTTTTTGTAGTAGGCCATCTCATATATTTGCCTTGAAAACACCTATTGGGTCCTGCAAAATCTCCAGGCTAAATATACCCACATCCTTTAATGATTCTTGTATAGGCTAGTTTTCTGCTTTTCACATTTGCTTTTTGATTCAGAGGCCCTGGATTCAAATCCTGACTCACCCTTGTAAACTTGGTTAAGTCAACTTATCTATAAAATGGTTCCATTGATTAGACTGATTTTAAGGTCTCTTCGAATTCTAAAGTATCTGGATCTGTGATCCTTTATTTACAGCTGAAAAAACACTCACCCTATATCAGAGGACCTTTGTTCAGATGTTCCCTCTCTTGCTACCCCTGTGGCTTTGGGCACATCATTTAATTTGCCTAGGTGCTAATTTCCTTATTTTTACAAGGAGGGTGTTAGACTGGTTGGCCTCTGAAATCCCTTGTGGATATAGATCTGTTAGCCTATGAGTTAGGGTGATGGTATTGTGAGTTACATGGAGATGATGGAGGCAAGAGTTGTTTTCAAGGTAAAATCAACATTTAGCAACTTACTACATGTAGGAGCTGAAAAAGAGGGGAAAATCAAATGTGATTACAGTGTTTCAAGCTTAGGTACCTGGGAAAATGTTGATGCCAGTAATTTTTTTAATGTAAAAGTTGAAGGGAGCAACTAATTTGTGGGAAAAGATGATGAGTTCAATCTTGTACATTTGAATTTAGGGGCTGGAAGAAAATTTGGGTAAAAGTGTTTAGTAGGCAGTTAGAAATGCAGATGAATACTGCAGAGGAGTGTATGTCTCTGTGTGTGTGTGTGTGTGTGTGTGTGTCTAGAGGATGTATATAAACACCTTCTCACCACCTAGGGTTGATTACAGAGGCTTGGGGGGGAATATCCACATTTTCCAGGTGTGAGGAGAAAGATAAACAAGGAAAGGAGACTGAGTGCAGTGGTTGGAAATGTAGGAGATGAACCAGGCCCTATGGTACATTAGAAAATGTTGCTACATTTAGAATGAGAGGACCTGTATTTGAGTATGTCTTTTCACCACTGTCCTCGTGAGTCCTTGATCTAGGTCACAGATGTCAAAGGCAGAAAGAGCATCAGAACAGAGAGTGTGATCAGCAGTGTAAAATGCTGCAAAAATGTCAGTGGAGATAAAAAATAGAAAAAGACCTAGATGATTGGGCAGTCTGTTTAGTAACTAGATGAGTGAGAACTGCAGAGTAGTAAGAGAGTTGGAACATCAAGTAAAGATTATTCTTTGTAGCAGTTTAGCAGGGAAGTGTAGGAGAAAGAGGACAATAGTTTGAGTTGGGGAAAAGATCAAGGGAAGGTTTTTGGTTTTCTTGTTTGGAGGTTATGAGAGACCTGGGCATGTTTGTGGATAGAAAGCAGGGCCTGGCAATTTAGGCATTCAGCCTTTGTTTGAAGTAAAGGAGATCTACCTGAGGTAGTCTAGTCTAATTATGGGTAGCTCTAATAGGAAGCTCTTCCTTACATCAGACCCAAATTTACTTCTTTTCAAATTTCTGTAGTCAAGTATTTCTGTATTCCATTGTATCTATGTTCCTAATTTACATTATATCAATTAGAGCTTATACAGATGTAACTTTGTAAGTATTATCATGTCTGACAGCACTCCAATTCCATTGTACAGTCTTCAAAGGGCAGAAGTTTGTTTTTCATTTCTGTTTCAAATCAAGGAGATGGTATCTTGTAATTGAAAGAATACGGTGCTCAGAAGATTAGGATGCAGCCACTTGCTGTGATGTGTAACAGATCCACATTAACCGACTTCGGCGTCGTAATTTATGTCACAAAATTGATTGTGGGGTGTGTGTGTGTTTTCTTCAGAATCCTAACTCTTACTCATGCATTTAATAAGGAGCCAAGATAATCTTAAATCTGTTAGTTGTGTAGTTGCTGGTAAGAGTTTAGTATTAAGCAAAGTTATTTCGTAGAATACTTGATTCATTTCAACCCCAGTATTTTGGAATTTATGATGCTTAAAAAGAAGTAAATTTAAATTACATTGAAGAAAATGTTTGCTAAACCAGTAAACACTTATATTCTTATATTGTTTTTCTCATTATTTTTATACATGATCTCATTTGAACTTTTGAGTGGGTAAAAAAATGTTTGGAGGAAGGATTTATTTAAGCTTCTTAAGAGAAGTAACTCAATTTCAAGCACTGAAAAAGTACATTAGAAGTATCCATTTGTGTATAATCAACATACTCATTGTACGTCATGGTTCTATATTGTTAAAGTAGATGCCCTTAAATACTATTATTATGTAAATATTTGGCTAGTCTAGTTCCAGCTAGTATTTCTACTAGACAGTAATGACACTACATTTTAAGAAATAAGTTCTAGATTGGGGGGAAGGGGAGCCAAGATGGTGGAGTAGAAAGACACATATAACCCTAGCCCCGAAACCACAGCCTGTAAAATATCTGTAAAGAAGAACTCCTAACAAATTATGGAGCAGTGGAAGCCACAGAACAACAGAGTGGAGATTTCTGTCCCAGAGAGACCTGAAAAACTGTCACCAAAGGTCGTCGAGCACCAGACCCAGATCAGAGCCCAGCCCTGCCCTTGGCCACCCGGCACCGATAGGAACAGATCCAAGCAGGCTTCAGGGACAGAATCTCCAGCAGCCACGTAGGTCCCTCCACCCACAGGCCCACAGGTCAGTGAGAGAGACTGTTTGGTGGGCCGAGAGGGGAGTGAGGTATCTCCATAACTCAGGCCCCTTCGGGAGGCAGCAGCGGAAATAGCAGCAGACAGGGGCTCCCAAAGCAGGCAGGATGTTGGATCCATTGTTGAAGGTCGCCATGTAAACCCCCTGAGACAACTGAGCCTTGCATGGCGGCCCTGGCCCCACCTGAGCAGCAGTACTTAATCTCTCACTGAATAGCAGCCCTGCCCCCGTTGAAAGCCCTGAGGCTGGGGAGCAGCATTTGAATCTCAGACCCCAAGCACTAGCTGAGTGGATCTGGAGGTGAGGTGGGTGTGCAGAGGAATCTCAGAAATCAAGTAACTGGCTGGGAAAATACCCAGAAAATGGGAAAAAAATAAAACCATAGAAGGTCACTTTCTTAGTGAACAGATATCTCCTCCTTTCCTTTCTGATGAGGAAGAACAATGCTTACCAACAGGGAAAGACATAGAAGTCAAGGCCTCTGTATCCCAAACATCCAAAATAAATATTCAATGGGCTCAGGCCATGGAAGAGCTCAAAAAGGATTTTGAAAATCAAGTTAGACAGGTGGAGGAAAAACTGGGAAAAGAAATGAGAGAGATGCAAGAAAAGCATGAAAAATGAGTCAGCACCTTGATAAAGGAGACCCAAAAAAATGCTGAAGAAAATAGCACCTTGGAAAATAGGCTAACTCAATTGGCAAAAGAGCTTCAAAAAGCCAATGAGGAGAAGAATGCTTTCAAAAGC
>CM053772.1:226563775-226592788 GCA_028658325.1 Potorous gilbertii
ACACACACACACACACACACACGCAGGTATACACAGACAGAGAGCACAGAGTGAATTGAATAGGATGGGATCATATCTTTAAAAAAAATGAAGTTAAGTGGTGAGAGAGAAATGTATTGGGAGGAGAGGGAGAAATGGAATGGGGCAAATCATCTCTCATAGAAGAGGCAGGCAGGAGATTTTTTAGTGGAGGGAAAAAGAGGGGAGCTGAGAGAAAAACATGAAGTTTACTCTCATCACATTCAAGTATTGTGGAAATACAATCAGGATAACACAAGACCTAGCAGCTTTTACATTAAGGGATCGAAGGGTTTGGAATATGATATTCCAGAAGGAAGGAATAAAATGTACACTCATTTTGGTATGAAAACCTATCTTACAATACAGGAAAGTGGGGGAGAAGGGGATAAGCAGGGTGGGGGGGATGACTGAAGGAAGGGCAATGGGAGGAGGGAGCTATTTGAAGTCAACACTCGGGGAGGAACAGGACCAAAAGAGAGAACAGAAGCAATGGGTAGCAGGAAAGGATGGAGGGAAATATAGTTAGTCTTACATAACATGACTTATGGAAGTCATTTGCAAAACTACACAGATATGGCCTATATTGAATCGCCTGCCTTCCCAACAGAATGGGTGAGGAGGGAGGAATGAGGAGAAGTTGGAACTCAAAAGTTTAAGAACAACAGTCGAGTACTGTTCTTGCTACTAGGAAATAAGAAATTACAGGTAATGGGGAATAGAAAGTTATCTGGCCCTACAGGACATAAGAGAAGAAGGGGACAAGGGAAGGGAGGGATGATAGAAGAGAGGGCAGATTGGTGATAGGGGAAATCAGAATGTTCAGTGTATTGGGGTGGGGGGAGGGGACAAATGGGGAGAAAATTTGGAACCCAAAATTTTGTGAAAATGAATATAAAAAGTTAAAGAAATAAATTTATTTAAAAAAAAGTAGTCAAAGAAACGCTCAAGTATAAGGGAAACAAACATTCTATATGAATTATCAAAAAGTGGCATGAGCTGTCTCAGGACAGCGGGTTCTCTTTCATTAGATATTTTTAAGCAAATCTTCAATGATCCTATGGTAAGGAGGTTATGGTAGTTTAACTGCTCAGCAGAGTGTGTAGAGGGATCAAATTAGTTAAAGTATGAAAATCATTTTTATAAATTAATTATTATTATTCCACTGGTCAGATATAAGTTGAGTCTCTGAGGTATCAACAACTTAACAGCTGTGATATGGCTGTACTTTAGGACTTGGATTTTACCTTAAAGAAGGGTTTCTTAAGTTTTTCTGTGTCACTGACCCCTCTGGCAGTCAGGCAAGCAATAAACATTTTATAGGCACCTGGTCTATGCCAGACACTTTGCTAAGGGCTGGGGGGTACAAAGAAAGGTAAAAGACAGTCCCTGCCCTCGAGGAGCTCACAATCTAACTGGGGAGATAACGTACAAACAACTATATATAAACAAGCTATACATATATATGTATATATATATATATATATATATATATATATATATATATATATATAGACACACACACACACACACACACACACACAGGATTAATAAGAAAATAATCAAGGCAGTAGAATTAAGACAGGATGGACAATATTTCCTGTCCAAAGTGGGACTGTAGCTGGAGTTTGAAGCCAGGAGGTAGAGATGAGGAAGAAGAGCAATGCGAAAAATGTCATGTGAAAATGCCTGGAGTTGGGAGATGGAATATCTTGCTTGAGAAACAGCAAGTGTTGCTGTCAGTGATACCAGATCAAAGAGTACATAGAGGAATGTAAGGTTTAAGAAGACTGGAAAGGCAGGGTGAAGTCTGTGGACTCTCTTCTTAGAATAATGCATAAAATTACATACATAAAATTACAAAGGATAAAACTTATAATGGAATACAACTATAAAAGGTCAAATATTACTTCCTTTCACTCCTGAGGCCTTTAGTTACTGCTACAAAATCATCATGAAAAATGGGAGCGTGTCATAAGTCAGCGGAACTAGTCTCCACCTAAAATGCCCTAGCTCCCATAATTATTCCCTATTGTCCAAACTAAAAGGATAATAGGAGAGGATTTATGTTCTTCAATAGGAGCTCTCTTCTTCCTCTTCATCAGAAGGGCACATTCTGGGATCTAAGTCCCTGTAGTAGGTGTTCATTATTGTATTACATAATTCCAAAGTATCATTTACATTAAGAGTAGAAGTCCTTCAGTATAAACAACTTCAGGACAAAGACAACATTAAAAATAAGCATACTTAAAACCTCTGATGGCAAAAAGTGAAGAGGAATTAAGAAGCTTCTTGATGAGGGTAAAAGATGAGAGTATAAAAGCTGCTTAACAACAAAAAACCCCCCTGAGATTCTAGTAACTGGTCCCATCACCTCCTAACAGACAGAAGAAGAATAGAAGTATCCAACTTTATATTCTTGGGCTCAAAGATCACTACACATGCCAACTGCAACCATGAAATTAAAAGACACTTGCTCCTCAGAAGTAAAGCTACAGCAAATCTGGTCAGCATACTAAAAACCAGAGATATCACCTTGCTGACAAAGGTCTGTAGTCAAATCTATGCTTTCTCCAATAGCAATGCATGACTGTGAGGGTTGGACTTGTAAGAAATGCTGAGCACCACAGAAAGGACACTTTCAAATTGCGGTGCTGAAGAAGCCTTTTGAGAGTCCCTTGACAGCAAGGGGGTCAAATCAGTCAAATGTTTAAGAAATTAATTTATGCTATTCAGTGGAAGGTCAAATACGGAATCTGAAACTTAGACACTGTGGTCATATAATGAGAAGACAGGACTTACTTGAAAAGACCTGATGTTGAGAAAGATTGAAGGCCAAGGGAAAAAGGGACAGAAAAGGATGAAATGGACAGATATTATCATGGAAACAACAAGTATGAATTTGGACACACTGTGAGATAGTGGAGGAAAGAAGGGCCTGGTGTACTATGGTATGTAGGATTATGACGAGTAGGACATGACTAAATGATTGAACAAGAACAATTAAAATCTTATAATACAAAATAAGGAGTTTTTACCTTAAAGTCCCATTTAAGCTTTCTCTTAAAATCCAGACTTTAAGACTAAAAAGATGAATTTTCATCTCAAAGTTTCTCTAACAACTGACAATGTTTATTTAAAGTTCAAGAAATATTCCAGAAACTGGTAACTACTCCCCACATTCAACTTGCCCTCCACCAAGGAAGGCAAGTTTTTTAGAATATTTTTTTAGAAATACAGCTGCTAATATCAAGATAAAGAGTTTCTCTAAAAGCAATCAACCAAAAAATTTTAAAATACAAAAATAATAAAAGTAACCAATCCAATCATATCAAAGAATAAATTTGCAAAAGAAAGTGAAAGAAGGATGAAAGCAATGCTGAATCAATAACTGTTTTTCTTTTTTCCTATTGTCGAGTAAGGGTAATGCATTCACTGGAACACAAGTAAAAAGGGTGTAATTACTTAGTCCAGCGAATTTAACCTTATGGAGGGAGTTGAAGGAAAGAAAGGATAAAGAAGATCTAGTTCTCTTTATTTGGAGGAATCAAAGTACTTCCCAGCATGAACTCAGAAAAGGGTTGGAAAAAAAATAACCAGTTCAAGATTCATATGAATAAGTTTCCTCTAAGACAGAAAGGACTAGAATAGCCTAGTTAATTTCAACCTTCCAGCGCCCAATCCTTGCAGACATCAAAATAGTATTTCTTAAAAAGTTACCTCATATTGATAGTCTTTATGAATTGAGTTCGTTTTCTTTCAAAAGAAACTAGGATTAACACTAATAACCCTTATAGGTTTAACTTAAACTAGAAAAACCAAAGAAAAGAGCAGACATAAAGACCTAGAAAAATAATAAATGGACAAGGGAAAAAATGAGAATAAAAGCTATCTATGAGTAGAAAACTCACAAATGGAGACAATACTAAATCAGTCTCTCATCAGACAAAAGCAATGACCACATCCTGACATTAAAGTTGCAATTCTGAAAGGTGGTAAGTTAAGGCTAACTCTATCCTTCTTTCTTAGAATTAAAGCACTATTAAACTAAAAACAATTCAGTAGTCATCTAATCAAATCCTGTCATTTCGCTCATCAGAATACTGAGATTTAAAGACACCAAGTAACCTGTCAAACTCACAAAGGTAACAAGTGAAAGACCTGGGTTCTTATCCTCAATTCACTGCCAGAGTTCAAGCCTCTTACAACTATCCTCAGCAACCTCTCTAACATAACCATTTATGTCTTTCAAGCATAACAAGAAATAAAAACCTAGCACTTATTTTCACTTCTCTATGGATCTTCCATTTCTTCAAGTACTATTTCCATTTTGTCTCAATTCTTTTTCACTTTGCCCTTACTTTATTTTTCTATTCACTTCTTAAAGAGTTTAGAAGGGTTCAGAGGACTAAGGGACCATAAAAATAATTTAATCCAATCCCTTCATGGATGCTGAAACTGAAACCAGTCAAGTGACTTGCCCAAGGTCCTACAAATAGGAAGTTATTCGGTTTTCACTCTGCCTTTTTTTCATCTCTGGGCCTTTGCACACGCATGGAATGGACTCATCTTTAAAGCCCCATGTCTACAGGACAAAATTCCTCTTTCCTGAAAGGCCCAACTCAGAAGCTTCTCCTTCTCTGATCCTCTCCCAGATGAAAACTGCCATACCTTCTTAAATTTTATCAAAGCATTTTGCCAGTAGTTCTCGCAGGTTCACAGATTTAGGGCTGAAAGGGACCTTAAGAGATCATTTAGTTCAGTTTTCTTTTTCCAAATGAGGAATCTGGGCCCAACGAAGTGAAGTTACCTGTTCAAGGTCACACATAGTAAAAGAAGCACTAAAGATTGCAGAGTACGTCCTTCAATTCCATATTCAACGCGTTTTTCTGCACTACATGCCTATACATCATGCTGATCCATCCCATTCTTCTTTCATCAGGATTATCCTTTCCCACCCCATTCAATTAGCTTGCAAGTTCCAAGAATACATGAACTTATGTCATAAATATCTTTGTAAGCCTGGCATTTACCTACTAACAATTTCCTTAAGGGGTCTGTGGAATTACAAAACATTTTCATTCTAATAATTCAATTGGTGACATTTGATTTCATGAATTACTTTTTAGTGCTTCTCATCCTCACTTAAATAACAATTATGATTCTTCAGCTCACAGCCAAATGTAGTAGTAATTTACTTTCTTGGACAATTTATTATGTAAAACAGATACAAAAAGAGCAAGAAAACAGTTGTGAATATTTATTTTCAAACATACTCCAGAATATTCTTTATTCACCCAGGAACACTCACCATAAGAGATTGTTCCAAGGTAGCATGCCTTTCTTCTTTCTCAACTGTTCTTCGACAGTCTGGACATACCCAAAGTGGAAGATGCAGCATACTATTTGCTTTAGGAGATGTAGAAAGTGCCATTTTGCTAGAATTTTTAATCCCACTCTCTGAAAGTGAGGAATCTTTCCGTTCACTTCTACAAAGAAGACAATGCTCTCCAGTTGTATATGGTGCTCTCTGACCCAAGCCAAAAGTAAATGGAGTCTGAAACAGATTAAAATGGTTTACGTTTTCAACATAAAAAACAAGTTCATCTTTTACCAAAAATTGACATTTTTTTCATCATGCCACGAAGATATTCAAAAGGAATAAAATCTATGCAAATGATTCCTAATTATCTGAGTTATGTACTGTTAATGTTCTCAAGCCTCATAACATGTCAAATCAGTCAAGCCAGTCATAATAACACCTTATTCGGATGGGGGTCTTGAAAATTACTCCATTTCTTTAACCCCTCAAATTTGCTGGTAACAGAACAACATAATAAGGGGAGGAAGCATATGGAGAAACAAACTTGCTGTTTAACAATTCAGGATAACCTCTCTTTTCAGGTAATGCTCATCTTAACGTTTCTATTCTCAAATTGTTCTAAGTTAACTAAACTATACTCCCTTACTCATTCAATGGGAAACTGTCACCATTCCTTATTTCTTCTGGCTCCCCCTGAGCTACTAATTAATGCCTAGTCCCAGACTTTACAAGGAACTGCAACCTAGATAGATTTAAGAGGACTTCAACCTCCCATTGACTGAACCAGTTTTAGGTTTTTAGACTAAGCCAAAGTACTTACTCAATCTATAAAAATGGATCTCAGAATTTTCTTTTAGTATTATTACAACAGTAATTTGCAATGAAATTAAAACAGAGATGGCTATCAACCCTAAGGAGCTATTTAAGTAGATGAGGTAACACAAGAAAGAAAATATGATTTGTGCTTTAAAAAAAAAAAGGGACAACTAATTTAAATCAAAAGGTGAGCACATACATAATACCCCTTAATTAAAATATCACTTCGCACAATCTGACTTATACTTTATCATTTACAGACCTGCAATTTAAAGCAAAGGAGTAAAAATAAAAATCACAAACCTTTAAGACTAAATGAGCTGCAGTACTTAACTTGTACATTATATGCCCACATTAAGAAAAAGACAAAGTATATATCCACCATAATATGCCATCCAAACCTATATATCTCTCATTCAAAGAACATTAAGTATATATACTGTGTTATAAAGGAGACAAGATACAACGAAAAACATTTAAGTCTTCAAGGAACTTATGAATTATGATAATAAATATAGGAAAGGAAGAAAAAGATGAAAAAAGAAGAGGGCTAGATGTTAAAGTTATCAGCATAACTGATATTTACTAGTTGTATGACCCAGAAAGTCACATAACCTCTTCATGACTCTTCTCTTATAGATAAATAGGGGCAGGAACTTGCATTACTTATCTCACAGGATAGTTCATTGTAAAACCTTAAAGTTCTATAAAAATGTGAACTATTATCTATCATCTCATCTTCACTGTCTGATTATAGGAATTATAAACTTCTTGATGGAAGGGACAGAGTTATCTTATTATTTATCAGTTAATTCTCCTCTAGGTGTTAGTACTAAGTGTAAACTTAATAATTAATAAGCACCTGTGGAAAATTATCACATTAAAGCAATTTAGAACTATGAGAGGAAAGCAACTAAAACATTTCTAGGTTTCTGACCTAGAAATTCTATTATGAAATCTATAGCCCAAATGATTCAAAAACAAAAAGGATGCACACATGTGCACGCGCATGTGCACATACACACATTTCTAACAGTGCATTTTTTTATTTTTATTTTTTATTTTATTTATTTATAAATATTCTACAATTCCTTAAAATTCCTTAAATTCCTTAATTTTAAATTCCTTCCTTAAAATTAAGATTTTATCCCCCCACACCTTCCCCCCCACCCCCTCCCTCCCCATGACAGCATACAATTCTGTATAGGTTCAACATATACTTTCCTATTGAGCAGATTTTCACTATAGTGATGCTATGTCGTCGCACTAACAGTGCATTTTTGTAATAAAAAAGAACTGGAAACAAAATGGGTGCCTCTCAATCAATAAAGGAATGAGTACACAAGTTGAGGTACATAAATATAATGGAATATATGACATAAGAAACACAAAATAAGAATATGGAAGGACAAGAAAATTGACCAGAAAAAAATACTCAATGAGTACCACTATTTAAATGAAGCCATCTCTACTCTTCTCTAACTTAGTCCTCATATCAAGTAAATTGCCGTATCTTGGTTGTTGTCTTTTGTTGTCCAAGAGGACCAAAATGACATCATTATGCTAGAGTCAAAGTTCAGTGTGTCTGACTCCAGCTGATCAGATCAATGCAAGCTTGGAATGTTTTACCATAGGTTGGGCACAAATAGTCCACGTTAACATTTGGGGTGGATTTCTAAATTTGTACATCTTGCATTTCTTTTAAGCTACTTCAATTCTGTTTTGTTCAAAAAGCACAGAACCTTCTCTGACGAGGCACACAATGCTGAGTGGTCCTATGCCACTGTTGCCCCTGTCATAAATCAACTGCAAAGTTCTTAAGATCTTGAGAGTATCCTTGTATCACTTCTAACCACATGAACGCTTGCCCTGTATGAGTTCTTCATAAAAGTTTTTTTGGCAAAGCATACATTTTGCATTTGAACAAAGTGGCCAAGCTACTGGAGTTACACTCTGTGAAGGAGAATCTGAATGCTTGGCAGTTTAGTTCGAGAAAGGATCTCAGTGTCTGGTATCTTCACTGCCTTGTACTCTTCAGAATATTCCTAAGACAATTCAAATGGAACCGATTCAGTTTCCTGGCATAGTGCTGATATACTGTCCAGGTTTCACAGGTATACAAAATGAGATCAGCACAATAGGTCTGTAAGACCTTCAGTTTGTTAGTCCACCTATTAGCTTTTCTATCCCATACTTTCCTTTGCAGCCTCTAAAATAGTGAGCTACCTCTGGCAACGCATGCATCAACCTCATTATCAATGTGTACATCCCTGGGAAGTATTCTGTCAAAGGAAGTGAACTTATCCACAGCATTCAAAACTTCTCCATTTGCTGTATCCAATGGTTCCACATATGGATGGTGTGGTGGTGGCTGATGGAGCACCTGTGTTTTCTCAGTGTCAATTGTTAGGCCAAAATTAGCACAAGTAGCAGAGAACTGAGCCATACTTTGTTGCATCTCAGCTTCAGAGGCTGCATTGAGTGCACAACCATCTGCAAACAGAAAATCATGCACCCACACTCCTTCCACTTTGACATCGAGGTCAGTGAAATTGTTCAATTTCAAAAGCCTACAAGCCAAGAACAATCTTGAAATTTCTTTCTCTACAATATATGTCCCACAGATCCCCTTTTTTCCATTCACACAGCCACCACATTAGTTCAATCCTGATTATCTCTTGCCTGGATTAGTAAAACAGCTTTCATCTTTCTGCCTCAAGTTCCTCATCATTCTAACCCATCTTCCATATAGCCAAAGAGATTTTCTTAAAGAGTAAGTCTCACCATATTATGTTCTGGGTCAATAAATTCCTGTGGCTCCCTATCACCTCCAGGATCAAATTCAAAGTTGGACATTTAAAACTTTTTACAACCTGGTGCCTTCCTCCCTTTTCCATCTTCTTATACTGCATCCCCTTTGCATACTCCTTTACCATTCTTCCTAAATGACATTACACCTCCTGTCTCTAAGCCTTAGCACAGGCTATTACTCCACGCCTGGAATGTTTTCCCTCCCAATCTTTTAGAATCCTGGGCTTCCTTAAAGATTTAACTCCAGACTACTCTTTTGATCTGTACTTGTCTGCTACATTCTGATTTCTATATGGTGTCTCCCCCATTAGAATGTATATTCCTGGAGAGCAGAGACTGTTTTTTTCCTATTTCTTTGTATCCCTAGCAATTAATGCTTGTTAAAAAAATAATAAAAACAGAACGATGCAAACTTATACTGACAATCTTAACTACAAATAAGAGTACATGATGGAATATAGCATGTTAAGTTTTGCAGTGTTAGTTTTGCTGAATTTTCTTTTTTTTAATTCTTTGTTACAACAGAAAAGTGAAAGGGGGAAGGATATACTAGCAAACATACCTGTAGTGTGGCTCACACAGGGAGATACCATGGTCCAGATGAGTCATCTACTGGCCCCACCTTAAGTATGACTTTCCCTTGGACTTGAATAAAGAAAGTCTAGGACTCTGAGATTAAGAGCCCTAGAAATATCAGTGTTCCCCACACTACCAGACTAGCATCCACAGCTGATGTAAAAGCTTTGTACATAATAAGCATTTAATAAAAGCTTTCTGGTTCATTCATTCATTAATGAAAATTTATTTTTAAAAGTCATTGTATTATCTTAAAAAAAAAAAAGCGTTTTCCTTTCTCATCTCACCATGAGTACAGAGGGTATATACCAAGGACCAGGGACATAAGACTACAGAATTTTACAACTGGAATTGAAATGTCTGTATCTTTCTCATTCCTAAAATAATTTCATTTAACCTAATCATTTCTGTTTGCTAACATCCTATACCTCTCATCCTCTTCTCATCTGAATTCTTTGAGAAAGGTGTCTACAATGGAATTCTACTCCCTTTCTTCTTATTTTGTAACCCTCGGCAATTTGGCTTCTCACACTCATAGCCATCAAACTCTTATCAAGATCATTAATGACCTTTTTCTCACATTTGTTTATGAGGTTTTATAACTCAGAACACCATCAATTTTCATAAACTATACAGCAACGGCGAAAAACGTCTATTTTCTTTTCTAGTCTCATTTGATAACTGGCAGATGTAGAATATGAAACTTCAAAAGATCCGAGTAAGTCCTTAACTTTGCTATTGCTTATCTTATAGTTAAATTTGCCTTGGTCCAAAAAAGGGTACATAAAGGTTGCTATTTATTACAATTTTGTAGTCTAGTTCTTTCTCTAATTCAAGCAACTTTTCCTTTAAAAATTAAGATGTGATTTAATGTATATACATAAAGTATTGGATATTATTTCATTGCCTATGGTGCCCCCAAACATAATAAAACTTCTCTGTACTATCTCTTTTAACTATATCTATTTTTAATGTTGCTTTCTCTGAGACCATGACAGCTCTTTTTACTTTTCTCAGCTCACCTGAAACATTATTTTAAATGTATATGAATCTTTGTTTCAAATTTATTTCTTGAAAAAACATATTGTAGGATTGTTTTCTAATCCAATGTTTTATCTTTGCATTTTACAGAGTTCTCATAAATGTTCAAAATGATGATTCATTCTATTTCTTTCAAACATTTTTCTCCTCTTTGATCCCTCTCTGCATTCTCTCTTTGCAGAGAAGATAGTGAAAGATAAAAAATATTATCAACACTAGTGGCATATAATGGAAGAAATCTGTTTCCACTCCACTTTCTCACCTTGCTCTCTAACCAATCAATTATTAGCTCTCTTTTTTGTTATTTTTAACTTTCCCTATATAATTCACCTTACAGGGCATACCCAACCATACCTCTTAAGCAATCATCTCTCCCAATTGTGTGTGAACCCACACTAGATGGGAAGTTTATAAAATTCTTTTTCTCAGTTCAAATAATGTCAGGTTCATATGATGCTAGTTCCCCATCTTCCTTCCATTATTTGTATACACTTCTCATATAACTCAACTGTGAGAAACAATTATCCTTCCCTCTTTTCTTCCAATACTCCTTTGTTCACCACATTTTTTCCTTCTCTTAACACCATCCAAATACTACAAAAACACTGCCCATCTGTTAGTCTTATTTAATTCCCTCTATAACTCTTGAAAAATCATTAGGATTTTACTACAAGAAATGACAAAGCAGAATAACTTCCAAAAAACTTGGGAAGACTTATATGAATTGATGCAAATTGAACAGAACAAGCAGAACATTGTATACAGTAAAAGTAATATAAGGATAGTCAACTGTGAAAGATTTAGCTACTCTGATCAAGGAAATGGTGTGAGAAAATTCCAAAGGACCCATGATAAAAAGTGTTATCTGGAGAACTCAAGAACTGAGTGGAGATTAAAGCATTTTTTTTTCATTTTCTTTGTTTCCTGACTCATATTACTTGCTTGTGGGTTTCTTTTTTTGGAGGGGGATGGGAGAACATAGCTAATAAGAAAATAAATTTTTTTTAAAAAATGAAACAAATCATTAAGATTTTAAAGGGATTCTTGTTTCTCTTCTTTTCCTTTTACAGTGTGAACATTTCACATTATTTGGCCCCTTTCTATTGCTCAAATGTATTTGTTCTTTTAGATTTCATGATTCCTGTGTTATCATTTCTAGGTATCTACTCAGTTTTGGTATTTTGGTACAGAATGCTTGACACTCTGCTATCCCATGATAGGTCTATTCCTCACTCTCCAACCTGCTGCCACGGTTATATTTTAGCATGGAAGCTAAATGATTTTTTATCGTAATGCTCTATCTTCTTTTGGAATAAGACATTCATAGATCTTTGCTCCTTTATGTCAAGAGCTGCCAGATATTGTGTATCATGACTGTGACTTCTAACTACTCAAATGCTTTCTGGATACTTGCAGTATTTTTTTTTCCAAGTGATCTGGAACCTCTGAAATTTGGGCATGACATTACTGGGTGTTTCTTTCAGTAAGTGATTGGTAGAATGGTTCAATTTTCACTTGGCCGGGTAGTTTTCTTTCTGAGCATCTCTTGAATATATTTTTTTCCCTCAAATATGGCATCTAGGGGGAGTAGAGAATTTGGTCATGATTTTCTAGAAACCAGCTTGTGAAATTATTTCTCCTTGACCTATTTTTGCAGGTCAGTTGTTTAATTAGTGAATATCTTGCAGCATTTTCTATTTTTTTTTCTGATCTTCAAATTTTGTTCTAATACTCATAAATTTTGCTTCATTTCTTCTTAGTGCTCATAGCACTTGCTATGAATCCATTGTTCACCCCACCCCAGGTACTGCTTACAGTTATAATGGAGCTTATTTTCTTCTCCTGGATTATATTTTTACTATTTCTTCTTGTTATTTATATCTTTACTTATATATCCTTAGTTTTTGATTTGGGACATGGCACCAGGGTTAAACTTTAAACCTTATAATATCCCTATAAATGAGATGGTCAGGCTTTGAATGTTCCTGATTGAGTTTTCCAAGGTTCTTGCCTCTGGGTTCTACTTTCCCTGACCTATACATGTTGTAGTCTTCCAGCTCCTTGCTTCTACCGTCTTCTAACCCTCAAAATATTTTTTCAGACAACTTCTGTTCTGTTTACCCATACTCATACTGATTTCTATCACAAGATCCCTCTTGTCCAGTATCTACAACATTTGACTATTTTTTTGTGCAATCCTGGACCAAATGAAGGACCTTATTGTTGTTTTCTTCCTCTATATATTTTTTCAATTATTTTGTTTTCAGTGTTCTCCAATCGCTTCCATATATCTTAGATTTCCCCTCCTTCCCAACTACTTCCCTGAAATAGCATGCAATCTCATATAGGTTCTACATATACATTCCTATTAAATACATTTTCACCTTAGTAATGTTGCATAAAAGAATTAAAATGAATGGGAGAAACCAGAAAAAACAAAACAAAATACAAGAGAAAATGGTCTGCTTCATTCTGTAATCCAATTCCACAGTTCTTTCTCCAGATGTTGATGGCATTCCGCCTCAAAAGTCCATTGCAAATTTTTTAGGTCCTTGCACTGCTATGAAGGACTGGGTCGACCAGAAAAATTCCTCACACACTGTGGTTGTTGCTGTGTAGAAAGTTCCCCCGGTTCTGCTCCTTTCACTCAGCATCAAATCATGTAAGTCCTTCCAGGCCTCTCTGAAGTGTTTCCGTTCAGTATTTCTTATAGCGCAGTAATATTCCATTACATTCATGTACCAAAACTTGTCTAGTCATTCCCCACTTGATTAGTAACTCTTGATAATCCAGTTTCTGGCCACTACCAACAGTGCTGCTATAAATATTTTTGTACATGTGGGACCCTTTCCCAGTTTTATAATTTCTTGGGGATATAGTCCTAGAAGTAATATTGCTGAGTCAAAGAGTATGCACATTTTTGGATTCCTTTTAGCATAGTTCCCAAATGCTCTCCAAAAATGGTTGGATCAGCTTACAGCTTCAGCAATACTGAATTAATGTTGCAACTCTCACATATCTTCTCCAACATTTATCATTTTCCTATTTGTCATGTTAGCCAATCTGATAGGTATGATATGGTACCACAGAGCTGTTTTGATTTACATCTCTCTAATCAAAAGTGATCTACAGCATTTTTCAAATATGACTATAGATAGCTTTAATTTCTTCCTCTGAAAACTGCCTGTTCATATCATTTGATCATTTATCAGTTGGGGAATGACTTGTATTCTTGTACATTTGACGCAGTTCTCTATATATTTTGGAAATGAAGCCTTTATTAAAGACACTAGTTACAAAAATTCTTGCCCAGTTTTTGCTTCCCTCCTCATCTTGATTGCATTGAGTTTGTGCAAAAACTTTTCAATTTAATGTAATCAAAACTATCCATTTCACACTTCATAATGTTCTCTACCTCTTTTTGGTCAAAAATTTCTCCATTCTCCATAAATCTGACAAATACATTATTCCTTGCTCCCCTAAATTGCTATAGCACCAATCTTTATACCTAGATCATATATCTACTTGGATTTTATTCTTATATACGGTGTCAGATATTGGTCTATGCCCAGTTTCCTTCACACTGTTATCCAGTGTTGCCAGCAATTTTTGTCGAACAGTGAGTTCTTATCCCAGAAGTTAGGGTCATTCAAGTTATTAAACAATAGATTGCTATATTCATTGACTACTATGTCTTGAGTACCTAACCTATTCCACTGGTCTACATCTCTGTTTCTTAGCCAGTACCAAGTGGTTTTGATGATTACTGCTTTATAATACAATTTGAGATCTGGTAGGGCTAAGCTACCTTTCTAGCATTTCTTTTCATTAGTTCCTTTGATATTCTGGACCTTTTGTTCTTCCAGATGAATTTTGATATTATTTTTTTCTAGCTCCATAAAATAATTATCTGGTTGGTATGATGATTATTTGAATGGTATGGCACTGAAAAAGTAAATTAATCTAGGTAGAATTGTCATTTTTATTATATTAGCTCTGCCTACTCAGAAGCAACTGATGTTTTTCCACTTACTTAGAGCTGACTTTATTTGTGGGAAAAGTGTTTTGTAATTGTGTTCATATACTCCTTGGGTTTGTTTTGGCAGGTAGACACCCAGATACTTTATACTGTCTACTACACATGGAATTTCTCTTTTTATCTCTTGCTGTTGGGCTTTCTTGGTCATATAAAGAAATAGTGATGATTTATGTGGGTTTATTTTGTAATCTGCAACTTTGCCAAAGTTGTTCATTATTTCAAGTAGTTTTTTACTTGATTCTCTGGGATTCTTTAAGTATATCATCATATCATCTGCAAAGGGTGATAACTTAGTTTCTTCTTTGCCTATTCTACATTCCTTCAATTTATTTTTCTTTTCTTACTGCTACAGCTAACATTTCTAATACCATACTGAGTAACAGTGGTAATAATGGACATCCTTGTTTCATCCCTGATCTTACTGGAAATGCATCCAGCTTGTCCCCATTGCATATAATGCTTGTTTTATGAAAAGTTCTATTTATTCCTATGCTCTCCAGTGTTTTCAACAGAAACGGGTGTTGTATTTTGTTAAAAGCTTTTTCTGCATCTATTGAGATAATCATATGATTTCTGTTAGTTTTGTTGTTATGATCAAAAATATTAGTTTTTGTAATATTGAACCAGTCCTGCATTCCTGGTATAAATCTATAAGTTGCTATATTCTTTTTGCTAATATCTTATTCAAAATTTTTGCATCTATATTCATTAGAGAAATTGGTCTATAATTTTCTTTCTCTGTTTTGGCTCTTCCTGATTTAGGTATCAGAACCATATCTGTATCATAAAAAGAATTTGGTAGGGCTCTTTCTCACCCAATTTCGCCAAATAGTCTATATAGTATTGGAACTAACTCTTTTTAAAATATTTTATAGAATTCACTTGTAAATCCATCTGGCCCTGGAGATTTTTTTTCCTAGGGAGTTAACTGATGGTGTGTTCAATTTCTTTTTCTGAAATGGGATTATTTAAGCATTCAACTTCCTCTTCTGTTAATGTGTGCTATTTATATTTTTTAAAATAACCATTCATCTCATTTAGATCATTGAATTTATGGGCATACAGTTGGGAAAGTAATTTCTAATTATTGTTTTAATTTAGTCCTCATTGCAGGTGAGTTCACCCTTTTCATTTTTCATATTGGTAATTTGGTTTTCTATTTTTTAATCAAATTGATCAAAGGCTTATCAAAGTTATTGGATTTTTTTTCATAAAACCAGCTTAGTTTTATTTATTAGTTCAACAGTTTTCTTACTTTCAATTTTATTAATCTCTCTTTTGGTTTTCAGTGTTTCTAATTTGGTGTTTACTTGGGGATTTTCTTTTGTTCTTTTTCTAGCATTTTCAGCTGCATGCTCTTCAGTGATCTCCTCTTTCTCTATTTTATTCATGTAGGCATTCAAAGATATAAAACTTCACCTAAGAACTGCTTTTGTAGTATTCCATAAGATTTGGTAGATTGTCTCATTGTTGTCATTCTCTTGAATGAAGTTGATTATTTCTATGATTTGTTATTTAACCCATTCATTCTTTAGAACTATTTAGTTTCCAGTGATTTTTTGGTTTATCTTTTCATGGCCTTTTATTACATACTTTATTGCACTATGTTCTGAGAAGGATGCATTGACTCTCTCTGCCTTTCTGCACTGGATTGTGAGGTTTTTAAGCCCTAGTACATGGTCAATTTTTGGTTTTGTGCTATGTACCACTGAGAAAAAGGTATAATCCTTTCTATCTCCAATCAATTTTCTCCAGAGATCTATGGTAACTGCCTTTTGCAGAGTTCTATTCACCTCCTTCACTTCTTTCTTGTTTATTTTGAGGTTAGATTTATCAAGTTCAGAGAAGGGGAGGCTGAGGTCCCCTGCTAGTATAGTTTTGCTGTCTATTTTTTCCCGTAACTCCCTTAACTTCTCCTCTAAGAATTTGGATGCTATACCATTTGGAGCATATATGTTTAGTAATAATATTGCTTCACTGTCTATGCCCTTTAGCAGAATATAGTGTCCTTTCTTATCTCTTCTGATTAAATCTATTTCTGCTTTTGCTTTGTCTGAGATTGAATTGCCACCCCTGCTTTTTTTAAATCAGCTGAAGCACAACATATTCTGCTCCAACCTTTTACCTTTCCCCGGTGTGCATTCCCCACCTCCCCAACCCAACCCATTTCAAATGTGTTTCTTGTAAACAACACACTGTTGGATTATTGATTTTAATTCATTCTGCTATCTGCCTCCGTTTTATGGAAGCGTTCATCCCATTCACGTTCAGTTATGATTACTATCTGTGTCTTTCCCTCCATTTATGTTTTTAGTTCTCCCGTCTCCTCCACAATAGTTTTAATTTTTAACCACCACCTCCCTCAGTCTTCCCTCCATTCTTTCAGGCCCACTTCCTTTTACTCCCCTTTTTCCCTTACTAACTACTTCCTCCCTTGCTTTTAGCCTCCCCTCTCTTTTCTTTCCCCTCCTACTGACTATAGAGCTAGTTAGGTTTTTATATTTAACTGAGTCTGTTGTTCTCTCCTTGAACCAAATCAGATGAGAGTAAATCTCAAACAATGCTTGTCTCCCTCCCCTCTTTCCCTCTACAGTAATACATTTTTGTGCTTCTTCCTGTGACATAATTTACCTTTTTCTGCCTCCTCCTTTTCACATCTCTCCGCACCCTTAAATCACCTTTTTATCATCACATCATTTACTTTATACCTGCTCCCTCTATCTATGTATATCCCTTTTATATAGCATAATAAACATACAATTCTCAAGATTAACAAGTATCATCTTCCCTTGTAGGGATGTAAACAGTTTTGCCCCTATTGAATAACAAGGTTTTTTTCCCCCTGTTTACCTTTTCATACCTCTCTTCAGATCTGTGCTTGAAGATCAAATTTCTATTCAGCTCTGGTCTTTTCAACAGGAAGGCCTGGAAATCCCTTATTTCACTGAATATTCAACCTCCTTGTCTGAAATATTATGCTCAAATTTGCTGGGTGATTGATCCTTGTAGTCCCAGCTCCTTTGCCTTACGGAATATCATTCCAATCTCTTCGATCTTTTAATGTAAAAGCTGCAAAGTCCTCTGTGATCCTGACTGTAGCTCCTTGATATTTGAATTGTTTCTTTCTGGCTGCCTGCAGTATTTTCTCCTTCATTTGTTAGTTCTGGAATTTGGTAATGCTATTCCTTGATGTTTTTAGTTTGGGATCCCTTTCAGGAGGTCAACGGTGGATTCTTCTGATGACTATTTGGCCCCCTGGATCTAGAACTTCTGGGCAGTGTTCCTTGATGATTTCTTGGAAGATATTGTCTAAGGCTTTTTTTTTTCCATGGCTTTCTGGTACACCAATAACTCTTAGATTTTTCTCATTCTTTAGATTCTGTATGACTGATTTTTGATGTCTCCTAAAGTCATTAGCTTCTACTTGCCCAATTCTAATTTTTATCAAATTGTTTTCTTCAGTTAACTTTTGCATCTCTTTTTTCATCTGTCCAATTGTTCCTTTAAAGGAGTTATTTTCTCCAGTTAGCTTTTTTACTTCCTTTTCCATTTGTCCAATTTTCCTTTTAAATTCTTCCGATTTCTTTTTTCATATTTTTAAAATCACTGGCTAGTTTTTCTTCAATTTCTTGAAGTTGGCTTTTAAAATCCTTCTTGAGCTCTTCCAAGAATGCTCCTTGGCCTTGAGACCACTTCATAGTCTCTTCTGAAGTTTCAGATGACAGTACAGTCTCAATGTTAACCTCTCTGGTACTTGTGTTTTGGTCCTTGTCCCCACAGAAAGATTCTATGGTCTTATCTTTTCTGGTTTGTTTCTTGCTCATGATAATTGCCGTTTTCCTGGCTTTTAAAGTGGATCTCTGCTTCTGGGGAGAAGAGATCTGTCCTACCTTTCTTGTGTTTAGAACTTGAGGTTTTGTGTATTGTAGCCTCTGGTTCTTTCAACCAGAGGCTAGAATACTGTAGCTTATCTGCTGCTGAGGAGACTGATGTGCCAAATCAGAGGAAACGTGAAGTCCAAGTTTCCCCAGAGTTACCCTTGAGCTAGCTGTGGTCTGGCCGTAGGAGGTCTTCTCCCCTGAGCACAGGCAAGCTCCGTGGTTGGTGAACTAGTATTTGCGCTAGTGTCTCCCTATTCCTGTTTGGGGTCCTGGTGTTGGCAGTTGCAGGCTCCATTCCCCTGAGGCTCAGGGTCTCCTATAGTTTTGCTGAGGTGGGGTTGTCTAAGACAATTCCTGACAGGTACTGGTCCTCTTCAGCCACAATCAGAGGAACCCCCCCTTTGCAATTTTTCTAGCCTCACAGGCTACGAGACTGTTTACCCCTTCAGCTGATCCCACTGATACAGGTTTTTTTCTGGGAAAACATTCTATGAGATTTTTAAGGTCAACAAGGGGAAGAAAAGAGTATTTACTGATCACTCTGCCATCCTGGCTCCCAGAAATTCAAGTAGTGACTTACAGACCTTTAATCTGCAGGCTGATAGTCTCAGGAGCGGTTGCTGCAGTTACCTGGGGCTCTGCGGCTCTCTCTTGCCCAGTTCCACCAAACTCCCGTCCTGGGCTGATAAGCCTGAGATTCTGCAGTGTGGCCAATGCCTCAGTCTGTGCATTGTGCACTCCTCCAGCCCTGTTTAACAGATCCTTCCTGTTGACCTTCCAGTCTGTCCTGGGTTGGAAATCTACCACAATGTGTCTCCTGTTGGATTCTACCCCTCCAAAATCTGTTCAGATTCTCTTTTTAAAGGTATCTGAAGGAGTCTGTGTTAGAGCGTAGGTGAGTAGTTGCTCCCACTCTGCTATCTTGGCTCCGGCCCTCCTCATATTTTCTTGGTGACTATTCAATCTAGTGTTCTTTCTAGATTAGTACTCTGGATCTAGAATAAAAGTAGTAAAGGTAGGCTCCTCCTTCACGATGCCATCTGAATATGAAAACCTATTCAACTCTTAGCAATTCATTTCATTCCCTGCAATGAATACTCTAAAACATATCCCTTCACCTCAAGCCCTAATCCCTAATGCTGCAAAGCACTGAGTATCCCTCTTTATTGAGAACACACAACTGGAACCCCCTTAATTCCCCTCTTCCATTCTTCCAAATATCTCAGCTTTATGATTTAGTCTTCTCTCCTTCCTCAGACTGCAGAAGAAATGATTGACTAATATCCTACTTGGGATAATCCCACAAAATGTGTTCCAGATCCCATTCCCTTTTGATTCCTCCAAGATTCTGGTACAGCAATCATCCCTACTCTCTGATATCTTCAGTCTCACATTTTCTACTAAGTTTTTCCCACTTAGCAACTAGGTCTGCCTGATATGAAAACAAAACAAAACCAAAAACACTTTCCTTGCACCTTCTACTCCCATCCAGGTACCATCTTATTTTTACTGTCCTTCAACTACAAGACTCTTAAGAAAGTTATTAAACACTTGGATTCCCCTTGAAATCCGGATTTTTCCTACCTACTACTCTAGGTCAAAGGTCATCAACAACCTGTTTTATCAGCAAATCTAACGGCCTTTGTTATTCTCCTTAATCTTTCATAGTACATAATAAATTAACCACTCCCCTCTAGATACTGTGTTCACATTCACTTTCAGAGGTATCTTTCATTGAATTTTCCTATCTTTCAGCATTCTGCATTTTGTCATTAGGAGGCAGTATGGCATGGTTGAAAACACTAAGCTTGTGGCAGGAAGACTTAAGTTCTACTTCTACTTAGAGCCGTGCAACTCGGGGAAAGTTACTTTACACTCTTCTGAATTTTGGTTTTTTATTTACCTGTACAAGGAGAATGATACCTCTAATGCAACAGAGAGTTGTGAAGCTCTAAATAAAAACAATTAAAGAGGCAGAGAGTATTAGTGTTGGAATTGGGAGTCAGAAAGATCCGAATTCAAAACTTCTCTCAAACAGTTATGATATGACCCTGGACAAGAAATTCTCTATTCCCGTCATCTTTAAAACAAGGGATTGTTTAAAATCTATTTCATATTCTGTTAGTTTGGGTGTGATTTATTTATATTTATTTTATTATTATATTTACATATATGTACAAATAATCTTCCATTTCTTTTTCCATTTTCAGTTCCACTGGCACAGAATTATGTATTATAGGTTCTAATAGTTATTTTAGTTCTTCCATTTTTGTGATTTTTACCTTGTTCATTTTAATAATTTTTCTGTCTTTTGGATCAAGTTAGCTAAAAGTTCATTCATTTTTAAAAAGTATGTTCTATTTATTAATCCTTTCTTTTTCCATTTTGTTAATGTACAATAGTAGAGATTTTTTTTTTCCCTAAATGACTGCTTTATCCACATCTCAATAATTTAGGTGCATTGTCTTACTGTTATCATTCTCTTTCACAAAGATTTTTTTATTCTTGCAATTTATTATTTGAGCTACTCTTTGTTTAGATTGTCACTGGTAAGTCAAAGTTTAGGTCAACATCTTTACCTTTTACTTCTAATATAGTGATGTAATCTAATAAATGAAGCTTAATATTTCTGCTTTTTTAAATCTGTTTATAATTTTTCTATCCCAGGATATCTGTTTTTGATAAGGTAACACCTGGTGCTCAGAAAAATGGGTATTCTTGAATGTTTCTATTAAGATGCCTTAAGTCTTTAAGTTCTTAATGTTCTAATTTTTCAATTTTACATCATTTTTAAAATTCATCTTTTTTAGATTTGTCCAACCAAGGGAGTAACATGAAAGGCTGTAATAATTTTTGTTATCATCTATTTGTCTAATTCAGGCAACTTTTCCTTTACGAATTGAAATGCCATGCTATTTAGGACATATATGTTAAGGGTTAATACTAGCTCATTGTCAAAGTTCCTTTAAGAACAATGTAGCTTCCCTGTTTATCTTTCTTGATGGCATGAATTTTAGTTTTATTTCTTTTGCATTTTTGATCCACTCTCTTTTAAGCTAATACTTGCAAGTCTATTCCCATAGGCTCAACTCAAATACACACTCTTGTTTCCTTAGTTCTCAAATCCCAAGTTTTCTGAACTTAATTAAACTTAATTTTCTTTCCTTTCTTATTCATCCACTTCTTCTCTTTTGTCTTTCTCATTCCCTCACAGTTAATAAGTTAAAAATCTTTCTCTTCTTTGTCCCCCCTAAAATCTTGTTCAAACTTTCTTTTACTGTACCCTCCCAAAAAACTTTTATCTTGTCTTTACAGCTCTTTTCTCCAGTCTACATAGTCCTATGCCTTCCAATGCTAATTTTCTATTTGCCTGCCACTTGTCCTATACTGCTGACTACAAAAACCACTATTCCTTCATTATTCACCTAGAGAAAAGGTAGGAATGCATTACTCTCCCCTCATCTGCTTTTTCATTCCTCAATCATGTAACTTCCCACTTTGAAGAACTGCCACTGCTACAAGAAATATAATTGTTTTAAATCAATCCAATCATTTTGGAAAGTAGTTTGAAACTATGACCAAAAAGTTAATAAGCTATGTACCTATTGACCCAGAGATGCAAGTTCTAGTCCTCCCCAAGGATATCAAAGAAAGGTGAAAAAGATCCATATGCACAAAAATATGCATAGCAATTCTCACTGAAGATGTAAAGAACTGAAAACTAAGGTGTCAGTAGGGATATACTGAAGGGCTATATGGATGTATATGGATCCTATTGTGGTATAAGAAATAAGGAAAAGAGGCAGTTTCAGAGAAACCTAGGGAAAATGCTATGAAATTATGCAGAGTGAACAGAATTGGGAAAAATAATTATATAGTAACAATAATGGTATAAAAATAAACTATGAAATATTTAAGAACTCTGATCATTCAAGATTCATGTGGAATTCACAATCCCAAACATCAGATAATGAAAGCATGCTACTTACCTTCTGATAGAGAGATGGTAGACTCAGGGTGCAGAATGAAAACCTATTTTTTTTTTTTTTTGGCATGGACAATGTGGGAATTGTTTTGCTTTATTACTTTTTTTCTTTTTTTTAAGGTTTTGCTTTTTTTGGGGGGGGTAGAAAGCAATGATAAGGAGAGAAAATAAATGCTTTTTAACTAAAAAACAAAACAAAACACACTGACTGAATGGATCAGGGATTTGGTACACAGAATACTAACTCAACAATTTTGCCTTTCTTTCTCCTGATTAGGAGAATCCCCTTCAATCTTTTCAGCCCTTTGGCTACTTGCGTTTCTTGATGAACTTTCTGCTTCTTCTCTTTTATTCCAGACACCAGCCTCTCTTCTTAAACAAGAAACTATAAACATGAGATAATACAGTTCATTGTATATTCTTTTTCTTGTTCATTCTTATTTGCTTTCTTTCTATTTTTCTTATTTGGGCTGTTGGAAAATTGATTAATCTTTCTATACACACATCCATATCTTCCAATGGTTCTTTTGTTAAAATTTCTTTTTTTTTTCCTTATGAAAGTCAAGGTTTGTAGGATATGCTACTTCATATTGTAGAATGGTCTTCTTTACTTTTCTGGGAATATACTATTCCATTTTCTCTCAATTTTTCATAAATGTAACAAACTGTTATTCAAACGGCTTTTTCTACTTATTGGTACATCTTCTTCCTGGATGTGCAGAGAATTTGCTATTTAAATTGTCCAATTTAACCACCAAGAATAATGGAATTTGAACTATGCTTATGTGTTTGTTTTTTCCCCCTTAGAGAATGAAAACCTGTGAATTCTCTTAATGACTGCTTTGTTATCTATATTAAAAATCTTAGGAAAATTTATTATGCTATTTCTGGAAGTATAGCATTATTTATGTGATGTAGTATCTGTTATAGGGGCAGCTAGTAGTTCAGTGGCTAGAGTGCTGGACCCGGAGCAAGGAAGATTTACCTTCGTGAGTTCAAATCTGGCTTCAGATACTTACTAGCTGTGTGACCCTGGGCAAGTCACTTCACCCTGTTTACCTCAGTTTCCACATCTGTACAATGAACTGGAGAAAGAAATGGAAAAGCACTCCAGTATTTTTGCCAAGAAAACCCTAAATGAGGTCACAAAGGGTCAGATACAATTGAATGGAAAGGAAGAATATGCTTTTATACCACTACCATGTATCAGGGACTGGGGAAAAAACCAAAAAAAAAACCAACAAAACCCCCAATTATCTCATTTGATCCTCATATATCATTAGATATTATTGATACGAGGTGATCTTGACATTTTTTTTCAGGTTTTCTTATCTGCTATAATTTTCTGGGAGACCTGTGCTCCTTGAAACCTCTGTGCCTTCTGTCTTTAAAGTCATCAGCTCTGCTATGTCAAGAGCTATTATATTAACATAGTTGTATTCTATTTCTCTTCTGCCCCATTTTTGTACACTTTTGGTATTTTTGTGTTCTAAATCTGTTAATTTCTCTGAGCTTCTACTTCTTTTGAAATTCTCCATCATGTATTAATTTTTTCTACTTTGATTTAATTCTGCATTAAAAGTTATGAGCTCTGCCCCAATTTCAACTCACTCAATGCTGGAATTTCATGCTATTGTCCCATGATCTCTAGAGAGTTCACAGGATTCTTTCTTTCTTTCATTCATTCAGTAATACTGGCTCATTTTCCTACACATTTATTTAAAGTGCTTAAGTTCCTTTTTGAAGTTTTAATAAGTTTGATTATCTTTATGATCACCTCCAGGATAAAATATCTAATCCTCTGCTTGGCATTCCTACCCAGTCCTACTCCAACCTTTCTAGTCTTTTTATACCTTACTTAACTTTAAGTACTTTGCAAAGCAAGGAAACCAGTTTTCCTGCTACTTCTTACACAAGATATTCCATTTCTTGACTCTGGTCATGTTCAGTGGCTGTCCCCTGTGCCTTTTCTCTCCCTCTTGATTTCCTAATTTAATTCTCATTTAAAATTTAACCTTTTACAAGAATTCTTTCCCAATCATCCTTGATGTTTGTTCCTTCCTTCAGTTGATTATCTCCAATCCTTGCTTGTACATAGTTGTTTACATTCTGTCTTCTCCATTAGACTGTGAGCTTCTTAAAAGCAGAACTTTTTTTTTTGCCTTTCTTTGTATCCCCAGAGCTCAGAATAATTCCTGTCATATAGTAGAAGCTTAATAAATACTTGACTATCTTACCAAACACTCACTCTAATCTTTGTCATCTTACTTCCATTATGAGTGTTTTACACTTTATCTTACACCTTCCCCCAACTTAAATCAGTAGCATAATTCTCCTTCTTGTAGACCAGTCAAACTGGGCAACTAAACTGCATAAAAATACCTTCTATATTCTTACCTCTATGTTTTTCTACTATGCCTAGAAAATACCCTATCCTTCTCATTTCTTTGTGAAGAAATCTTACTCTTTTCACATGGAGACCCAAATACCACCTCTTCTCTGAAGGCTTTCTCAATAAATCTACTGGACTGAAAGTCATTTTCCCCTTCTTCTCATCCTGTATATCAGGTTTGCTCATCTCTTATGCCTTACATTCCATTTTATATAATTATTTGTTTACCTTTTATTTCACTTTTAAGTTTGAGGGCAAGGTGCACCTAGGCAAGGATAATGTTCAGTACACAGTAGGCTGTTAAATGTTTGCACAATGAATAATAATAAATATATGAAAGAATAGCCATATATTCCAAAGAACAACTTTTTGCCCACCCACATTGAAACTTCTGAATAAATCTCAAATCAGACAATCCCAAATTACACTGTTCATACCTGAGAAACACCTGGGAAATCTGAACCAACAGAGCCGTCAGCAAATTGGGTACCATTTAATGAAACCTAGGAAAAATTAAAATATATGATTAAGAATACAGCAAGAAATATAGGTGTCTATTCCTTCCATGTTTCACTTGCTAAGTGATATCAAGCTTAAATTATTTTCTTAATAAATGATCCTACTATTCTTCTTTTTCTATTGCATGTACCTCTTTTTCTATTGCATCTTCCCTCTATTCACTGCCCCCACATCTCAGAAACATTCTTCCCAGAGGCTCTAATTTATAAAACTCAGGTGGAGCTCATTCTAAACATCTCCTCCTCTTAACAAGTCCCAAGAGGTAGATGCCAGGAAAAAATAAAATGTTTCCCTTCCTTTAAGAAACTGATGTTCTGCCTTTAGGTTGTTGCTATGAAGTAGTGGCTATTCAATATTAGTACATCATGATGAGCTATTTTTCTGGAAATCTGGTCCTTTCCCTTACACTCTCCAAAGTAGGATCAGCAGAAGATTCCCTTACCCATGCACCTTCTTAAAGGGCTTTTTTTTCAAGAGATAAAGGGGGAAGGGAGGAGAGAAACACTGAAATTAAACATTTTTTTCATAATGTAAGGCAAGGAATGAAAATGAGTAAAACTGACACTACTCAAAATCCCATTTAAACCTTGCATAACACATGATTATGTATTTATTAAAAGAGCCAACAACTTAATTATTTGGAAACCAAAAAACTACCTTCCATGAGTATCAAATTCTTAAGTGTATAAAGTGTTTTATTTTCAAATATATTTGCTGAGCACTGGGCAGGTCTTCAAAAGTAAAATTTCATGGAGGAATATTTATATATAAAACTGTTGGAAATCAATTTACTTCAGTTATTATTACAGTTTATAAACCAAAAATTATTAAAATTGATTTGCACACAGAAGGGTTGATTCAAATTTCCAAAACAACTAAGCTACCAACCAACAATAATTCAGAAGCCATTTAGGATCATACATTTGGTACTGAAAGATCTAAAGAACTTAAAGATCATCTAGTCAAACAACTGCAAACAATTTACAATTGCAGGAAATGAAGCCCACAAAGTTTAAATAAGGTGACTTGTCCAAGGTCAGACATGTATTGACTAACTGCCATGACTGGACCCAGTCCTTCTGATGTGTTCTCTTCTCTTTCTACTAGTCTTATTAATAGAATTAAAACCATTCTAGAACCACACATGATCTAGAAAATAAGAAATCATCAACTGAAATAGAATAGTTTAAACCAGAGAATATGAAATTACTGAATTGAAAAAAAAACTAACCCATCCAAAACAATTATACAGAAAAATTTTCTAACAGTATCAAAAACTAGATCACTGGATAAATATCTGATACATGTATCAAATGTACAAGATAATAATTTCTGCTATTTCTACACACTATGCACCAAACTTGATATTCTCCATGTTGAAATTTGTAAAAAGCAATCTCCTATTCCAAATATGAACATCTTTGTTTTTAAATACAATTAACTTTATTCATATGTAAATGACTAACATAAAAAAAGCAGTTACTACTGCTTGAAATGTTATATGTATATACTCATTTGTAACCAGAGGAGGGAGTCTGGGTCCCTCTCTAAACTAACAACAAAACTGCCTAATTTAATGCAGAAAAAGTCAGATTTTTCAGGACAATAATGTATATACTGTATACATTAATTATGTTTGTGACATTCTCAATTCTGGTTATATCCATGTTGAAATACATCAATAACAAATACATTTCTCACAACCATTTAACCTGCTGATAAGGTGATAGCATAATGAGAAGACACCTAGTGGTAGAGTGGATAGAGGCCTAGGCCTGGAGTCAGAAAGACCAGAATTCAAATCTAACAAACACCTGTGTGATCCTAGGCAAGTAACTGCCTCTGTTTGCCCCTGTTACTTCAGCTATAAAATAGGGACATAATAACAGCACCTACCTTGAAGGATTATTATGAAGATCAAATGAAATAACATTTGTGAAAGTGATAAGCACTACAAAAATGGTTATTCTCTTCCCTTCACCCACAAGGAAAAGAATATTTCTTTCTTGAAAAGGCCACTTATGAAATTATCTAATTAATAACAACTGTCCAATAGTGAGACTCATTAAAGGGTATGAAGTATTTAATCCTACCTTCATCTTAACATGATGCAAATAACACACTAGATTTTTAAAAATTTAATGTTTGAACATATTTTGTTTAGTTGTTTTTTAAACAGCTTACAAAATATTTTATAGAATTGCAAAGGTGGAACAAATTTGGCTCTTAGGACACAAAATACTTAAATATGTACCATATCCTTAGAGTAAATAAACACAGAAACAGACTAATATACTCACTCTACCAGTCCTTTCATAGTAACTTTTCCCCATGTAGTTAGTACATACATCACACTGCTTTTACTGATGAAGTGCTTTATGTTTAGCAGAGAATTAGAAATGCAAAGCTCTATTATTATACTACTTGCTGGGAAACCATATTTGTGCTGTTTCTGGCTTAAATAAGTGATGAAGAAAAAATTAAGAATTCTCACTAATCACTTATACAGGCCACACTAAAAAAAATCTAGAAATTTTACACATTATGGAAGAGATGAATAAATACTACAGGAACCCCTCCCTGAGAATTGAATATTTAAGGAATCTTGGGTTAATTAGGATGAGGACATCTGAGTTCTTGCGAGAATTACTAAGTAGCTGGATATTATATAGCCACTGCTAAAATGAAAAAATTTCAATGAAAGATGACACCACATTTCTCAGATCAACCAAGAAGAGTCTATAACGCATGTTAATGTATAATTTCTCGCCTTAGATATGAGACCGCTATTTATCCTATTTCAACTAATACAAATCAGAGGGGGTGGAGCCAAGATGGCAGAGCAGAAAGACTCACATATGCTAGCTCCAAACCCACAGCCCATGGATTTCCTCTAAAAAGAACTCCCAACAAATTCTGGTACAGTGGAAGCCATGCAGCAACACAGTGAAGGAGATTTCTGTTCCAGAGAGCCCTGAAAAATCGATTCCAAAGGTCCACCGCACACCGGACGGGAGCGGAGTCCAGCCCTGCCCCGGCCACCCGGCACTGAGAGGAGCGAGCAGATCCGAACAGGCTTCAGGGACGGAATCTCCAGTGGCCGCGAAGGTCCCTCCACCCACAGATGCACAGGTCAGTGAAAGAGATGGGCTGAGAGGGGAGTGGGGTGTCTCCGGGACTCAGGCCCCCTCGGGAGGCAGCTGCAGAGGCAGAGGCAGCAGCAGAGGTAGCAGGCGGCCAGAGGCTCCAGGAGCAGGCAGGAGCTCTGCAGCAGCTCCATTACAAAAGGTCGCTGCATAAACCCCCTGAGGGAACTGAGCCTGGGAGGGGGCCCTGCCCCCACCTAAGCACCAGAAATTAAGCTCCCATTGAATAGCAGCCAGTCCTGCTGACAAAAGCCCTGAGGCTGGGGTGCAGCATTTGAATCTCAGACCCCAAGCACTAGCTGGGAGGACCTAGGCGGGGGTGGAGAGGACTCTCACAAGTCAAGTAACTGGCTGGGAAAATGCCCAGAAAAGGGAAAAAAAATAAGACCATAGAAGGTTACTTTCTTGGTGAACAAATGATTCCAACCTTCCTCTCTGATGAGGAAGAAAACTGCTTACCATCAGG
>CM053772.1:226593288-226703188 GCA_028658325.1 Potorous gilbertii
GAACGTTGTGGCCAAATTCCAGAGTTCCCAGGTCAAGGAGAAAATATTGCAAGCAGCTAGAAAGAAACAATTCCAGTATTGTGGAAATACAATCAGGATAACACAAGATCTAGAAGCTTCTACATTAAGGGATCGAAGGGCATAGAATAGGATATTCCAGAAGTCAAAGGAACTAGAACTAAAACCAAGAATCACCTACCCAGCAAAACTGAGTATAATACTTCAGGGGGAAAAAATAAGTCTTTCAAAGAAATAGAGGACTTTCAAGCATTCTTGATGAAAAGACCAGAGCTGAAAAGAAAATTTGACCTTCAAACACAGGAATTAAGAGAAGTATGAAAAGGCAAACAGCAAAGAGAAGTCATAAGGGACTTACTAAAGTTGAACTGTTTACATTCCTACATGGAAAGACAATATTTGTAACTCTTGAAACTTTTTTCAGTATCTGGGTAGTTGGTGGGATTACACACATACCCACACACCTACACAGACAGAGAGCACAGAGTGAAATGAACAGGATGGGATCTTATCTTAAAATAATGAAATTAAACAGTGAGAGAGAAATATATTGGGAGGAGAAAGGGAGAAATGGAATGGGGCAAATTATCTCTCATAAAAGACTTTTCAGTGGAGGGAAAAAGGGGGAAGGTGAGAGAAAAAAACATGAAGCTTACTCTCACCACATTTAACTAAAGGAAGGAATAAAATGCACACTCATTTTGGCATGAAAACCTACCTTACAATAGAGGATAGTGAGGGAGAAAGGGATGAGTAGGGTCGGGGGGATAATGAAAGGGAGGGCAGTGGGAGGAGGGAGCAATCTTGGGGAGGCATAGGATCAAAAGAGAGAATAGAAGAAATGGGGGCAGGATAGGATGGAAGGAAATATAGTCTTACACAACATGACTATTATGGAAGTCATTTGCAAAACTACACAGATATGGCCTATATTGAATTGCTTGCCTTCCCAATGAGGATGAGTGGGGAGGGAGGGAGGAAGAAAAGTTGGATCTCAAAGATTTAGGAACAACTGTTGAGTATTTTTGTTGCAACTAGGAAATAAGAAATACAGGTAAATGGGTACAGAAATTTATCTTGCCCTTCCGGACAAAAGAGAAGATGGGGATAAGGGAAGGGACAGATGTTAGAAGAGAGAACAGATTGGTGATAGGGGTTAATTAGAATGCTCAGCATTTTGAAGCAGGAGGGGAGAAAGGGGGAGAAAATTTGGAACCCAAAATTTTGTGGAAATGAATGTTGAAAACTTAAATAAATAAATTTAGGTTCCAAAAAAATAAAAAAGAAGTAAAATAAAAAAGAAGTAAGAAAAGGAAATGGAAGCCTTTATTTTAGAAGACTGAGATGTTTTACTCAAGGAGGTTAACTATGAAAGAGAAAAAATATAGGATGAAAGCTAGAAGGAATGAAAGATTAAGTCACTTTTCTTAGAATAGAAGAAACATGAGTAGGTTTATAGGCCATGACCATAAAAAGACCCTAGATAAATTTAAAGAAATCTTAAAAGAAAACTGCCAAGATCAATCAGAACTAGAGGGCAAAGCAGAAAAAGAAAGAATCCACTGGTCACTTGAAAGAAAACTAAAATGAAAACTCTCAGGAACATTATCACCAAAATCCTAGATCCATGAAAATATATTATAAGCAGCTGGAAAGAAAGAATTCAAGGACTGAGGATCACACATAATTTGGCAGTCACAACAATGAAGGAGCAGAAAACTTGAAATATAATATTCCAAAAAGAAAAGACTTACAACCAAGAATTATTTACTCAGCAAAACTGAGTACAACCATATAATGGGGAAAATGGATATTCAATGAAATAGAAGACTTCTAAATATTCCTAATGAAAAGAATGGAACTACCAGAAAGTTTGAAATTTAAACACAGGAATTAAGAGAAATATAAAAAGGTAAACCTGAACAATCATAAAAGGCAAAAAATGTCAAACTTGTTATATTCTAACATGGGAAAATAATACATCATCAGGGGTCATATCATCAGTGGTCACAGAGGGAGTTTAATTAGACAGAAGGTGTAGTTGTGGTCCTGTTATGTCTTGATGATGATGAGAAGAAGATTAAACTAGAGGTGAGAAGGGAAATGATCTCATATGATCTGTGGTCAAATAGAAATTTACATTAAAAAAGATGAAGGGGGAAGCTAATTATACTCAAACCTCACTCTCCTCTGAAATAGTCTGAGGGGAGAGTACATACATGAACATACATATACATAGACACAAATGGGTACAGAAATATATGCTATTCAACAGGGAAAGAGGAAGGAAAGGCAAGAAAAGAGAGAGGGAAATCAGGAAGAACTTAGTTCTAAGCAAAACAAACTCTAAGGATATGCAGAAATCCCTATTTTTTTTTTTTTTATAAAAGGGAGTTCTGAGGGAATGCCTATAAATCATGAAATGGACAAGTTACAGTACATAAAGTGATAGAATACTACTGTGCCATAAGAAATGATGGAGATAGTTTCAGAGAAACCTAAGAAGACCCGTATGAACTGATGCAGAATAAAGGGGGAACAATATTGTAAAGACAAAAAACTCTGAGAGATCTGATCTTTCAAGACTTTGAAAGAACAACGATCAGCATAATAATAAACTATGCTTCCAAAGGACTAATGATGCAACCTGCTACCTACCTCCTGACAGAGAGATCAAAGACTCCGTGTGGAATGAGGCGTAGTTTCCTTTGGACACAGCCAACACAGAAATTTGTTTCATTTGACTATAAGTTTAAAACACAGGCTTCCCCCCATTCCCCTTTTATTCTCAAAGGCAAGACAGGAGTGGGAAGAGAAACTTTGCTTAATGAAAAAAATAAAATTTAACTTAAAAATTAACTTTAAAATTTTTAAGAAGATACAAGGCTGATGTTTGGTAATGCATAACTAATAGATGGGGGCAAAGGACTTGAGATAAGAGGTTAGCATAGAGTTGAAGAGATTCACCAAAGGGTCAAGAGAGTTAATAGCACACATTTATTAAGTGCCTAATACGTGCCAGGAACTACGCTAAACAACAGGGATTCAAATACAAAAAAGACAGTCCCTTTCCTCAAGGAACTTACAATCTAATGTAAACTACACACACATATCTAATGTAGACCCCCCTCCCCCCACCACACACACACACGTTGAAGTGAGAGATGGGAGCCCAGCAGGAGGGGAAGACGTAGTAGAGAAACCAGGGAAATCTAAAATGAGTGATGCTGGACAATCACTCAATCAGCAATAATTAAGCACCTATAATATCCCAGCCACTGTGCTAAGCACTAAGGTTACAAAAAGAGGCAAAATATTCTTTGTCTTCAAGGTACTCAGAATTTAATGGGGGAAATGACATAAAAACAAATACATATAAACTCTCTAAAGAATACACAGGAAATAATTAAAAGGGAAGGCAGTAAAATTAAGAAGAGTTGAGAAGGGCATACTGTAAGGACTTAAAAGGAAGCCAGCTGTGGGAAACAAAGAAGGAATTCTGTTTCCACAAAGTTAAAATTCCTCCTAGCTTTGAGTGATAGCAGATCTAGTGATAGAGTTGTGACCTACAATGGTCAGGTAAAAGGTCAGAAACTTGTGTGCAGGCTTGATAAGTTGCTGGAGAGAAAGCCTATCAAAGAGGAGAACATGAAGGCATGGTGAGAAGTTCAAACTTGGAACAGTATAAAGGTCTTGCATTGGTTTGAAGAAACTGTAATCTTCCTTGGGAGCTACCTGTTTCTTCAAGGGAAATGAATATAAAAATTAATAAATGCTTTCCTGATTTCACAACATGTATTGCTCTTTGTTTAAGGTGAGCATATTTCTCCCAGATGAGTGGTATGTTGGGGGCTCCTTTCTCACACTAGTAAAGTCAGTAGGTGAAAGTGAGGTGGGAGAACATTCCAGGAATGGTGACAATCAAAGAAAATACTTTTCTTCTCTCATCACCTCCCCTCCTACTTACACCCCTGCCTCACTGGCCATGGGACTTTAATCCAAGATGAAACTGACTGGAAAAAACTAATATGGCTTATTCCTTGAATAGATCAGTTCCTGAAGAAAACACTAGCAGAAAGAAATCTGAAGATACTGGGTATAAACTCAAAAAAAGACATAAATCTTAGATTAGCTGTCAGATGAGCTAATTGGCACTTTTCTCTCTAATACCCAGGCTTGCCTATTTCCTTAAAAAAGAAAGGAATGCTCTTCTTAGCGGCATAGTGGGCCACTGACAGAGGGAAAGGACCCAGGGACTTTTAGATCTGAAATACTCTTCCAGAGAGAAAACTTTATGGATGACAAATTCCAAGCAAATGACACTTAATTTCTTTTGATGCTTCACAACCAGGGTATTATTTGTGAGGGAGACTTAGTTATCCTGTCTTGTCCTTGTTTCAGATTGAGCTAATAGACAGACTTCAAGTTAGGAGTCCCTTCAGGTTACAAGAGCTACATAAGGCTCTATAATTTACAGCTTCTATAAGAAAGATGTTACTATATATTTTCTTCAGACAAATTTTCTCTAGTGTCTGTCACCTGGATACTCATTCGATTAATCCTCTACATATGGACTTCAAAGTCCATACAGTGTCTCTCTCCCCCAGTATATGGCACCCAGGCTTCTAACTGAGAGATGTGAGATGTGCTACAATATAGATATTCTAATGGTATTCAGGGACAAATGATTCCATCCACTTGAATTTACTCTTTTCCAAAAGTAACTGCTTAGTCTGAGTGGCTTTTGAATCAAATCAATCTTTTTTTTCTGGGCTTAGGTTCAACCATCTTTTCTATGCTTCCAACTGATCATACGCGGCTCCACATCACTCTGTAAAGTCCGAAATGAATGTGACCAAGTAGGAAATGAGATGGATGAGATGTCAGTCCTGTTCCCCTCCTTAAATGAAGTTTATAGTTCCACTCTCCAATCAGAAGTGCAGATAGTACTTACAAGATATGATTAACAAAGGTGGGTCTTGCAAGATGATGGGAAATTCCAAGATGAGTAAACCGAGGGCATAGATGGATAAAAAAAAGAGTAGCCAGTGCAGAGGTAATGACTTGGGAAAGAACTGCAAGACTGCTGAGTATGGCAACACCAGACTGAGGACTATGGATCACTTAAACTTGGAAATTCTGAGATGCAGTAAGTGTAAAGTCAATCAGGCACAGCACTAAGTCTGGGAACACGAGGTGCCCCCAAGGAAAAGAGATCACCAGAGCTGAATAAGTTCAGGCCAGGAATACCAAAGGTCTAAAGCTTCCATGCAAATTAGGAGTGGGATTGAGTCTCTTGAGTGAATACCTACATTCATCCCTTGACACTCCTGGGTTTCACATTTGTAGTTTTGGTTATTTGTGGGTTGGCCACTGATAATTTAGATGGGAATTTATGAAGATAAGCAGCTTAATATGGGAAATTTCAGGCAATGTGTGTATGTAAAGTAAAAAAGGTTTTAGTAAGTTATAAATGCATAAATGTTACAAATGCATAAATATTATTAATCTATTATTTAATATCAGAAGAATACATACATAAATTTATTATAAACAAATTCTGTTAAGTTTCAGTGTGCTAAAAAATTACAGGCTACACGTTCTCTTTGGGAATGTCTCTTTGTCTCTACCATCCAGACTCAGTCATGTGATTTTTCTCCCACAGTGATCACTGTATCTTATACTTTTGCCAGGAGAGGGAAATCCATGAAGCAGCTGTCCTAGCTATATCAGCTGCTGCAAAGACTCTGTATACTTTATGAGATATGAATCTTTCTCAAGTAGAAATCAAAACTTCTTTATGAGCATAGTGTGTTGTTTTACTTCGTGTGTTAAATAAATATCAGAATTGTTAAAAAAAAAATTAAGTTTTGGGGTGGAGCCCAGAGATATTCATAGTTTTTTATATTCCTGGAAGTCATGCGCTCCTAGTCCTCCTCCTCTACCCCAATGAACATAGAAGAGTACTTGTAAGCCTGGACAAGATAGGGAGATCCAGCCTCAATAAATAAATAAATATAACTGAGGGTAATGAACAGGTTAAAGGACTGAAAAGCAGAGGGAAAAGTAGAATAACAGATTATGATCAGATAAAGAAATTTCATAGCTCTGAAATAGAAGTGGAACACGAATGAATAAAGGCAAGATCAAGCATACCATTTCTCTGTATACAGCTGAGGAAGGTAGAATGGAACTGATTGAGAAAAATGAGTATGTCAAGAAATTAAGAACTTAAAGAGTATTTGAGGGAGTATCAATATATATGCTGAAGTCCCCTAATACGAAAGAAGGGATTGGAAAGGAAATAAAGACTGTAAGACACTGAACTCTCACTGAGGAGAGTGTCCTAGAGGTCAGTAAATATGATCAAAATCTTAACTGAGTGATAAATATGAATTGAATAAGCATTAAAAGAGGAGAGATTACTTTGTGATGGAGGGATAGGGAGAGTCTGCAAGTGGCAAAAGGAAAGCCAGAATTATTCTAACTCTCCCACCAGGCTAGTGAAAGTGCAACCAGGTCTGAAAACAGAGGTTGGGGATGCTTTGACAATGGGGGAACAAGTCTCAGTCAATGCAAGAAGTTGTGAGGAGTAAGAAAGGAAAAGGTTTAAGATAAAAATGATTTTGTTACATATGTTACAGAGATCTCAGTTAAAATGGTACATAAATCTTGGGTGCTGAGTGTTTTGGAGGTGAGGATGGAAACAAGGAATTAAGGAGTAGGAGAAGTGGAATGAGATTAGTACAATGACAGGGGTTGTAGAATTACTGGTACAGTCAGGGTATCACTGGGTGGAATACGGTATCACTGAGGAATGAGTTTAGGCAGATTATCATCATCTCCAGGGAGCCAGGCAGCCAATATGGAGTGAAGCACACACATGAAGCCCTCACTAAATGAGTCCAAGAAATAACCAAGTTAAATGGCTGGGGGGGAGGGGGTTTGGAGAGAAGGAAAAGAAAGAGAAAAGGGGTGGGAAGAAGGGTAACAAACTTCCAGCTCTGAGAATACACACTATATTGTGTGTTGCCCATTACTACCATATGGAAGAAGCATGACAATATCAATAGGGCTGGAAAAAGAAAGGGAAAACCCAGAAGTGGGAAGGCAGGCTGCCAGGTGGGTGAACAGCTCATTCTAACAATACACTTGGGAAATTATATTTCTAAACTAAATTATACTCCAAAACATTGATACATGTCTTCTCTGTGAATATCCATGCTGAAGTAGTTATTTTTTAAAAGCCATACGAATTTCCCTATCACAAAAACACAACTAAATGGATAATTAATAAAATATTACTCCATAGCCATATGTCCCTCCCCAAAACAAAATTCACTTCACTGTTTTGTTTTTATATACACAAGCATCTGAACTAAACTGTGCTTGGAAACATAATGGGGAAATCTTCTGAGTCTTCTAAGCATTTCAATACAGACTTTATAAATTTCTATGGAATTATTAATTGAAATGTAATAAAACATGGACTGCTATTTTGTTCCATTTCTATAACTAAAAAGTACAAAATAGTACTAAAAAGTGCAGATTCTCTTTTCTTTAAAAGAAAAACAACAGCTTTTGTTTTTTAAAGGTCAAGAGATCTAAGTGGTCTTTAAGGCTGAAAATTAAAAACTGATGGCAGCAATGTCCAGTTTCTGTTCTATAAATGATGCATTGTAACTGTTTCTATATACTTGAATGAAAATAGAAATAGCTTCAATAAGGTGATTAGAGGTTTTATTTTAAGATAATCCAAGTTTTCAATGTAACATAAATGCATGTTTAGATTATGAACAGTACTCATTATCTAGTTAAAAACTTGATGCTCCTGACACTTGACCTAGCAAAAATAAAAACCATTTCAACCAAGTATGGACACAGGCACCATAAGTTACAAATATCAATCTTACAAAAATGTTATTGACAAGAACTGCCAGTCAAATACTTCTTTCCCTCTTGCTGAAAACAGAAGCTATGATATACTGGGCAGCCACTACCACCTGGTGTCTAACATGAGTAAATGTCTGGCCCAGCATTCTATTTTTATCCAATCACCTTACCCTGAGAGTCTGTGAGCACATTATGTTACATATTTTTTCTTTGTCTGTTACCACTGAAAGCTCAATTAATCCTATAAAAGACAATTTCTTTTCTCCTATCTTTTTTACCCCCTTCCCTTTTCTCTGTCAATATTTTTGCATTTAACTCAGGAAACTCATTAAGGGTTACACTGTGAAATAAAAGATAGTCTTATTCTTAAGTATAGGATTAGGCTTAATAATAAGAGTCTAGCAAGAAAAACTAACAGTTTTAAAGCACAATCTGACACAAACAGTATCTCCCTTTAAATTTTGTTGTCACCAGAAGATCCTCAAAATTATGAGATACTCTACAAAAGTTTCCATGTACATCCCCATCCTGCATTACTTAACCTGATTTTCTTCAAGCACATAAATTGTTGTATATTCACCATGGGGTAAATCCAATTCTGCAAAATTATGGTTATACCTCCTCCACCCTCAAAAAACCCTCATTTTATTTATTAATCCCCACACAGTATTATTCCATGTCTCTTCTGCAGATGACACTTTTTTCTATAAAACATATAGTCTTAGAGAATTTCCTGAGGCACAGAATTTTCAGTGACTTGCCTAAGGTTACATACCCAGCCTTCAAGGCCAGCCATCTCTACATATTTATAGGTAATTTAAAAAAAATCTCATAAAAATTAGAGGGGAGCATAACTGCTTCAGTCAGTCAGTAAATATTTATTAACCCCTTCTATATGTCAGGCACATTGGGGAGACAAAGAAAGACAAAAATCAATGGTTTTCAATTTCCAAAATTCGTTCGTTATATTGAAATTTTATCTTGATTTGACACTACTCAATAGTTTTGTAAATAATAAATTCTTCTTAATATATTTTAGTAGCATATTATACCTGTGGAAGCAAATGAGTATCTTTAAATACAGTTTGTTTTACCCACCTTCAATTTAAAATAGGAAAATTTAAGTTTCTCATTTAATTCATCACCAGTCTTTTAACAGATAGGCGATTCTCCTCACAGTATTAACTGAAAAGACAACCATTCAAATCTACTTTGCATATGATTCTCCAAGCATCAGTTCAACCTTACCAACATTTAGCTTATCTGTAATCAACCTATTCAAAGCAAGAAATCTTTGTGATGTCCAAAAATATCAGTTACAACAATGCCAACTGCAACCAAGATAAGAAGGAAATCAGAAAGCTGGGAAATAATTTTTACACACATTGTCTCTGATAAAGGCCTCATTTCTAAAATACATAGAATTAAACTTCAGTTGATAAATGGTCAAAGGATAGGAACAGGCAGTTTTCAGAGGAAGAAATTAAAACTATCTATAGTTATGTGAAAAAATGGTCTAAATCACTACTGATTAGAGAAATGCAAATTAAAACAACTTTGAGGTACTAATTCACACCTATCAGATTGGTTCACATTGACAAAAAGCAATGATGGAGAAGATGTGAGAAATACTAATGCATTGGTGGTGGAGTTGTGAACTGATCCATTCTGGAGAACAATTTGCAAATATGTCCAAAGGGCTATAAAATTGTGTACACCCGTTGATCCAGCAATACCATTACCAGGACTGTATCTCAAAGAGATCATTAAAAAGGGAAAAGGATCCACATGTACAAAAATATTTATAGCAATTCTTTGTGGTAGCAAAGAACTGGAAACTGTAGGAATGACCATAAATTGGAGAATGGGCTAATCAAGTTACGATATATGAATGTAATGGAATATCACTGTGCTATGAGAAATGATAAACGGTGCATTTCAGGAAAAACCCAGAAAGGCTTACATGAACTGATACTGAATGCACTGAGCAGAACCTGGAGAACACTGTACACAGTAACACCGTACAATGATCAAGTATAATACACTTAGCTCTTCTTAGCAAATACAATGACCCAAGACAATTCCAAAAGACTCATGATGGAAAATGTTATCCACACCTAAAGAAAGAACTGATGCAGTCTTGAAAGCAGATCAAAAGCATACTATTTTTGCTTTTTGGGGCCTTTTTGTATTGTTTTTTTTGTTTGTTCTATTTCTTCTTTCACAACATGATTAATGTGGAAATGTTTAATATGATTATACAGGTATAATCTATATCAGACTGCTTGCTGTCTTAGGGAGGCAAGAGGGTAAGGAAAGAGAAAAAATTTGGAAGTCAAAATCTTATGAAAGTGAATATTGAAAACTATCTTTACATGTAATGGGAAAAATAAAATACTATTAAATGAGGGAAAAGAAATAAACTATTTTTTATAAGGTAACAAACAAAACCCAAAATATCAGTTGCATTTTACATAATTTATGCTGGAAAATTCTCATCCTGAAAATCAATCCTACATGTACACTTTCAAGATGCTGTGTCAAAAGATTAGGGCTTTAAAATGACCCAGAAATAAAGCATTTGTTTTACCTCTCAAAATTTTATTATTTTTAGCACATTTCCTTTTAAGCTTTGAATTCCAAATTCTCTCCCTCCCTCCCACCAGACTCTCAAATTTGCTGAGAAGGCAAGCAATATTATATCACTTATACCTGTGAAATCTTGCAAAGCATATTTCCACATTAGACATTTTTTTTTAAAAAGCAGGAAAAATTTTAAAAGAAAATTATACTTCAACTTGCAGTCAGAGTTCATCAGTTCTCCCTCTGGAGGTAGAGAGCATTTTTTCATCATGAGACCTTTGAAATTGTCTTGGATCACTGTACTGATCAGAGTCTTTCACAATTGATTGTTAAACACTGATGTTGCTGATCACTATGCATCAATTCACACAGGTCTTGTGATTTTTCTGAAACCATCCCCCTTTATCATTTCTCATAGTACAATAGCATCCTATCATAATAATATGCCACAACTTACTCAGCCACTCCCTAACTGGTGGGCATCACTTCAATTTCCAATTCCTGGACACCATAAAAAGAAATGCTATAAACATTTTTGTACATATAGATGCTTTTCCATTTTCTTTATCCCTCTGGGATACAGACCTAATAGTGGTACTGCTGGATCAAAGGGTATGCATTTTTATAACCCTCTGGCCATAGCTCCAAATTATTCTCTAGAATGGTTTGACCAGTTCACTACTCTATCCAAAGTTTATTGGTGTACCTATTTTCCCTTATCTCCTCCAATGTTTGTCATTTCTGACAGGGGTAAAGTAGTACCTCAGAGTTAATTTGCCTTTCTTGAATCAGCAGTGACTTAGACCATTTTTTTTATATGACTATAATTAGCTTTGATTCCTTTGTCTAAAAACTGTTCCTCTCCATCAGTCTTTTATCAATTGGGGAATGGATCTTATTTTTTACAAATATGAAGCAATTCTATATTTAGTACATATTTGAGAAATGAGGCTTTTATCAGAGAAATTTGTTTAAAAATGATTAATATTACTTCATTGTCTGTGGTATCTTTTAACATAATATAGTTTCCCCCTGGTTATCTCCTTTAATTAAGTTTTTGCTTTTGCTTTGACTGAGATCATGATTGCTATTTGTTTTTTTTTTTAAACTTCAAATGAAGCATAATAGTTCTGTTCCAGCCCTATACTTTAACTGTGTGTGTCTGTTTCAAGTATGTCTCTCATAAACAACATAACTACGGATTCTGGTTTCTAATTCATTTTGCTATCTTTCTTTGTTTTATAGGTGAGCTCATCCCACTTACACTGACAGTCAGAACTGGTAGGGTAGAGTTGAACAGGTTCACCCTCCATTATAAAGCTCTTCGTTGCACTAATCTTTTAAATGAGAAAATTTCCGCATTCTATCTTTACACCTTCTATCCTCTTTCTCACCCTTTCATTTTTTTTCTTCTGGAGATCATTCCAACTTCAGTGACTTATACCCATACCCCCTGTCTATGTATAAACTCCTTTTAACAGCCCTAATAAGGATAAAGTTTTTAGGAGTTACATATTATCTTCCCACATAGGAAGGTAAACAGTTAAACTTTATTGAGTCCCTTCTGCTATTTTTATGCTTCTCTTGAGTCCTGTGCTTGAATATCAGATTTTCTATTCAACTCAGGAATGCTTGAAAGTCCTTTATCTCATTAAATATCCCTTCTTCCCCTGAAGGATTATAGTCAGTTTTGCTGGTTGTAACTACAGCTCCTTTTCCTTCCAAAATATCACATTCCAAGCCCTTCATTTCTTAACATGGAAGCCACTAAATCTAGCATTATCTTGACTGTAGCTCCGCATTTGAATTTCTAGCTGCTTGAAGTATTTTCTCTTTGATCTAGGAGCTCTGGAATTTGGCTACAATAATCCTGGGAATTTTCATTTTGGGATTTCTTTCAGGAGGTGATCAGTGGATTCTTTCAATTTCTATTTTACCCTCTAAGATACCAGGGCAATTTTCCTGGATAACTTCTTGAAATACGATGTCTAGACTCTTTCTTTGATCATGGCTTTGAGAGGGCTCAATAATTTAATCAAATTATCTCTTCTTGATCTACTTTTCAAGGAACTTGTTTTTTAACATTTTCTTCTATTTTTTTCAAGCTTTTGATTTGTTTCTTAAAGTCTCAAAAAGTCATTAGTTTCTCTTTGCCTAATTCTAATTTGTAAGGAATTACTTTTTTAATGTACATGTAGAGCCCATATAAGATTGTGTGCCTTCTTGGGGAGGGATTGAGGAGAAAATTTGGAACTTATGGAAATGTTTGTTGGAAACTGAAAACAAATAAATTAATAAAGTGGGGGGAAAGGAATTACTCTGTTTGATCAACTCTTTCACATTTGGTCAATTCTGTTTTTAAATGCTTTCTTCTCTTCTGTGAATATTTACACATCTTTTGCAATTAGGTCAATTTTGCCTTTTAAGATGAAAATAATACTTTCATCATTTTTTGATGCCTTTTTCAAGCTTTTTAATTCTCTTTTCATACTTTTCTTGCATCATTTCATTTCTTTCCTCAATTTTTCCTCTACCATTCTTATCTCTTTCTTTAATTCTTCCAGGAATTCTTGTTGGGTCTGGGTCTAAATAGCATCTTTCATTGAAGCTTTGCTTGTAGTTATTTTCCCATACTAATGGCAGGTATTCCCTGCCACCATAGTAGGGAAAGCATAGCAAAGGTCAAATTCTTTTTCTGTTGTTTGCTCATTTTTCCAGGATATTTCTTGACTTTAAATTTTATTTTAAAGTTGAGCTTGCTCACCTGGAGATGGGGGTGCACTGTGCTAAGCCTCAGTACATTTAGTGCTGTTGTTCTCAGAACCACTAAATTTTTGGTATTTCTAAAGTGGTGTGATCCCAGGAGGGGTGAGGTTCCTACTCTTCTGATTTGCATTCTAGTCTTTACATAGGAAGGGCCCCTAATTTCCTGCAGCTGTAATGGCTCCTCTTTGCTTTGGAACTCTGAACAGAAGGACCCCTGCTCTCTTATGACCAACTACCAGTGCTCCTTTCTACCCTGTAACTACAACCCAGAACTAACCATGTGCAACAGAGTTGCCACTCAGTGTCAGTTATTCCCAGTGCTAGCAAAGGGTCCCCTGAATCTCTCTTTCAGTTGTCTGACTCCCTTACCATCTCTGGGCTGAGAGTTCCCACAGCTGTTGCTGCTATAGCTGCTACTGCCTTTACCATGTGTGTGGGCTCTATAAAGGCCTCCACACCAGTGTCACAGATTTTTCCTGTCAACCACTTGAAGTTTACTTAGATCAGAAAAATGTCTCACCCCAAACTTTTGTTGGCTCTGCTGCTCCAAAATTTTATTTGAGGCATTATTTTAAAATTGTTCAGAGTTCAGCTGAGTGGCTGTCCCTAATTCACCATCTTGGCTTGGAATAAAAAAGCATCTGTACAAAGTAAATACAGAGAATTTTATTCTTCCTCAGTAAGAGCACTTACGAATATCAATGACATAGTGAATCATATATTCCAGATTTGAGTTTTTATGTTTCTAATTTCCAATACTTAAATTGTTTACTACCTTTGCTTATAGTTATTTGAACTACTAAATATATTTTTTCTTCAAACTAGTTATGTACTTATTCATCACAAAAGAATAGTATTTCATCTTTCAAAAGTTAGAGACAAAACATTAGGCCAAATTTAAAACTACCCTGGTAGTCTGAAATGCTTTCATTTTCCAGATATTTCATTTCTTTGAATTTATACTTTGGTGGGTGTTTGGGGATGATGGGGACGCAAGACTGCATTTAACAAAACTAACTATACTGAGAAATATAATAGACTTAATAGTACTTTTAACTTCCACATAAAAGTTGTTTTAAGTTTAGACATCTCACATTCAAATGCAACAATAAGCAATGAGACAATTCATCTGTGTCAAAATTTTACCCAAGACTGTAAAAGTAACAGTGGCAAACCATGTCCATATCAAGATTGGACCACCATTAAAACTAACTGTATTTATACATGCTATACTAAATAATCAGAGCTGCAATTACTTTTAGTTGAAGTTATTAAAGTCTGGCTTTTGACTTTAGTTTGAACTTGTTAGTGAAGCAAAAAACAGTATTTATATTGGAGTTGTATTAAAAAATAACCAGTAATTTTGGTCACTGCTTTCTTCCTCAAGAATATAGCACACCTTTCCCCAAGGAGACAGATGCCTTAAGTTTGAAAAACTTTGATAGAATGTAGTTTTGATAATACTACATAAGCATAACACAAGTCCTATTTTGACAGTTTATCATGAAGTGAAAGTGATCCTGGGTTTTCCAAGGTTATATCAACTCCCATATCCAATCTGATGTCAATGACTGCCCATTTTACTTCTGTAACATCTCCCACATATGCCCCCTTGTCTTCTCTGATACTGCCATCACCCTGACACAGGAACTAATCACCTCACACATGGAATACTAGCCTGCAGGTTGGTAAGATGGCCACAAGTCTCTCCCCATTCCAGTCCATCCTCCATTCAGATGTCAAAGTAATCTTCCTAAATCATAGATCTGACCATGTCACCTCTCCCCCACCCTCGACTCAACAAATTGCAGGGGCTCCCTATCACCTCCAGGATCAAATATGAAATATTGTTTGGCTTTTAAAGCCATTTATAACCTGCTCCCCCCATCCCCCAAATCTGCTCATACCTTATACTCCCCACCAATACTTGGAGTGACAATGGTCTCCTTGCTGTTCCTAATATACCACTCCATCCCCGGATTCTAGGCATTTTCACTGACTGACCCAAATGCCTTGATCTCTCTCCTTTCTGGCTACTCTAACTTCCTTCAAGATTCAGCTAAAATATCCTGGAAGCCTTGCCCAGTACTATTTAATTCTAATGTCTTCCCTCTTATTATTTTCATCTTATCTTGTATACAGCTTGTTTATACATAGTTGTTTGCATGTTATCTCCCCCATTAAATTATGAGACCCCTGAGTGCAATAATAGTCGTCTGCCTTTCTCTTTAAGACTTGTACTTATCACAATGCTTGCAGACAGAAGTACTTAATAAATCTTTAACGACTGAGTGTATCTAGTCAAGGGTATTTCTAGCAAAAGAATGGATAAATTAATTTTCCCCAAATCTAGCTATGTATGGAGAGGCCACTTAATGATAAAATTTTTGGGTCACGATATTGCATTAAAAACAAAACAAACAAAAAGGATATCAATCCCCTCTGACTCTGTATTACTTCAGCAGAGAGAGGAACAATGACATAGTCAGAATATTCTAAGACAGATGGTTAAACTATCAATAAACATGTGCCTCTGCGTTTTTATACATATGTGAGACTCCTTGTCCAGGGTATAAGGTATGTATACTATAACAGGAACTGAATCATATTATCATTGATATTCTTACTATAAAGACAGGCAGAAGGCAGAAGGAAGTGTGAAGTAAATGGATGTCTTTCTTATATTCTCCTAAGAGTAGGTAAGCAAAGGAGCTAGCAGAGCAGGTTTGATTGTGCATACAAAGGAAATGTTCAACAGTCAGACTTCAGGAAAACCTGGAAAGACTTATATGAACTGGTGCTGAGTGAAGTGAGAAGAACCAGGAGAACACTGTACACAGTAACAGCTACAGTATGCAAGGACTGATTTTGATAGACAACCCTTCTCAGTCATACAAGGACCTAAAACTTTTTTTCCAACAGATTCATGATGGAAAATGCCATTCACATCCTGAGAAAGAACTATGGAATTGGACTGCAAAATAAAGCAGACTTTTTTTTTTTGTTTTATTTTCTTTTTCATGGTTTCTCCCATTCACCATAATTCTTCTGGGCAACAGGATTAATGTGAAAATGTGTTTAATAGTAACATATTGTGGAGCCCATACTGGACTGCATGCTGTCTTGGGGAGGGAGGAAAGGGAGCGGGGGAGAAAACGTAAAACTTAAAGAAATGAATGTTGAAAAGTGAATTTAAGTAAAATATATTTTTTAAAAAGGGTAAGATCTAAAAAAATTAACTGATCCAGAGAACAAACATTGAAATGAGTAACTGGTCTCCTAATTACAAAAGTCAGCCCACAAGGAATCAAGGGTCTCTCCCTCAAGGTTGACAAAATACTAAAACCCAATTCATTAACACGGCAAATGTTAATGCATGGAAGTTGCACTTAACTGAATCAATTTTGAAGCCTTGCTGATTATTCCTTCCATGGCACTGCTAAGTAAACTTCCTTTCGTTAGCCATTGGATACTTTAATAATACAATCATGGGTCACAGTGATAAGAGTACTGAACCTGAAGTCAGGAAGACCTAAATTCAAACATGGCCCCAACACTTCATAGCCATATGACCTAGGCCAAGTCTCATTTAAACTTTGTGTTAGTTTCCTCATCTGTAAAATGGGAAAGATAATAACATCTACCTTTCACAACTATTGTGAGGATAAAATGATTTAACAGTTATAAAGAACTTTGCAAACTTTAAAGCACTATATAAATCTAGGTGCTAATATTTCTATTATTAACTAGTGTTACCAAAGAATTAGAAATGCATACCACTAATAAAGTAACAGTACATGGTCGTTGAAAAGAATATAGTCCATTACATTATAAAGAAGAACTACTAAAGAGAATTGGGGGGGGGGGGGAATACAAGGGAAAGGGATGCTCTGGTCAGGTGGTAAAAGCCAGTGATAAACCAATGGACTACTAACCTTATGCTCCATTAACACCTTATGATATCAAGGGAAATGAGAGAAAACTTCCACCACAGTAGGTAGAATTTCTCTGGTGAATCTTTAGGAGGGCATGAACAAAAGTCTGACAAGTTAGGCAGACACAGAAGGGTTGCTATCTGTATTGTTGGAGGAATTATCTCTGACAACTAGAAAACTTGGTTGGCTCTGTGAAAACAATCAATTACATATTATTAGAATGTCAGAGATATAAACTAGGTTGGAAGCTATCTACTTCCACTGAAAAAGAATTCCTACCAACATATCTGACAAATGGTCATTTTGCCTTTGCTTAAAAACTTTCACTAAGGGTAAACTTATTACCTCCTCCCAAGGCAGGTCTTTCCACTTTTGGAGTTATCAGGGAATCTCATATGCCAAGCCTACCTCTGCCTCTTTGTAATTCCCAATCTTTCCCCCTAGATTTACTCTTTAAAGCCAAACAAAATTAAATATAATCCCTCATCCTCATAAGAATCCTTCATTGAACTTGAACGTAGTTATCCTGCCAACCCTTAAATCCTCTCTTTTCCAGGCTAAATACAGTCAGTACTTTCAACTGATCTTAATATGGCATGTGCCTGATTATGCTTTACCAGCCTAGCTTCCATCCTTCTCTCAATCTTCTCCACTGTCCAGTATAACATCTGGCATCCAAAACTGAAAAGAGTACTCCAGGTGTGGTCTGACCAGTGCAGAATACAAAAGGATCCAAAGTTTCAAAAAATAATTGGACATGGAAAAACACCTTCACAAAGAGGGCTAAGGAAGAAACCAGTAAGCCTTCAGAGTATCTCAAACTTTAAAGGAAGAGAACTTTAAAAGAGATAGACTTCAATGGAAATGCAGTGAAATCTATTCCAGAATAAAACGGTGATGAGACCAAGACAGGTAAGAGGGAACACAATGAGAATAAAAGACAGAGATCAGTCTGAACGGCTGCAATGTAGAGTAATATAAAATGAAAAAGACACCTGCAAGGAAGGGTATTTACATTTTACTCAAATTTTACATGAATTCAAACTCTAGACTCAAGCAGTGGGGTACTAATGAAAGTATCACAATAGAGAAATGACATCATAATGTTACATTAGGAAGATTAACTGGGCGGCTATGTGGAGTATGGATTGGGCAATGTGGGGAAAAAAAAGAACGAATTCAGTTTCCTCAAGGTTAAAACTCCCAGCTTTAAGTGATAGCAGCTCATCAGAGTTGTGACCTAGCATGGTCAGGTAAAAAAAGGTCAGAAACTTGTGCACAGGCTTGACAAGCTGTTTGAAGGGAAGCCTATCAGAGAGGAAAACATGAAGTGAGGCGTTCAGGAGGCTTCATCTTTAGTCAACAGATGAGGAAGTGGGAGATTCCAATTTGCAACAGTATAAAGGAGCTTGCATTAGTCTGAATAACTGTAGCAGTGCCTTAGTAGCCGCACTACCTGTTCATTCAGGGGGAATGAACATAAAAATTAATAAAAGCTTTCCTGATTCGCAACAAGTACTGTTGTCTGTTTAAGGTGAACATATTTCTCACAGTTGGTGGTTCGTTTCTCACAGACAATAAGACCAATAAAGAGATCATTACAACACTATATAACCAGGAAGAGATGTTGGCTTGAACTGAATAAGATAGTGTTACACTTAATGCTATAATGGGGAAGTTTAGGAATATAACGTTACAAATGTAACAATATACAGCTAAGTTTCTGTACCTTAAGTAGAATTTGGCTATAATGTATTTCCTTGTAACACAACACAAATAAAAAAAAGTATTGCTGGTTTAAGAATCTGTCCTTTAAGTTCAAAGTTCTCAAACTATTTTCCTGGTTCATCACTTCCAAAAGTTCAATTTTCAGCTATAATAAAGTCTCTAAGTTTTCCACTGTAAATTTGTGAATTTTAAAAGAAGGTAAAACAAGCCATAAGCAACAAATGCCTTGAAATATAAATTCTAAAATGCATGTACAGAATAGGGTTCACTTAATTAAAATTACCATTTTAATCTTGAGATTTTACATCTTCGAATAATTCATTAAAAGCTATCATCTACCTACAAATATCTAAGTTTCTGGGCAACTGGTCAATTCAAATGTAAGAACATACAAACAATATCTGTAAAAATGCTATCTACTTCCAAAAAGAAAACTGATTAACTTTGAGGACAGAGAGAAGCTTCCCCCCCTCCCCATTTTATTTATTGTCCTTGGATTGTATTTATCTTGAGAGGGGGGGGTATGGAAATACGTTTTGCAAGATTTCATATGTATTATAATACTGTTTGCCTTCTCGTGGGGGAGGGGCTGGAGGGAGAGAATTTGGAATTCAAAAAGGGGTATTTTGGGTTTTTTAATCACAAAATTGCAAGATTTCAGAACCAGATGGGATCTTACATGTTATGCATTCCAGGATCCTTCCCTTCACCCAAATTCCCAAACTCATTACTTAACTCCTCATTCCACTCACCCCAAAGTGACTGCTATATCATGGTATTTCTAAATTTAGTGTCTCTTAGCTAGATGATACAGTGAACAGAGCACTGGACTTGGAGTTCTGACGACATGAATTTAAACTCTACGTCAGCTACTAGCCTGTGTCAGGTATTAGCCGTGTTATTTTGGACAAGAAACTAACCTCTCTAAGCCTTACTTTCCACATTTGTATTAATATTAACATCTCTTTCATAAGGTTATTGTGAGGATAAAATGAAATAATAATACATGCAAACTATTCTGTGAATATTAAAGTGCTACAGAAAAGTTTTCTATTATTGTTATTTCTATTGGTCCTGTCCTGAAGCCAAGAAGTTCTTAAATGAGGTCACAAAGACTCGGACACAACAAATAAACACAACAAAAGTACTACAAAGGTATCCCACTTCATGTACCCTACGGACAGTTGTGGCTGGCCTTCCTACTACTGTTCCTTTCCAGGATCTACCCCTGACTACTCTACCATGCCACAGAAGCCTGCTCACACAGGAACTGCATTCATCCTTGGTCCTTCCAAAACCTCCATTTCAAGCAAAAGTATAAAGGCCACCCATATTTTCTCTATCATGCTCTGATGAAAGTACCTTCTCTCCACTTCTCCTTTTAAGTTGCCTTTTATGTATTACCTTCACCCATTAAAATGAAAGTTTCTTGACAGCAAGGACTCGCTTTATGCTTGTATTTTTATACCCAGCAGCACTGTGCCTACCATATAATAAATACTTGTTTATTTCCTCATACATAGTACCTCATGTCCAGTTTCTATGTCTTTACACTGCATCCCCCATGCCCTGTGCCTAAGTAGCAGGAGATTGATGTTTATTATATTGCAAGTCATTCTCCAATTAATAAATGGCCAAAGGATATGAACAGGCAGTTTTCAGAGGAAGAAATTAAATCTATGTATAGTCATATGAAAAAATGCTCTAAATCACTATTAATTAGAGAGATGCAAATCACAACAACTCTTAGATACCACATGACATCTATCAGATTGGCTAACATGACAAAACAGGAAGACGACTAATGTTGGAGAAGATGTGGAAGAGTCTGGAATACTAATTCATTGTTGGTGGAGCTGTGAACTGATCCAGCCATTCTGGAGAGCAATTTGGAACCATATATGCCCAAAGGGCTACAAAAATGTGCATACTCTATGATCCAAAATACTGCTTCTAGGACTGTATCCCCAAGAGATCATAAAAATGGGAAACGGTCCCACATGTACAAAAATATTTATAGCAGCACTCTTTGTGGTGGCCCAAAACTGGAAATCAAGGGGATGCTCATCAACTGGGGAATGGCTGAATAAATTCTGGTATATGAATGTAATGGAATACCATTGTGCTGTAAGAAATGATGAATAGGAAGCTTCAGAGAGGCCTGGAAAGACTTACATGAACTGATACTGAGTGAAAGGAGCAGAACCAGGAGAACTTTGTACACAGCAACAACCACAGTGTGTGAGGATTTTTTCTGGTAGACTTAGAACTTCACTGCAATGCAAGGACTTAAAAAACTCCCAATGGTTCATTATGGCAAAATGCCTTCCACATCCAGAGAAAGAACTATGGAATTCGATCACAGAGTGTAGCAGATCATTTTCTTTGGTATTATGTTTTGGTCTGTTTTATGATTTCTCTCATTCATTTTAATTCTTCTATGCAACATGACTAAGGTGAAAATGTATTTAATAGGAATGTATGTGCAAAACCTATATAAAATTGCATGCATTCTCAGGGAGGAAGGGGGAAAAATCTAAGTTATATGGAAGTGATTGTAGAACAATGAAAACAAATAAAATTTAAAAAAAAGGACAAACCAACAAATAAATAACCTAGTCCTAAAGAATCCTTAAGCTATCTAAAACCAAGATCAAAGAATAAATTACAGAAACAATGAATAATTTCATTAAAGATAAAGACAATGAGATGATGAATCAAAATTTGTGGGATGTGGTCATATTAATATTTATGGAAAAATTTTTATCTTTGAACACTTTTATCAACAAAAGAGATAAAGAACTAATCAATGAGTTGGACATGCAACTAAAATAACCTTTAAAATGGTCAGTTAAGATATTCACAATTAAATAACAAGATAGAAATCCTGAAAAATCAAAGGAGAAATTAACAAACTTGAAAGTATAAAGACTACTGAACAAATAACTCTTAAGAGCTATTTTTTTGAAACAGAAAAGATAAACCATTATCTGTTATCTAAATTAAACTTTTTGAAAAAGAAAACAAAATTAAAAGTATCAAAAATGAAAAAAGTGACTGTACAACCAATGAAGAGGAAAAAAGCAATTATGATGGGCTATTTCACCCGACTATATGTCAATAGAACTGACAATATAAATGAAATGGATGAATATTTGCAAAAATATAAACTGCCTAGATTAAAAGAACAGGAAATAGAACACTTAAATTATCCTATCTTAGAAAAAGAAACTAAAGAAAATGAACACCTTAAAAAAACACCTAGAAGCAGATGGATAAGTGACTTCTCTCAAATATTTAAAGAACAATTTATCATAACAATCAGTAGCACTTAAACTGCAGGGGGGAAAGCAAACAAAAAAGGTAAAGCAGAGAGTCCTGATAAATTCCTTTTATGTCACAAATATGGTCTTGATACCTAAACCAGAGTCAAAACAGAGAAAGAAAACAAGAGACCAATTTACTCAATGAATACTGATGCAAAATTCTGAAGGAAAATACTAACAAGGAGATTACAGCAAAAATCAAACACTATGATCAGACTGGATTTATACAAGGAATTCAGGAGTTGTTCACTATATGGGAAACTACACCCACAACAGCCCATATTAACAACAAAACCAACAAAAATTATATGCTTATTTTATCAGATATAGAAAAAGCTTTTGACAAACCACTTATTCCTGTCAAAAATGCTTGAAAGCACAGAAAAGAACCAAATTTTCTTTAAAATGATAAGTATTACCTATCTAAAACCAAGATCAAGTATTAGCTGTAATATAAATAAGCTACCAACCTATTCAGTAAAATCAGGAGTAAAGCAAGGATGTCCATTACTACTGAATACTAAGAAATGCTAGCTACGGTTAATAAAATAAAAACAAGAAATTGAAGGAATAAGCATTGGCAAGGAGGAAATAAGACTATTACTTTTGCAGATATGACTGCTTACTTACAGAACCCCTAAAGATTCAACTAAAAAAACTCAATAAAACTATCAGCAACTTTAGCAAAGTTTCAGGTTATAAAATAAGTCCACATAAACCATAAGCATTTCTATATATTTCCAACAAAACCTACCAGGAAGAGCTAGAAAGAGAAATTCCACTTAAAATAACTGCAGACAATATAAAATACTTGGGACTCAACTATCAAGACACATACAGGAACCATATGAATACAATTACAAACCAATCTTCATGAAAACAAAGACAGATCTAAATAAATGGAGGAATATTAAGCACTCATGGGTAGGTCAAGTCAACATAATAAAAATAAAACAAAACTTCCTAAATTAATTTAGTTATTCAGTGTCATATCAAACAAAATACCAAAGAAGTGGTTTTAGGACTAGAAAAAATAATAATAAAATTTATCTGGAGGTACAAAAGGCATAGACTATATCAAGGATTAATTTTTTTTTAAACTGGGACGGAAAAGAGCCTAGCAGTACCAGATCTTAAACTCTAATGCAAAATTAAAATCATTAAAAACAATTAGCTACTGGGTAAGAAAACAAAAAGATTGGTCAGTGGTGCAGATCAGGTACACATCACATACAAGCAAAAGAACACAGTTGGTTGTTGTCCTTTGTTCTTGAAGAGGACCAAAATGACATCACCATAACAAAGTCAAGTTTCAGTGTGTCCGACTGTGGCTAATCAGAACAATACGAGTTCGGAATGTTCTACCACAGACTGAGCACAGATGGTCCATGTGAACATTTGGGGTGGATACTCCAAATTTGGGTATACTACGTTTCCTTTGTGCTGTCTCAACTCTGCTTTGCTCATAGAGCACAGCAGCCTTTCTGATGTGGGCACACCATGCTGAGCGATCCTGTGCCAGTGTCTCCCATGTCACACAATCAAATTCAAAGTTCTTGAGAAAGACCTTGAGAATGTCCTTGTATCGCTTCTTCTGACCACCATGTGAATGCCTGCCCTATGTGAGTTCTCTAAAATAGTCTTTTTGGCAAGTGTACATTACGTACTCAAACAACATGGCCAGCCCACTGGAGTTGAGCTCTCTGAAGCATAGTTTGAACACTTGGCAGTTTAATTTGAGCAAGGACTTCAGTGTCTGGAACGTTACCCTGCCAGGTGATCTTCAGAATTTTCCTAAGACAGTTCAAATGGAAGTGATTCAGTTTCCTGGCATGGCACTGGTAGACTGTCCATGTTTCACAGGCATACAACAATGAGGTCAGCACAATGGCTCTGTAGACTTTCAGTATGGTAGTCAGTCTAATACTACATCTCTCATACTTTTCCTCAGAGCTTTGCAAACACTGAGCTAGGTCTGGCAACATGTGCATCAACCTCATTGTCAAAGTACACACCCCTGGAAAGTACACTACCAAGGTAAGTGACCTTATCCACAGCATTCAAAACTTCTCCATTTGTTGTAACCAAGGAAGTTATTCCCCAGGTGTTCAAGGATGCCTCCATTGTCCATCTCCATAAAGGTAAAGGAAAGAGACTGTCTTGTGACAATCACAGAGGGGTCTCTCTCGGTCACTGCGGGCAACATTCTTGCTAGAATCCTCTTTAATAGGCTGATCCTTCACCTGGAAGATAGATGGTCATCTACCTGATGCCAGTGTGGCTTCAGAAATGAACAGAGTAACCCATGCTTGAAAGAACCAAAGATACCAGGAGTACTGGGGAAATAACTCAATATTTGATAAAAATTGTAGAGAAAACTAGAGAGTAGTCAGGCAGAAACTAGGTATATCAACATCTCACACTGCATACCAAACAAGATAAGCTCCACATGGGCACATGATATAGACATAAAGGGGTGATATCATATACAAATCAGTGAAGCATAAATTACCCATCAGATCCTTGGATAGGGAAATAACTCATGGCCAAACAAGAGACAGAGAGGCTCACAGGAGTTAAAATGGATAATTAATTACATAAATCAAAAAGACTTTGAACAAAGAAAACCAATGGTGCTAAAATTAGAAGAAAAACAGGTAATGGGGAAGGAGAGAAAAAGGAGAAAGAACCTTTACAGCAAGTTTCTCTGATAAAGACCTTATTTCTAAAATATATAGGGAACTGGGTCAAATTTACAAGAATAAAAGCCATTCCCCACTGATAAATGGTCAGTAGTTATGAATAGGCAGTTTTCAGAGGAAGAAATAATACCTATCAATAGCCATATAAAAATGCTCTAAATGACTAGTAATTAGAGAAACAAATCAAAACATTTCTGAGGTACCATCACAGACTGGTCAAGATAACAAAAAAAGGAAAATGAAAAAATGTGGAAGGAATGTGGGAAAACAGATACTAATGTATCTGTAAGATACTCTGTAAGGTACTCCAACTGTTCTAGAAAGTCATTTGGAACTACGCCCAAACTATGTACCTACCCTTTGACCCAAGAATACCACAAGTGAGTCTATACCCCAAAGAGATCAAACAAAGAAGGAAAAGGGCTAGATTTAGAAAAATATTTATAGCAGCAGTTTCTGTGGTAGGTACAAAGAAGTGGAAATCAAGGTGAAGCACATTTATTGGGAATGGTTAAACAAGCTATGGTATATGAGTATGATGGAATATTATTGTACTGTAAGAAATCATGAAGGGGATGTTTCAGAAAATCCTGGCAAGACCTGTATGAACTAATGGAGAGCGAAATAAGTAGAATTCGGAGAACAATTTATACAATAACAATAACATAGCAAAGATTATCAACTCCAAAATATTTAAAACTCTGATCAACACAAAGACCTAAGCCAATTTCAAAGGTCTCATGATGAAACCTGCTATCAATCTCCAAATAGAGAAATGATGGACTCAAAGTGAAGATGTAAAAAATTTTTTTTTGTCTTTCACCTTTTATTTAATGTGTCAAATGAGGCAATTTGGTTAGCATATATATATATATATATATATATATATATATATATATATTTGTAATGTTTATACACATTTATAGTTTTTTTCTTGCCTTTTTGATGGGTTGGTAGACAGGATGGAAGAGAATTTGAAATTGAAAGTGAGTGGTTGGCAAGATGGTAAACGGGAAAACAAAATAACCACAATAAACAGATAGAATGATCTTATTCACCCACCCATTTTTTTAAATAGAAATAACACAGTATATATATTTTTGTAAAAATCCAACACCACAAATAACTGACATTTATGTAATGTCTGAAAATTTGCAAAGCTTTGCTTCCATTATGTCATTTAGGCCTCCCTATGGAATACAGGTATTATCCTTATTTTTGAGAGAATAAAGTGAGGGTCAGAAGTTAAGTGACCTATCCATGATGATGCAACTAAGAAATGCAAGAGGCTGGATTGACCAGCTTTTCCTAACTCCAAGTCCAGCACTATATTATAATTGAATGACAAATAAAACTAGGCAAATCTAGTAGAGCCAAGAATATGTTTGGCAATATTTCCAAATATAATCAGCAGATGAACCTGTACTGAAATACTAGAAGCATAGTTAACTGCTTTACTATCCAGGAGTTTTACTACAGCAATTCATATGTTTATGAATCTGACAGTTCTACTCTCAACATTATTTGTTGAAGATACCTCTTCAAGTCAAATCAACTGGATTGAGCATATAAAAATGCTGGTAAGATGTAAAAAGGGTTACTTATAATTGGGCCCAAGAATAAAACAAGACCCCTTACATTAATTTTGATAACAGATAGATTAATTTTTGATAACAGAACACAATTCATGTTTGTTAATTGGTCTCCAGGGCTACATCATCACAAATTTCATCTTACCCTTCACCTATGTAATAATGACTCCTTGCAAGATGTAATGATCTGAGGAAGCTCAATATACTCATTAAGATAAAGAATGAATAAGAATAAAATGTGATTTTAAATTGTAAATTCAAACTGAAGTAAGTTTAAGAACTTTGTATTTAATGGAATTAAAACCACTGATAATACAAGGTCTCAAAATGCTTTTTAAAAATAATCATCTATTTCAACATTCTAGATTCCTTTCAAGCACTCTAATATCTGCTTTTGTTAAGTACTTTGGTTTCTTAAGAACTAAGTAACAAAAATTTGCCCAAAGTTTACAATAGGTAACTTAAATTAACCTGATAATCAACATACAACCCTTGACCCCCCCTCCCAGCACTGAACATATTTTACTTTGAAGAAAGTTGGTGACAAAAATCTGCCTAATTTATCCATCTTCTAAGACTGAATTTTGTTGTAGAGGAATGGAATTCAGCTATAGTTTGAGTACTTACTAAGTTTAAATATTGTATAATATGCTTTGGAAAATACTGAAGAAGCATGACCTAGTCTCTACCTTCAAGGAGCTTTAACCTGGGAGACAAGGCATGAAGACCTGAAACATTTAAAATTAAAACACATGACAGGGTTGTTCAGGGTGCTGCTGTTAACAAGAGTCTTAATCTGGGTAGGTGAAGATTTTCTTTTTATCCTTTTAAACCTGAGTTTATCATCTTGTAAGCTAGATGACACGGTGAGGAAGAGTGTTGGGTCTGAAGACCTGAGTTCAAAGGCAGCCTCAGTTATGTACTAGTTATGTGACGTTGGGCAAGTTACTTACTCTCAGGCTCAGTCCCCAGTCACACCTACCTTCCAGAGGAGTAGTGAGGATCAAATAAGGTAAAATTTGTAAAGCACTTAGCCCTGTGCTCATGGTACGAGCTATATAAATGTTACCACAGTTATCGTTACTCCTTTATTACTGCCATATGGTTAAACACTACTACAAAATGACTTTATATTCCTCTTCTCCACTGTAGTCTTGATTCATTATTCTTGAGGACTTTCCATGTCATTCTCCAAACAAGATTTCTGATTTTGTGCTACAAAAATGCTAATGAAAGTAACTCTCCTACCCTGTTGTGTTTTGTTTTGTTTTTACCACCCGTTGCATGGCATAATTTTGTTCATCATGCTGCTTAAAAGGTAAATGGAGCAGCAATGTATTCACCAGTGGAATACATATATGCACTCATCTCATACATTTATTGCTTATTACCCCATGTTGCGAGCCATGAGCCTACCATTCTCAGTGCATGCACATTATCAGGACATTTCTGAAAGCCGACTTGAGTAGCTTGTTTAGAGCCCTGCATTACTACCAGTATTGTCACTCAACACAAGGAAGGGGAGCCGGCAGGCAAGTGAAACTGTCATGAGTAAGTCACATGATATAGTAAGACTTGCATCTTCCCATACTAACTAAACTGTACAATTCATCTGCCAATCACAGTTAAGTAACAAAAGGTTTTTAAATAATACAGGCACAATTTTTAAAAAAAACTTTCACATAACGGTCACAACCCACTTTTTTTTGCAAAGAAAATGTCATAAAATCTGCAACAATTATGTAGTGAAATACTTTCCATTCTTTGTCTCTTAAACAATACCACCACAATGTTTATTAGGAATTATTAGTCCTACACAAAAATAATTCCTTAACATACTGTTGTTATTCAAAAACTTCAGTCCCTTTCTAAATTGATTTTAAAAATTCATCTTCTACACTTTCTCAATGAAAGGAAATGCCTGTATCATCTTTAAAAAGAAAAATATTAATGCCATTCAGTCCTTATGACTGATGATTTTCATTTATAACAATACACTTTCTCCCTACAGCAGGTTATTAAAATAAAGTCATCCTCCTGCCTGACAGCCTCATTTTCTCAGAGTTCTAAAAATCAAAAGCCCTATGCAACATTATTAACGACTAAGTTACATGGTTTTGTTTTTAATTAAAAACACACACTTCTACAATACCTATCTTCAGTACCCCAATAATAGCACTTATTTGCTGTCTTGTATTTTTTTAAATGTTTCAAGTCTTCATGCCTTGCCTCCCAGGTAAAAGCTTGAAGGTAGAGACTAGGTTATGCTTCTTTACTATTTTTCATAGCTTATTATACAATATTCAACCTTAATAACTACTCAAACTATAGATGAATCCCAGTCCTCTATACCAAAATTCAATCTTATAAGAAAAATTAATCAGGTAAAACTTATTCTAGAAAAATATATTCACTTTTGCAAAATTCAACATAAAATTGTTACAATTTACAAAATTCCCAAGACATTTTAAAATGACTTACAAAATTTCAGTACTTCAAGATCAAAAAAAGTTAAATGACTTGACCTAAGTAAAAAAGTTGATCTGTGGGGCAAAGCAGAGAATGAAGAACCTGATGTCCAAAATCAGAGTCCAGTGTCACTTATTGTACTAAAATTTTAAATTTTGAAGCATCTGTCTTGAAGGTATGCCTTTCGTCACTCTGGCTCTTCCCCTTAACAACAATAAACTGCACTGAATCCTGGACACTTTGTACTTTCTAAGAGCAGAAAGAGTCAAAAACCAGGATTTGAACCTTAGAAGTTCCATTTACTACGTAATCTAATGCAAGACACTTAATTTCTCTGCACCTCTGTTTCCTCATTCTATGTAATGAGCATAAAAATATTTGTACTACTTATCTGGCAGGGTTGTTGTGAGGAAATCAATATGGATGCTTTAATGAGCTGCTAAATATGTCAAACTATTATGAATATTATCTAATATTACATTTCACTCCAATTCCACCTCTAAGGCAATGGTAATTTATGGCACATGCAGTGGCATCTACAAGCACTAAGAACCCAGTAACAAAGTTATAGGTAAGATTTCTGGGTTAAGATTTTTGCCACCTAGATCTGCTGCCATTCATTTGGATATATCTTTGCAAACTTGTCTCAAGAGTCGTCTAAAATCCTGACTGAACAAACGAACATGACAGGATGGGAGATTTTTCTAGGCTTACTAAAGAACAGTATCTAAAATGTGTAAAAATGTTGCCTACTCTTGGCCTGAACTAACAAATGTACTTACTACCAACTTTCTACAGTAGCAACATTTTCTCTTTTGTGCTCTATCAATCCTTAGCTAAGCAATATTCTTCTCCCTAGCTATGACATTAGCTAGCTGTGTGACCCTGGGTCAGAATTTTTCTCCAGGTCTCAATTTCCTCATGTCTAAGATGATGGAGCGTTAAGACTAGGGCTGAGTTGAGCCTTTTCAACTCTAACATTCTTTGATGGCTTGTCTACTCTACCTCACCAACTTCACCTATTTCTTCTATTGACCTCCCACTGACTATAAAAATTTTCCATACATGGTCCTGAAGAATTAAAAAAATATCTTCCTCATCCTTAGAAAACTAGATATAGTTTAGAAAAAAGTGTTAAATGAAAAAAATAATACTCCCTGGTCAAGAACCTTTAGTGGGTCCCAATGTCCACAGGCTAAATACAAACTCCTTAGCTTGACATTTAAAGACCTGCAAAATCTGGCTACAGGCTACCTTTTCACACTTATTTTACACTTCTAGTTTATGAACTGACCTACTTGCTATTCCCTAACTTCATCATTCTATCTACGTCTTTACACTGTTTGCCGCCATGCCTAGGAATATACTCTTTCATCATTCTTACCTTTTAGATTCTGTAGCTTCCCCTTCAATGCATAACTCAAATGCTACCTTCTGATTCTATGACTGATTAATACTCTCTCTCCCTATTTTATCTTAGATGTACATACTTACCTGTTGCATCCCCAAACAGCATGGCACTGGCTCACTGAGGACATAGATTTGTTCTTCTTTTTTGAGCTGTGTATGCCCAGTGTCTTGCCCAGAGTATGCTTAGTAATTTGATTATTTAATTAGGATTTCTAATGCAAACTGAGCCATAAGTAAGGTTACAGGTGAATGAACAGAATGTAAAGTTGTTTAGAGGTCCTCATTTATGGCTCAGTTTGCATCAGAAATTCTACAGCATAATTAGATCAACCACTGCAAAGCAGGCTTTTTTATATGACAGAGGTTTCAAGTTCTTTGACATTTAAGTTTCCCCCTAAAATCCTTGCATATTAAAATGTTCTTATTTTAGCAAGAGGGAAAATGTGAGCTACAAAAGGAGTGAAAGGGATTTCAAACAATACTAGAGCTGGCCTAAATCAGATTAAAATATAATTGGGAAATACATAAATGAAAATACAATAAAACAGATAATGTTAATGTGGTTTTCTAAGTCGATATTTAGATGAAGGGACCCCTTACATAAAGATTCACACCCCCCATTTCTATTTGACTTTGTTGTTGTTGTTATTGTCTGTCCTTTGTTCTTGAAGAGGACCATGACTTCAGGAAGGTGATGCCATGACATGCAGGTGAACTGGATTTAAAGTGAGGGACAGCTGTGCCAAGTCACCAGTCTCATTTTCTCCTCCAGAGACATCTGGAGCCAGTGGCAAGATACAATCAGGACAAATGGAGATGGCTCTAGATGCAGTACCAGACCTTGGTATTTTTAAGCTAAGGTCTTTAACAGATCTCAGTTTGACTGAGGCAACACCTAATTCAGTGATTAAGGCTAGTTAAGATATAACACAGAGAATGGCCTCTTTTACCTAGTAAAAAAAAAAAAAAAGAAAGAAAAGAAAAGAAAAGAAAAAGAATTCAAGCACTAAGGAGCCAAAATCAAGATTCACACACAACTTAGTAGCTAGCCTCCACTATGAAGAAATGGAGAACTTGAAAATACGATATTCCAAAAAGAAGAGTTATAGCTAGGATTAATCTATCCAGAAAAGTTAAATCTAACCACATGGAAGGGTGGAGGGGGGGAATGGATCTTGAATTAAATGAGACCCTCCAAGCATTCCTGATGGAAAGACCAGACCTACACAGAAACTCTCAAGTACAAACACATGAGTTAAGAGAAGGTAAAATTGCTGAATGAAAAAATAAAATGTCACCCTAAAAGAGGATAGAATGAAGTACAGAGAAGCAGGAGATTTTAAAGTAACATATAAAATTTATTTTAAACTTTAAAACGACAAGCAAGCAAAAAAGTCATTAAAATTCTGATCTTGACCAATGGTAAAATATACCTCCAACCAGCTGACAAATGATAGGTGCTGAATGAGACACATATTGTCAGACACAGATTGGTAGTGATTTGTTTCACTAAACAATGGGCCTCTTTGTCCTAAAGAAATGTTTTCTTGAGTATGGAAGTGATAAGTATGGAGGAGATTCACAGTAAAGAGGCAATGATTTTTTTAAAAAAATCATAAACAACACTATTTAAAATAAAATAAGGAAATAAATGGTGACTGTTAGAAACCTAAAGATACAAACAAAAAAGCTATATTATCTTGAAAGGGTAATGAAAAGGGGGAAAAAGAAATAAAAGAACTGGAATATAAGGGGCAGTCTCAAGTTGCCTCATATATAATTGGGGATAGCTAAACAAATTGTGGTTTGTGAATAAAATGTTATTGTACTAAGGAAATGACAAAAGAGATTCCTTCAGAGAATCCCGAGTAACGTGAACTGACAAAAAGTTAAGTTTGTAGTGCCAGGAGAACAATTTATACATGAGCAGAAACACTGAAAAGAAAAACAACTTTAAAAGCATCGAGAACTCTGACTGCTGTAATGACTAACCATTTTTTCAGCGGACTTATGAGGAAGAATGCTATCCATCTGATAAAGAGATAAGTGATGAACATGGAGTACAACAAGAAATATATTTTTGGATACAGTCACTGTGTAATTTAAATTACTTCTGTTTGCCCATGCTTATCTGTAAAAAGAAGGGTCATCCCCCTCCCACCCGACCCCCACCCCCGACTCCCTCTCAATTTTTAATGGGGATATAAGGGTAGGGGAGGTTAAGAGGCAGTTAGATGGCACAGTGGACAGATTGCTGGGCCTGAAGTCAGGAAGACTCATCTTCCTGAGGTCAAATCTAACCTTAGACACTTACTAGCTGGGTGCCCTTGCGCAAATCACCTTACCCTATTTGCCTCAGTTTCTTCATCTGTAAAATGAGCTGGAGAAGGAAATGCCAAACCCTGCCAGTATCTTTGCCAAGAAAACGCCATAGGGGTCACAAAGTGTCGTACGCTACTAAAAGAACTAAACAACAAAAAGAGGAAAGTTAAGAACAGTAATTTTTAAAAAGTTATTGATACCTTTAAAATTGCACAGAAAAGAACAGAAGGATGTTCAGAAGGCAACAATCAGGACAGTTTTGAAAGCAACATTTAGGATTTATGCTTTTTTAAAAAATTAAGCAATTGATGTGAAATGGAGGTTCAGTTTAATATTGACTCCTTTTGTGTTCTGTATTATGGAAATGATATTTCTGGAGTTTAGTAGGATAAAATAATTTTAAATTAAAAAAAGGTGTAAGCACCAACCTTGTGGAATGTGTCTTACATTGTCAAACAAAGTGGATGGTTTGTTTTTACATGGGAAGTCTTGCTGAGAGAGAAGTATGGAGGGCACATGAGGATATGAATGTGATATAAAACCAAAAGTCTTAATACAACTTAAAACGTAGACAGATTGGAGTCAGGTTTTTAATTTATCCTAGGGGAAACAAAGTGCCACTCAAGTTTCTTGAAAAAGGTATTAACAAGGTCAGACCCAGTTCTGGATATGTTGAGTTTAGAATGTCTATGGAATGTACAGTTCAAGATGACCAGAAAGCAATTGGAGATGTGAAACTGGAGGTCAGGAAAAAGGTTAAAGAAAAAGACAAATAGATCTGATAATCATAGGCATAACTGAATCCAAAGGAACTACTGAAATTACCAAGAATCAGAGTTGGAAAGGGGCTGAAAGGTAACATAATTCAATTCATCCTAGAATAAGAACCCTCTGAAACATCCTCATAGTCATACAGTCTTTGTGTAAAGAGCTCTAATGACAAGGAAACCCCCTGACCTACACAGGATGCTCATTCTACTGTTGGAGAACTGTAATAGGATGAAATTTCCTAAAACAGAACAAAAAAAGGCCAATGAAACATTTTTTAAAATGCACAAAAGAGATGAAAAGGAAGTTCAGAAAGAGGCACAGACAAGCAGAACAGTTTAAAAGCAAGGAATATGATTGACATTATGAAAAAGTAGGTAGTATGTGATGGAGAGTCTTGAATGTTCTACTATACACATGGAAAAGTTCATTTTTTGGAAGTTTAAATTCAGATTATGTCTATAAAGATTAGGTAATCCCTTAATGTATGAAATTCTAAACATTTAGAAATTATAAGGGGTCTGAAAACATCAAAATATTAGATTCACTGCCCTAAGACAATCCGACCATGAGAAGCTACCCACAAACTTACAAAACAGACTTTAATCACATGTAACCAAAAACAAGAACACTAAAGAGACATAAAATATATATCATAGATTATTGAAAATAATCTCTGTAGAATGCCTTAATATATGCAATATTAATACATGCAATCCTCTTGTAGCTGCTATTCTCTTAACTTTCATCTCCATCATGGCTTTGATGTATAAAGACTGAAAGTATATACAAATTCCTTAGAGCTGTTCCTATTTGTCTCTAGCAACTTCATGATGATATTCAGCATTATACAAAGTACAGCAGGACTCTCCCCTTCCTCCCTCTCGATTTTATGTCCCTATTAATGCAGGCTACGATGACAGGTATGTTTTTGCTCTGTGGCATGACTCATATTTAGTTCTGCAACCTAACAGAAAACTCAGGTCTTCTTTATGTTACTTGCCATCAATACAACAAATATTTATTAAATGCCTGTGTGCAAAGCCAAGCTGCAAGTACTATAAAAGATATAGCTAGGTAAGACAAGGTCTCAAAATTTATAGTTTAGAGATTAGTAGGTTTGTATGACATATACATAATTATAACACAAAATTACACCAAGATACACAAAATCTCAAGAATTATGTAAGAAATTTCAAGTAGTTTACAAGTAAGTTATTTCCATAAGTTAGATAATTCACTTCCCAGAGGAACAGTGGGTCATCTTTAAATTTATTAGTTTTATTATGCACTCCCCCTCCTAATTACTTATAGAAATGAATAATAAAATTTGGATTGATAGATTCAAACACCTATACTACTTCATCTACATGGAACCATTTGTTGTAAACATACCTTTTGTAACCAGTATCTAAATCGGTTCCCTACCCAGAGCAAAATAGTTCTTCCAAAACCACAGTTTACTCAATTATATCCAACCATCCAGTAGTTATCTCTATGTGTATATGCTTATGAAGGAGCTACTAAATTAGGCAGCCATCTAGATAAAAGTATATTGTAGCAGCCCCATAGTTTTCGTTCCTCTCCCAGATGCATTTTTGACTCTTTCCCTAGACTTTCTCTACAATGTCCTAGAAACCTCTTTACTCTGGCAGTTCATTGAACTCTTAGACTTCACAGGCTAGAAGTACCTTCTGCCCCGTGGCCTCTTCCTTGGATTCACTAGTTCCTCTCAGAATCTCTATTTTAAGGAGATTTTCTCATTCCTCTTCAGGCTGCAATTTTGAATCCTGACTTTTGTCTCCCAGATTTTCTCTACAATGCCCCAGTTCCAGGCACTTTCATGACCTCTCAGGGCAGACCACTCCACTTCTGTATAAACATTAGAAAGGATTTCTTGTATTAACCCTAAAACTGTCTCTTTGTAACTTCACTCGCTGACGGCATTTCTTCCCTGTGGAGCAAAATTAAATGAATGTTAAAAGAATTAAATGAATTTTTAGTACACTGAGTTTTCTAGTATGCTTTTGAAAAGTAATTTTCAGTACACACACACACACACTTTTAAAATAAATAAATTAAATAACAAATTTAATTAATTAATTAATTAAAAGGGAAAGGAGTAATTTGTTCCATTAACTTCAGTTTGTTCATCACTAAATGTTGATTTACAGAATGCCCATAGGTTGTTAAGTAGTATGTTAGGTCAAAGTAACTTCTGAAATTATGCACCTCCCTTGTCTCAAAAACAGCTCATAATCTAATAGGCCAAACAAAATAAGCATTCAAATAGTATAAATATTAATATGTATAAATAGATAGTTATCCCCTACTTTGTAAAAATTCAAAAAACACTTTATGCTGTCATACTAATTAGAAGGCAGTATTAACACCAAAGTATTCTTCCTTTTAAAAAGAATTCACATATATAAAATTGGTCTACTTGTTCATTTAAGTGATTAGATTTAAATACCCATTTCCCAGCCTCCACATTAAGAAATCTATACACTAACCCAGCAATACTACTTCTAGGTCTGTATCCCAAAGAGATCATAAAAATGGGAAAAAGATCCACATGTACAAAAATATTTATAGCAGATCTTTTTGTGGTGGCCAAGAACTGGAAATCAAAGGAATGCCCATCAAATGGGGAATGGATGAACAAGTTGTGGCATATGAATGTAAGGGAATACTGTTGTGCTAGAAGAAATGACTAACAGGAAGACTTCAGAAAAACCTGGAAAGACTTATATGTCTGTTGTTGAGTGAAGTGAGCAGAACCTAAAGAATATTATACACAGTTAACAGGCACAGCATGAAAGGAATAATTTTGATAGACAGCCCTTCTCAGCAATGCAAGGACCTAAAACATTTCCAAAGGATTCATGATACAAAATGCCATCCACATCCAGAGAAAGAACCATGCAGTCGGAACACAGAATGAAGCAATTTTTTCTTTTGTTATGTTTTGCTTTTCTCATGTTTTCTTCCATTTCCAATAATTTTTCTATGCAACATAATATGAAAATAGGAATGCATGTATACAGCCCAAATGGGGTTGCATGCCTTCTTGGGGTGGGGGGTAGAGCAAGGGGGAGAAAATCTAGAACTTATGATGGAAGTGAATGTTGAAAACTGAAAACAAATAAATTCATATGCATAAATCTATAAACAAAGCAACAAACAATTTGAACTGAAAACCTTCAAGAGTAAGGCAAGAGCTATGCAATAAAACCCAACAAAATGACTTCAAGTGAAAAGTATAATCTGATTTAGAAAAACCTGGTTTACATACAACTCCTAAGGATTACATTAACTTGAAAGGTTTTTACAAATTGGTCCTAAAAGTGGCAGAAATGTTGAAGATTGCAGTGGAGAGAAAGCTTAACTTAGACCAAGTTTTCTAATTTACTACAAGCAAAAACAAGTGCTGGATTTAAGAGAATGGGCTCATATTCTACCTCTGACAATTATTAGTTGTATGATCATGAATAAGTGAGCCTCTCTTCCCTTCAGTTCACTCATATATAAGATGGGAATAACTTAATTATTTAGCCCAAATGACTGAGCAAAGAAACAAAAGGAAACATATTTTGTAAAGTTTAAAATCTATATAAATGAGTTAGCTCATCTTTTAAAATTATTCTTAAAGAAACCTTGACCTTGAACTATAAATTGAGGAAGAAAGCAGCACTATGAAGAACATTTATCAGTAAACAAAGATGTTAGAAGAGAGTAACTCTAAAATGTCATTAAGATCTAAATCTTTTGTTCCAGTAAAAGGAAAACTTAACTTTGACTAATGCAATTGAACAAGGATATCATACTGAAATGCAGCTTTGTCTTTCTGATGAAGAGGTGAGGGATAAATGTAGATGAGATTAGATTTAATGTTTTTTGGATGTTTGTTACAAGGGTAACTAAACTAAAAAGGTAAACAATAAAACCTTCTTAAAACAAATAAACCTTATATTGCTATGAAGATAAATATGGCTGAAAAACCTAGGTGGGCGATAAGAAAAGATAGGTAGATAGGCCAGGAGGATAGAGCGGTGATATTTAGCAAAAGCAAAATAATCAGACATGGCTTACTGCAATGATACATAAGAATTTTTAAAATTTTGAAAACAGGTTTATTTCCCACCAATCACCTTTAAATATTCTCCAAAATATTTAACAAAAATGAAAAGGTATTTGGTACTTTCAAAGTGATAAAAAGAGCTATAAATATGGCTATTGGGAGGAAAGTACCCAAACTGATCAATCCTCTCTCCTTTTCTACTGATGAAAAAAACATTAAAAACTACTATACAGATCTTGTCACTCTGACATAGATAGGAGGATAATGAACAGAACACCGAGCCTGAAGTCAGAAAGACCTGAATTCAAATGTGTACTCATATACTAGGTTGGTTGTGTGACCCTTGACAGGTCACTTAACCTGTTTGCCTCACTTTCCTCAACTGTGTAAAACTAGGAAATAGCACTTACCTCCCATTAAGGTATAGGGATCAAGAGACATTGTTAAAGCATTTATTACAATGCTTGGCACATACTTTATGCTTAATAATTGCTTATTTCTTACCTTCTTAATTTTAACTTTGTGCTACAAAATTTTTAATTTTCTTAATAAAACAAAATAGTAAAGAAAAAAGGTCATCAAGAAAAATTCTGATAGAACGAAATTTAAAAACAATGAAATCAGATTTTATAAAGACAAAATTAATCTACTTAAAAAGCCAAGACTTCAGTGATTTCCTGTCATATGGTGCTCTAGTAAAAATTAACTAATACAACAAGTTTTCATGAAAGATTACTCTAAAATATTACCACCCTTAAAAGACACAATGAAGAAACCAGCAAGCAAAATAAAAACCAACAGCGTAAATACCATGAATCAACATCAGCAGAGTACCTACTGGCCTTGGACTCACAGAATCTAATTTGAGTGAACTCTTAGGTTGATCGTATTCCACTAGTTGGATTTTAAACTTTTTAAAGGAAAAGATTCTCAAATTTAGATATCATGTAATCCAAATCTCTCTTTTTATCAACAAATCCACTCAAACTGAGCGATTAAACTATTTGCCCAAATTTAATAAAGTCATACAGCTGGACCTGGAATTGGGTTGGATGTCCTGATTCTTTGTTTAGGGCTCTGTATAGTGAACCATCCTGTCCTTTCCTCCATCCTCATAAACAGATAAAATTTTCAACAGTACCTTTTTTTCTAATTATGTAAAACATTTCCATATCAAGTCATCTTGTACAGTTAGATGTGAATAAAAGGAAAAAAATTTTAAAAAATGAAAATAGCATGTTTCAGTCTGAGTTCAATCAATATGAGTTCTTTCTCTGGAGGCAGACAGTATGCTTCATCACTAGTCTTTTGGAATTATCTTAGATTACCATATTGCTGAGAGTAACTAAGTCATTCACAGTTGATCATCATATAATATTGCTTTTACTGGGTACAATGTTCTCCTGGTTCTGTTCATTTCACTCTGCATTAATTCATATAAGCTTTCCCAAGTTTTTCTGAATTATGATTCCATTATAATTATACACCACAGCTTGTTCAGTCATTCCCCAAATGATAGGCATCCTTTGCTTTCCAATTCTTAGCCACCACAAAAAGAGTTGCTACAAATAGGTCTTTTTCATCCTTTTTTGGATGTCTCTGGGATATAGACCAAGCAATGGTATTGCTGGATCAAAGGGTATGCACAGTTTTATAGTATCTGGGGCATTGATTGCACTCTAGAGTGGCTGGATCAGTTCACAACTCCACCAACAATGTATTGTTGTCCCAGTTTTCCTATAGTCTTTCCAATATCCCACATTTTCCTTTTTTCGTCCTATTAGTAATCTGACAGGCGAAAGGTGGTACCTCAGAGTTGTTTTAATTTGCGTTGCTCTGATCAATAGTGATAACTCACTATACAGTGCATTTTAGAATATTTTTTCACATGATTATAGACAGCTTTGATTTGTTTGAAAATTGCCTGTTCATGTCCTTTGATAATTTATCAAACTGGGGAATGAATTGTATTTTTATAAATTTGACTCAGTTCTCTATACATTTGAGAAATGAGGCCTTTATCAGAGATAATAACTATAAAACTTTCCCCTCAGTTTTGTTTGGGTTGATTTTGTTTGTGCAAAACTCTTCTAATTTTATATAATCAAAATTATCTATTTTACATTTATAATGTTCTCTATATCTTTTTCGGTCCTAAATTCTTTCCTTATCCATACATCTGAGAGATAAACTATTCCATGCTCTTTTAATCTGCTTATTCTATAACCCTTTATATGTAAATCACATATCCATTTTGACTTTATCTTACTATATGGTGTGGGATGCTGGTCTATACCTAGTTTCTGCCATACTGTTGCCAAGTAGTTTTTGTCAAATCGTGTCTTTTTGTTCCAAAAGCTTGTATGATTGGGTTTATCATATACTAGATTACTATGGTAATTTACTATAATGTAATTTGTACCTAATCTATTCCCCTGACTCACCACTCTATCTCTTAGTACCAGATTATTTTGATGATTATCACATTATAACACAGTTTGAGATCTGGTATGTCTTAGACTACCTTCTTCCACATTTTTTTCATTGATTCCCCTGCTATACTTGAACTTTTGTTCTTCCAGATGAATTCCGTTATTTTTTCAAGTTCTATAAAATAATTTTTAATAGTTCAATTGGTATGGCATTAAGATAAAGTTCAGAATTCTCATTATTATATTATTATTATATTATATTATATCTTGACCTACTCCTGAGCAACTAATATTTTTCCAATGGTTTAGATCTGACCTTATAGCTGTGTTCATATAGTTCCCAGATTAATCTTGGCAAGCAGATTCCTAGGTATTTTATGCTGTTTGCAGTTATTTTAAATGGAATTTCTTTCTATTTTTTTGCTGCTCAATTTGTTGGTAATATATAAATGTTGATGATCTATGTGGGTTTATTTTATATCCTTCAATTTCTCTAAAGTTGTTAATCATTTCAAATAGTTTTTTAGTTGATTCCTTAGGATTTCCAACATCATATCACCTGCAAAGACTGATAGTTTTGTTTCTTCATTGCCTATTCTAATTTCTTTTTTCTTCTCTTATTGCTAAAGTTAATATTTCCTAGCACAATATTAAATAACAGAGACAACAATAGGCACTTTTGCTTCATCCTTGATTGTACTGAGAAGCCTTCTAGCTTATCCCCACTACAGATAATGTTTGCTGAGGGTTTTAGATAAATAGGTAAACTCCATTAATTCCTACACTCCTAGTGTTTTAACACAAATAGGTGTTATATTTTGTCAAAGGCTTTTTCTGCATCTATTGAAATAATCATATTATTTGTTGGTTTTGTTACTGATGGTCAATTATGCTGATACTTTTCCTAATACTGAATCAGCCATGCATTGCTGGTATAAATCCCACCTGGTCATAGTATAGGATCTTTATGATATATTGCTGTAATCTCTCTGCTAATATTTTTATTTAAAATTTTTGCATCAATATTCATTAGGGAAATCATGCTATAATTTTCTTTCTGTTTTGCCTTACTGGTTTGGCTATCAGCACCATATTTGTGTCACAAAAGAAATTTGGCAGGACTCCACCTATTTTTCCAGATACTTCATACTGTATTGGGATTAATTCTTCTTTAAACACTTGGTAGAATTTGCCTGTGAATCTATCTGGTCCTGGGGATTTCTTCTTATTATATTCACTGGTGGCTTGTTCAATTTATTTTTCTAAGGTTGGGCTATTTAAGTATTTTATTTCTTCTTCTGTGAATCTGGGTAATTTATATTTTTGCAGGTATTCATCCATTTCATATAAAGTGTTAAATTTCTTCAAATAGCTAACAATTGTCTTAATATCCTCTCCACTGGTGAATTTACCCTCTTCATTTCTGATACTAGTAATCTGCTTTACTTCTTTTCTTTTTAAAATCAAATTAACTAATTATTTATCCCTCTTTCTGGTTTTTTTCCTAAAATCAGTTCCTAGTTTTATTTTGTTCATTCAATGCTTTTCTTACTTTCAATTTTATTAATCTCTCCTTGGATTTTTAGGAATTCCCGGTTAGAGTTTAATTGGGGATTTTTAATTTGTTCTTTTTCTAGTTTTTTAAAAAAATTCCTATGTTCGTTGATATTTTTTTAATCTATTTTATTGATGTAAGCCATTAGAGATATAAATTTTCCCTTAAGTACCACTTTGGTCACATCCCATGAATTCTGATATGTCATCTCACTGTTGTCATGTTTTTAAATGAAATTATCAATTGTTTCTATGATTTGTTCGTTGGCCCAATTTGTTTTTTAGGTGTAGATTATTGAATTTTTAATTATTTTTTAATCTCTCTTTCCATTGTCCATCATTGAATGCAATTTTCATTGCATTATGATCTGAAAAGGATGCATTTACTATTTCTGCTTTTCTACATTTGATTATGAGGTTTTTATGTCCCAGTACGTGGTCAATTTTTGTGTAGGTGTCATGCACTGCTGAGAAAAAGGATATTCCTTTCTATTCCCATTCAATTTTCTTCAGAGATCTATTATATCTAACTTTTCCAGAATTTTATTCACTTCCTTAACCTTTCTTGTTTATTTTTAGATTAGATGTATCTATTTCTGAGAAAGAAAGGCTGAAGTCTCCCACTAGTATAGTTTTATTATCTGTTACTTTCTATAACTCATTCTACTTCTTCAAAAATGTAGATACTATGCCATTTGGGGCATATTTGTTTATCATTGATGTGACTTCATTGTCTATGGCACCTTTCGGCAACATAAAGAATTCTTTATCTCTTTTATTTAGATGTTTTTGCTTTTGCTTTGTCTGAAATCATGCTTTCTATGGTTCAGCTGAAGCATAATAGATTCTGCTCCAGTCCCTTACCTTTACTCTGTGTATATCTCTCTGCCTCAAATGTGTTTCTGGTAAACAACATATTATAGGATTCTGGATTTTCCCATTCTGCTATCTATTTCTATTTTATGAGTGAGTTCATCCCCTTTTACAATTATAGATATAACTAATTTTGTTTTCCCTCCATGTTAACTTTATCCTCCCCTCTTATTCTCTACCCTTTCCCACTTTACAAATGTTTTACTTCTTATCACTGCCTTTCCCCAACATAGCTGCCCTTTTATCAGTCCTCCCTCCCCCCCCTTCTATTATCCCCATCCTTTCTTCTTCCTTATAGGATAAGGCAGATATTTATATCCAACTGAATATGCATGTTATTCCCTCTTTGAGCCAATTTTGATGAAAGTAAGGTTTAAGCTTTCCCAGTCAACCCCAACCCCATCTTCCCCTCCATTCTAACAGCTTTTTTATTTCTCTTTTATGCACACTAATTTACTCCATTCAATGTTCCCCTCCTTCTTCCAGTGCAATTTTCTTCCTCACCATTTTGTTTTCGGTATCTATCATTCTGTCAAGTCACCTTATATGCACACCCTCTGTCTATATACACTCCTCATTACTATTATAATAATAAAATTGTTAAGAGTTACAAATTTATCTTTCTATATAAAAACAGAAAGTTTAACCTCACAGAAATTATGTTTTCTCTTTCTTGTTTCTTTTTTACCTTTTTATGTTTCCCTTGAGTCTTGTATTTGTAGGTCAAATTTTTTATTTAGCTTTGGTCTTTTAATTATAAATGCTTGAAAGTCCTCCATTTCATTAAATATCTATTTTTTCCACTGAAAGATTATATTCAGTCTTGCTCAGTAGATGATTCTTGGTTGCAGTCCTAACTCCTTTGCCTTCCAGTATATCACAATCCAAGGCCTCCTGGTCATTAATGTGGAAGTTGCCACATCCCATGTAATCCTAACACCATGATATTTGAATTTTTTCCTTTTTAGCTTTCAGCAACATTTTCTTCTTAACCTATGACCTCAGAAATTTGGCTACGATGTTCCTGGAAGTTTTCATTTTGGGATCTCTTTCAGGCAATGATCAATGGATTTCTTCAATTTCTATTTTGCCCTCTGGCTCTAATATATCAGAGCAGTTTTCTTTGATAATTTCTTGAAAAAGGATGCCCAGGCTTTTTATATATGTCTACCATGGCTTTCAGGTAGTCCAAATAATCGCTACATTATCTCTCCTGAATCTATTGTCTAGGTCACTTGTTTATCCAATGAGAAATTTCACATTTTCTTCTATTTTCTGTACTTTTCTTTTTCTGTTTTATTGTCTCATAGAGTCAGTAGTTTCCACTTTTTCAGTTCTAACTTTTTAGGAATTATTTTCTTCAGTGAGCTTTTGTACTTCCTTTCCATTCGGTCAATTCTGTTTTTTAGGGAGTATTTTCCTCAGTAAGGTATTGTATATTATTTTCCCATACTACTGATACTTTTTTCCATGATTCTCTTGCATGACTCTCACTTATTTTCTCATTTTTTCTTCTACTTCTCTAATTTGCTTTTTAAAATCCTTTTTAAGCTCTTCCAGGCATTCTTTTTGGGCCTGAGATCAAATCACATTTTATTTTGAGGTTTCACATGGAGTCACTTTCACATTATTGCCCTTTTCTAAGTTCAAGCCTTGATCCTCCTTATCATCATAGTAACTTCCTATAGTCAAGTATTTTTTTGTTGTTCCCCCACTTTTTAAATTTTTTTGTGACTTGAGTGTTTTTATGAGAGAGTTGGGCTCATGTCCTTCACTGTCCCAAGCTTGTTGTGCTGGGGTTCTAGGTCTTACTGCTAGTTTTCACTGGGCTTAGCTGCTTGCTTTCTCTGGTTTAGATTTCCCTTCTGGCTTGTGGCTTCCCCACTGGTCTCCCCGGGTATGGTGGTTAGCTGCTGGCCCGCTCCCCTTGCCGCTGGGTTGTTATGGCCCAGGATGAGGGGAATCTTGTTGCTGATCTGCCCCAAGGGTTGTGTCTCCCTATTGGCCAGCCCAGAGGAGGGGCTTTACTTCTGGTCAGCAATGCAGGTCAAGACCTCTTTGGTGGGTAGCTGGGGGTGGGGCCTTGCTGAGCTGCCTAGATGGTTCATTAGCCTAGGGGTCTACTCCTTTGCAGAAGGGTGGGGCCTCATTGATGCACTGCCTGAGGCCTGGAACCTTGCTACAGGTGCTCAGCTATGAGGCTAGATGCAGCTGGCTCTTAAAACTTTACTCTCCTTCCAGTGCAGTGAGACACACCTTTTCTGCTGGGCTGGTAAGCTCCTTCCCCATTCCTAGATCAATTCTGAGGTGGTTTTCTAGTTGTCTGGGGAGGAATTTGGAGGAGCTTCAGATGGTTCTTCCTCACTCTAATATTTTAACAATGTCATTTAAAAAATGTAACTATTAAAAAAATTAATCTCCGAAATTAATGAGCAGATTTTTTTCTACAATATACTCAGGAAATGAAAAGAGGTCTGGAGCTTGAGTTGAACCACCTATTTTTAAATTGTACACTTGCTTAAAACTTATAACTGTGGCCAAGTCACTTACACTCCCTGGGTCTCGGTTTCCTGATCTGAAGAACAACAGGGTTAGACAAGACTGCATCAGCTCTCAATTTATGATCCTATGATCCATATTTACAACTATTAGGAAAAAGAAGTTATGTTTTGTGTTTCTACAAGAAACACTAAAAAAATCACTCCTGAAAGCAGATTTGTTCTTTCATTTTGCAGCAAAGACTGGGCCCTCTTTTTTGAATATATTTCTTACAAGGGTTTTGTTGTGTTTTTTTTTAACAGAGAGAAGAGGTTAAAAATGGGGGTAAGGGTTAAGATTTTTGCTCATTTCAAAAATACATCATTAAAAAAAAAAACAGGTTCTCCTCCACTCCTACACACAAGTGCTAAATTTTCTAGGTTCCTGACAGGGAGGGAAAGGAGCACTGAAACCAGGAAACCATCCTCTTCAATACCAAAAATCAATCTGAAGCTTAATTTCTTGGCAATGTCTGAAATAAAATGGCAATGTCAGGGAAGTAGACTGTTTGACTGTCATTTGACATTAGGTCCCTTTCAGTTCAAAATCTAAAATTCTATGATGCTACTATATATTACTAAAGGAAAAACACAAAAAATTCAACCACCCTCATCTGCAAGAGATAAGATTCACTGTGAACTGCTGGAAAATTTTGCTCCCAGTCTTTCTGAAAGTGCATAGTAGAAGAACAGAGGAATTTTAGGAGTCCAAAGAGTCAATATTTTAAAAAGCTGAATTATTAAATTTTGCATTCAAAAAGTAACTCATTGCTCTACTAATATATCTCGGCAAGGAAGGATGCTGTTTAAATGAACTAGGGAAAAAAGTATTTGAATTTATTTACACTGTGTTGTTTGCCCACTTGCTGGCAAACAGAAGTAACTAATTTTCACTTCAAGTATGCTTGTAGAATTAATCACTGGGTCAAATAAGTTCAGTAAAAAGTATTTTCATAGAACTTCTAAACTAGAATATAACTTTACCTAGCGTAATGTACTGGAAGACACACAAATCCTACCTATATCACCACCAAATGAATCAATAAATGAAAAATACTTATTAGCACTTACCAAGTGCCAAGTATTGTGCTAAACTCTGGCAATACAATTACAATATTATCAGTATACTCTACATTCTAAAAGAGGAAAACAACTCACAAAGTCCTGTGGCAGGTCTCTAGAGACTACTGTAAGCTGTACTCAAGTCATTCACTGAATGCATTCTTTTCTTCTAGTCACTCAACAAGCTATACATTCCACCCAACCTTTATCACAGTATCTTCACTTGACAAATGACTCCACAATTAGAATCTCCATTAACTTAAGGTTATTTTACACCAAAGCATACTAAAACCAAAAAGGCACAGGACCTGACAGAGAGAATCATGAGATCATATATTTAGAACTTGAAGGGTCTTTAGAAGCCACTAAATCCAATATATGCTGAAGTAGGAGACATCAAGGTACAATAGAAAAGTGCACTGAACTTGGGATCACAAGACCCAAGTATTCAAATCCCAGAATAAACAAGAAACATTTTTATCTCTAAAGAAGATTACTGCAACTTGCATTTACACAATGTTCTATACTTTACAAAGCACTTTCTTCATAACAATCCTATGATAAAGTTACTACCCGGATTAAACCCATGTTATGGATGAAGAAAAAAGCTCAAAGAGCACAAGAGGTCACAAAGCAAAGTAGTATCCAAGCCAGTATTCTGATCACCTTAACTCCTAAAACTGGAATTCTTTCAACTACCACAATAAATTGTTTGATTCAATCTAGAGTGGTTACAAAAGCATCCTAAGAGAATTTTACAAATGCAATTAAAACTATGTGAATATTAATGTACAAGATACTTCTGCCAGACTATTTTCTAGTTTTCCCAATAGTTCTCATCAAATAGGAAGTTCTTTTCTAAGGAAATTATGTTTTCCAATATAATGAACACTGGATTACTGGTTTCTATTATTTCTGATTCTTTTTGCCTAACATGTTCCATTGATCTACTTTTCCTTTTAAAAAAAAAATTCTACTAAATGATTTTAGTGACTGCTGCTCTATAATATAATCTGAGATCTGGAAGTACCAGTCTCCATTAATCCTGACCTTAAAATTTTTTTTTCCCTTTAATATTCTATATCGTGTTTTCCTTCACATGAATCCCATTTTTAAAATCAAGTTTTGTAAAGTGTATTTCAATGATAGTTTGGTATATAGCATTAAAAGTGTAAATTAGCTTTGGTAGTACTGTCTTTTTTACTATATTGTCCTGGCTTAAACTGCATACTGAATATTCTTCCAGTTAATGTGTAAAAAAAATACAAGTAAAACAATTTTAGCATTATTAAAAAACTTGTTAAACTGAACGTTACTAATGTTATTAAATTGAATTTCCTTCATGACACCTCTGAACTCAACAAATTAAATATATAGGCATAAGATAATGTACAAAGTCTCTCTCTACTCACTAAAAGTACAATTTCCAACCATTCCTATTATAAGAATAATTATTTTCCACAATAAATAACAGACCACAGGTCTAGGGAATAATTTTTTTCCACAGACAATCAATACATATACACACACAAAATCCCATTAAGAAATGGAAAAGTTGACCAGTGGAATAGAAGAGGTTCAAAACAGAGCAGCAAACAAATATAGTAGAGTACAGCTTTCAATAAACCCAAAGACCCCAAACCGCTAAAGGAAGGGCTTACTCTTACAAAAACTTCTGGAAAACTAGAAAACACAGGTTTAGACCAACATCTCACATCATAAAACATAATAAACTCTAACTGGATATATGTAATACAGACTTAAAAGGTCACACAATAAGCAAAGAGGTTAAAATTAGAATAGAAACTTAAATAGGAAAAAAAAGTCTTTCAAGCAAATTTCTCTAATAAAGAAAGGTTTAACATCCAGACATGTTACGGAAGAAATTCAAACATGTAAGATCAAGAGTCATTTGCCAATAGCTAAGGTGTCAAAACACATGAATAAGCAATTTTCCAAAAAAGAAAGTTATCAACAATTTTAAAAATGTTCCAAATCACTAGCAAGAGATAAGAAAATCACAGCCACGGTTTTATATATCCATCTCTTTGGCAAGACGACAAAAAAAAAAAATACAACTGTGGGAAGCCCAGGGAAAGACAGACACATAGATATTGCTGGATTAACTGTGAATTGGTTCAACTACTCTGAAAAGCAATATGGAATCATACCCCAAGTCACTAAACTCGGCAAACTCCTTGACCCAGCAATACTATTACTAGGCATATACCCAAAAGACATCAAAGATGAGGAAAGGGAGTCATTTTGTTCAAAGGACACTAATAGCAACCTGCATTGTCGTAACAAAAAGGATACCCATCAGTTAGAGAACGGCTGAACCAATTGTGCCATATGAATATAATGGAGTAACACCGTGCTGCACAGTGACCAAAGTGACAAAATTAGAGAAACTTGGTAAGATTTATATGAACTAATGGTGAGTGAAGTAAGAAAAACTAGAACAATTTATACAATGATGATAAAATTATTAATTTTTTATAAGACTTATGAAGTCCGACCAATACAATGAACAACTACTCCTCCAAAGAACTGATGAAACATGTTTCCAAATTTCGGCCAGAGGTAATGGATTCAACGTGTTACAAAAGACAGACATTTTGGGGGACATATGGAGGTTTGATTATTTAACTATGTTTATTTGTAAAAATGGAGGAGGAGTGTTTGGGGGAGAATTGGGAAGACTGGAGCAAAGCATGGAACTTGTGATAGTGATGTCAAAAAAGAAAGAAAAGTGTCCATGCTTCATTTAAAAGAATGCACAGAAGTGAGTAGAAAGAGTCTCAGAGGGAGACAGAGACAAGCAAGAAAGTACTCAAACAAACAGCTGACAATTTATTATCTTCTTTTTAGAAGAAAATGAACTAGATATAATGAGATTTGCGGTTTCATATGCAATCTATTCCTATTTTTTTAATGTAAGAAATGATCATGTTCTTTGACACTAGTTAATTCCAAAACAAATTTTTTAAAAATCATAAAATCCCTACTCTCTTAGCAATTAATTCTATTCTAGAGGTCAGACCTCATAACCTTGAAAATGTTTCAATAAATAAATGATGTCATAGAACTGGACAAGGATTAGACTTGTTATTTCAACTGTCTATCCACTATACCAAGATGCCTTTGCTTAAAGAACTAATAACTTGAAAAACAAAATAAAACACTCTAAAATGTTTTAAATACCTGTTTAAATTATCTATATGCTTTAGACTAGATTATTGCTCTTCTTTTAATCAATTATTTGTGTAAGTGTCCTTCTCTTTCCCCATTAAAATTATGTCTCCATGTTCCTGTATGTCCTATGTATTGTTTCATAACCAGGCCCTAAACAGTTAATACTTACTACTCTGATAAGTATCTTTAACCATTATAAAAGAAAGGGCTATCTCCATCTCTATCTACTGCTTCTAGAAACCACATCAAAAGTACCAATCAATGATACTACAAACAAATTAGGAGAGCAAGGAATAGAGTATTTGTCAGATTTATGGAGAACGGAGAAATTTTTGACCAAACGAGATAGAGAACATTATGAAGTACAAAATGGATAACATTAAATTGATTACATTAAATTGAAAAGTGTTTACACAAATAAACCCAATTTCCAAGATTAGGAAAGAAGCAGAAAATGGGGAAAGAATTTTTACAACTAGTATCTGTGATAAAGGCCTCATTTCTAAAACATATGGAGAAGTGAGTCAAATGTACAAGAATACAAGCCACTCCCCAACCGATAAATGGTCAAAGGATATGAACAGGCAGTTTCTGGAATCAGAAATTAAAGTTATCTATAGTCATATGAAAAAATGTTCTAAATCACTACTGATTAGAGAGATGCAAATCAAAACAACTCTGAGAAAACCACATCACATCTATCAGATTGGCTAACATGACAAAACAAGAAGATGATAAATGTTGGAGAAGATATGGGAGAGGTGGAACACTAATTCATTGTTGGTGGAGCTGTGAGCTGATCCAACCATTCTGGAGAGCAATTTGGAAATATGTCCAAAGGGCTACAAAAATGTGTATAGCCTTTGACCCAGCAACATCACTTCTAGGACTTTCTCAAAGAGATCATTAAAATGGCAAAGGGTCCCACATATACAAAAATATTTATACAGCTCTCCTTGTGGCAGCCAAGAACTGGAAATCAAGGGGATGTGCATCAAATGGGGAACGGCTGAACAAGTTGTGGTAAATGAATGTAAAGAAATACTATTGTGCTATAAGAAATGATGAACAGGAAGACTTCAGAGAGGCCTGGAAGGACTTATATGAACTGATGCTGAGTGAAAGGAGCAGAACCAGGAGAACACTGTACACATATCTGATCCTCAGTTTTCTCATATGAAAAATGAGGTTTGAACTAAACCTCTGGACTTTTCTAGCTGTATATTCTAGCAAACTGGGCAGCTAGATGGTAGAGTGGATAGGGAGCCAAGACTGAAGTCAAGAAGACCTGTGTTCAAATTTGGCATCAGACACTAGCATATTACTCTGGGCAAGTTACTTAACCCTATTTACCTCAGTTTACTGATCTGTAAAAATGAGCTAGAGAAGGAAAAGGCAAACTGCTCCAGTATCTTGCCAAGAAAATCCCAAATGGAGCTCACAAAGAGTCAGATACAATTGAAATGACTGAACAACAATATATCCTAGCAAAAGTCATTTGAGTTGGATCTTAAAGGATAGGCAGCATTTAAATAGAGAAGGAGAGAACAATCCAAGAAGATGGAATAACTAGAGCAAACAACAAGGAACTGGGAAAACACAGAGTATGTTCAAGAGATGGTCAAGAGTGTGTGTGAAGTGTATGTGAAAGCATGTACCTGGAGTTCCCAAAGCAGGCAATACTGCCCCATGGGGGGCACTGGAATAATCAGGAATTGGGGGGGTGATAGTAACCTCGGGTGCACTTGGGTGGCATTGAATAAAATAAGGGGGCAGTGGAAGCCTAAGGAAAGAAGAGAAATTTTTAAAAACCATTCATACGTGTTTCACTTGTGATGTAACAAAGTTAAAATCCTAGTGGTTACAGTATTTTCCAAATAAACACACAAAATGCAAGTTATAACCAATCAGAGGTCAAGTTCACTGACAAGTCTTAACAAGCATGTGTTGGCAGTCAAGCCCATCCAGCATTTTTGGGAAGTCCAACATGTATCAGCAGGAATATGTATGTGTAATGAGTTATTTACAATACAATACTATGAAATACTGCATCATCAAAATTTCAATGCAAGGAAAATCCCACAAATTTAAAATTAATTATTAAATTTAATAAGTACTTTAAAAAATGTTTTATATGCTTTTTGAAATGATACAAATTTTTAAAAAACATTAAAGGATTAAAAAAAGTAGATTTGCAGGGGGACACAATAGTTTTTTTTAAAAGAGGGAGGTAGGCCAAATAATTTGGGGAACCTCTGGAGATTACACAGCAATCAAACTAAAAAGTTTTTACATTATATCGGGCAGGCAAAGGGGTTTGGGGCAAAGGATGAAAATATCAAAGCTATGCTTTAGAACAGTGGCTCCCAAAATTTCTTCCTTTTTATTCACTCCATAGTAATCTTGGTTCTCAGGAATTATGGCATACTGAATATTTAAGTTGACAATATGATAGAACAGTTGGGAGACTTGTAGTCCTCTTTCCATTAGAGCATCCATTGTTTTGTTCTTAGTTCTAAATTGTTAAGATTAGTGCATACGATAGTCAAGTTTTGTTTGTTCTTCACATAGTATACCTACATTGCTAGGTAAGTGAAATTCATATTAAATAAAATTATTCATGCTTTTTTCCTCAACATAACCTCCAAGATTTTATGAAACATCTAACAAACTCAGCTTTGGAAAACTAATGCTTTAAGTAGATTAATTAAACTGTCAGTAATGCTGGTAGAATGAATTGGAGGAAGGGAATCAATAGTTCAGTCAAAAACTGATAAGGAGTTCAACTATCCCGGTCACAATGGAAATGGAAAGAGGATAGAGACGGAAAAAAACAACAGGATTCTGAATGAAGACAATACTGAGGTAAGGTGAAATTAAAAATGACATGTTTCAAGCCAGGGTAAAGGTAGGATAAAGGTAGCAACATTAACAGAAATGGGAGTCAAGAGACTAAAAACTTTGTAAAAAGAATTAGATTCCATTTTGGACCTTTTTGTGTATTTCATCTCTCCTTTTCTATTACTGGCTTTTTTCCTCCCACCTATAAACATGACCAAGTTTACTCTATTCTTTATCAAAAAGAAAAAATCCCCCAACCCATTATCCCTTCAAGGAAGCTACTGTCCTGCCTTTCCTTCACCAGTCTTTTTGGAAGAAGTCTGTATTGGCTGTTTTCCTACCATCTATACTCACTCTTCAATCTCTTGTAACAGAGCTTCCAACTCCCCCACTCTTTCAACCTGCTCTTTTAAACTGAGGACCATTACTGGTTAATTCTCTGGGCCTCCTCAAATCCTCATTCTCTCATTAATAAACACCTCTCCTCCAGATTACCTTCTCTGGGAACAGAATCTCAGCTTGAGGAGGAATTCCACCAAAGGTCATGTAATCTCACTCCATAACCTGAACAATAATCTACATCCAGCACTGAACTCTACTGACTGTCCTTCTTCCTCCCTGGCTACTTTTTTCTCTATTAGTCTCTATTAGTTCCTTTTTCCTTTTCCCACTTTTCATAGGGACATTTTCCAAAGTTTTATCCTCAATTGTGTTTTTCTGTATTCTCCAGATGCACTTTTCATCTACCTGCAGGAATTCTATCACATCTTTCGTGGTTGATTCAAATCTGTCCATCCTATTTCCACCAGTCACCTCATTACCAGATGTTTCCCTCTTTCCTCCCTATCACCCACACATCTCCACTTCTTCTAAAGTCCTGCTGGCACTCTCCAAACTCCAAAACCAAAATCATCATCATTGTTGTAAAACATATTCCTCCTTCCTGAATTTCATACTGCTGTTAATATTACCAAAATTTTCCCAGTCACCCACACTCAAAACCTCCAGTTGTTTCCTTCTCCTTTAACTGCCACAGTCAATCATTAAATCCTGTTAATTCTACAGAATCTTTCATATCCATTCCTGCCTTTTCAATTCAAAGGCTACATCCTGTCTTTACTACAACATCCTAATCAAACTTCCAGCTCTCTCTACCAAATACTAGTCTCTTCTCTCTCCAGTACATTCTCTACTCCACTGCCACATCAGGCTTCTTAATACATAGTTCTAATCATCTTATTTCTTGACTCAAAAATCTTTAATGTTTCCCCAATGGATGACAAGAATTAAGTTCAAATGTCTTACCCATGGATATTCAAAGCTCCTAATAATCTAGCACCAATTTTCCTTTACAGCTTTATTTCACCACACTATTCCCTCCATTTGTTCAGCAAAAATTCAATACTAGCCAAACTGGACCATTCCATTTCCCAAACACAAAAGTTTTCTTGCCTTTATGACTTTGCTTACAGCCCGCTTATTAATTAAAGCACTACCTCTTCCCTACCTATGTCTATTCCTCCACACAAATCTTTGACTCCCACGAGGCAGCATGACCAAGTAGAAAAAGCACCGAGTCTTGTCTTTGTCACTTCTTAGCTGTGTGAAGGAGCACTAGGCTTGGAATCAGTTAGATTCATCTTCCTGAGTTCAAATCTGACCTCAGACACTTACTAGCTGTATAACTCTGGACAAGTCACTTGACCCTGTTTGCTCATCAGTACTGTACGAATAATTTTATGTATTATAAAATACAAAAACAGAAATGTTTAAAGTTTAAAATAGTATTTGATCTTGTTTATCTTTCATTCTCAAAGAGGACCAATAACCTCAGGAAAAATGATGTCTTGATTTGCAAGTGAATTGGATTTAGGTGAGGGAGGACTGATCAGAGTCACCAGCCTCACTCTTTGTGAGGTCTCAGTTTGTCTGAGGCAACATCCATTCTGTGAATAAGGGGAGATAAGAATGAGGCAAAACATGGGCCCTCGACACAAGACAGGAGTGATACAGACCTGTGTTTAAGGAAAATCATTTTGACAGATGTGTGGAAAATGGATGAGAGAGGGAAGATGTTTAAGGAAGAGAAATCAGTTGGGAGGTTATTATAGAAGTCCACAAAAGATGTGATACAAACCAGAATTAGGGTGATGGCTGTGTGAATAGAGAGATGGAGATAGATAGGAGAGATAATATGAAGGTATAACTGACTCTGTGACAGCTTTATAAAACAAGTACTACTACTACTACCACTACCACCACCACCACTAAGACTACAAAAGTTACAAAATTATCCACACCTTTTGACCCGCTATTACGCACAGAATTCAATCACAGAAAAGTGATTGAAGAAAAGACAACAATCTCTAAACTCTGTCATATCTAGGTGGGGTCCATGACAATGAGGTTGTGAACTTCAGTGAATGGAAGGATTGCAAAGCCCTCAACAACAATAATGAAGATTAGAAGATGGGAGTTGAGATTGTAAAAAAACCCCTAAGTCTATTTATAAATACTCATCATAAGACCCATCCAAAACAAAAACAGCAAGAAGCTCTTACTCTCCAGTCACTACCCTCTGAAGAGAACTTGCTACAGGTATGAAGGAATCTGGGACCAGGAGGTGGAAATTTCTGAGGATGTTTAGTGATTTTTTCAGTAGCACCTGCACAGCTAGTACTGTGGTAAATTATAACTGTCATAAGGAGCTCATTCCGAATTATAGAGGTTAAGATTTTATAAAGGAGACAGAGAGAGAGAGAGAGAGAGAGAGAGAGAGAGAGAGAGAGAAGTGGGGGGAGGGGTGTAGAGGGATAAAGATAGGTGTAGCTGTATTAGAGACAAGCCCTCCCTCCCAGGGAGGATGAGACATAACCCACACAATAGCTGCTCAGAAGTCCTTTCTCAGTTAAGCCATCTAAAGAGCCCACTCTGGAGGGCCACTAACTTAAGGCATAAGTCTGAACAATATCATTCCTATATTCAAAACTCTTCAGTGGAGTCCCACTCTTCAGGATAAATACAAGCACTTTAGTCTGACATTTAAGACTCTCTTAACATTGCACATGTTACGTTCAATAACAGCAACATCTGATGATCAACTATGATAGACTTGGCTCTTCTCAGCAATACAACAATCCAAGACAATTTCAAAAGACTCATGATGAAAAAGTGCTTTCTACCTCCAGAGAAAGAATTATGGAGTCTGAATGCAGATCAAAGCATACTATTCTCATCCTTTTTCTGTTTTTTTCTTCCTCACAGTTTTCCCCTTTTGTTCCAATTCTTCTTTCACAACATAACTAACATGGAAATATATTTAACATGATGGTATATACATAATCTATATCAGAGTGCTTGCTGTCTTCAGCAGAAGAGAGGGAGAGAGAAAAATTTGAAACTCAAAATCTTATAAAAACGAAAGCTGAAAACTATACGTATAATTGGGGAAAAAATGAAATACTATTTAGTAGGGGAAGGAAGATCCTCTTAAAAAAAGAAAAAAAAAAGACCCTCTTAAATCTACTTCTGACCAATCTTTACGGTAATAGTGTATACTACTGCACACACACACAACAGTCTAGTCAAACCAGACTATCAGAAATCAGTTTCACAACTTCAACATTTAATTTTCTACCTCTGTACATTAGCACAAACCACTCTTCATACCTCGTATGCATTTCCCTCATCTTTTTCTCCCAGAATCCTGCATCTTTCCTTCAACCTTCAGAACAAGTGCTATCTTTTTTTTCTGGAAGGCTTGCTCTGACCACCCCATTTGTCATTGCTCACTTACTCATCTGTGTATACACACTCTACGACTCCCAAAATGATGTATCTTTGTATTGTCAAAGCTAGCACAATGCCATAACAAATAGCAGATACTTAATAACTGATGAACTGTAATAGTTAGAAAGACATCTGACCTTAGGCTTTATATTATTAAACCTTTCCTAATACATGTACCTGAGGAAAGGGCTACATATTGCAAAAATTGTAACATGAAGGAAGGAAACGAACAGTGCTATTACTTCTTGTACTTTAGAAACAATAGCAATGATAATTATAAATGTAGAATAAAGTGGTTACGAACAAAGCCTTCTTATAGTAGCCCCCTTTTCAATGCAAGTTTGGTTATCAACTAAGAAAAAAATCTGAAAAAAAGGATGAGACACAAGAACTTCATTTTAAGACTCATGTCTATAAAAAGTGTAAAAAAAAATTAACGTGAGCTAGAATATAGAGAGGAAAAGCACAGCACTCCAAGATTTGTGAATTGGCCCAACCATTTTGTAAAACAATTTGTACTTCCAAAAGACTATTATTCATTAGAGTAAGGAACTTTGTTTCAAAATTACAAAATTATCCACATCCTTTGATCCAAAGAGTGTACTATTAGACATGACAGGAAGGTAGATAGCTATCTCCAAGATATGTCAGCTTCCTCCTCCCATGAAAATTTGTACCCTGGGACCTTGGTAGTAGTAAGCATATGCTTTTTCATTCTTTTTTTAAAATTTTTAAAAAATTTTTTTGTCTTAATTATTTTGTTTCCGTGTTCTACAATCACTTCCCTATCTTAGATTTTTTTCCTTCCCTCTCCCACTTCCTCCCTAAGACAGATACAGTTATGTTTTTTCATTCTTTCATTTACCTCCTTCATTGCAGCACCATTTATAATAATACCTAAAAGTTGAAAACAAATCATAAGCCCAATGATAAGGAAATGGCTGAACAAAATGTGATATAGGAATGCAATTAAATATTCCTGGTCCAGAAGGAAAGATATCAATGAAGAATATGGGAAGATCAGTATTTTAGTAATGCACAGAGAACAAAACGGAATCAGTATAACATGTACAATTACTATAACCAGAAACAACTTTACAATAGATATAACTTTAAGTATTTACTGAACAGCAAGAATGTCAGACAATATTAACACTAAGCAATAAAGTACAAGCCCTTTAAACAAACAGAAAACTATTAAAGTATAACATTGTATTATTACAAGTTTATTTTATATGCCATTTTGCTTAACTGTTTTTGGAAATTGCACACTGCAGAAAATTCAACTGTGAGCAGAATGAGGTTTTTGTACATGCTGAAACAAAAAAAATCTTAAATGTGACAAAAAGTATAACAATTTCTGCTTATAGAATTAAATTCAATTTAGAAAACACTTAAGGACATACTAAGTAAAGGCACACCAGATGTTGGAAATAGGAGGGGAAAAAAATGAAGCTGTCCCTTCCCTCAAGGAGTTTAGATTCTATCTTTGTAAAAGCAGATACATAGTATATACAAACTAATTTCAAGATAAAGAAAGTGAGAATAGTGGTAAGTTGGAAGTGATTTGTGAGCTGTGCTTTGACAGTAGCTGAGAATTCTACAAGGTAGAGGTGAGGAAGAAGTAAATTCCAGGTATAAAGAACCACTTGAGCAAAGGCATGGAGACAGGAGATGTAATGTGCACAAGAGAAAAGTCAAAAGGCCAGTTTGACTAGAATGGAAAGTATGTGCAGGGGAGTTACATGAAATAATACTAAAAAGATAGTTAGAAGCCTGTGTAGGACTGTAAATATGAGGTGGAAAATTTTGGTTCTGATCCTAGAGAAGACAGGAGCCACTGAAAATTTTTAAATAAGTATATGACATGTTCAAATCTAAACATTTCTCAACTGCATGAAAGATGAATTGAAAAGTAAAGGGGTTGGGAGCAGGAAGTTCAGCTAGAAGAAGGCTTTTGTAATAGTACAGGTGAATGGTGATAAGCAGCTAAATTAGGGTAGCAACCAAGCCAGAAATACTGTGGAAGGAAGATTTGGCAACTGATTGGACATTGGGGTTGAATAATAAGGAAGTCAAAGACCTTAAGATTGAAAACCTGGGTTAATTAAGATAGTGTTACCATTCAGAGAAATAAGAGATTTTGGAGAAGTGTTAGTCTTGGGGTAGGAAATAAAAGCTCTGTCTTGGATAGTCTGAGATGTCAACAGGACTTCCACATGGGGATGTCTGGAAGGATATTGGGATGTAATACAGGACTACAGTTTAGGTGATAGAGCTGGATGTAGGATTTGGGAGTTAATTACATAGAGATAATTTAGCTCAAAAGAGTAAGTACAGAGGGAGTCTTGGGGTACATTCACATGTAGTAGTGGAAGGAAGGAAGTAAGGAAGGCTGTAAAAGTAAGTTCAGTTAGTTTAGAAGAGAAGCTAGAAAAAATTAGGTCAAAAAGGCCATGGATGGAGTAAAGTAGTCAATGACTTGTAGAAAATGTCTGCAAATTATTTAAGGTTTTCACTAAATTTAACCTTAGCATGAAACTTTTAATTAAAGTATTTTAAATTTATACCACAACAATACCAGAAGAATATTAGAGTCAGAAAAACAGATGGATATTTGTTTCATGGAAAAGTTTGAGTTCATCAAAAGCACTGTATCATTTCTCAAAAGCATTCTAAGAACACTCTCCTGTTCAGTTCTGGATTCAATTCACTGCCCATTCAAAGTAACAGACTAGGTCTAGGAGCTAACTTTCCATTTGAATACAACAGTCTGATCAATATATTTTTTCATCCATTTGGCTTTTGCTGTGTACATAAGCCAAACTCTTCAGAGATCACGGTATTTTATGACTTACAGCTCACAAGTAAGAATTAGTTATTGATTATCCAAAGAAATGAATAAGGGGCATTTGCAAGAACAAGCTGCAATAACTTACCAACTGACTGCACAGGAAAATATGGTTTTTATTCAAACCAATCAACAAACATTCATTAAGGACCCACTGAATACCATGTACTGGTATAAAAAAGAAAAAGACATAAAGGCCCCTGCTCATAGTCTGGTAAGCAGTTTGGTACTATGCCCCAATAGTCACTAAACGGTATGCAATACTTTAACTCAGAGATATCATTACTAGGCCTAGAACCCAAAAGGATCAAAGAAAGAGTAACATATAATCCACTATACAACACTTAGGGCAGCTCTTTTTGTTACACAACAAAGCACTGGAAACAAAGAAGGTACCTCTTAACCAGGCAATGACTGAACAAGCTGCATGCAGCATACGAATGTGAGACATTATTATACCATAAGAAATATCAAACAGATGGTTTCAGAAAATCTGGGAAGACTTATATGAACTGATATAGAGTAATGTGAATAGAAGCCAGATAACAGTTTATATGTTTAAGTTTATGTATATGTTTAAATAGTTATTATAAGAACAGTACTGTACTGAAAAATAACCCTGAAAGACTAAATAACTCTTATCAATGGTCATCAAAGAGCAGCCATGATCCCAGAGGATTGATGAAGCACTATACTCACCATTTGACAAAAATGTTGATAACCTCACACAGCAGGATGAAAGACATACACATTTTTGTACATGGTCAATACAGAAATTTCTTTTGCTTGACTATGCATATTGTTACAAGAGGTGTGTTGTATTTTTTTTTTTAAATAGCAGAGAGGAACATCAGAGGGGGAGGGAATGGACCTAGTTATAGGTTCCTCCACCTAACAAAAATGATGTGCAGAAAGAACAGAAGGTCACTGAAACATTTTTAAATGTTCAGAAGAGAACAGAAAGAAAACTAGAAAAAAATAGAAACCAAACAGCTTTGAAAGTTAAATATTGAAGTTTATTTACACATTTAAAAGGAAAAGCATGTTGTACTTGAGAAACTCGAAGGTTCATATACAATCCTTTCTCTGATCTACTCTGTATACAGAAATGTTCATTTTATTTTTTGCTAATAAAGCTCAAATTTTTTGAAATAACAACTTTTAAAAAGGAGGAGAGGAAGTGGAAACAGAGAAGGCACAGAATGTTGCTAGGTGGCTTTTTCAAATAGTTTGGCTTTAAAATAGAAAATAGGTCTAAATATTAATTTAATAATCTGAAGGGATGTCAAGATCCAATGAAGTGTTTTTTTTTAAGATGTTTAAGGACATAAACAGCAGGGAAGAAATCAATGGATACGGTCAGATTAAAAATGAGAGAGAGATCAGAGACAATCAAAGGGGTAATCATGGAGGAGAGAGATGGGAAATGGATCAAGTACACAAGTCTTAAAAGAGTTGGAATTTGCAAAGAAAAAAGTGACTTCTTCCTCTGAGAGAGCAAGGGAGAAAAAAAGTAGGAGAGGAGGTAAATGATGTGAAATTCAGACCTGGGCAAAAGTGGGAATTCAAGGATGTCAGAGAGACATATGAGCAGAAAAGATGTGAAATAAAGGAAAACCTGTAACAACTCATGCACTCTGCTGGAATCCACACAATGTGAAGTGACATGGAAGAAGAGCCCCAGCATGCCTACAATTTATGGGAAGATCATGGACTTGAGTCACAAAGGACAAGAAAGCACAAATGGGTTTCATTTCATGTGCATTTATGAAAGATCCATCAAAGCAAATTTGTATTAAATATTAACCCCCTTCATATCACTATTACGAAAGAAGTAAAAATTCTTGTTATGTAATTAGAACTAAAAAATGAGTACGGCATAGAATGAGCCTCTTCAGTCTGAACAACTTGGGTTCAGTTTCCTAGTCTGACACATTTTTGCCCCGTCCTACTAGACATGTTACATAATCTTTCAGTACCCCCAAGCAACAAGGCTATGCATTTCAGAGCAGATGCCACTCTGCACTGGTAGAAGGAGCCTCCTCCTAGTATAGGAGTTCCCTATCTATACTAATGAAATCACAGGTCTGGCCCCTCGCCTCTGCCACAAAAAGTCAAATGTTAAGGTAAACATAACAAGATTTCCCAATAAAGATGCACACACTCCAAGCTATGATTGTTATCACACACACAATCAAAGTTGTCACAGGAGAGGAAGAGAAATAGCACCACAAACGTACCTATCACATCAAAGAACTTCAGAGTCAGAAGGGAAACTTCACAGCAGCCCACCCCAAATCATATCCAAAAACACTTCCCTCTAGATACTACATAACCAGATTCTGCTTGAAGAACACGAATGAGCGGCATACTCTTCTACCTGACAAGACAGGACATTCAACTTTCTATTAGCGCTAACTATAAAGAATTTTTCCTGACATCAAACCTAAATATTCTGCAACTTCCATCTTACTTCTACTTCTATTTTGTGGGGCCAGAGTAAGTTCTATCCTTTTTCTACATGACACTTCTTCAAATATTTGAACCCAACTATCCGGGGTCCTTTCTCCTGCCCCACCCCCCACTCCCCCGTTCTCTCTATTCAGCAGGCTCCAGTTCCTTCAAATGACCCTCATACGACATGAATTCAAGATCCTTCACTATCCTAGCTGCCATTCTTTGAATATTCTCCAGCTTAACAAAGTTCTTCCTAAAATGTGGCACCCAGAATTTAAGAGAAAAAAAATCTTCATATGATCTGAATCACTGCTTAATACAAAATGCACACTAAAGTAGTTAGAAAATTATAAGTTGCAATATTAAAAACAATGAAAATAAATAAAATGCTGTGAGAAGAAAGGGTTACAATATCATAATCATTAAATTTCAGGTTTCACTGGTCAGTTAAAGATTTCAAAAAGAAAGAATATTTTTTTAAATACAGTATTTTAATTCAACAAATCATTCTGCAAAAATTTGCCTGTCTAAAAAGCATAATAAACGAAACAACAAATATGTAAAAACAAAGGGATGCCTTAAACTAATTTTAAAATATTAGTATTTAAGCCAAATTCAGTTAACAAAAGTGAACACACTTCACATATACTCTAGTATTTTAGTTAAAAGGGAAAACAACAGACATCAATCCACTAAAAATGCATTGTCAATCAGTGTTATGAATTCAGATGCAGTAAGGGTGAACACTAAAAATACTGAGTCACTCAAGAGCTCTCTGCAGCCACACCATATCTGGACCCACAGGATAACAATTTCACTCTTCTCCCTTATTAAATTATTCATCTTAATTAAAGACTTTATTATTTACTAGGTCACCTAGAAGAAGTCAATGACAAGAAATCTTTTTTTTTTACTTTTCACAACTACTCTTTTTTAACTGGCATTGTCCAGAACAATCTCCAAAATCCTAAAAACATACTCAAATGTATCCTATAGATTCATAATCAAATCCTAACTGTTAATCACACCCTATCGTCAGGGCACACATTAGACTGACTTTGAAAAATTATTATTTTCACTCCTCTGCCCTTCAACCAATATGAATGCAACTGTAAACTACAAATGATTCCTTAAATCTTGCTTTTTCTCTTCCTTCATTCAAACTTTTATAGTGTTCTATTTACAAATCAGTGACTCTCACCCCAAAATACTTCACTTGTCTCATCTTCTAGCATAATTACTAAAATAGTCCTAAGTCCACACTAAAATGCTCATATGTAATTTGGTATCCTAATACCTAGTAAAGCCATTTAGTTTCCATACTAAAGAAATTATTTGAGTAACTAGTGCATTTCATTTGATTTTACCTTATTCAGGACACAAAATTCTAATATTTTAAATGTTCTCCTATTTAATACATTGATAGACAGGTTTAATTATGTAAATAAGGAGAAGCTCCTTATTTATATCTTCTCCTCCAGGTAACAAAAGATTAAAGCACTTAGATGAGAAAAATACACTTTAAATGAGAGCTGCAGTTTAAATTAAAATTTTAAGATATATTACCTAAGTAAGAATATTTTCTGTTAATGAAGTATTTCTTACTTAAGAGTTTTTCAAGTTCTGAGAAATTTCTTTGTAATTCTGGTTTTGGCTAAAAGGATGAGCCACCTCACAGGTTTCATTACCTCAGGTTTTCATTATATAAACTTCCATTCAGAGAACATGACCTTGAGTGTTTTAACTACCTTCTTTTCTATCATTAGCCCCTGTTTATAAAAAGGGAATAATATAGACCAAATATTAATCTTAAAGAAAATAAAATATAGCACAGTAAAACCAGTATTTTTGGCTTAGCCAAGTTTTCTTACACCAAAAATCTTTCCCAAAACCACACTCTTCAATTACAAAAAATCAAAATTTCTTTTTCTTCTGTCCTCCTCATGTTTCTTACTTAACTACCTGTTACATTTATAAATTCCCCAAGCTGCCATTTACTATACCTTAACATTAAAGATATCTCTTCTAGTCCTTACTTATACTTCTCTTTCAGACATTATCTTCTAAGACACCCCATGTGGAAAACAAAAAATTAACTAGAAGTCCACTTTGAGATACACATGTTGCTGCTGAGACCCATGTGACATTATGTGACCCTAATTGGGGTTTCCTTGACAAAGATACTGGAGTGGTTTGCCATTTCCTTCTCCAGCTCATTTAACAGATGAGGAAACTAAGGCAAACAGGGTTAAGTGAATCGCCCAGGGTCACACAGCTAGTAAGTGTCTGAGGCCAGGTTTAAACTCAGATCTTCTGATTCTAGACCTGACTATCCACTGGGCCACTTCAATGTCCCAGAGAAATACATACCTAAAGATTTACAAAGTAGTTAAAAGATTTTAAAACTCAACGTCATTCTCTAGGTTGACAGTGCAAGAAAAACTACTGAGAACATTAGGATTTTGGGTTTTTTAGATATTTACCTAGGACTGGTAAATAACTGAAAACAGATTATTCCTCTGCAACATTAAATATCCCAACATGATCGATAATTTATTATGTATTTGCAATGCTATGGAAGGCCAAACATTTGCATACTACTTTTTATGTTAGTATGCTACTTTTTAATGATGAAATGATTGGACAGATTTTTTTACACAGTTGAAGAAAATATGGTCAATTATTTAGTAAATGATACTGAATAAATAAGACTTCCTCAATTAACCTTGGAGACAGCACAAACCACCTTGAAAAATCTCAATGAAACAAGTGCTCAAGTCTGGCCTTGTGTCATGTATCCAAAGAACCAAAGGACTCTGTATAAGACACTGGGCCATAAGGATCATTAGTAGCTAACATGCCAAATTAATTTATCATCAGACTCCAAAATAAATTCAGTTACAATATATTTTAAAAGTTTCAAAATATTAAAGAGAATAAGCACACTTAAATTTAAGATTTTATTATAATATCAGACATCATGCTTGGCTTTAATGAATATGCCACACAGTACACTTGCAATAATTTCCTATCTATATTCATTCCAAACTGATTCCAACACAATGTGGGCTAGCTCACATAAAACAATTTCTGTCTCCTGGATCTTACAATCTCTCCGGCTACAAGTTTGTGTTTAAGTTAACTTCTCCACCTGTCCTTAACGAGCAAAAATATCAATTTTAGAAGAATGATTCTAATGTTAAAAGAAATTATCCTGCCTTTCAGAAAACGAGCAAATGACCTACAATGACTATGCCAATTCCACATCTGACCACATTAAATAGTTTTATGAATGCTGGTAAACTGATAAACAGAATGAATGTGGCAGCAATCAATGATTATCAGAGGCATTCTGCACTAACCTTTCATTTAAAAAAATGATTTCTTTTCCACTAAACAAATTACTTTCCCTTCAAATAAGTGACTTAAAAAAACCAAACATATGCCCGAATAACTGAGATCAATCAAACCAAAAATAATTTAAAAAGCAGTCCTTCAATCAGAGGATGAATAGCCCAAGCTGTTACCTCTGGATGAAGTGCTTTGATAGGCAGGCAGTCTGCTCAACAATGACCAAAGCAGAGTGGGGTTGGGAGAGAGGAGGGAACTGGAGATGCACGCTTCCAAACTACATATGACAGGTGCATGAAAAAAGAGAAAGAAAATGTGGAGTATCTTAAAGAACTCTGCATTTCAAAATAAAGCACTATTCACAGCTGAGCCATGCCACGGGCACTCCAAAACTTCTTTCAAGAATGATATATATTCAAGTGTAACTGGAGTGGAGAACGCGGCATGTAAATCTAGTACCAGAAATGAGTCAAGAATTACTTATGATCAAACAGCATGGGTAGCTATAGGAAAAAGTCTTAAAAATGGAAAATCTAGAAAAGCTTTATTACTTTATAAAACATAAAAGTAAAACACAAGACCATCTTCTCAGCAAGTTCTTGACGCTCTTTTTCAGACAAATGGATCAAATGACACACTAATATCTGCCTTTCAACTGCAGGCTCACCTGTCACTCTCTTCCTCTCTTCAGAACACAACTTCAGGTGCAAGACAACCTCAGAAGATGTCTCAGATTCCATGTGTTGTCCTTCTTGACAACTCTCAGGGCTCTGTCTTGTTTTGACAGTGGGCCCGGGCCAGGAAAACTTAGCAAGGGGCTTTAACCCTCGCCGATCCCCTAGCTCCCCCTCCTCCCCATTAACTCCCGTCCTCTCCCCAAGTGCACCATGCCCACTTCGCAGGGATCCCCCCTCCAGGGCTGGGGCTGCTCCGCGATGCACCCAGCGCTGCCCTCGGAGGAGGATGCCTCTAGCCAGGTTTCAGTTATATCCCTCAGAGGGGCGGGGAGGCCTAACCCCTGGGCTTCCAGGAAAGGGGGGGGTAGGAGAAAGGAGTGGGGCGGGGAAAGGGGAATTAGGCCTCCAGAGGCAAGATGCTTCTCCGCCAGGCGCGAGGGACAGGGGCAGGGGCAGGGGCTTGGCAGGGACGCCCCCTCCCCTTCCTACCTCACCACCCCCAAGTATCCGCAATGTCCGCCGCTCTCCCGGCCGGGGGGAGGCAGGAGGGTGAACACGCCCCTCCGGGGCCGGGGGCCGGAGGGGCGTCCACGGCCACCCCCTCCGCTGCGGGAGGTGGGGCCCCCTCCCCGCTCCCGGGCCACGGCTAACACGCCCCTCTCCCGTCTCGCGCCGGGCCGGGCAGCCGCGCTTCGCCTCCCGGTCCAGCCCCTCCCCATCCCGGGGGAGCCTGCACCGAGGGGGGCGGGAGGGTCCCCGCTCCCGGCCCCACACACCCCCTTCCTCTTCCTCCTCCGACTCGCAGCCGCTTACCTCGCCTCCTACGGGCCCGCCCCCAGCGCCCAGGGGCCCGTTGGACGCCGTGGCCGGGGCCGGGGCCGGGGCCGAGGCCGGGGCCACGAGCAGGCCCGCCACGGCGCTCGGAGGGGGTGCCGAGCCGGCGGGCTGGGGGGCCCTCAAGGCCGCCGCCGCCTGGGCCACGGCCGGGCCGGCCTTGCCGCCTCCGCAGCCGCCGCCGTTACCGCCGCCGCCGCTCCCGCCGCCCCGCTTGTTCTTCCGGCGCTTGGCTCCGCGCTTGGCGTCGGCCGGACTCATCCTTGGCGAGGCCGGGCCGTGAGGTGGGGGAAGAGAAGGGACGAAGGCGACCGGAGGGAAAGAAGGAGGGAGCAGCAGCAGCCGGAGGAGGAGGAGGAGGAGGCTGAGGTAAAGGCGGCGGGCGGAGGGGAAATGGGGGGGAGGTCACTTCGGAGCCGCCGGCCGGGGCCCAGAGGAGGGAGGGCGGCTTCGCGGGGCCGCCTCCCGGGCGGAGAAGGGCGGAGGGCGGGCAGAAGCCGCTCGGCAGGCTCCAACCGGGAGTTAACTTAGTCCCTTCGCCGCCCGCCGCCGCCGCCGCCGCCGCCGCTGACCAGAGTTAAGAGTCCAATATGGCGGACACAAGGGGAAAGGGATCCCAGTTTACGTCGGGGGGGAGGGGGGTGCGAGAGAGCGAAGGGAGAGGGGAGGGGGGAGGGGATGTGGGCTCTCTCCTCCCTCCTCCCCCCTCCCCTCTCTCTTTACTCCTCCCCTTCTTTGCTCCGCTCCCTTTTTTCCCCTTCTTCCACCCAACACCCCCCCTTCCTCGAACTTGCTCTCGGCCGCGCAAAGCACGACGGGGCTTGGAGTCCACGCGGCGCATGCCTCCCCTGACGCCTACCTGAAAGAGGGACTACCATTCCCGCCGGGCCTTGCGCGTGGCCGCAAGGACTGGGTGAAGGGGGGGAGTGTTGCGGAGAAGAGAGGGAATGGGGGGGTGAATTGGAGGCGGAGGGTGAGGTCACTGCCTCCCTTCTTCTCCCTCCCTACGCGGCGCTCTCCTCTCCACCAAGCCACCCCTCCTTGCGCGCCCGGGGCGTTGTGGGATCCGTAGTTCGGTGAGGTAGGGCCGGGGTGGTGCAAGGCTGCATCCGCCACCCAAGACAGTCAACTACAGGGCCGCAGGCGAGGAGTTCTGACTCCTTGACAGGCCACACACCACTCTCCCCTCCCCCCACCTCTAGCTCCCCTCTCCCGGCCCTTCCGCCCCGACTCGCTCCCGGGGGAGCCCCGAGCTCAGGCTGGAAAGAACTAAGCAGGGCCTGGGGAGGTAGGGGGAGGGGACGCTTTGCGCGAGAACCCCATTGGACGCGAGCGTCTAGCCCTCTTCCCCGGCCTTGGCCAGCCCTAGAACGAGGTGGCCCCGGCGGCCGCGTCCCGCGGGGGCGCCTCCTGGTGCCCGGGGTGGCACCACCCTTGGCCGGGGTGGAGCCGTGCTCCCGAGGCTCTGGGGCCTGCCTCCCGGCACGGCGGTCCATTCCTGCGCCCGCTGCGTCTCTGCTACCTCGGGCACTCTGGTGACGGCGGGTCGGGCGGTCGGGGCACGGGAAGCGCCCGCCGGCCGCGGAGAGCCTGGCAAGCCCCCCGAGTTCTAGCGTGGACCCCGAGGGTTCTTAACCCTCGTGCGACCCTCCCCCACTTGGTCCGATTCCTCTTTTTAAATGCAGAAAAGAAGATTCCCGGGATTGCAAAGGAAACGCCGGGTTAACCCGAGGCACCTTAGGCCAGTTTGGGAGCCCGGAGGCCCTGGGTTCAAGTCCTGTTTCTGAGCTCTGGGTGCCAGAGGGAACTCGAGCCAAGTGGAAGGGAAGAGATCCCGGGGGCACAGTAAGTATTTCTGAAAGGCCCAGAGCGTGCTGGGAGGGACCAACACTTCGTCGTCCTCCTCCGTGGGATCTACCCCAGAGCTACTGTCTGATCAGTGTGTGGGATCCGCCTCTCCCGGCTCGGTAGATTGAGAATCCCTCCTGGGACGTGGAGTTGCCCCAAGGCCATGGGCAAGGAGTCGGACCTCCCAGAGCCTCGACTGCTTCCTTGGTGAAATGGGGGTAACAACTGCTGGGTCCAAGCTGGTGGTCTGATTCGTGTAGGGAAAAAACCCTAGTGAGGAAACTCCCTTTGTCAGTGCAACATGCACATACCTCACTGGGCTGCTGTGAGGATCCAGTGAGATGGGTTCCAGCGCTCAGCCAGCCTTAAAGCTATCAGTGTGCCAGACAGTAGCCTTGGTTCATTTCTACTTAGTAGGAAAAGCCCAGCATTAGGAGCCAGGAGAGGGGAATTCTCCTCCCTCTTCTGCCACTAACTTACCTTTGTGATATGAGGTAATTTACTTAAAATGGCAATCCCCACTGCAAAATGTGGGTGACGGAAGGAATCTTGGAGGTTCAGTAGTCCAACTGGGTCATTTACAGATTGTTAAATGGCAGAGGCAGGGTTAAATCCACGTCCTCTGACTGCAGAGCTAATGTTCCTTATACACTATTGTACACTACACTGCCTCTCATTAGACCTTCTCTCTCAACACTTCACCTGTGGATTCCATTAGGCCCACCGGAAAACCACCTGATCTAATGATAGCTTTTAAGTGTCTTCAAAATCACTTTGCTATTTCTGATGGTGGGCAAATCTATAAAGCCACAATTCATAAATCTATATTTCTGTACCCCTTTATAATATACAAAGCATTTCCTTTGCGGAACTACTGTGAGGTAGGGTACCCAATTATTACGATGCCTATTTTATAGATGAGAAATTTGAGATGCAGAGAAGTAAAATGACTGACCCATGGTCATAAAGCTAGCAGGTGTTGGAACTGGGACTTGAACTCACAACTTCTTACTGCAATGCCAAGTTTCCTTCCACTCTACTACCTACCTGGCAGATTTGTTGTAGGAATCCCATGAATTAATATGTGTAAAGGTATTGTATTGTAATCATGATGGCTTCTATAAATGTCAGTTGTTATTGTACTCATAAATGTAGCTATTATTATTACATGGTAACCTCACTAATTTGCCCGAGACAAGTTTGTGAACAAAATGAGATTAATTATCTCAATGCACAGCTTTTTAGTGTTGCATAGGCAATGAATCATACACGAAAGGTCTTTAAAATAACGGAATTAAGTGCTTATTCTAGAAATGGAAGCACACTGAAGGAAGGAATCATTAATTTAGAGATTGACAGCCAAGAAGAAATAATAGAGTCCAACCTTTTAATTTCATAGATGAAGAAACAGACTTTACAGAGGAGAGAGACTTTTCCACTTGAGGTGATGGGGTGGGTGGTAGAGCTCTTGAATTTGTTAGAAAGATTGGGCTGCAGTCCCAGCCCCTTGACACCTACCAGCTGTATAACCAGGCAAATCACAGCCTTTCTTTCAGTGTCTTCATGCGTAAAATGAGAAAAGGAATTTGACAAAGTCTCTCAAGCTATTCTCGTGCACAGAGTGGAGAGGTCAGCTCAGTGGGTCGTAAATCAAGTGACTTTAGAACTGGTAGGACATCCGTCCCCAAAGCAGAGGGAGAGATGCAAGGCCTACTGTCAGCCTGGAGGTTTCTCTAGTATGGTGTCCCAGGGATCTATTTTTGGCCCTGAGCTAGTCAACATTTTTTTATCAGTGACATCAGTGAATATATGTATAGATAGTATGCCTATCAAGTTCACAGAAGATAAGCTACCATGAATAGAGATCCAAAAATATAATAGCAATTTGAAACAATTGGCTAAATCTAATCAAATGAAACTTAACATATAACTGGGGGGTTGATTGGTCTGATGGAAGGGACTACGTTTCCTATGAGGTTGCATGGCCTCAAAAATGGACCAGATTGACCTTCCTCAAAGTGAAATCACATAAGATACATGCCCAGGCCCAAGAAAGCCCATTATAGAAGGCCAGAAGAATGATCAAATGTAAATGTACAAAATCAAAGCACAGTAGTTTGAGGGTATTTAGTGTAAGCAAAAATAGCCCTGCCTCTGAGGACATCAAAGGGCAAGAATTGATTTTCATAATGACAACTCTGGCTCCCTAGGGAAAAAGTTACTACCGCACAGTGGAGAGAGCCTGGCCTACAAAGGAAAGAAAGTACAGTCAAATGAGCAGTGTACACAATGACTACTATGACATAAATAAGGTCAACAGGAAAAAGCTGCAAAACCATCCCATACAAAAGTCAGTGTGTCAGTCTGTCAAAATTAAAGGTTTAATGCATAATAATATCTAGCATTTATATAGCACTTGAAAGTTTGCCAAGTGTTTTATATAGGTTATCTCAGTCAGCCTTCACAACAGTCATGAGAAGTAAGTGTTATTTTTATTTTCACTTTACCAATGACTAAACTGAGGCAGAAAGTTGACTTGTCCATGATCATAAAGCTAGTAAATGCCAGAGGTAGTATTTAAATGCAATCTTCCTGACTCCAAGTCCAACACTCTACCCATTTACCACCTAACTACCTTATTACCTCTTATCTGCAATGTCATCCCCACCTCTTCTTTGCCTAGCCAAAGACTGTGCATCCTTTATGGCATTGCTTAAGCCTCGCTGCTCTAAAAATCCTTCCTGAACCATTATGCCCCTCAGTGATCTCTTTTCTGAATTCTTATATGTATAGTTTCTATACTGTATAATTTTGTACTTAATTACATTCAGTCTTCTCTGGTTCTGTAACTGTTCTCCCTGTGAACCTTTTAACCACAGCTAGATTGTGAGTATCTTGAGGACAGGAATGACATCATTGCATTTTGTTGCCCCTCACCCACCTCAAGCCTAATTAAAATAATCAAGGAATCTAGAACAGAAAGAACCCTAGAGCAGAGGCCATCTAATTGCTCATAGCATGAGTTCCACCTACAACATTCCTGGAAAGTAGCATTTAAGTTAAACACTTGCACAGATGCACCACATTGCAATCCTCCCATTTTGGAATACTTCTCATAATTAGCATCCCCCTTGAGTTTTCTTCAGTTGACTTGGGATTGAAGAGGCAGGCAGCTAAGTTCTCAGGGGCTGTACTAGCAAGACATTACGAGGTCTGGCAGAGATGAAAAGGCCTTGAGTGTAGGCACCAAAACAACCCAGCTAAATGCAGAAAAACGCATCTCCAGGACCTTATACACAGAGTGACAAATTTTCTAGTCAATAGTTCACACTCTCATAGAATGTGGAGGCCCTGCAGTCAGAATCAGTGGACCCAAATCAAGAAAGTCGTGAATCCATGAAGCACTGATAGATTTCTTTATAACAAACTGAATTCTGCCTCCTCACAGCTTCCACTCTTTTTTTCCTAGTTCTGGCCAACGGGCACTAGCAAAACAAATCCAGTCTTACGTACCACATTACAGCCCTTCAGATATGTGAAGACGAAAATCATATTTTCTGCTAAGTTTTTCTTTCCCAGCCTAAAGATGTCCAGTTTCTTTAAGCTATCCGTGCAAGATTTGGCGTTGATTTCCTTCTTCATCTTGGCTATGCTCTCTTAGATTCACTCCAGAGCGTCAGACAGGAGGAGGTGGTGTAGTGTAGTGGAAAGAACATAATTTGGAGTCAGAGTACACAGGTTAAAATGTCAGCTCTGCAACTTCTGACATTTATTATTTTGAGCAAATCATCTTCTCTGGCTTTCAGTTTCTTTTTCTGTAAAATGTAGTGGTTGGACCAAATGATCCTCAAGATCTCTTATATCTCCTGTATGCAACCTTTATGTTAGAAAAGAAACTCCCTTTTGACATGACAGCCAGAAGCCTAAAAGTACTCGGAGGAAGGTCACAACAAAGGAATCTGAACCAAGCCTGATTTCACAGGGCCTAAAATGTATGGATATTCTAAACAGGGATATACCAGGGGATATGGAGGCCAGAGTGTGCCCTTACAACTGGGTCCTGAAGTCAAAGGATTCTCTACCCTGGTCTGTCAGAGAAGTAGTGGAAAACAAAGCCAGGTCCCATAGGTCTGGTCACATAGAGTGGTCATAGATGTCTTGTACATTCAGAGCAAACAAGGCCAACTCAACAACCAGGTGTACCTGTCAGGATCTTAGTGGGTATGAGAAAGAGATTGTAAGATACCTAAGGACAAGAAAATGTCCATCATCCAGTTGGTGTTTTTCAGAGCCATAGTAGTGGGCAAAACCAAATCTCAGTTGGAGAAAGCAAAATAACTGGGCAGAGAAGGGCTGGGGTCAAGAGTTGAATTTAACTAAAAGATGATGCTGACATGAGAGACTACAGTAGATGGTAAGCCCAGGTCCCAGCCATTCCATCCAGCACTGCAGTGGCATGTCAACTATAGAGGGATGAGGATCAAACAAGGCCTGCCTCTTCTGTCCAAGAGAGTAGTAGTGGCTGAAGCCCTAGCACAAGGCTGCAGTCTAGAAACTAGATATATGTACAAACAGAAGAAAACATCAGACATAGTAAAGTTATACTGTAGGTTAAGAGAAACCTAAGAGGGAAAACCAGAACACAGTAACCCCACAAAAACTATAAACAAAGGTTCCTCCCCTCTCCAAAAAAAAAAAAAGTCTTAGCCACGAAGATTATAAAAATAGCTAAAAGAAATGAAGCAAAAAATAAACAATGAAATGTAGATGGAAATGAGAACATTTGAAAAAATTGAAAGGAGAGACTAAATAGCTTAGAAACTTTACTCTAAGTCACTAGTACGATCCTAGAAAATAGAAGGAAGCAAATAGTGATTCCATGAAACAAGACATATTGGGCAGCTAGGTAGCACATGGATAGAGTATCAAGCTAGGAATTGGGAAGACCTTAGTTCAAATATGGCCTCAGGCACTTACTAGCTGCATGACCCTGGTCAAGTCACCTGAGTTCTGTATGTTTCCTTTTCCTCAATTGTAAAATGGGGATGATAATAGCACCTACCTCCCACAGTTGTTGTAGGGATAAAATGTGATAAAAATTGTAAAGCACTTAGTACACTGGGCAACTGTGTGGCATGGTGGAGAAAGTGCTGGGCCTGGAGTCAGGAAGACTCATCTTCCTGAATTCAGATCCAGGCTCAGACACTTACTGGTTGTGTGACCCTTGGTAAATCACTTGAGCCTGTTTGAATGAGCTGGAGAAGGAAATGCCACAAAGAAATTCCAAGTGTGGTCATAAAGAGTAGGATATGATTGAAAAACAACTGATCAACAACTGTCCTAGTCCCTGACACATAGTAAGAATTATTTTAAAAAATTACTTATTATTATATATTAGAATAAAGTAAAAAACTGAAAAATAGAAGAGTATTTTAGGTATCTTATAAAAAGAATTTGAGAATAACCAAATTCTATGAAAAACACAATCAAACCCAAAGACCATAGCTTCCAGGATAAGAAATCACTATTTGATAAAAATAGTATGGCAGAAACTGGACATAGACCAAAGTCTGACACTGTATACCAAACTAAAAGTCCAAACAGGTACACAACATAGGTATAAAAGCAGATGGTATAAACAAGTTAGGGGAACAAGAAATAGTTTGTCAGATTTATGGAAAATGGAAGAATTTATGACAAAGCGATAGAAAACATTATGAAATGCAAAATGGATAATTTTGATTACATTAAATTGAAAAGTTTTAGCACAAAGTCAATGATTTAGCCAAGATTGGTAGGGAATCAGAAAACTGGGAAAGAAGTTTTACATCTAGTGTCTCTGATAAAGGCCTCATATGTGAAATAGAGAGAGAACTGAGTCAAATTTACAAGAATATAAGCCATTCCCCAACTGATAAATGGTCAAAGGAACAGGCAGTTTTCAGAAGAAGAAATTAAAGCTATTGATAGTCATGAAAAAATGCTCTAAATCACTACTAATTAGATGCAAATCAAAACGCTGAGAACATATCACACCTATCAGATTGGCTAATATAACAAAACAGGAAGATGATAAATGTTGGAGAAGGTGTGAGAAAGTTGGAACACTAATTCATTGTTGGTGGAGCTGTGAGTTGATCCAACCATTCTGGAGAGCAATTTGGAACTATGCCCAAAGGGCCATAAAAACATGCATACTCTTTGACCCAGCAATATCACTTCTAGGGCTATATCCCAGAGATCATAAAAATGGGAAACGGACTCACATATACAAAAATGTTTATAGCAACTCTTTTTGTGGAGGCCAAGAACTGGAAATTGAGGGGATGCCCATCAACTGGGGAATGGCTGAATAAGTTGTGATATATGAATGCAATGGAATACTATTGTGCTAGAAGAAATGATGAACAGGTGGACTTCAGGAAATCCTGGAAAGACTTATATGAATTGATACTGAGTGAAGTGAGCAGAACCAGGAGAACACTGTTCACAGAAACAGCCACAGTGTGCGATGACTAATTTTGATAGACTTCTCAGCAATGCAAAGTCCTAAAATAATTCCAAAGGGCTTACGATGGAAAATGTCATCCACATCCAGAGAAAGAACTGTGGAGTTGGAATGCAGTTGGAATAGTCTAATGTAGACTATTTTCTTTTTTGTTTTATTTTTTTATTTCTCATGGTTTCTCCCATTCATTTTAATGCTTCTGTGCAACATGACTAATGTGTAAATATGTTTAACAGGAATGTATATGTAGAGCCCATATCAGATTGCATGCCGTCTTGAATAACGAGAGGGAAGGGAGGAGAAGAAAATTTAAAACCTATGGAAGTGAATGTTGCAAACTAAAAATAAATAAATTGAAAACTGTAAAAAAAGAAAAACATGATCAAACAAAAAAATCTTCATGCTGGTCTTTAAAAAATCATAAAAGAAAACTACTAGATTAGACCTAGAAGAAAAATGAGATGAGAATGAATTTCCCATTTACCTCCTGAAACAGACCCCAAATTGAAACATCTATGAATGTCATAACTGAAATCCAGAGTTTCCATGTCAAAGAAAAAAATACTGCAAGCAGTCCAAAGAAAGAGTTCAAATACTGAGAACTACATCCAGAATTACACAAGATTATTATGAAAGTACTTCAATGGAGAGAAGATACTACATTTTACTTTATTGTACTTCATAGATAATATTTCATTTTTTACAAATTTAAAGTTTGTAGCAACCCAGTGTCTAGCAGAGTCATTGTTACAATTTTTCCAGTAGCAGGTGTTCACATTAAGTCTCTGTCATGTTTTGGTAATTCTCATAATATTTCAAACTTTTTCATTGTTATCATATCTATTATGATGATCTGTGATCAGTGATTTTTATATTGATAAATATTTTGTATGTTCTGACTGTTCCACTGGTTAGCCATTCCTTGTTTCTCTCACTTTCCTCTAGCTTCTCTATTCCTTGAGATACAACAATATTGAAATTAGACCAATTAATAACCCAACCCTCCAGTGGCTTCTTAATGTAGAAAAATTTCATTGTTGTCTTATTTTAGAAAACTGCCATAGTCACCCCAACCTTCAACAACTACAATCCTGATCAGTCAGTAGCCATCAACATCGAGGCAAGACCCTCCACCAGCAAAAAGATTACAGTTCAGATTTTTTTTTAGCAATAAAATGAATTTTAGTTAAGCTAAGTATGTTGTTTTTGTAAATATGATACTATTGCACATGTAATAGATTATTGTATAGTGTAAATACAACTTGTATATGCACTGGGAGACCAAAAAAATTCATGTAACTCACTTTATTGTGATATTTGCTTTATTGCATTGATCTGTTATAAAACCTGCAGTATCTCTGAGATATGCCTGTATTCCAAAAGGCATAAGATAAAGGCTTATATCCAAGAATAACTTAGCTGCAAAACTTAGCATCACTATGACTGGGAACAAAATGAAGCTTTAATAGAGGACAATTAAGCATTCCTAATGAAAGACCAAGGCTTCATAGAAGCTTTAATGTCAAACAGATGATAAACCCAGAAAGATAAATATATATGAGAAATTGGAAGGGGCTAAATGAATAAATTAAAACCATTGAATAAGTACTTACTATGTGAAATTCACTGTACTAAGCAATGGAAATACAAATAGAAAAGCAGGGCAATCTTTGCTCTTGAATTCATATTCTAATGACATTAGACAATACAATTTTCAGCTTCAAATCAGATGGAAATGCTAGTGATACACTACAGCACTAAAGCAGAGGCTAATTTATCTTCATTAGTGTTATTTTAATTGATAAAACCATTTCTCTAACTTAGGTTGAGCCGCCTAGTGGCAGCAGGATGGCTCAGGGGATAGTCAGTAATGTCTGAGGACAAACCCTGTTCTCCAGTGTTTCCTAGCCGTGTGTTCTTGGGTGAGTCACTTAACTTCTGTCTCAGTTTCTTCATCTGTAAAATGGGTATAAGAGTAGCATCTACCTCCCATAGCTGTTGTAAGTATCCATTGAGGTAATGCACAAGTGCCTGGACCACGGTGTTGTGGAGTAGTGTTAGATTCTTCACTACCAGAGAACCATAGCACATCTCTACTGTCTGCGGAGTCTCTTGGCAAAAGATACTGGAGAGATTTGCCATTTTCTTCTTCAGTGGATTAAGACAAATAGGGTTAAGTAATTTGCCCAGGGTCACACAGCTAGTAAACCTCTGAGGTTGGATTTGAACTCAGGTCTTCCTGACTCCTGGCCCATCACTCTGTCCACTGTGCTACCTAACAGCCTCTATGCCTAAACATAGTTAAGTGCTACATAAATTATTATTTTTGCTGTTATCATCATCGTTATTATTGTTAACTGCCAAAGATTTTTGTGAGAACGTTTTTGGCTGGATCTTCTGTGGCAGCTGAAGAGGCAGTTTTCAAGTTGTGTTTCCATAACATTTGCCCTCCCCCCCACCCCCCAGAGGACTGGGATGGAAACAGGGTCACTGCTAGGGCAGTCCCAGGTGGTTGGTCAGTCATTGTATTGTTGGTAGTGGTAAGAACAGATGTTAGGCTGCTCCTCCTCAAGGAGTGCTCCCTTCAAGTGATATTAGCAGAAATCAAGATGAAAGAAGGGTAGAGCTTTTCAAAGAGGACTGCTTTTCCCAGGGTTCTTATGAGGCGGGTTCTAAAGGAGGTAGTGGCCAAGGTAATCATAGTGGTTTGACCTATGAGGTACATACTGCCTCTCTGCCTCTACAAGCAAAAACTGTCCTTTAAGAATCCCACTGTCTTCATGGGTCACAGTGGAAGCTAACAAAAACAAACACAGTACCTGGGTAGGATTTTGTGGTATTTTCTTGGTTTTAAGAAAGGAAAGAAAAAGAAGAGAAAAAAATTGCACTAGGGAAGAAGTGAGGAAGAACCTATTCTTTCTCATAACTAGGATGCAGGAGAAGAGTATAAAAATGGATAAAAAGGTTGGGGAGAACTCTCTCTTATCCAAACCAGACAAAGGAGGGCTGAACACATACACACAGAATCTGGTGTAGGAATACATTAAACTGAGAAGGAAAACAGGTGAGCACAGAAAGAGGTGAAAGAGAGGTTGTAGAAGGGAGTATATGGTTACAGGGGAGCAGAGGTCCTGGTCAAAGTTTCAGGGCAGAGAGCAGTGTGTATGCTTGTGTAGGCAGGGTAGCATGAGCTATTCCTGGGTAAAGACCAGGAGGGCAGTAATTACACCTTTTCCTGAACTACATCACTTTGGAAGCACCAAAAACGTACAGACCCCAAGAATACTTTTGAAAATAGCAACATGAAAAAGCCTTAAGCCTGGGATAGCGCCTCCCCACCCCCAGCTGAGAAGATTACAACTTTACTATAAAATTCAAAGTCAAGAAATACACCAAAAAAGTGAATAAACACTTAACAACAAGAAGAGCCTGACCATAAAAAGCTACTATGGTGACAGGGAAGATCAAGACAAACTCAGAAGAAGACAACAGTTTAAAAACAGCTACAAGCAAAGCCTCAAAGGAAAAACATAAATTAGAGGCAAGCCTAACAAGATCTTCCAGAAGAATTAAAGAGAAAAGAATGGTAGAGGGAAACTTTGAAAAAGAAATTGCAGTGATGCAAGAAAATTATGAAAAGAATTAACAACTTGGCAAAGGAGGCACAAAAAATATTGAAGAAAATAATACATTAAAAAAGAAGTGATCATAAAATTCACTAAAGAACTCTGTAAAAAGCAGAATTGTCCAAAAGGAGAAAGAGGTATAATATCTGATTGAGGAAAATAATTCCTTAAAAATTATAATTGGACAAGTGGAAGGTAGTGTTTCCATGAGACAATAAGAAACAATAAATCAATCAAAAGAATGAAAGAAAAAAAAAGAAAATGTGAACCAACTTACTGTTAACTGACCTAGAAAATAGATACAGGAGAGGTAATTTAATCAGATTACCTGAAATTTATTAATCAAAAAAAAGAGCCTATATATTTCAAGAAATTGTCAAGGAAAACCACCCTAGTATCTTAGGTCCGCAGGGTAAAGTACAAATTAAAAGAATTTACCCATCACCAGATGAAATCCTAAAATGAAAAATCCCAGGGACATTATAGTCCAATTCCAGAGCTTCCACATTATGGAAAAATACTGCAATCAGGTAGAAAGAAACAATTCAAATATCATGGAGCCACAGTGAGGGTCACATAAGATTTAGAAGCTTCTACATTAAAAGAGGGCAGGACTTGGAATTTGATGTTCTGGAAGAAAATGGAGCCAGGATTACAACCAAGAATGACTTATCCAGTAAAAGCAAGTATAATTTAAGGGGGGAGAGGGCATTTAATGAACTAGAGGACTTTCAAGCATTCCTGATGAAAAGACTAGAGCTGCATAGAAAATATGACATTCAAACATAAGACTCAAGAGAACCTTAAAAAGGTAAACATGAAAGAGAACATATAGGACTTAATATGGTTAGACTGTTTGCATTCCTATATGGGGAGATGATACATATAACTCCAAAGAACTTTCTCATTAGGACATTTAGAAGAAGTCTACATAAACAGAGGGCATAGATTGAGTCAGTTATGTAGGAATCTCAAAAAAGAAGAGGTGAGAAAGGAGGATGCAGTGAGAGAAGAAGGATAGAGAAAACGTTCACACAAAGAAGTGTGCAAAGAAAAGCTTTTACAGTCAGGGGAAAATGGGGTGAGCGAGTAACACTTGAACCTCACTCTCACCAGAATTGGTTGAAAGAAGGAAGAATGTATGTATATGTATGTATATGTGTATATACATACACACATATGTATATATATGTGGTATATACAGAAACAACCAAAGTTCTCACTTTACATAAATTTTCTTCATACTCCTGGCAGGCCTGAAGTCTCTTCAGCAGCTGGGGGAAAGAGAAGGGGAAGACATTGAAGCTGCTCAGACTGCAGGGGCTGCCAGCCATGGAGAGGGGGCCATGTCAAGCCCCAAGAGGAGAAAGGGAAGTCTGCAAAACATTCCACTTATATTAACAGGGCTTCTTAAACTTTTTCCACTAGCAACCCCTTCAGTACTTCTTAAACTGCAGCAAGAACTGACTATATGCATAAGTATACATATGCATACACACTTAGTTGAATATAGAAACCTGTTTTACCCAACAATGATGTAAGAGGTGAAGGAATCAGAGAAAGGGAATGGAGATTAAGGGAGGCAGTGGTGAGATGCAAAACAGAGTTTTGAGGTGGGACAGAATAAAAAGAAAAGAATAAACGAAAATATTATGGAGGAAATGAACAGTAATTACAACTGTAAAGGTGAATGGGATGCATTCACCTCTAAAATGAAAGTGGGTAACAGAATGAGTTAGAAACCAGAAATACAACAATATGTTGTTTATAAGAAACACACTTGAAATAGTACACATGCACAGAGTTAAAATAGGGGGCTGGAGCAGAATCTATTATGCTTCAACTGAGATTTGAAAAAAAGGGTAGCAATCATAATCTCAGACAAAGCAAAATTATAAATAAAAGAGATTAAAAGGAAAACTACATTTGGCTAAAATAAAAATGCCATAGGTGATAAATACTAATACTAAACATACATGCACCAAATGGTATAGCATCCAGATTCGTTAAGGAAAAGTTAAATGAGTTACAAAAGAAAACAGTAAAACTATACTAGTGAGGGAACTCAACTTTCCTCTTTAAGAGCTAAATTAGTCATAAAATAAGAAAGAAGTTAAGGAAATGAATAGACTTTTAGAAAGTTAACTATGATAGACCTCTGGAGAAAATTGGATGGTAATAGAAAGGAGTATACATTTTTCTCAGCTCTAATATGACTTCACAAAAACTGACCATGTATTAGGGCACAAATACCTCAAAAACAAATGCAGAAAATAGAGAATTCACCCTTTCAGACAATAATGCAATGAAAATAACCATAAAGGGTTATGGAAGCATACATTAAAAAATTAATTGGAAAGTAAATGTAATCATAAAAGAGTAGGTCAAATATCAAATCATAGAAATAATAATTTCATTAAAGAAAATGACAACAATAACACAACATACCAAAATTTGTGGGATGCACCCAAAGTAGTACTTAGGGGAAATTTTATAGCTCTAAATGCTTATAGCAATAAAAAAGAAATACAGGGATAAATGCTTACAGCAATAAAGAAATACAGGAGATCAGTGAAGAGGGCATGCAACTAAAAAAACCTAGAAAAAACAAATTAGAAATTCTTAATGAAACACCAAAATAGAAATACTGAAAATCAAAAAAGTATAATAAAATTAAAAGTAAAAAAACTAATAAGCAAGAAATCCACAGTAAAATAGATAAACCATTGATTCATTTAATCTGGAAAAAAAAAAAAGAAAATCAAGTTTCCAGTCTCAAAAATGGAATGGATGAAAAGATTTACAGGTTAATTTCTACCAAAAATTGAAAGAACAATTCCAACACTATATCAACCATTTGAAAAAATAAGTAAAGAAGGAAGCCTACTAAATTCTTTCTATGACACCATCTAAAGGAGAGCAAAACCAAAGAAAACCAATGGCCAATTTCCCTAATGGATATTTTAAGTAAAAATATTAGGAAGATGATTACTGTAGTATATCACAAGGATCAATTATAGAATATAAAATCCAAATAAATCATCAGCATTTCTATACATTATCCAAAAAATCCCACAGGAAGAAATAGAGAAATTCCATTTAAAATAATTGCAGACAGTATAAAATATCTGAGAATCTAGCTGCCAAAAAAACCCAGGAACTAAATGAACACTATTACCAAACATTTTTCACACAAATAAAGACAGATCTAAACAACTGCAGAAATATTGCTCACAGGTAGGTCAACCCAATATAATAAAAATTGACAATTCTACCTTAAAATTTTACTTATTCAATGCCATACCAACCAAACTGCCAAAGAAACATTTTATAGCTCTAGAAAAAAATCAACAAAATTAATTAAAGAACTAAAAGTCAAAATGTCAAGGGAGCCAATGGGGGAGGGAAGGGAATGTGAAGGAAGGCTATCTAGCTGAACCAGAGTTCAAACTACATTACAAAGCAAAAATTATCAAAACAATCTGGTACTAAGTAAGAAATAGAGTGGAATCAGTGGAATACCTTAGGTAAGTAATGCACTGTAGTAAATGACCATAGTAATCTACTGTGTGATAAACACAAAGGCAAGAACTCATTACTTAACAGATATTTCTGGGAAAACTGGAAAGCAGAGTGGGAGAACTAGTCATAGACATCTCACACAGAATACCAAGATAAGGTCAAAATTGGTAAATGATTTGGAGATAAATGGTAATATAAGCAAATTGGCAGAGCATGAGAAGTTTTACCTGCAAGACCTACAGATAAGGGAAACATTTATGGCCCAAACGAGTCAGAATCACAGGAAGTAAAATGAATAAATTTGATTACCTGAAATTAAAGAGTTTTTGCACAACACTAAAGCAACCAAAATCGAAAGAAAAACAGGAAATTTGGGGGAAAGTTTTACACAAGTTTCTCTGAAAAAGGCTCCATTATTGAAAATATATAGGGAGCTGAATCAAATTTATCAAAATAAAAGTCATTCTCCAATTGATAAATGATCAAAGGATATGAACGGGCAGTTTTCAGAAGAAAAAATCAGTTATACAAAAAAAGTGCTCTAAATCATTTGATTGGAGAATGCAAATTAAAACAATTCAGAAAGTACCACCTCACCCTCATCAGATTGGCTAACAAGATAAAAAAAGGAAAATGACAAATGCTGGAGGGGATGTGGAAAAATAGGGATGTTAATCCCTATTGGTGGAGCTGTGAACTGGAGAACAATTCTGAACTATGCCCAAGGGGCTATAAAACTGCGTGCCCATTGTCTCATCAAATACATCTGCTAGGTCTGTATCTCAAAGAGACGAGAAAAAAGGTGAATCTTTATATTAGCCCTTTTTGTGGCAGCAAAGAATCGGAAATTGGGGGGATGCCTGTCAATTGGTGAATGATTAAACAAATTTTGGTATATGATGGTTATGAAGTACTATTGTACTATAAGAAGTGATAAGGGGGATGGTTTCACAAAAACCTGAAAAGAGCCATATGAATTGATGCAGAGTAAAATGATCAGAACAAGGAAATCATTGGACAGAGTCATAGCAGGATTCTAACAGTGATCAGCTCTCACAGACTGAGCTACTCTGATCAATACAGTGATCTAAGATAATTCCAAAGGACTCACGATGAAGAAAACTGAACTGTGAGTGTAAATTGAAGTATATTATGTTTTCACTGTATTTTCCTTTTTTTTTTTTTTTTTTGCAGCATGACTAATGGAAATGTTTTGCATGATTTTACATATATTATTGACATACTATTGCTTGCCTTCCCAATGCGTGGGTGTGAGAAACATGCTCACCTTAAACAAAGAACCATCCTTGTTGTGAAAACAAGAAAGCTTTTATTAATCTTTACGTGCATCCCCTGTGAGTGAACGGTTAGCTCCCCAGTAAGGCAACAGGAAGACTACAATTTGTTCAGACCAAGGCAAGCCTTTTATTCTGTTGAACTTCCCACTATACCATCTATTGGCCAGGTGACGTCATGTTCTCCTCTCTGATAGGCTTTTCCTCAAACAGCCTGTCAAGCCTGCGCACAAGTTTATGACCTTGTAACCTGACCATGCTATCTGATTAACTGCTATCACTCAAAGCTAGGAGGAGTTTTAACCCTTTGGAAACAGAAATCCTTCCTTTGTTTCCCATAGTGGGGGAGGGATGGAAGTGAGAGAATTTGGAACTCAAAATTTTTTTTAAATGTTTAGAATAAATAATAAATTCTTTAAAAAGAAAAGACTCACTGAAGCATTTTTAAAGAATATACTGAAGAGTACTGTGTGAAGATAGTGGACATAACAGACAAGGAGGTGTGTATATCCCCTACCAACATCCCAGTAAGGGTTAGAAATGAACTAGTCTAAAGATAAGTGAGAATAATGACCATAGACTCATCCATTCAGTTCAGGGATACAAAGAAGATCTCCAGAATCCAGTGGATGTTCTGAAAAGACAAGCTGGGATAGATAAAAAGTGTGGCACAAGGAGGGATATGCTGGAGCTAGCTCACATCCCTTGCAAGAGCCAACTGTTAAATTTTCAGTGCGAGTTTTTATACCTCACAAATCAGCAAAAGCTACAAATTGAACTTTATTGCTTTGTTGATTGTATAGATTTAGAAAGTGATGGGACAAATAAATGTTAATAATGCGGGTTAAACTTTAATAAAAGTGTGTCATGTGTACATTTTTTCAGCCGGGGGAAGATGGAAGGTGGGAATCCAGTTATTAAACATTTATCAGATCACCACTAAGGTGAGGGTAGCTCTTTGGGGCTCTAGGTAGATTCTGCTCAGTGCCACTGGCCTGAGCCCAGTAGCAAGACAAAGACCTTAGGCAAAAACCAGCCTATTTGGATCCCCAAATAACTTGGCTACATGTAGCAAGCATGAGGGGTTAGGGGCCCACCATTGTACTAGAAGCCCAAACCTTTTAGGAGTTGTTGTGTTGATTTAGTAATGTCTAATTCTTTGTGGCCCTAAATGGCTGGAAAGATGCCTTTGGTAAAGACCAGCCTGGAGCATCCTCTTATTGGCAGGAGCTACAGGAATTTGTAAGCACTAGCAGCCCAAGTTTAGTGATAGGAGGAAGGCACTGAAAAAAAGGCCAGCCTGGGGTATCTCAGAGATTTATTGCAAAAGCTCAACTCACCCTCTCAGAAAACTGGCAAGAGAAAGCCCTCAGGCTGAGCCAAGCACTGGAGAGGCACAGTCCCCACCCCAGTCCCTTCAAGGAGGAGCTTAATCTTGGTCACCATGCTTAGGATGTGGCAAGTCTTACCTATGCCATTCAAGCATAACCTCCCCTAACCCCAAACCAGATGCTAAGGCCAGTACATTAGACAAATGAAAGAAAACTCTGGGAGCAGCTGGTTCCGTGGATAAGAGCACAGGCCCTAGAGTCAGGAGGACCCGATTTCAAATCTTGCCTCAGACATTCATTAGCTGTGTGACCCTGGGCAAGTTACTTAACCCCAGTTGCTTTCACCTTCCAAAAAACAAAACAAAAAAAAAGATTTTTAATGCCCTGAGTATATCTTTGAGAGATATCTGTAGGTAAACCCCACAAGTCCAGGTAAAACCTAAGAGAAAAAACTTTTTGACCACAGAATTATAAAAGTACCTGGAAGACATGAAATAAGACCGAAAATAAAATAGCCAGAGAGGAAAGAATAGCACAGAGGAAGAATCAATATCCTAGAAAAGACAGCGGTAAACCTCACAAAAAGTAAATGCTCTGAAAATCAGAATGGGCCAGACAGAAAATAATGATTCAATTGAACAAGAAGTAACAAAATCAAAGCTAAAAAAGCAGAGAAAAGTAAGAAATATCATGTCAAAAAGCACGATTGGAAAACTGGTTAAGGAGAAGAAAATCCTATTTATTGGACTTTATAAAAATGACAACTAAAAAAAAAGGCTAGATTTACCATATTTCAGGAAATTACAGAACTCTTAGGACAAAGTAAAAAAAAAAAAGAAATAATTAGCTCTTGAAAGAAACTTCCAAATGAAAACTTCCAGAATTATAAAAGCGAAATTTCAGAGCTTCCAGGGCAAAGAAAATAAAATACTCCAAGCAGCCAAAAAGTAAGAGTTCAAGTACCTAGGAGCCACTCACTCATGCAAGATTGGGAAGATCACAATATAAAGGAAAAAGAACTCAAAATACAACATTCCAAAAGGCAAAAGATAAAGGTTTATAACCAAGGATAGACTAGCCAACAAAGCTAGTATAATCCTACGGAGAAAAGAAAAAATGAACCTTTAATAAATAGAGGTTTTATAAGCATTCCTGATTAAAAAAACAGAATTGAATTGAAATTTTAAAATAGAAACACATGAGCCAAGAAAAACATAGAATGGGGTTTGTGTGTGTGTGTGTGTGTGTGTATGTATGTACATACACATATATTTATTGAATTGGGATTAAATATGTGCTAATAAGAAATATCTTCTCAAAATCCCAATAACTTTAAGGTTCATAGAGAAAGGTAAAAATGGTGATTTTATTCTGTTTTGACAGTCTTAGAAAAAGATAAAAATATAAGGTACAGGGGACTATAATGAGGAAGAAAGGAGGAAGCAGAGGGCAGTCTCTATCACATAATACAAGTATAGAAGACAGAGCATATAATCATGGAAAAATGGGTAGGGGAAAGGGGCATTCCATGGATCTCACTTTCATCTGAAATAAGATTGAACACAATTACACATACACACATTTCAGTATAGAAATACATTAAACCCAAAAGGGAAACAAGGGACAGGGAAAAGAGGAGAGAGGGGTCTAAGAGATAAGGTAGGACATGTAAGAAAATAGTTCTAATGACTAAACTCAGATATCGAAGAGACAAATGTGAAGGATGAGGGGAAGGGGGAGGGCTTAAAAGGAAAGAAAGTAAAAACCTGAGATCAAGTGTAGAACAAGGGAAAAAAGAAGAGCTGCAAGAGAGAGGAAACTACACGTTTCACTTAAAAATCACGTTTCAGGCAAAACTTCGCTTTTAATTTTTTAATTTTTTTTTTGTAAAAGAGGGGTGAAAGGAAAGAGGAAAAAGTATCAAAACACAGAATGAAGGGAAATACACATTTAACAAGTACAGTATAAATGTGATGAATTCATGAAGAGAACAGTAAATTGCAGAATGGATTAGAAAACAAAACCATGTTGTTTACAGGAAAACCGGAAATAGAAAAATTCACATAAAGTTAAAATGTGGAGCTGGAACAAAATCTATTCTACTTCAAGTCATCTCAAAAAATCAGGGATAGAAATCATTTCAGGTAATTCTGCAATAAATAAAGACATGATAAAAAAGAGGCAGGGAAACAAGATTGTAGTTAAAGGGACCAAATATAAGAAGTCAATGTCAATACTAAATATATAGGCATCCAATAGCTTAGTATTCATTGAATTAGAGGCAAAACTGTAATAGCGAAGGAACTTAATCTATTCCTCTTAAACCTAAACAAATTAACCAAAAGATCAAAAAGAAAAGTTCTCAATATATCCTCATTATTTCTCCCCCACCCCTACCTTCCCTATTACTATAGAGGACAAGACCATCCTCTCAGTTCCTTAGGCTAGCAACCTAGATTCTTCACTATCTCAAAGCCTGCCAATTCCACCTTTACAACATCTCTCTAATATGTCCCTTTCCCCTCTGACACCTTCACCTCTCTAGAATAAGCCCTTATCATCTCAAGCCAGGATTATTACAATAGCCAGCTGGTGGGTCTGCCTGCCTCAAATCTCTTCTGGCTCCAATTCATCCTCCATTTAGACACTAAAGTCATCTTCCTAACATGCAGGTCCAAACACGTCACCACCACCACCATCCCTGTTCAAGAAACTCTAGTGATTCCCTATCATCTTCAAGGTCAAATACAAAATGCTCTGTTTGACATTCAAAGCCCTTCATGACCTAGTTTTCTCCTTCCTTTCCCATCTTCCTACGCTTTCCTCCCCCACAAATACTCTTCCATCTAGTGACACAGGTCTCCTGACTGTTCCACAAACAAGACATTCCATCTCTGAGCATTTTCTCTGGCTGTGTCTCACACAGGAATGCTCTCCCTCCTCTGCTCCAACTCCTGAATGCCCTGCTTTCCTTTAAGTACCAATTAAAATATCATCCTTTCCTGGAAGCCTTCTCTACCCCCTCTTCATTCTAATGCCTTCCCTCTGTTAAGTATTTCCTATTTATTCTGTATATAGCATATAGCTTGCTTTGTATACACTTATTTACATGTCTCCTGCATTTGATTCTAAGTTCCTTGAGAACAGGAACTGTCGTTTGCCTCTTTTTATATCCCCAGTACTTAGCACAGTGCTTGGCACATAATGGGTCTTAGTTAAATGATTGATTAAAGTTAAGAACATGAATAGAACTTTATTCTCTGCCATAAATCTCTGTCAGTTATTGAATAAGAACTTAAATAAAAGAATAAACACACTGTTTAGCCGCATACAGCACCTTAAAACTCATCATGTATTAGAGTGTAATGACTTCACCAGAAATGTAGAAAAACATAAATACCAAACACATAATTTACTAATCGCAATGCAATAAAAATTATATTTAGTGTAAAGGGTCCTTGAATAAAGAATTAAAATTAGTTGAATATCATAATTTTTAAAAACTGGTGTTATCAGAGAACAAGTTATAGGAACAGAAGAAAGTTATATCTAATAAAATGTCAGAAATTTAGACACCATATTAAAATCTATTGGATACAGCTAAAGTAGTTTTTAGGGGAAATTTTATGTCTCTAAACACTTTCATCAATGAAAAAGAGAAAAATAAAACAATGAATTTTGTGTTCCACTACAACAATTTGAACAATAATAAAAACTCTACAAGTAAGCAACAAACTAGAATTAAAACTCTATAACTAAGCAACAAACTAGAAACTCTAAAGGAGAGAGTTTTTAAAATAAGAACAAATATTACATATAATGGAGATAAGATGGAAGTCTTTGCAGTAGGATTAGATGTAATGCAAGAATGCTGATGATCACTGTTATTGAACAGATGCTAGCTGTATCAGTAAGGGAAGAAAGAGAAATCAAGGAAGTCAACATAGGCAAAGAGAAAAAAAATCCCTCTTTGCAAGTGATATGAGGTTTTACTTATAAACCCGAGTCAACAGAAACACTGAAACAGAAAATTCAGCAAAGTGGCAGGATATAAAATAAATTCACACGAATCACTAGTATTCCTGGATGTTACCAACAAAACCTGAGAAAGGCTAAAACGAGAAATCCCATTCAAAATAACTACAAAATTATGAAGTATTTGGGAGTATTTCTATCAAAATATACTCAAGAACTATATGAACTCAACTATGAAACACTCTTTGCAGAAATAGAAACCTAAATAACTGGAGAAACATTGATTGATCATTGTAAGATTGAGCCTGGTTACATAGTAAAATTATGTAACTTCCTAAATTAACCTACTTATTCAATGTGGTACCAATCCAACCACCAAAGGATTATTTTATAAAGCCAGAAAAAATGATTCCTTCATATAAAAGAATAAAAAGTAAAAGATCTCAAGAATAATCATGAAAAAGAATTGGGAAGGAAAATTATACTATAAAGTAATAACTCTTGCCCTATTTGGTGCTGGTTAAAAAATATAGAGATCAGTCATTAGAACAGATTAGGTATGTAATGCATAGAAGCAAACAAACCTAGTAGCTAGGTGGTGTTTTATAAACCTAAAAGTCTAAAATCACTCTTAGAGAAATGGACCTCTACCATCAGACTGGCTAAGTTGACAAGAGGAAAGCAATTTGGAACTGTACTTTAAAAAAATGTTTTTGAAAACCCTGACCTAGCCCTACTTAGTAAACCTAGAGCCCAGGGAGATCAAAGGAAAATGGAAAGGATTATGTACAAAAATTTGTAACCCTTATTTTTGTAATAGCCAAAAACTGAAAACTTAGGAGATATCCTCCTATTAGGGAATGAATGACTAAACAAACTATGGTACATGAATGCAATAGAATATTGTAAGATGTGGCAAAATGGTCGATTTCAGCGGAAACAAGCTGTCCTGTTCTTGTGGTCTGAAATTACAGGTCCAGCTGAAATGCCTCCTTTACTCGAGGAACTGTTGGGTTAACCAAACCCTTGGTAGTCTTTGGTATTCTTACCACTTTTCTGGTCATGTTAAAATGGTATCTGGCTGTTGGATGATGCCACTGCTTAGATAATGGTTGCAGCAGCACAAGATATGAGGAAAGTTTCCATATGATGGCATTGACCAAGACACTGCTCTTTTGAGCCATCCTTGTGCCCCACTTAAAGGGAGTAAGTCTAATCTGGTTTTGTGAATAAAACACCAATCTGCAATCTGGGTAAATAATACATCCTTAAAAAAAAACAAATCAAGATTAAGACTGAAGCCATAGACTTCCGTGACTGAAACTTGGCCTGGTTCGTTAGCCAGTCACTGCTTGTAAAACTGAAGAATTGCCTGTGTTACCAATTGTTCTGTCCTCTCTGGGGCGAATAGGCAGTCATCAAGATATAGCGATAAAACCTTATTAGTTTTGACTTTAGTGGCCAACTTATGGGATGCTATATGTAACCAGATCCACACATTGCACTCTCATTCTCAAACTCCCCCTGCAAATATTCTGTGAAGGTCTTCTGGTGGTGGGTCATGCTTAATTATATTCCTCACCATAATATCACTGAGAAAATGGTTAGACAGCTGACTCAAATTCATCAAGGCAAGTAACCTGCTACTATGAATCTTCTTTCTACAGCTAGTATCAGCAACAAATTTATTCCAATCATCTTATAAAGAGGAAAGAGGGGCTCAATATGGGCCTTTTGAGAAGTTTCAGCCATCTCTCACCTCTTTTAAAAATTTATTTTAATTTTTAAAATTTCTCAAAAATTAAAAAAAAATTTTAAAATTCAAGTCTACCCAAGACACTAAGGTTATTCTTAGAGACCACCATTCTTGAAATAAAAAGAGATACAGATAAAAAATAAAAATATTAAATGTGTCTAATTTTTGTTAAATAGTAGCATTTTGTAGTATAGGGAAGAACTAGAAACAAAAGATTTCTATCACTTCAGGAATTACTAAACAAATTAAAAAAACTTGTGAAGACTTGTATGAACTGATCCAGACTGAAATGAACAGAATGAGAACCATTTATATGATGATCATTTTAATACCATGAGGGGAAACGTTTTTGAAAGACTTCAGTACTGTGACCATAGTAATAACCAATCCATAACATCAAAATATTAATAATTATGCATTATTGCTGACTGGCCGACTGGCACGGAGGTGGTTGACTAGAGGAACAGAATGAAATATGATGAAGCTATTGATGTGTTGCACGTAATTATGCACATTACAAGATAGGACTTTCGTGGTAGGGGAAAATGGGTCAGTGAGTAACAAAGGACAAGAGATAAGGACATTAATAATATTTTAAGATGGAGAGAAGAAAAAAATAGTGCAGAAGAAGACACAAATAGAACAATTTCCTAATAGAACAAGAAAGGAAATAAGCATTTGGAATAGCACCTACTGTGTGCCAGGCACTGTGCTAGGTGCCTTTTTTTCTTTTTAACAAACATTATTTATGCTCCAAAGAGATTAAATAAAGAGAAAAAGAACCCATTTGTAATATATATATATATATAGATATAGATATAGATATATATATAGATAGATATAGATATATAGATAGATAGATATAGATATATATATATATATATTTATAGTACTTTTTGTAGTGATAAAGAACTGGAAACTGAAAAGAAGTATATCAAGTGAGTAATAGCCCATCTGTATATATAATATACAGATAATAGAATACTATTGTGCCATAAGAATGATGAAATTGATGGTTTCAAAAACCAGGAAGGCTAGTTAGTATAAATTAATGTAGAATAAACAGAACCAGAAGAATAATTTACACAGTTACAATAGTGAAAAAAAAATTCAAAAAATGTAAGAACTCGGATCAATGCTATGAGCAACCACGATGCTAGAAGATCAATGATGAAACACGCCATTAGGCTCCTCATAAAGAGATGATGGACTCAAAGGAGACATACATATTTTTGCACGGGGCTAATGTAGGAATTTCCTTTTTTTTGACTATGCATATTTACAACAAGGGTTTTATCTTACTCCCTGCCACCACCCTAATGGAGGGAGAGGAAATAGGAAAAATAGAAAATTGTTTTTTGGTAGTTAAAGAAAGGAAAAACCATAGGTAGTCACCATGATCTCAAGTAAAGCAACATTAAAATATGCATGGGTAAAAGAAATTAACAGGGAAACTACTTTGGCACCACACATAACAATATAGTATTAAAGTTTAATACGTATGCATTGAATGGTATATCTGAATACTTAAAGGAAAAATTAATTAATTCATGGAGAGAAGTAAACAGCCAAAACAACAGTAGTTGGTGACCTCAATATACTCCTTTCAGACCTAGACAAATCTAACAAAGAGATTAAAAAAAGAAGTTAAAAGCCTGAGAGGAGCTTTATTAAGGTTAATTAGCTTAGGATAGGCCCCTGGCAATTACTGAGTATAATGGTTTATGTATATTTCTTTGCTATGCATGACACCTTTAAAAAATTGTATATGTCTTAGGATAAAAGAAAAACCTCATGAACAGAAAAGCAGAAATGTTAAACACATTCTTTACAGACCTGAACACACCAAAAAACTGATAATCAATAAAGGGCTTTTGAAGAAAGGATTCAAACTGAAATGTAAACTAAATCATACAATACAAAAGAATTGGTAGGTCAAAGAACACATTATAGAAAAAAATAGATAATATTTTTATATTTAATGTTTTAATTTAATTTTTATTTTATTTTATTTAAATTTAATTTTTTTATTTAAATTTTTAAAGAAAATAACAAGACAATATACAAAAAATGTAGGAATGTAATGGGCAGAAATTTTCTATCTAGAAATTTCTGTCTCTGTCTCTAAACACTGTAATCAATAAAACTGAAAACAGATCGATGAAATGGGCGTGGAACAAGAAGAACCAGAAGATAATAAAAAAAAAAACTAACTAAACACAAAAATAGAAATTCTGAAAATAAAAAAACAAAACTGAAAACAAAACATCCATTTAATTGATAAGTAAAATGAGGAGTTCTGGGAAAGGGGGAGGGAAGTAAAAAAAAAAAAAGATATACCTTGTGCTAATATGATTTTTTTAAGTAGAGAAACTAAATGGCCAAAATCAGAAATGAAAAAGAATCCACAAAAACAGAGGTGAAATAAATGGAATTATTATTTGTGCAATTATATGATGAAAATGATAACAAGATGGAAGAATATTTTAATAAATTAGGAAATATGTTAATAGAGCAAGAAATTTAAAAATTTAATAAAGTCAGGATAAACTCAGAAAAAGAAACTGAATAATCCATAAAGGAACTCTAAAATAAAACAATACTGAATCAGGTAAATTTACAACTGCAGTCAAACATTCAAAGAATAATTAATTTTGTTATGTAAAATGCAAAAAAACCAAGGAAAGAAATCCTACCAAACTCTTTCTGTGAGTAAAATAATCTCCTGATAGGTAAACTAAGAAAAACTATAGCTGAGAAAAACTATAGACCAGTATTTCTAATGAAAATTGATCTAACAAATATTAAGTCGAATATTTGCAAAGGAGATGCAGCAGATACTATAACAAGATTAGGAAGCATAACCAAATCTATACTAGGAATGCAAAGTTGGTTCAGTATTAGAAAAACTAAACATGTCATATTTATAGTAAAAACAACAGAAATTGTATAATTGTGCCATGACATCGTGTTATAGTTGTGGAGTTACTCTCTTACCCCAGGGCTATATCCTGGATGCTCTTGGATTCAAAAATTTCTTTATTACTGGTGTCTTCTATTTATATTTCTAGCTTTTGTTCCTGAAACAGGTAGGACACATCTCAGACTGCTCCTGCTTATTTTTTAAAATTAATTTATTTTCAGTGTTCTACAATAACTACCATATAACTTAGATTTTTATTTTTCTCTCCCTCTCCCTTGCCCCCTCCCTCCCCGAGATGACATACAATTCTGTGTAGGTTCTACACATACATTCCTATAAAATACATTTTCACTAGAGTCATGCTGTGTTGATGCTCCTGCTTATTTGAAAGGAATGATGGGCCCCCTGGGTCCTAATCTATATTTTCTGGGGCTCCCCTGTGGATCCTTTTGTTCTGCTGGCGTCTGTCCTACACTAAGTGCTGGCAGGATCCAAGTTCCCCTAAATACTCAGTATGCAGAGTGCAAAGTGCTTCCAGGCAGCACTCTGCTCCTCAAGTTGATCACAAACTGATGACTCCTTATATCCAGGCCCAAAGTTCTAGAGGAGCTGAACTACCTTGAGGTCTCCTACATGGAACACTCTAGTCTTCAGGTCCCTAACTCAGGAATGGACTTCACTGCCTCAGAGCTTTCTGGTGGAGCGCTGGAGTTGTGAAAGCTAGAAAGGTTCCCAAGCCTGTGCCTGCCTCACCTTAACTCCTCTGACAGAGCTCTCTTTAGTGCCTGTAGGCTTCTGGGTGTCCTCCTTTCCCAATTAGGCTAAATGAAGATACTGTAATTTCTCATTTCCTAATCTTCAAGGTATTTGGGGCTCGTTTGTTTTCTCTTTCCTGGATTACTTTTGTGGGAATTAGGCTCTTCTATACCTATTAAAGATGCCCGATTTCAAATACTTTATTTTACAGATGAAGAAACTAAGGGCAGATAGGTTAAGTAGTTTCCCCAAGGCCACATAGTAAGCATTAGAGACTGAATTTAGCACAGTACCTGCCACATACTAGGCACTTAGTGTTTATTGAACTGAATTTGAACTCAGATCCTCTGACTCCAGAGATCTCTTTATACTGTACTCTGCTCTCCGCCAAACTAAAAAAAAATTTTTGTTTTCAATCTGTATAGTCTATATAGGTTATCAGACACCAAAAACCATAGCTCATGAGTCCAATGAATTTACTTGTACTAGGTAAACAGAAGACACATTGATTAAAAGCAAAATTTTTCATGTGGCATTTTCTGAAGTTTTTGAAAGTGTGATTAATTATACTAAGTTATTTTCCTAATGTTGAACAGTTCCTGTATTTCCTAGTGCATATTTAATCTAGTCATAGCAAATAATTTAAAAATATTTCCAGCATTTTTACATAAATTTACATAAATATTCAAGTGTATAGTTATTTTTTCCTCTATATTAGCCTTACTAACATATATCAGGAACATATTTTTCTCAGAAAAAAATTTGTCAAAATGCCTAATCCCCTTTATTTCTGAAAACAATTATAAAAATATTCAAAACTTTTTTTAAATTTTCATCTCTTTCAGGAATTTTTGTTGAATTTGTGCCCAAACCATGCTTTTCTTCGAAGCTTTGCTTTTTTGCTTTTTTTCACCATGTTTTGGAATCATTCTTTCCTTCTGGGTTCTGTCTTGAAGATCTCTGTCACCATATTAGCTTTTTATGGTGGGATTCTTTCTCTGATCATTCTTCGAGTTTACTTTCTGTCTTTGGACTTTAGGCTAGTCCTGGGCTCTGGGCACCTCTAGAGGTAATGAATGGGCTGGTCTCATTGCTGCTTTCTTGGGGTAGTGTGTTATTCTAAGATCTCGGAGAGCTCAAGCTTGATACCTGCAAGCTTTCAGTGCTCCCAAAGGGGAAACACACAGTCTTGATTTAGGTCTACAAGTTCCTGATCTAGTTTGAGTTTGAGCAAGAGGTCTAGGGGCTTACACAGTTTGGAGTTGCAGTAGACTGCTACTCAACTCAGCTACTCTCAGCTACCTAGAAAATTCTGCTGATTGAGTGATAGAAGCTTCTTTTTGGTTTGGGATTCCTGCCCTGATGACTCTTCCGCCAGATTCAGCCTGCGCTAGAAACTGGAATAAAGATACTGTTCTGCTCCTGGGAGCCTATAGTCCAAGCCACATGGCTACTGCTTGCTTCTGAACTTCTCTTTGCTCAGTACACAGACTAGGGCCCCAAAATACTTTTTATCCTGAAACACCTCTAGGCACAGATGCCCTCCTCAGTCTGCCCCGTATCTGTGATCCAGAATTGGATAGTGAGCAACGGAGCTGCCCGTTGGCACCTGTTCCTGCATCCTACACAAGTCGAAGCCCCTCTGTGCTGGATCTAGGACCCCTTCTTGCCCCAGTGCAGTCTCTCCATGCAATGTAATGTTCCTTGTGGCACACTCCTGGTCAGACTCCATGCCTAGTATCCAGATTTGTGAAATTATGCTGATATGGGCTGGAAAAATAACTTGTGATTTTTTTTCTTGGAGTTCCCTAGTGTTTGGTCTGGTCCATTTTCTAGATCTGTTTGGAGGGATCAGGGGAAGGAGGACCTTGATGTATTTCTTCTTGCTACTCCATGATCTTGCCTCTGCCTTCCTCTACTGTAATTTTAAAAACCCTATCAGTAACCTTTTAAAAAATAAACAAAACGCTGTTAAATCTTTCACCTCACCCCAACTTGTTTCCCTCACTGAAAAAAAATATTCTAAATAAAACCACACCATGTCCAAAAATATGTCTCTTTGTGCATTTTGAGTCCATAATTTCTCTGTCAAGAGGTAACATGCTTCTATCTTAGATAATCTGGAGATATGATCCGTCAGTATATTGATCAGTTCTCTAGTGTTATCCCCGCATAACTTGATCTCATTCTGTTCAGTTCACTCTCCATCAGCCCATACTACTCAGGATCTCTAAAACCATGTCTTATAGTCAGTCATCTCACACTCCAAATTGCTGATCTATTCTCCAGCTGATAACTAACTCCTTAATTCTAGATCTTCACTCGTTTTCCCCCTCCACTTCAAGAAAAGGAAGTCCGTTTTGCTTGTGACTTCCTTTCCCCTTATTATTTTCCTAATTGTTTCTCTGTTGAGTTGATGTATTTTATATACCAAAGTGTGTGTGTGTGTGTGTGTGTGTGTGTGTGTGTGTAACACTGTGTACTCAATTCCATTTCAGGTAAGAGTGAGATCAGTCTAGTGTTTGCTCCTCCTACTCGTCCTCCACATTTGTAGACTCTTCTCACATACCTCAACAATTACAATAAATAGTCAGTTCTACATTCTTACATTTTTCCTACACTAGCATATTCCTTTTTGCTCCTTCTCTTTCACCTCCTCAGACCCTCAGAACAGAGCCAACCCCCTCCTAAGACCTGTTTTTCTTAACTCCTTCAATACCCTTTGAGGTTCTAAAATGGCATTTGTTTTTCTCCTCCTATTAGAATGTTGGCACTGCATCATTATACAGAACCTTATTCCAGTTGCTCAAATAAATTTACCTTTCAAAATTTCTCTTGACTCTTGTGTTTGTATCTCAAAGTTCCTACTTGGTTCTGATCTTTTCAGGAGATGCTTCCAAGTTCTTTGAGTTGTGCCCAACTCTTCATGACTCCATGTAAAAGTTCATTTTCGCTGTTGTAGGATTATACTTAACTTCATAAATTATTTTTAGTTGTGATGGAGGGATAGACAGATGAATAAGATATTTTGCCTTTAGAATATTGTATTAGATCATCTTTATACAAGGCAGGTGTTTAGTTTCTTCACACTTGAACTGCTTTTTAATGGCTGCTTGCAGTAGTTTTTTTTTCTTAGATGTGGGAATTACAAATTTTTTGCTATGACATTCCTAGGACTTTTCCTCTTGAAGTTCCTCTTAGGAAGTTATCAATGGATTCTATTTTCAATTTGCCCTCTGGCTCTAATATATCTGGACAGTTTTTATTGATGGCTTCTCAACATACAGTTTTTAAGAAGTCCAATGATTCTTAAATGATCTCTCGATGCATTTTCTAGGTCAAACGTTTTGAAGTTACATTTTTGTTCTCATATTTCTCAATGCCTCACTGTAATTGATTTGTTTGCCCTAAGTTTTCAGAAATACCATTTCTTGGGTAAGGTCTGCTATTTTTCTTCTATACTATGGATTCTTCCAATTCTTTCCTCCAGAGCTTTTATATTTTTATCCTTTGCTCCTATCTTCTAGGTATTCATGTGGTCCTTCTGGAAAAGATTTTTTCCTTGAAGTCAATATTTGCACTTCTTACAAAAATGCTTTTTCCCTTAGGGGGTTCTGTATTGACAATGATTTTTTATATTGATTGGTTTTCTTTGTTTTACACATCTCTCCAGCTTTAGATCCTAAGTTAGGGCTTTCCGTCAAGGCCAGCCCTCACTCTATTTTGTACTTTTTGTAGGGTGATTGGCCCTGCTGGGCTTAGTCTTGGGTTCCCCCCAGCACCTTTGGTCACCATGACCTCCTAAGGTTAGACCCCTTTTGGAGTTTTCAGGTTCGGGGTGCTAGTTAAGGGCTCCAGGGACCTTGGAGCCTTAGGCAGCCAAGTTGTCCTAGTCTGAGGGCTGCCATACTGATCTGAGCAATGGTGTCTGGGACTGCTGGGATAGCTGTGGTTGTTGCCACATTTCCATTGGTCATCAGGACCCCCACTATGGGTTTACAAGTACCTTGGACCTTGATTCCCAGTATGTGGGAAAAGTTCTTATCCTGAATCATGAATTTATCTGCATGAGAATTCTCAGAAGCAGAGTCAATTTTTTTCTTTATATCTTAGATCTTTTTTCCTTATTGGCCAGAATAAGAGAAAAAAGCATAACGGTAAAGCAAGTTACAATTAAAAAAAATTAAGTTTTCAAATTAGAACTGAATACAAAATATATTTTTTGGGCTGTTTCTTACAAAAAGTTTGTTTCCAACTGATTATTTTATTAATAAAGAAGAAATCTCATTTATAAAGAGAAACAGATATGTTATCTGTTCACACACAAAGGTGTAATATAATGGTTGGCTAACTTTTCTGGGGTTTCTATCATGTTAGAATTTTTACTTCTTGTCCTTTCTTCCACAGAGAGAAGATGGGGGTACAGGGCATGAGCTTTTAATATTTTGCTGTTCTCTTATTTCAAATTTGTCCTTTCGAGTTCTCAGCAGTGAAGTGGTCATTTGAGTCACTCTGTCCCTGAAAAAATCAATTTTCTGCAGCCTTAAATTTGTCTATAGACAATTTTTTTCTCTTCTCCCAAGTTCTACCTAGGTTGAAAGTAAAAGGAGGCAAAGACACTGTTATCATGAGTAATAGTTTGGAGCCAATTTTAGGAGTTGGTTACATTCCATCCAGGCCCCAGAAGCTTTAGTAAAGTAGTAGTGAGGTTTCCTGGTCCAGAGTACAGTTATTCTAGTGCCCTCCCTATGCTGGGTTCAAAACACAGCAGAAAACCTTCATACCTTCAGTTCACTGTGGCTTGATGCTACATTATCCAGAGGGTCTCTGAAGTGTGCTGAGTCTTGCATGGTATTGTATTTCCAAACTGTGTGAGAAAATACATCTCCAAGCAGTTATCCAGTTTATGAAATCTAACAGGATCTAATTATTGAGGTGGGTATGAACTTCTTTTCCAGAGCAACAGTTTAAGCCCAAATGGACCTCTGGTTTAGGTCAATTATTGGGTTCATGTCTTTTTCCCCCCAAAAGAAAGTGACCATCCTTTAGAAGGGGCAATGTCCAAGGATCAGAAGTTTTCAGGCAGCTGATAGGGACCGTGGAACTCAGAACACAACTCCGTCTACCTAAATTCAAGGGTCACTGGCCAAGGGTAACTTGCATACTCAGAAAAATCTCCCTGTGATATTTACTGGTGGCTGTATCTCCTGAAAGTCTACGTAAGTTCAAGCAAATCTTTTATGGGAGTCAAAAGATTTTTTAAAGTGTGGGCACAACTTACCAGAATTGTCATTCCCTTGCTTCCATTGGTGGGACTTGCCTTCCCTACCACTAAGCAGCATAAGGTCTCTAAATTGTGAGTGGAAGGTGGATGATCCTTGATCTTAAATAATTATGTTTTTTCCCCTGTATGATCACTTCAGCCTTTTCCCTCCTTCCTTTTTGCCTCCCTCTTTAAAAAGTGGGGAGAGAAACGAAGGAATTTAATTATGATGAAGACAAATAATCTGAAGAGCAAGTGGCTTGTTTTTATGTCTCTGCTGCCTTGTGCTATGAGAGAGGTGTACAGAAATACCTATAATTCAAGGTAAAACGTGACAGAAGCCAAGGACAAATCCACAATGCTCTAGGAAAATATGGAAAAGAAATCACTTTCAGCTTGTGGATGGGGAGGACAGGGAACCAGTAAAACCTTCATGAAGCTATGCCTAAAAGGAAGAGGATTTCTAGGGGTAGAAAGGAGGAAGTAAAGTAAAAGGCAAGACAAAACTGGGGAACTCCTAGATGCCAGACCCCAAACATGAAATTAAGTAAGACTACACCAAGTTAGGTAAAAAAAATTAATGCAGAAGTCAAAATAAAGAGTACACTTTGTACATCAAATTAATGGTTTTATTTTCATCTTAATTAACAACCATTTAGCTGAAGTTCAAAACAGACCTGACACATGGACATGGGTACAATTTAAATAACAAAAAAATAACTATATACACAGATAAAGTAAAAGTATGATTTTTTTACATAATCAGCCTGTTTATATTTCGCAGTTCTGGAAAACTATATGTGCTACACTACGTAAACAACTACAACTAAACATTACCTTTTCAATTTAGATTTACAATGAAATAATACAATAACATTTGTGATTGACAGCTTAGAACTGGGCAGGTATAGTTTTTCAAGAAGAGTCACAAAACAAATTAGCCAAAGAACCTGCTGTGTATGCTGAAGACTTTTTTATGGATCTTACATACCAGTACAGTTGATACAGGACAAAAATAAATATTTACTTGGAAATACAAACTTAATTAAAAATACCACTCCAAACTAAAGCTAGAGCAGGAAAGCTATACACATACTAGCCCAAATTAATCTTTAGTTCACTCCTATTCTTGACTTGATGGATAAAAATATGACAAACTCTAATTAAAAGATATTTAATGTAATTTTTAAAAGTCAGGGTTACTAATACAACTACTGCTTTTTCTTCCTGTGCCAAGGGGAAATGCTCATTTTAAAGTAAGTTTTATACAGTAATTTGTCTTATCAAACTTAAGGTTGGTTATCAGTAGCAAAGCTAGAACTGCCCCCTTCACACTCTTTTTTCTAAATAGCCTTAACAAAACTTTATTTTGTTTTAGTAATTCTAAGAGAGTATGGAAAAGGAATACAAGATTTTAAGAACCCTTTACTGATGTGAAGAACAAGCAATTCCAAGGCAGAGTAACATTTATCAGCTTTCCCCAGGTAAAAAGATAGAAACAAAGGATAAAACCCACAGTTTCTCAGTGGGCAAGAATCACGTTTGTGTGGAGGCAAGACTGCATCAACTCAACAGGCAGGGACCATCGGAAGCAAAGGGTTTCATGGATGATGAAAAAATATTCACACCAAAAGCTTCTTAAAGTGAAATCTATCCCAACTAGGCACAGACTCAAAAAATTAATTCCCACCAAAAAAGTGGGTGAAAAAAATTCAATAGAACAGTACTGATATCATTAACAACAAACAGGCAGAGATGACTTGGACTGAAAGTTGCAGAGAACTGATTTCTCCCCAAGCAGCCACCTGTAAAACACATGGGGAAGAAGAGGAGCTGTTTCCCCTGCTCCCAACCCTTTCATGGAGAGACAGTCAAGGGACAAAGAGGTAACAACACAAAATGGTTTTTATTACAATACAAAAATTAAGCCTTTTTTTGTGCCCCCATTTGTATCTTTGGGGCAAGTTTATAACACTATAGCATTATCAACATTCCTGAGAATATGAACAGCAGACAGACATGGCAGAAAGGGACATTCTTGCCACTGTCAATATCCAGCCTTTCGGAGGAATGTGAAAGTCTGAACAAACTTCTCAAACTTTATTACAAAGCTGAATCTTTAAGAAGGAGGGAACCTAGTCACAGCAATCTCACTTTGGATGATTTAATTTCTGTGTGCAAAAAAAAGAAATTATAACGTATTGCTAGTAAGAGACAGGATCCCTCACTCTTTTAAATGCCACTAATTTGAAATGCTAAGTGGCATAAGTTTTCATAAAGGTCTGACACAAAGATCTCTAATAATGATAAAGGGCTGAAATGGCTAGATAGCAACTTATGTCTGATAGGGTGTGATGAAAAGACTGAGTTCTATGAGATGGCATTCAGCTTTATGAAACAGCCCTCTGCTGATTACTTAATTAGGTAACGGGAGGGAAGAGGAAAGATAGACAATGGACACCAGTTCAAATAAGAGTAGGGGTCTCTATAAAGTAGAAACACATGGCTAACGAATGATCAAGTGAAACTTGGAAAGTCTGGGCCTTGCCAATAAGAAATCTTTTCATAATAACAATAATTAATACTAAAAATAAAAAGCCTCCAGTGAGTTTGCTTCCAGGTTCCAAAGAGACCTAGAGCCACTGTTTGTATCTAAGTGTGCTGGTAGAGAAGACCCAGCAGCTATACCTGGGGAGCTTTATTTTTGGCAGTTCTGCAATTTCTTCAATACATCAGTGTATTCTTTTTCCCCGGGGAAGGCCCAGGGCCTGTCATTATGTCCTTCGTTCTGCTAGGCTGTGAATCAAAAACAGGCTTTTTATACCAAGGCATGTGAAATGGATGGGCCTGCTGGGAGCAGGACTCAATCACCCTTCCAACCTATGCACTTTACAAGTGGGAAGAGGCCACTCATCTATGCCAATGTCTTACCTTTTATTCTTTTAGGCTTATTAGATTCAATTACTTGATTAAGATGACTCTGAAACCCAAGAGCTCACACACTCCAATGGTATAGAGAAGCTGTGTCAAAACACAGGGACTTTGTTGAGAGAAGACATGTGGCTCAGCTAACCTTTATAGATCCTCAGAAATTCAGCCCAAGCTTATCAAATGTGAGAAAACAAAAAGCTAGGTTTACGACATTTAAGTTTGGACCATAAAATCTGTTTACAAACACCCCAGGTAATCGTTTTTCAAATCAGTTCTCCTTACTGTCAGGTATGTTGACAACCTCAGGACATTTTCACAGCAATCCACGTAAGGCTGTCCTGAGAAACATAGTACATATCATATATATATTGGATGATACTGTTTCTGGTTCAGCTTTTTCCGGCAAGTTGGGCAGGAGCTAGCATTTCTAAGAGCATCACGGAGGCATTGGCTACAGAAGACGTGACCACATTTTGTAGAGACTATAAGTCGTCCACTTTGCAAAATCTAGAAAAATAGCAAACAAATAAATTCATGAAGGTAGGTCTCTACAAGATAGCTATGTTCTTCATAATTAAAAACATTCCCAACGTTATATGCTGGTGGTAATCAGCTAAACAACAGGGCAACAGTTTTGTTACTGATAACCACTGGGACCTGTACTTCTAGGTTCAGGAGACACAAATTTGTAATATATTCCTAGGGAAATCCCTTCTTCTGTGTCTCAGTTTTCCCATCTATAAAATAATGGGGCTGAACTAAATTAAAGGGAAGAAAGCCCCTCCCTGCATTGTTTTCAGTCTTTGAAAATATCTCTAATGAGACCCTGTGGAGTAGAAAGGCCAATAATAACCGTTATCTTAAGGCCTGCCCTCGAATTGTGCAGTTTGAAAGAAGGCTCCTCATGAAAGATGTCATCCTCCTCCTAACATACTTGAGTTATGTATGACATAATCAATCCTAAGCTGGAATTTCTCCAAAGCGTACAGAGATAGTCACCATTTCTATAAAAGGCTAATACAATGTAAAAGGAATTCCTTATCCTCAATCTATTGTACCAAATTCCAAGTATACAGCACCTAGTAAAAACGTAACTAGAAAATTCACACAGAATAAAGGGCACCAAATACTATTTTTTCAATAAGAGGACTTGCAACTTGGGCAGAGAATAATTTAATTTTGCTTTATGATAGCTCCAGGTGTTGTAAGATCAGACTAAACTGGAAGTGAGTAATTTCATTTCTAAAGAAAAACCTCCCCTCTAATCTAATTCTTTCACTGAAGCATTTTTTGGGGAAAATTTATTAAATGACATGCTTTAGTTTTCTTACCTCTGAGTATCCATCCATGCAAATTGGACAACTAACAGTACCAGAAGGCCTAAAAACACAATGATTTGGATCAATTTTACAACAAAAGGAAAAAATCCCATTACTTGGTAGTTGATACCTTAAATAACCAATTGTCTCCAAGATGATATAATAGCTATAAAATTCGTATAGTGCTTTAAAATTTATAAAATATCTTATGTAGTATATATACACATACATATATATGTATATACACATATGTAAATATACATGTATATTTATATATGTATATAAAACATATGTAACTATATGTTTTATGTATACAGAAAATTTTTAAAATATATTTTCTTTCTCTTCCTCAATAAAGGACTCCTTTAACCCAAAGAAAAGTTTCTTCCATGGGAAGTGTTAGTGAAGCAGTAATAAGGAAGAACAAAGATTTGAATAATTTACCCTTTAATCAATTTCAAATTATTCATGGTTTTTTTCTTCAATAACTTATCCATATCCCACTTTGGCTGAACACAGGATCTAAAACAATGGAAACCACTTACTGTTTGATCACACTACAATGTAAAGATCTGTTTCCTATGGAAAACAAGTAAGTTTCACTTAAGGCCCCGAGTAGAATATCTATCTTGTAATGTAAAATTAAGAAAAGATACTTCCCACTTATAGATCTGGAAGAAATACTTCTCTTTTTATACATGTATAAACAGAACAAGTTCTACATCACTTAATTTATAGATTATCCTCATCCCCCACAATCTTACATTTCCTTTTGATTCCTAGTCCAAGGGGAAAGACTCAAAGGGTTTCAATCAGCAGTGATAAACATCAATGTATTTGGCATAATAAATCAAAATGAGTGGCTCAGATAACCCTCTGGTCATGTGTTTTCCCAAGGCCTTCCTAGGATGGGATGGGGTTTGAGATAAGGACAGAAGATCATACACATGGAAAATATCTACTCTAAGAAATAACTGACCACTTGTTTAATGGTGACTCAAATTAGATGTCTATAGAAATTTCAACCCTAACAACAGGAAGAATGGATAGGAATAGTTGATTAAAAGTCTATCCTTGAGAGCAATTAAAAATAAACAGTAACAAGCTCGACATACTTATACACTATTAAATAAACTGATGTCCTCTTTATTAGATTAATACCTAATTTCATAATAAGAGCCCCATAAATTCACACTTTCCCATGTGATCAGTGCCAGTAGGGCTTTGATAAGTGTGGCTGAGTAAATCGTACTCTAATAAAAATAATTCATTTCAGTTTAAACCTCTTAAGATACAAAGCAGGCAGAACTCACAATCATCTTTCATAGCTACCAACCCTGGAAGTCTAAGGTTTTTTCTAAAACTGCCACAGAACAATAATACATTTTTAGCAAATAAGGTAATGGGACAAAACCCCCAAGCTCCCATAAAAATACATGAAAAATTCATCCATCACTTATGAAACAACCAACAATCAATCAATAAATATTTATTAAGCACATACTATGTGCCAGTGGGGACATAAGTACAAAGAATGAAAAATATCTATATATGAAGAATTTACATTCCAAAAAGGAAACGAGCACAAAGAGTTCTCACTTTAAGTTCTGCAGATCCTAGTAAAGATTTCTAGTAAATGTGCCCCTACTCACTTCACTCAGCCTAGATAACAAAGGTATGCGCAAAAGAGTACCTTTACACAAGTCATAAGATATACTACAATGCAGACATATTAAACACTGTGCCATGATAATAAAGAGAATTATGAAATTATAAAGTATGCACAGTACAGCAAAGTTAACACAGGTGTGCAGTAGTATATACTGCCTCTTCCCCACCCACTGCACCGGAGCCTTTATCACTAATGATTGGCTGCTGTGCAACTTTTTAAATTAAGCTATCAAGAGATGTTTGGACAGTGGCTCTCCTTTTTTCCTTGTATATCTGATGATAACAATATTACATAACCTCAGCAAGCCTTTGGACTTAGAAATATCTGGATCCATCTTTTTAACACAAGAAAAAAATTTCCCTCAAATGATGAAATGCTTCTGCCAGCTGTTTTGTTGTGAACCTTTTTGGTTAGCCCTTGGGTTCCAAAGCTTTCCTTTCTTCTGCAGCTAGCAGCTCAGTCAGATGCTCTTGTCAGGTATTCTCCATGAGACCCAATCAAGTCCTCCACAGTATTCTCACCTACTTCCAGCTCCAATTCTTGTGCTAATTTTACAGTCTGGTTACTCACTTCTTCCAATGTTTCATCTTTGTCAAATGTATAACTGTGAATGTGAACTTTTTTCAGAATTCTTTAATTAAAGTCAAATTGGTATTAAAGGGAGAACTGCCTGGACATATTCAAGTATATACCAATAAAAGGAGAGTAGTTAAATACATGGAGATTTGAGAAAGGCACTGGGCAATTAGGGGAGTGGCAGGGTCGGGGACTGGGGTCAGGAAAAGTTTCGTGTAAGGGTCGTATCTGAGCTTCATCCTGAAGGAGTAGAGGAGATTACATGACATGCAGGTGAGAAGTGAGTGCATTTCAGGCACGAGAGATAAGCAGTGCAAAGACACAAAGATGGAAGGTGGAATGCCCTGTGTGAGAAATCAGAAGGCCAATTTCACTGGACCATAGAGGAAGATGGAGAGTGGCGAGTGAGGGGTTCGGGGAAATAGAAAGGGAATGGTGGGTAGAGAGGGAGAAGGGAGGGAAGAGGAGAGAAAAGAGAAATATGAATGGAGGGGGTGGGGAAGAAGGTACAATGAGGTTGAAAAGATAGCTGGGGCAAGTTTTTAAAGACTTTAAAAACTAAACAGAGGCAGACATTCAACCACCATTTAATATTTGATACTAGAGGCAATAGAGCAACACTGGAATTGATTGCCTAGGGGAATCCTGATCCACCCTGAAGGAAGATCACTCTGTCAGCAGAGTGTAGGGAAAGACTTGAGGCAGAAAGACCAACTAGGAGGCTGCTGCAATCATCTAGGTAAGAATGAATTGAGGTGACAGCTGTTTGGGTAGAGAAGGGATCTAATGAACCTGAGAGACTGGAAGAATAGGGAAGGTTTGAAGATAGTGGCTTTAAGGGGAAAGAAAATTAGTTCAGTTTTGGACCTAGTCAGTATGAGATACCTCTGGCATATCCAGTCTGAAATGTCTAGGTGGCAAGTGGTGATGCCTTTTGGTTGTTTCCCATACCTGAAATGCACTCCTTCCTCACCTCCACCTTGGAACATCACTATTTTCTTCAAAACTCAGCTGACATACTATCTTCCACAATATGTCTTTCCTGATCACTGCAAAACTGAGTGCAAGTGCCTCCCCAAATTATCTAAAATTTATTTCCTATACACTTTTAGATGTTCATACTATCTTTTCTGGTAGAATATATCATGCTTTAAAGGCAGGGAGATAATTGGTATTCTTTACATATCCAGAGTCTGGTATAGTGCTTTGATAAGAAGGAGATGCTCAATAAAGGATAGATTAATTGATCCTAAAAGTATTTAAAAATGAAACCAGGAAAACAGATATACCAACAATAGAAAAGATCTACTCTGACTAAAGACAGTCAATATATCAAATAATGAGAACAAAGATAGAAAAAGACTTAGATTAGACAAAGGACAGAACAGAGATCTATGCTGGTGGCATCAAATGTTTTGAAGAAATAAGTGATCAATTTTCAAGCCACTTAAAATAAGAATGGATACCATAAGCATCGAAAACAACATAGACAGTGTGACTCCTAAAAAATAAAAGTTAATTAAGAAAAAAAACCAGCTAATGATTCCTATGCTTACTATTCTATTTTTACAAAATCTTTATGAAATAATCTATAGAAGGATCTCCAGATGAAGGTATCAGAACAGGTAGGCTTTCACGAATAACCTTACAGATGAGTACATTTTTATGGATACTGCTAAATAGGCTTGTTATTTGTAGACTACCAAAAAAAAGCATTTGATTTAATAAGGCAAAGTGCCATTTAAATGGCTTTCTTCTAACAAATTATCCCATGTACATTCAAAATCATCCAACAACAGAGACCACTTAGTTCAATGACTCTCTGATTAATATCAAGAAAGTTATTCAATAAAGAGATTGACATAAAGTTGCCAAAAATATCTGCCACTGTCACAGGATGTCCAGAACAAAACACAAATAGGGATTCTCTAAAAATGGTGAGACCCATCAAGTGGTTGTTGGTGAATGACAATTGTAGCAATCAATTACATCAAGCCCTGGAATATTGCATAACCTTAAAATGAGATCATTTTATCCACCAAATTAAAGAATAACAATTATCTAGACCTAGGGTTCTTAACCTTTTTGGTGTCACTGACCTTTCTGGCAGTCAGTGAAATCTATGGAACAATGTTTTTAAATGCATGAAATAAAATACTCAGAATTACAATAGAAATTAATCATATGGAACTGGTCCATCCTCATATAGTTTGTATAGACACTGCAGATGAATAGTAAAGTGTAGCCAAGAACTAAGCAGGAGAAAGATGGCAGGCCAGGTTGTATTTGCAAAGTGTGTATCACTTTCAATGACCTTAAATCTTTCCTTAAAACAGAAGCCTGCATTTTTAACATCTATATCCTTCTAGTTAATTTTATCTGTTAATCATGAAATATTACAAGTCACTAAAAAAGTAATGGATGAATACACAGTGTGTATAGATCAGGTACAGTATGTGACCAATTACAAATTGCATGCAAAAGGCAAAGAAAAGGGGATCATCAAGGAACATGACAAAGAGGAAGTGAGGTGGTCAAAAAGCAAGACAGAAGTCTAACAGATGGACTGCACTCACATAGTGAAGAGGCCTAGAGGAGTGCCCCAGGATTTTGACCGGATTCACTTTTTAGCAAAGGCTTATTGGGAGGACATGGATGAGTTCAAAAGAATGAGAAGGCATGGAATGTTTGTAATCTGCAGCATCAAAAGCAGTTCCAAACTTAATGAGATCACAGATTCACCAAAGCATGTTTTATATATCCACAAAGTACTATTTTGTTGTCTCATCATAGTATGGAGGTGCTCTCAAAAGCTAACTAGAAAGACTTCAAGTGTGAGTGTCATTACAAACTTTTGTCTTCTCGCCAAAAACCAATCCAGTTGTGGAGAGGTCTCCATTATCCAGAAGGCTAACTATCATTTTTTGGCCATAGCAATCACAAAAACTACCTATACTAAGGTATTGCTATCTACATTGGAGGAAGAACTTACATTACTGAAATCACAGGTCCTAAAAGCACATATTTCATAATATCCCCAAAGATAAGTCCAAAACAGATTTTTCTCTTTAGTTATGAGTTATCATATACTTGACTGTATATGATCAAGTAAGTTAGACATAAAAAAGATAAACTTTTACTTAACATAATGCTCCCTAGAAACTGGTAGTTTTCAAACGATTACATGTTTACTTTATGGATTTTTATATATCACATATGCAGAGAAAATACCAGAGTACATACCGTATGCTTGATGTTTCTTCCAGAACAACTGATCCTCTGGGTGGATTTTCTGTTACATATACATCATTGTCTCTTGTTTCTTCATCATCGCTACTCAAAACACAACTGTCAGGCTGGCCTCGATTTATCCTTGGATTTCTTCTTTGCCTTCGATTTTCTAAAAATTAAATTGAAAATGGAAGGTTAATGAGGACTTCAGTCTTCTCAGGGTAACGTGTCACCCCTGGCTTCCATCCTAACATTCTTGCAATAAAGTCCAGCTAATTAGGCTTCTGTAATCATTTATCTCTACAGGACTGTCTCACTTGATCAAATATTGATATTACTGTCCTGAGTTCTCCAGAAATATCTTCCTTGGCTCCCTCTTTCACACAGCCCAGGCTACTCTTCCCTGACCTCTCAAGTTCTCTCACTGTTGCACAAGATACTTCATTTCTCTCCTACTGGGAAGTGCTCACTAAACTCCTTTTTCCCATTATCTCCTGTCAATCAGAAGGCTTTCACTGGTGCTTAGAAAGGAATCAAAGAGATGAGATCCCAGCAAGGATCTCAGTAGGGCTCCTCAGAAAGCCTAACAATAGATCAGGACTGACTGAGTTAGGTCACAAAAGCTTTTTCAGGTTTCTGAGATTTACAGAAAGAATCTTGCAGTAAGGAAAGAAAACAACAGATTTTTAAACCAACATCAGCTGCTTACAAATATTAAAGACTTAAAAGTTTTGGAGCCTAGGTGCCAAGCTTAACCGACTATGCACAACCCTCTCTTTTTATATCCTCTGGGAACCCTTTGGACTTCTTTTCAAGCCCTACTGATACTGATACTAAAATTTTGTGATTCAAGGTTTTTTAGTAAGATGTGATTAAATGTTGCCACTTACCTTCAACAAACTTGTTTAAGAAACAGGAAGAAAAAAAAAGAAGTGATTAGAATTTGATTTTAAGCATTCATAATTATGAAGTATTTTTAAAATATAAAAATGTAGCATAGCATATTTTAACTCCAAAATTTTCAGAAGTCATGTGCTAATAAGCAACTAATAGACTAACAAGTGAAATAAAGGAAAGGGCTTTGAATCTGGAGATAAAAGACTTGAGCTCAAATTCCACCTCTGATGTTCACTTTCTGTGTGATCTTTGGCAGGTTTATTATCTTCGGGCTTTGGTTTCCTTAAAACAAGGGTGTTCCCTTTGAGAGCCATTACAATTCTAGATTTGTATTATGATCTTATGAAATAAAATCTGTGATTAAGGCAACACAGGAAAAAGGGTGCTGTCTATAAATGACCAAATTCAGGGAATAACGATGATGA
>CM053772.1:226703688-226730009 GCA_028658325.1 Potorous gilbertii
GCAAAACTACACAGATTTGGCCTATATTGAATTGCCTGCCTTCCCAAAGGGAATGGGTGGGGAGGGAGGGATGGGGAGAAGTTGGAACTCAAAGTTTTAGGAACAATTGTTGAGTATTGTTCTTGCTACTAGGAAATAAGAAATAGAGGTAATGGGGAATAAAAAGTTATCTGGCCCTACAGGACCAAAGAAAAGATGGGGACAAGAGAAGGGAGGGATGATAGAAGGGAGGGCAGATTGGTGAGAGGGGAAATTAGAATGCTCGGTGTATTGGCGTGGGGGAGGGGACAAATAGGGAGAAAATTTTGGAACCCAAAAACTTGTGAAAATGAATGTAAAAAGTTAAATAAATAAATTTATATTAAAAAAAAAGTATAGGAGACCTAAACTAGGGGAAGGGAATAAAACAAGGAGCAAAGCTCTGAAATTCCCTGAGGCAACCATTTTCTTTCCCATCTGTGTACAACCTAAGAATTTCATGGTATAAGATAGAGTGTCTTAATATATTCCAAGGGTGACAAGAACAATAAAGGTTTCTCTATCTTTTGCAGAGCTTCAAGAAGAACAAGAGTGATTTTGGGATTCCTCCAACTCAGGTCATGAAATTAAAAAACACACTCCATAGTTTCTAAAGCTGAAAGGAATTTTAGAGACTGAATCCAAGTCACTTTTCTGATGAAGAAACTGAGGTTCAGAGAGAATGACTTAGCAACGATCATGTCAATATTAACATGCAAATCTAGGGTTTAAACTCTGATGCTAAATCTAATGCTATTTCCTACTTTGGTTAGAAAGTCAGCATCTTTTAACTTGCAGCGCTATGAGAAGAGCGACACAGTAAAATGACAACCAGGCAGGCTTGCGTAGTGTTCCAGATTCTGCCCCAGTTAAGTCTGTGACCCAGGGCAAGTCATTTGGCCTAGATGATGATTTATTTCTACGGTCTATTCCAGCTCTGATTGCCTGTCATTCTAAGTTTTTCATTATAACATAATATCTTTGCCAAAAGAGACCAAGCACTGGGAGTAATCACAATCAGTATAGCGGAGAAACTAGGAGATGTCTATTATCAAAATGCTAATACATATTACATCAGCAAGTATATTTTAAAATACTAGGAAATGAAAGGAAGGTCAAATTACTTCCACATGATATGTGGCATTATTAGGACAGATAAAGGGAGTGATCTGTCTTTTAGGGCTGGAGAATGATCAGATTCTTTGTTAAGAAACATTTATTTCCAAGACACAGTGTCTTTATGTTTATACAACTAGATGTCCTCCTAGCACTTAAACAATTTTTGGAGAATGTTCTAAAGTACTACATCTTTTATCTTTGATAATACAGATCAATAATAATACCTGACACCTCTATAGCCCTTTAAGTCTGCAAAGGACTTTATACATACACATATATATATATATATAAAATATATCATGTGAATAATAATTTACTTGTTGGAGTATCATAATATTACTGCTCTTCTGAAAGTAATTTATACTTAAGATATGACAGTCACTAGACCAATTTGATTGCCTACGTAGCTAAAACCTGGTAGCCTCCAACTGAACCTATACTATTGATGCTTACCACGACAGAATCATTGTGAGTTAGATCCACTACCACCGGTTCAGTAGATTCACAGGTGAGGTCCACCACCTCTTCTCCAGCTTTAAAAGGAAACATTTTTATAACAAGCATCAGGAAAACTGACAATAAAGTTCAATAGAGTTAAATAAATACCCCGTACCCATACAAATTTGACCCTAGAGAAACAGAGAAATTTTCAGCATATTTATCCTAATAATAAATCTCTCTAGTCAAAGCACAAGGCCTATTTTTTTTTTAATTAAATAGTCTGCACTGCCTTGAGCCTGGAATTCAGAACATTCTCTGGAATCCTAAGGATCATATATGCACTGCCTTACAAATTTAGAAACCTCAATGAAGAGCATTTCCCGGTAAACATCTGAAGACAACATTAGCCTTTCATTTGCCTGGTTATAAGTATCATCAAAAACTCATGCTCAGGGGATAGCAATGCAACAAAAAGCTACAAATAGCCAATGATTTTTAAAAATCTTTACTGAAAACATATATGAAATAGAGGTAACTGAGTTATCAAGAGTTAACTTTAAGAACTACAATATGGCTCTTAGCAGTGATTTAAAATTACTTCACAAAGAAGAAATGATTTGAAAAAGGTGAGGAAGTTTTAAAAATCATTTTAGTGCAGAGAAAACAAGGTGAACATACTCACAAGGACAGCCCAGCACAAAATTCTTTCCCTCACCCCTCATACTATAAATTCCATGGCTTTAGAATTTTCCTGTAACTCACAGTTTTATGTACCCTTTATGAAAATCCAAGGAAGAAGCTTATGGACTTTTGTGAAGTAACAGCAAGACAAAAGGATAAATTTAAAGAAAAAGAGAGCCTATTATTCTATATCTTACATGCTCTGAATTACCAGTTGAACCAAACTATAGCAGTTTTCAAGTTTTAGAAATCTTAGAACATTTTGGGACAAAAATAGGAATCTAAGAATCAGCCATAACAAAAACTGGCTTTAAATTTTGAATAAAAAATTTTGGAAGTAGATGTTTCCAAAATAATTCTCAATATTTTAGGTCCTACAATATCTTTCCGAAATAAGAGGCACTATCAATTTTAGTTGTACACTTACCACTTTCTACAAGTTCTATTGGCTCAGCTTCTGAAGTCATCTCAGTAGTTGAACCTACTAATCGTTCTCGTTTTTGAGACTGTCTGGAATTTGTTGTTCCACCACGGCGCTTTCTTTGAGTCTATTAAGGATAAAAATAAATTAAATGATCAGTGGAAAGATCAAAATTATTTTGAGTCAAATACAAAATTTTACATAGGTATACATTTCAAGTTTGGCATTTGAGTTTTAAAATGTCCTGCACAAATCGAGGATGGGGATATGTAGATAGTAAGCAGGTCCCATAAGAAAACCAGAGTGGTTTTAAAAGACAAAATCTGTGCGTGAAATGGGAGCCAAAAAGTTTACGCTAACAGCAGCTCAGAGTCACGTAATGTACGGCTTAACAAAGTCAAACGTAGATCCAATCTTATGACTGCACACACACACACACACACACATCTGGTGTCCACAGCCAGAGCTGGTGATCATTTCCTCACCTTCCAGATTGTACCTGCAGCAACATCAGTTGCAGACACCACATTTTAAGAACCCTGAAAGCTGGAACACAACCAGAGGAAGATGACTAGAATGAGGAGGGGCTTCAAGATGATGCCGTCTTAGAACTAGCTGAAGGTTAGGACTGGTTGAAGGAAATGGAGATGCCTCACATAAAGAGAAGACTTGTTGGGAGACAGGTGATCTTCAACTATCTTACGGGTTGTAATGTGGGAAAAGGATTAAATGTTCTGCAAGACCAATGGATAGGAATTAGAGGAAGGTTGATTTCAGGTCAATAAAGAAAAAAATTTCCTTGCAATTTGAGCTGTTCAAAAAATATAATGCCCTGATGTAGGGGATGGTAATTTGTCAATTACCATAGTTCTTCAAGTGGAATTTAGATCAGAGGTGTCAAACACACAGCTGCAACACTGAGTACAGGAACCAGATTAAGATATAATTGGGAAATATTTAACAAAATAAATGACGTTAAATTGGTGTTTTCTAAGTCAATATGCAGTCAGCATACAAGGTGGTCCTTGTTTCTTCCTATGAGTTTGATACCCCTGGTCTAAGTGACTACTTGTCTACTACTACTAATGATCTGGGCAGGAATCTTGATCTGGGTAGAAACTAAATTAGATGAACTTTCAGGTCCCTTTTAACTATAATACTTCAATTTGACACATGTGTCAAACTACCAAGGCAGCTAAGTGGCTCTGGATTCCAATTAAAATCCTCTGTCATACATTTTAAAATCCCTTGCAAAGTGCTTATCATTTATTTGGAGGTCCACACATAGTTTTTTGACTTTTCTTTTTTTTCCCTACTTAGTCATTGTTTTCTTTTGTTTTTATCAAATGAAATAAAGTCTGTTTCAATACAATTGCTCAGAATTTCTTTTTGTTTGAAAAGACTGAACAAACTATGATTAAATTTGATACATAAAACTAAAGTCTACACAATGTAGTACAGCAGTGATCTTGAGTTGGTCAGTATTTTATCAGCTGAGTTGAAATTCTAGTAAGGCTTAAAAAGATAGCAAGGCTCCAACTGTAGGTGCAGGAAAGGGTGACATTGCATTCAAGGAACACTGTTAAATATGGAGAGGTTTATTACCAGAGGACTGGTCATCAGGCAGTCCTTTGTTTTAGCTACGGTAAGTCACGATGACCATTTATCCTAAAATGGAGGAGGGCTGCAATTATAGAATTTGAGTTGAAAGGGACCTTACAAGTCCCTTAATCCAACTTCTTACTGAAAAGGGACATTCTCTTTAACATCCCCTGGCCAAGATCCAATGGAGACTGAAATGCCTGAAAGCTTTAAATAACAGGGAACCCATTACTTCCTGAACAAGTTCATTTTGCTTTGGGACAAGTTCTAATTGTTGAGTTTTTTATACTGAACTGAAATCTGCTTCTCTGAAACTGCTACCCACCACTCCAAGGTTTAGAATCTGGGCTACAATAAGTCCAATTTATCTTCCACATGAAGATTCTTCAGACAGCTATGATGTCTCCCCTAAAGGTTCCCTTTTGGCTAAACATGCTCAGTTCCTTCACCTGATTCCTATAGAGCTTTAGTTCTACTATACATACACTCATCACCCTGGAAATACTCCATCTTGCAAGCATTCTTCCTAAAATGAGGCACCCAAAACTGAGCGCAGATCAGCTGTGATCTGATTGGAAGAGAGTGTAGTAGAATTATCACTTCCTTTTCCTGTACAAGATGACTTTCTGAAAACAATGTAGGACTGCATTTACTTTTTTGGCTATCAAAACACTGATCTTTCTGAGACAAAATGCTCTCTAGCTGGGCCTTCTCCATCTTTCAGTGGTTAAGTTTACTTTTTTAACCCAGGTACAGAATTTCATATTTATTCCTATCATACTACTTTCACCTTACCAGACTCAGCTTGTTATTTTCAGATTCAGTCACTTTCATCTAACATGAGGTGTCCCTCTTTTTTCCGCATGTCACTAAAGTTCTCAACCTTACAGTCATCATTCTCCCTCAACTCTTATGTCCAAATAAATTGTCCCTAATTCAAGCAATTATCACTTCTAGATTATTGCAGTGGACTTTTAATCTTATTCCCTTTCATGGAACACTCCTGCCAAACTGGCATACTTTTGCTCATCTCCTATTTCCTTCTTCCATGCCTTTGCACAAATTGTGCCAAGCCTGAAATGTGCTCTCTCCTTATAACCACGTCACAGAATCCTTAGCTTCTTTCCAAGCTCAGATCAAGTATCACCTCCTACATAAGGCTTTTCCTGGTCTTCCAAGATGCTCTTGCCTCTTCTGAACCCACCAAATGACCTCATAACTTCTTACATATTTTGCACTTGTTTTCATGGGGAAGGTATGGTCTTCCTCAGAAAAATAGAACTTTCTTGAAGGCAGGGGCTATATTTTGTTTTTATATGCCCAGTGCTTAGCACAGAGCCTGGTACAGATTAGGTTTTAAATCAATGCCTGTTGATCTATGCTGTCACTAGAAGTGCTGATGGAAATGCTGAATACCACAAGCCAAAGACAGCTGAGGCATGCTACTAGACACCTTCCCTTAAGGTGGACCATGATCTGTGCTAGGAATCACTGCTTTTGGGTACATCCACTCAATTATTCCCAAACCCACTTAATGATATCATCACCTAACCTAAACTCCTCATTTTGTTTATACAAAGGCATATGCTGGGAGGCTTTGTGAAACATCTTGCCAAATGTATGGTATTTAAGAATCAGAAGCCATGATGCCACAGCAATTCTATATCACAGAAGTCCCAAGTACTGAAGGCCCACGTTAGGCTCTGGTTTTCTCATTTGCAAATTATTCCAGGGTATCTTTTTATTATGATTATTTATTCAATCCACTATCTAAAACCTGCTAGAAAGTATTCAAATGGACACCATATTTCTCCTAACAGTTTTTAATGGAAACAGTCCATGTACCTAAGTCAGAATTCTGTGACAAACCGTACCAATAATTCCCAGAAGTAGTTTATCTCTGCTTACTACCTGGGTGTAACCCATTCCTTATTCTTGCCTTTAGTTACTGATGTAAAATGATCACAAAGTTCTTTCTACACTTAAATCTTATACTTTTCCCCAGAAAAGTCTCTACAACCTCAGACAGGTATCCAAAGAAAATTTCTATTTAAATACTTGGTCCTAGGCCTTTTATCTAGACTTGCAATAAGATTTAAAACACTCTTCAAGTTTCCTTTGAGCTACATAAGGGAAAAGGAAGGAATAAGTGAATAACTACTTATACAGCACCTACCATGAGTCAGCGACTGTGCCGAGTGTTTAAAAGCAAGAATTATGTATATCTCATGTGCTTCATATTTAACTAAAAATCAATCCTCAACATTCATGTTTAATATAAAGCATCTGCATCATTTTATTATTTTCACTTTTATGCTAAGAAGGATGCAAATTTGTGGTTACGCACAGTAGAGTAAAAAGGAGGAGTGTGACATGCACAATTTGTGGAGTGGCTGGTATCCTACTAGTTATTTCACTGATCTTGTTCACCCTACCTGTTGTGAAGAGCTCCCTAGGCATTCATTGCGTATTTTCATTGTTTTCCTTTAAGCCTCAAAGTTTTATGTGCAATTACACGCCCCCCCCCCCAATATAGTGCAGTCCTTTGGGTTCTAAGCTCAAACATGCAAAGTCATTTATGTGGCTTAGTGAGAAAGTAAAGATATTAGATAAACTTAATGCAGGAACATCTATAGCTCCTAGATGCTCAGAAATTGTGCATAATGTGGGCGTCTCTGATAGATTACTTCAAGCTACACTTCACGATCTCCAACACCATCTACCTTAAGCTGTGAAGTACAGTGTCGGAGGTGATGTCTGACAGCAACAACTAAAGTTCCAGCAACCTCTCTTTGGTGTTCATAGAACAGCTAAGGTAAAGAGTTTGCAACAATATAGTATATAGTACAATGCCCTTACATTGCCATTTGACACAGTAGAAAGTAAGAAGTTAAAAAATATTTTAGTATTAAGAATTTTATTTGCTATACAGTATTTATGGTACTACAGATTTCATGTACCATGAAAAGTGAATTATTGTCTGAAATCAATTTTTTGAATTGAGATATTAGCACAAAATGTCACACAATACAAGGGAATTATTAATGAGAAAAGAGTTTTGCATGATACCAATTTTATTTTGAGTACTGCAAAATCCGCTAGGAAAAGTATATTGTTGGACAATGTTTCGTTAAGAAGAATTATATGCAAAAAAGTGTATTTTCAGCAATCTCTAGTGAAAGATTACAGTTTCTGGTGGTCATGGGAACCTAACCTATTTTCCACAAGTGCAATACATCAACATTCATGGTTTTTTACTTTCAAGTTTTTTCTAACAACGTTACCCCTGGGAGGTAAAGCGAAGATGGCATAATGAGAGCTCATATTCACCTAAGCTCTAAGACAAACTCCTTCAGAAACCTCTAAAAAGAGAATCTGAACAAATTTTAGAGTGGCAGAATCTACTAGGAGACAGAGTGCAACAGATTTCCAGCCTGAGACAGACTGGAAGGTCGAAGGGAAGGTTGTTACATGGGGCTGGAGGAGTACACAGAGCACAGGTTGGACCAACGCGGACTCTGCCATAGCAAAGCTGAGCAGGAAGCCCTGGGTGGTCTGAAGCAGCAGCAGCACTGTGGATTCTCAAATATATCAATCAGCTCAGGACAGGACTCCAGTGGAACTGAGTGACAGAGAAGCAGCAGCACCTCAGAGATCACAGCAGCAGCGCTCCTGAGACTATCAGCTTGCAGATTAAATTATCTGTTAAGTCACTTACTTGAACTTCTGGGAGTCAAGATGGCACAGTGATCTATAAATGCTCTATCCCTCCCCTTTGTTGACCTTGAAAAACCCAGAAAATATTTCCCCAGGAAAGATTCTGTAACAGTGGGACGAGCCAAAGAGGTAAAAAGTCTTTTAGCAAGACAGGCTAGGAAAACTGCAAAGGAGGGGTCCATCTTGCTGTGGCTGAAGGGGGTCAATGCAGGACCAGAACTATCTCAGTTCCACCTCAGTGAAACAGGAGGAGATACTGAACCCTGGGGGGTGCAGCCAGCAACCATCAACATCAGAACCCCAGGTGTGCCTGAGCACAGCCAGGGGAATTGGGAAGGCACTTGTACAGATGGGGTTCATCAAATGCTGAGCCTATCTATGCTCTATCTCAGGAGAGGAGACCTTTTGTGGTCAGACCACCCCTGCCCCACACCTTGCACAGCGAGCTCCAGGGTAAATCTGAGGAAGCCTTTCCCAGCCCTCTGCTCTGGCACATCAGCCTGCTCAGCCCCAGGTAAGCTGCAGCATTCTAGCCTCTAGCTGAAAGAACAACAGGCCACAAGACACAAAGCCTCAAGTTCTAAGCACAAGAACCATGGGACTGAGCCCCCTGTGCCCACAAAACAGAGATCATGACGAGCAGGAAACAAACCAGAAAAGAAAAGCTCATAGAAGCTTACTATGAGGGCAAGGACCAAGACACGAATACCAAAGAGATCAGCACTGAGACTGTACTCCCATCTGAAACCTCAGGAGGGAATAGGAACTGCTCTCAAGCCCAAGGAGCATTCTTGGAAGAGCTCAACAAGATTGTAAAAGCCACATTAGAGAGGTCAAAGAAAAATTGGCCAATGATTTTAAAAATATAAAAAAAGAGTCCATGGAAGAATTTAAAAAGAAAATTGGACAAAGGGATAAAAAGATACAAAACCTAACTGGAACAATTGGACAAACAGAAAAGGAGATGTAAAAGTTAACTGAAAAAAATGCATTAAAAGTTAGAATTGGTCAAGTGGAAGCTAATAACTCTTTGAGACATCAAGAATCAGTCAAACAGAATCTAAAGAATGAAAAACAGGAGAGAATGTAAAATATCCAATTGGAAAAACAACTGACCTGGAAAATAGATCCAGCAGAGAAAATCGAAGAATTATTGGTCTACCAGAAAGCCATGATGAAAAAAAGAGCCTGGACATTATCTTCCAAGCAATCATCAAGGAAAACTGCCCTGAGGTCCTAGATCCAGAGGGCAAAAGAGTCATCAAAAGAATCCACTGATCACCTCCTGAAAGAGATCCCCAACTGAAAATACCAAGGAATATTGTTGCCAAATTCCAAAACTATCAAGCAAAGGAGAAAATAGTGCAAGCAGCCAGAAAGAAACAATTCACCTATCGAGGAACTACAGTCAGGATCACATAGGACCTTGTACCTTCTACATTAAAAGATCGGAGGGACTAAAATATGACATTTCATAAAGCAAAGGAGCTTGGATTACAACCGTGGATCAATGACACAGCAAAATTGAGCATAATATTTCAGGCAAGGAGATGAACATTCAATGAAATAAGGGATCTCCAGACTTTCCTGATGAAAAGGTCAGAGCTCAATAGAAAACATGATCTTCAAAGAAGTCGCAAGAGAGGCATAAAAAGATAAACAGGGAGGAAAAAAACAACTTGTTATTCAATATAAGCAAACTGTTTACATCCCTATAAGGGAAGATGATACTTGTTAATCTTGAGAATTGTATATTTATCATGATATTTAAAAGGGATATACATAGATAGAGGGAGTGGATATAAATTAAATGATGTGATGATAAAAAATGTAATTTAAGGGCATGAAGGGGTTGTTATGGGGGATGTGAAAAGGAGGAGGCATAAAAAGGTAAATGACATCCCAGAAAGAGGCACAAAAACATATTACAGGAGAGGGAAAGAGAAGAGGGAGATGAACACTGTTTGAGATTTACTCTCATCTGTTTTGATTCAAGGAAGGGACAACAAAATCACTTAAGTATAGAAATCTAACCAGCCCAATAGGCAGTAGGAGGGGAAAAAGGAAAGAAAAGGGAAGGGGTCTGACAGAAGGGAGGGAAGACTGAGGGAGGAGGTGGTTAAAAACTAAAACTCTACGTGGAGCGTAAAGGAGAAGGAAGAATTAAAAGCATAAATGGGGGGAAATGGCATGGAGGGAAAGACACAGATAGTAATCATAAATGTGAATGCAAATGTGAATACGATGAACTCTCCCATAAAATAGAGGCAGATAGCAGAATGGATTAAAAATCATAATCCAACAATATGTTGTTTACAAGAAACACATATGAAATAGGGGGATACACATAGAATAAAGATAAAAGGTTGAAGGAGAATATATTATGCTTCAGCTGATGTAAAAAAAGCAAGGGTAGCAATCCTAATCTCAGACAAAGCAAAAGCAGAAATAGATCTAATCAAAAGAAATAAGGAAACTATATCCTGTTCAAAGGCACCACAGACAATGAAGCAATATCATTACTAAGCATATTTGCACCAAGTGGTATAGCATCCAAATTCTTAGAGAAGAAGTTAAGGGAGTTACAGGAAGAAACAGACAGCAAAACTATACTAGTGGGAGACCTCAACCTCCCCGCTCTCTGAACTTGATAAATCTAACCTCCAAATAAACAAGAAAAAAGTGAAGGAGCTGAATAGAACTCTGGATGAGGTAGATAAGATAGGTCTCTGGAGAAAACTGAATGGGGATAGAAAGGAACATACCTTTTTCTCAGCAGTACACAGTACATATATAAAAACTGACCAAGTAGTACAGGGCATAAAAACCTTACAATCCAGTGCAGAAAGGCAGAGATAATCTCAGATCATAAGGCAATAAAAATTATATATAATCAAAGGCCATGGAAAGATGAACCAAAAATTAACTGGAAAGTAACACAAATCATAGAAATAATCAATAACTTCACTGAAGAGAATAACAATAATGAGACAACCTACCAAAACTTAAGGGATGCTGCAAAAGCAGTTCTTAGGGGAAGTTTTACATCATTGAATGCTTACATGAATAAAAATAGAGAAAGAGGAGGTCAATGAATTGGGCATGCAGCTGAAAAAGGTAGAAAAAGAACAAATTGAAAATCCCCCAAGTAATTACCAAATTAGAAATACTAAAAACCAAAGGTGAGATCAATAAAACTGAAATTAAGAAAACTATTGAACTAATAAATAAAACTGAGTTTGTTTTATGAAAAAAAAAATAAAACTGATAAACCTTTGGTCAATTTGATTTTTTTTAAAAAAAGAAGAAAAGCAAATTATCAATATAAGAAATGAAAAGGGTGAACTCACCTCCTGAAAAGGGTGAACTCACCTCCAATGAGGAGAAAATGAAAACAATAATTAAAAATTACTTTGCCGATTACTGTATGCCCATAAATTTGACAATCTAAGTGACATGGAAGAATATTTTAAAAAAAAATATAAATTGCCCAGATTAACAGAAGAAGTTGAATACTTAAATAACTCCATCTCAGAGAAAGAAATTGAACAAGCCATCAATGAATGCCCCAGGAAAAAAATCTCTAGGGCCAGATAGATTCACAAGTGAATTCTATGAAACATTTAAAGAGCAGATAATTCCAATACTATCTAGACTATTTGGGAAAATTGGGTAAGGAGTCCTACAAAATTCTTTTTATGATACAAATATGGTTCTGATGCTTAAACCAGGAAGAAGCAAAACAGAGAAAGAAAATTATAGATCAATTTCTCTAATGAATATAGATGCAAAAATTTTAAATAAGGTATTAGCAGAAAGAATACAGCAACTTATTACAAGAATAATACATTATAATTAGGTAGGTTTTGTACCAGGAATGCAGTGCTGCTTCAATACTAGAAAAACTATCAGTATTATTGATCATATCAACAACAAAATAACAAACTATTGGATTATCTCAAAAGAAGCAGAAAAAGCTTTTGATAAAATACAACACCCATTCTTACTGAAAACACTGAAGAGCATAGGAATAAATAGAACTTTCCATAAAATAATACACAGTATCTACCTAAAACCATCAGCAAGCATTATATGCCATGGGGATAAGCTAGACTCATTTTCACAAAAATCAGGGGTGAAATATGGATGTCCATTATCATCACTGTTGTTCAATATAGTACTAGAAATGTTAGCTTTAGCAATAAAAGAAAAAGAAAGTGAAGGAATTAGAATAGGCAAAGAAGAAACTAAGTTATCACTCTTTGCAGATGATATGAGGATATACTTAAGAGAATCCCAGAGACTCAAGTAAAAAACTACTTGAAATAATAAACAACTTTGGCAAAGTTGCAGGTGACAAAATAAACTCACATAAATCATTTGCATCTCTATGTATTACTAACAAAACCCAACAACAAGAGATAGAGAAATCTCATGTAAATCTACAGTAGATACCATAAAATATCTGGGAGTCTACCTGACAAAACAAACCCAGGATCTATATGAATACAATTACAAAATTTTTTTTTCACAAATAAAGCCAGTTCTAAGTAAGTGGAAAAACATTAGTTGCTCATGTGTGGGCTGAGCCAATATAATAAAAATGGCAATTCTACACAAAGACTAATAATGCCTATGTAAACAATACTGAATACACACACTTGGAAACAAGTTGATATAAGGTGGTACTTAAATATCTTCAAGTTTTACTAAATTATATAATCCAATTAAGTAAACAAGACACATGCCATAAAAGTTAACTTATCACAAATAAAAATATTACTTTGAACTATAAAAAAAAGAATTTATTCTAAGTAAATGCAATCTAAACATTATGTCAAGAGGTAGTTAACTAGCACAAATAAGATCTGAACATGTTTTTTCCCCTAGTATACTGTAATCTCCCTAAAAACCAGGTCTATGTTATATATATCTTTGTATCAACACTGTTGCTTTGAACACAATAAGGAACTTACCATATATTTGTTGAATGAATGGGACATTACGATTTGAGCTGGAAAGGACCTTAAAGATCCCCTAATACATCACACTGATACATGTACTCCTCTCTTCAAAAACCTTTAATAACTTTTCATTACCTATGAAATGAAGTACAACCTCCTGAACTAGGTACTCTAGATTTTCTGTATCCTCCAACCTTATCTCATACGACTTCCTCTAATTCACTAACACATTGTCTCAAACGGAACCTCACTCTATCAATATCTGACTTCAGAATCCCCCTTCGACTTTACCACAAGGCTAAGGTCTCCTCTACCCATTTCTGACCCACCCCCAGATGACATGATCTCTTACTTTTCAATACTGTTACAGGACTCTGACTTCAGAGGTCATCAGATTCCATTCTTATTTTATAATCAGGAAAAGGAGAGAAGCCCAGAGAACATGTGTGTTTGTGTGTGTCTCTGTGTGTAGGTGCACATATGTATGACATGACAAGAGCAAGTTAACTAGGAGAGATGAAATCTGAATATGTCGTTCTCTCTTGCATATTGTAATCTTCCTAAGGTTACCAGGACTATACTATAGGTATCTTTGTAGCTATAACTGCATTGAACATAATAGGCATAAATAAAATAAATAGATGAATGTCTGCTGAATCAACCATTCGAACTCCACATTAAAAAAAACTTAAATTTTTTTTATATAAACTTTTCCAAAGCAATCTCTTCCTCTACCCAACAAGCCATCTCTTTCAACAAATTAAGAAAAAAAAGTTTAGCAAAACCAATCATTTAATTAACCACTCTATGTACGTAATACTGCATACAAAGACTCCCTTTACCTTTGCCAAGATTAAAGGGAGGTGTAATTTTTTAACTCTCCTCCAGGATAAAGCTTCTATTACAGTTACGTAGTATTTTCTTTTTGTTCTTTTCAATTATTTTATAATCATGATTTTCTTAATTTTGCTTCCTTGACTCTGAATCAGTTCACATAAACCTTTCCATGCTTCTCTTATAATTCTTCATATTTATCATATATATCAAGATATTTCATTACATTCATATATCACAAAGGTTCAGCCGACAATGATTTTTGTCTTGAGTTCCTATCATGAAAAGTCTAAGAAATTATTTTGATGTGTATGACCTAGCAGTTAGCTTTCTGACTCAAATTGTAAAGATGTTTTTACACATCAAAACAAAGCAAGAACGTTAATTCCAAAGTGATTTCCAGAACAGAAGCCTCATATTTTATAAGACTCAGCTGAGGCCCAGGTCAGAAAGGTCAAGTCACTGACATGTTCAAGGTCAGTGAGTTAGAGTCAGAAGTAGAAAGCACCCTGACTTTCACGCTAGAGTTCAAGTGGTTATGAGAGACAGTATAGTTTGGTGGCTTAAACAATGGACTAGTAGGTCTATAGGTCAATTTTTCTCCTTCTGGTTCTTCAATTAATTCACTTTATTATCTTAGGCAAATAATTGCCTTTCTCTGGACCTCACAATTTCCCAAAGGCACTGAAATAGATGATTTTTTAAGGCTTAAGTTTTAAGATCATATAATAAAATAAAAATCAACGAGATTATTTCTATGGACTTCATTTTTAAAAAACTTACTGTGCTCATGATGTTTCTCAGATCCAAATAGAGAGAAAAATGATATTTATGTATTGTGAAATATGCCAAAAATATGGCAACAATTAAATCTTCAAATCCTTATATATGCTTGTAGACCATTTTCTTTAGCAATAGCCCAAAGTGCAGATTTCCAGTAGTAGTTTTAAAACCTGTTTAAAAAAAAAAGATAATATGTAGATAACTGTTACCTATATCATCAGTAAGATTCAGCTCAAGACCAGAAACCTTCTTGGGGAAGCATTTGCTGCTATATATAAAATGCTTTTGAAATGAATATAGGATCAAAAATCAGTCAGAGAAAAGATCTGATAGTCTCAATTGGCAGTGCAATATGATTCAATTTATTAAAAATGAAAAAACAAACCACTCCCTGCCCACAACCCAACCAAAATATTAAGCCTATTATACATACTATGGACTATGCTAAGTCCAAAAGAATGAGTCAAAAATTACTCAAAGTAGTAGTTCTTGCCTTAAGACAATCAGCCAAAAAATAAATAAAAAATAAAATAAAAAATCACCCATTATAAGTATAAGCAGTTTCTGCTTATACACGCTACACTCAACTGGATGGGGGAGGAATGTATTAAGAGAGGAAAGAAGTAGTTGAGAGAATTTGGGAAAAACAAATAGGCTTTAAGGAAAATTTTCTATCACTACTAATACTAATTAGGCTACATAAATAAACTTCTGTAAACCACACTGTGTTGTCAGGAAATTAAAAAAGCATTTATTAAGTGCTCACCATATGCCAGGCATTGTGCTAAGTGATGAGGATGAAAAGGCCAAAAGTTAAACCAAATTCAACAACAAAGTCCTTATTCTCAACCCAGTGAGTGAGACAATAATACAATAATGCAAACAAAATATACACAGGATAAACTAGGGATAATCAACAAAGGGAATGCATCCTCATTAAAAGGGATAAGGAAAGTAGAAAGTGGGATTTTAGCTTGAAGGCGGTTAGGAGTTGGACAGGAGGGAGAAAATTCCAGGCATGCGGAATAAGTTGGCAACAACAACCGGGAGATAGAGTGTTTTGTGCAAGGAATGCCAAAGAGACCAGTATCACCAGTTTGAAGGGGCAGGAAGAGTAAAGTAAAATACTGGAAAGGTGACAAGGGGTCAGGTTATGAAGAGTTTAAGGACCAAACAAAGAACTTTTATTTTCAGAGAAAATAAAATAATAGAGAACGACTGAATGGGAGAAATATCAATGAGACAGCTGAGTGGAAATGAGGACTTGAGGTGGGCACACCAACCAGAAGGCTAGTGTAATAGTCAGATGATAAGGAACTGAAACAGTGTCAGCAATATTAGAGAAAGGAGTAGACTTGAAGGTTGTTATGATGTTAGAATAGGAATGACTCAGCTACAGTCGGTGTTAGGGGCAGACACTGTGAATATAGGTGACTTGGAAGATTGTGGTAACTGATAGTAATAGGAAGAGGGGAAGTTTTAGGGAGATAGTTGATGAGTTCAGTTTTGGACATGCTAAAGAATAAATTCTTAGTTATTCTTACAGGATAAACTGATAAACAGTCAAAGGATATGAACAGGCAGCTTTCAGATGAAATTAAAGCTATCTATAGTTAAATGAAAAAATGATCTAACTCACTATTGATTAGAGAGATGCAAATCAAAACAACTCTGAGGTACCACATCACACCTATCAGACTGGCTAATATTATAAAAAAGGAAAATGATACATGAAGAAGATGTGGGAAATTTGGAACACTAATACATTGTTGATGGAGTTGTGAACTGATCCAACCATTTAAAAATGCCCAAAGAGCTATAAAACTCTTTGATCCAACAATACCACCATTAGGTCTGCATCCCAAAAAGATCATATAAAAGGGAAAAGGACCCACAGGAAAAAACATATTTAAAGGAGCTCTTTTTGTGTTGGCAAAGAATTGCAAGTTGAGGGGATGCCCATCAACTGGAGAATGGCTGAACAAGCTGTGGTATATGAATGTAATGGAATACTATTGTGCTATAGGAAATGATGAACAGGAAGATTTCAGAGAGGCCTGGAACAACTTATATGAACTGTGCTGAGTGAAATGAGCAGGACCAGGATAACACTGTACACTGTAATAACCACAATGTGCAAGGAATTTTTCTGGTTAGTCTTAGCCCTTCACAGCAATGCAAGGACCTAAAATGTTCCCAAAGGACTCTTGAGGCAAAATGCCATCCACATCCAGAGAAAGAACTATGGAATCGGAACACAGAATGAAGCAGGCTATATTCTCCTGTGTTGTTTTGTTTTCTCAGAGTTTTCCCATTCATTTTAATTCCTCTATGCCACATGACTAATGTAAAAATGTGCTTAATAAGAATGTATGTATAGAAGCCATATAAAAGATCACATGCTGTCTCAGGATGGGAGGGGGAGAAAGTCTAAGACTTATGGAAGTGATTGTAGAAAACTAAAAAATAAAAAATCAACTAAATATAGACAGACATATAGATAGATAGATTAAAAAGGGAAAAAATGATGAGCAGGCAAACTTCAGAGAAACCTGGAAACACTTGAATGAACTGATGCCGAGTGAAGTGAGCAAAACGAGGAGAATATTATATACAGTAACAGCAACACTGTACAATGATCAACTATTATAGACTTAGCTTTTCTTAGCAATACAATGATTCAACTGTTCTGAAAGACATAAGAGAAAATCTATTTGCACCCACAGAAAAAAATATGGAGTCTGAATGCAGATTGAAGTATACTATTTTCACTTTTTTCCCCCTTTCTCATGGTTTTCCCTTTTTCTTCTGAGTCTTCTTTCACAACATGACTAATGTGGAAATACATTTATTGTGAATGTATATGTATATAACCTATTATCAGATTGCTTGCTGTCTTGGGGAAGGGGGAAGGAAGGGAGGGAAGGAGAAAAACTTGGAATTCAAACTCTTACAAAAATAAATGTTGAGAACTATCTTTATATGTAATTGGGGGAAAAAATACAACACTATTAGGACAGAAAAAAAGTCTACAAGATATCCAGTGTGAGATGGTCCAGTAGGCCAGTTGAAAAGGGGAACCTGAAAGTCAGCAGAGAAGTTAGGGGTGGAAAAGAGAATCTGAGACTCATTAGCATAAAGAGAAGGAGGCTTGCAACAAAGCAGACACCACAGTTATCAGGTGGGACCTGGCTAAAGAACCAGCAAATAAGTCTAAGAAGGAGTAGTCAGACAGGTAAGAAGTGAATCAAGAGAAACCAAGAGAAAGCAGCGTTACAAAAACCTAGAGAGAAGAGAACAGAGTAAGAGGAAGGGAATGATCAACAATTTCCATAGCTGTGAAGAGGTCTAAAAGGATTACATTTGACAAAGTCAATTAAAATTTAAGTTTGGCGACATTAGCTGAATGGGGAGGGTGGAAGGCCAGAGAGAGCTAAAAAAAAAAAAAAGAAGGAAGGAAGTAGAGGCACAGACTATCAGAGACTATATGAACAGAATAATCAAGGGAGGGTTTTTTGAAGATGGGGAGACATGAGCAGCAGGGAAGCAACCTGAAGACAGGGCAAGATTCAAGATTATGGATAGAATAGGAATGAGAAAGGGATATATGCTGAAGATGAGACAGAATGACATTATTTGTGCATCTAGAGGGATTTGCTTCAGCAAGAAGGGTCTCATATGACAAAGGGCTGAAAGAGGAGCTGGTGGAGAAATAAATGAGTGATATAAGATGTCGAGAAGCACCTGAAAAAGGCTTCTCAGCAGTTACACTCAACTTTTTTTCGGTGATGCAGGGTTCTTAGTTAAGAGGGTGGAGGGAAGGAGATTTAGTTTCGAGAAGGAACTAAAAGCCATTTTGGTGAGTCAGATAGTAAAGAAGTTGTTGTTCATATGTGCCCAATTCTTCATCACCCCATGGATCATAGTGTCCATGGGGTTTTCTTGCCAAAGATACTCGAGTGGTTTGCCATTTCCTTCTCAATAGGATTAAGGCAAACAGAGATTAAGTGACTTGCTCAGGGTCCTACAGCTAAGTGCCTGAGAAACAAATAGATTAGGAAAGTACAAAGGAATTGCCTTGCCACAGTGAGGGCCCAAATGAGGTTATGCAACAAATTCATAGTGCTCTCAGCCAGCACTGTCATAATTTTCTCCAGTTTTCTTCAGCAGCATATAAATAAAACTGAAGGCAATGGCTGATGGGAGTAATCCAAGATAGGCATGGTAGCAGCAAGACTGGCGAAAAGGATATGGGGAGCATGGGACTTGAGAGAAGACGATGGCAAGAGTTGATCTGGTTCACCAAGGGATCAAGATAGTGAAAGGAAGAGAATGTAGCCAGTGTGTAGGGGTGATGGCTTGGGGAAAAATTGAGGGGTGAGGAACGAGAGGCAATCGAAAGAACAGGCCGTGAAAAAGGTAGAAAGACATCAGATAAAGGAATTTCAAAATTCACAAAGGTGGAAAAGAATTATCATGGTGATGGCAAAAGCAAGAGTATGATCTATATGCAGCTTAAGTGAAATGAGAGAGTATGTTAGGGGAAATAAGTGATTTGAGGAAGTGGTGGGTGGTTAAGATGTTTGATGGAGTATCAATATGTACACTAAAGTCCCCTAGTTAAAGGAGGTAGGGCAAGAGAGAAAGATTATGAACTAGATAATAAACAAACTGAAGAAAGAAGAATGTCCTTGAGGTAAGTGGAATCTTGATTGTGTGCTGAATCTGGCTTGAATGAACCTCAAAAAAGTAATGGAGGTAGAGAGTACCTAAAAGTGGTCATGGGAAGCAAGGAATATTCTAACTCCCAAAACTTAATGAATGAGACAAGGGAATGAGTTAAAGTGTAACCACTTGTGGAAAGGATGGTCAGAGAAGCTGTGTCATCAGCTCTCACTGAGAACCAAGAGCTGCAAAGAATGGAAAAGTAAAATTTTAAGATGAAAGCAAGTTTGTTACCTCTGGAACAGGCATTTCGGAAAGCACAGTGGAAGAAGTGGGTAATTTTAGACAGGGATGTTAGAGAGGTTAGGTTGAGGGGAATGGGAAAAGGGGAAGTAGGCAGTAGAGGATGGAAAAGGGGGTTTGAATAATAAGAGAGTGTTCAGAATCGTTGAAATGGGGAGGACATGAGGAGAAGGAGTTTGTTAATCAAAGAAGAACGAATCAGGTAGGTTATTACCATGTTAGATATTGGGCTGCAGGATGAAGTAGGAAAGAAGATATAGCTTGGAGGTGACCAATGGTGAAAACACTAGAGAATGTGGTGTTTCCTTTCTTCCCCAGCAGACAGGTTTTCAAGGCAAGATGATTAGCAGAGAGAGTACAATGGAATGGCATTTTCTTCCTTCCCTGGAAGACTTAACCAAGCAAGTCGTAAAGCATAAGTGTGTGAGGAATGAAAATATCTGTAGTTTATAGCACAGTACCACATAATCATGGAATACAATACTTCAAACTGCATAAATTACAATAATATACTACCAACTACTAAAACCAAAGCAATATTTAAATTTGCTATGATTAACTAAAATTCTGCTGGGCTGGTACTATTGCTATAAATCTAAAATGAAGATGTAACAGGTCACAATGTCCTTAATTTAGGTTTTCCAAAGCACTTTTCTTACTACGTAGTGATGAAAATAACACATGCATTACTAATCCCAACTCTCAGAATGAAGCTCAATGGATTCCATGACTTAACAGAAAGTCATACAGCTAGTGTTAGATGCAAGATTTCTAATTGATCTTTCCACTATACTGTGTTACCTATTCTTTCACATACGTACACATAACTTTTTTTACTGTTATTAACTGACAAATGAAAAACGTGAACATTTTAGTATATGCCAAAGAAAAAAGACTGCATATCAAACCATGATTCTATTACACATGCCTTATTTTTAGGTGTCTGTTCAGTTTAAGAGTAATTCTAATACTGCCATACTTGTTATATATAATCACTTTCTGAACTTTTTTATGCTCCCTTCTATGTATTTTTTCAATGTTTCATTTGTAATCTTTTTAAAATTAGTTATGACATTAAAATGAGTCATGACAAAGGAAACCAATTTGATACAGGTTATATGTGCAGGTCTTGCAAAACTTATTTACATATTAGTCATACTGTAAGAAAAAAAAACCCTCTCAAAAGCCTTCCTAGAAAAATCAAGTTAAAAAAGTATGTATTCTTGAATCTATTGAGAATAGCTAAGTCATTCACAGCTGACCAACCTACAATATTGCTACTATTATGTTTGTTCTCCTAATTCCACTCATTTCACTCTATCAGTTTATACGAGTCTTTCCAGGTTTTTCGGAGAGCATCCTGCTCATCATTTTTTACAGCACAACAGTATTTTTCATCACAAGGGGCAGCTAGGTGGTGTAGTCGATAGAGCAAGAAACTTGCAATGAAGACCCTGGACAAGTCACTTAACACTATTTGCCTCAGTTCCTCATCTGTAAAATGAGCTGTCAGAAGAAAATGGCAAACCACTGCAGTATCTCTGCCAAAATAGTCATGAAGTCAGACACAACTGAAAAATGACTTAACCATGCCATCACAATCATATGCCACAACTTGTTCAGCCACTCCCCAGTTGATGGGTACCCCACTGGTTTTCAATTCTTTGCCACCACAAAAAGAGCAGCTATAAATATTTTTGTACATATAAGTCCTTTTCCTTTTGGTTTTTTATGTCTTTGGGATACAGACCTGGTAGTTGTATTGCTAGGTCAAAGGGTATGAAATGGTTTTATACCCCTTTGATCATAGTTCCAAATTGCCCTCCAGAATGGTTGAATCAGTTCAGAACTCCACCAACAATGCATTAGTGTCTCAGTTTTCCACAACCCCCTCAGCATGTCATTCTTCCTTTTTGTCATATTAGCCAATCTGAGAGGTATGGGGTTGTTTTAATTTACATTTCTCTAATCAGTAGTGATTTAGAGCATTTCTTCATGATTATAGATTACTTTAGTTTCTTTATCTAGAAACTGTCTATTCATATCGTTTGACTATCAATTGAGAAATGGCTCTTATTTTTATAAATTTGACTCAGTTCTATATATATAAGAAATGAAGACTTTATCAGAGAAACCTGCTGTAAATATTTTTGCAATGTTGTAAAGAAAATATCACATGCATTATTAATCCCAACTCTCGGAATGAAGCTCAATGGATTCCATGACTTATCAGAAAGTCATACAGCTAGTGTTAGATGCAAGATTTCTAAGTGATCTTTCCACTATATTCTGCTACCTATTCTTTCACATACATACTTATACTGTTATAAAGCTGATGAATATGCAATCATATTCATCAGATACTTCACTGTAACATTCAAGGAATGTTATTTTCTTTTTATTATTTATTTAAGTATCTTTTTATTATTCAGATCATAGCCTCAGTTTGAGTATTTTCTCTTAGCGAACTGAGTTTTGACTAATCTGTCTCAGTTGAGGAAGAAGTTTATATTTCATGAAATTTTTACTTTTCCTATTTAAATGCTCTTATGATCTAACAGTTATGGCTGATGGATATCTATGAATTATCTTTTTATAACTTGAATTTAACTGTCTGTAAAATAGGCACCATCATTTTATATTATTCAGACACCTGAGTTGTTGTCTTGTATGCACTACAAGTCATGATTTGGAAAACTTACTATTTTTATTTTCACAGAATAAAGAGTCACATGTGGCCCTCTAGGTCCTCAAGTGTTGCCCTTTGACCGAATCCAAACTTCACAGAACAAATCCCCTTAATAAAAAGATCTGTTCTCTACTCCTGCTTGAGACCAATAACCTTAATGAATATCAACACAAAAACATTAAGTAAACATGAAATTTGGTCTCTTCATTTTACTAGAAAGGTTCAACTGCTGTCTCTAGAATGGTGTAAGGGAAAGAGCCTTGGGCATCAGAAAATGGAGGCCCATCCATCTTTTAGAAAATATGTACTGCTGACCTACCAAAATTGAAAAAAAAGTGCTTTATAAGTTGTAAAAGCCAATATCTGAAGTATGTAATCAACTGATGAAAAATTATAAATATAGCCAGGATCAAAGGAAATGAAGCAAGAGTTTAAAGAAGAAAACATACAAATTGTTAATAACCACATTAATCAATGTTCACATTCCTGGAAAAGCAAAGCAGGAAAACCTAAACATATTACCCGGCAAAAAGTTTTGAAAGAATAAAACCAGAGACACCACAAAGAAAAAGACACTCTTAATACATTGTTGCTGGCAATGCAGACTGGAGCAAATAACATGTTAACAGCCCCTAAACAATATGACCGATAAAAAGGTTCATGTCTTTGGATCCATCAATTTCTTCTAGGACTATTCTAAAACACCATAACAATAAAAAAGAAATCTACTTGTACAAAAACATCCACAGGTACTATTTATTATGAGAAAAAAATAGATATAACTTCAATGTCCAAGTATATCAAAGAACCTGGGTCTGAAATTTGCTGGCAATGCAGACTGGAGCAAACAACCTATTAACAGCCCCTAAACAATATGACTGCTTCCATTTATTTTAGTGCAACTACATAGCATGATTATATATAGTGAAAATGTGCTCAATAGGAAAGTATATGTAAAACCTATACAGAATTGTATGCTGTCATGGGGAGGGAGAGGGGTAGTGGGGGGAAGGTGTGGGGGGGATAAAATCTTAATTTTAAGGAAGTGATTGTAGAACGTAAAAAATAATAATAAAATTTAAAAAAAGTAAAAAAAAAACAAACATGACTGGTAAAAAAGTTCATGTCTTAGTATCCAGTAATATCTTCCAGGACTACTCTAAAATACCATAAAAATAAAAAAGAAATCTATTTGTACAAAAACATTCATAGCTACTATTTATTGTGAGAAAAAAACAGAAATATCTTCAATGTCCAAGTATATCAGCAACCCGGGCCTGAAAAAAATCCTCTATTTTACCAGGGTGATAAATAACTCCATGTACCAACTTGTGGTTGTCTTAGAGAGTTGTTGGTTAAAGAAGTTAATGGAAATGTCTAGTAAAAATTAAAGGTAGAATTTGAACCCAAGCTCTCCTGCTTCCAAGACCAGTAATATCCATGTTGCTACAGTGACTTGGCAACATGGAAAGCCCTATAATGATGCATGTCAAAAACTTGATATGGAGTGAATTGAACATATCTAGGAGAATAGACAGAATGACAATAGTGGAGGAGGGAGACAGGGCCAAAGGAGCCAGAATTTTGGACAGGCCTGGAAGGGAATATAGAACAAAAATAACTCATTTATTTAATTAATAATTCTTTTCATTTTGCCTCATTAAAATTTGGGCAAGATCTTGCCCTCTCTTTGTGTTTTTGTTAATTGTTATTAAATGTATTTTTTAAAAACAGCTCTAAAAGCAACAACAAGCCATTCTTAATTCTCAAGCAGAGAAGAAAACTGCTATTTTTAGGAAAGTTAATTTGGCCAGATATTTGCACTTGGATACAAACAGCTACATCAACACGAGATAATATACTTTTAACTCTGCATAACACTGTGCTAATATGAACATAAAATGGATTTGGAGTTAGAAAACAATGGTTTGAATCCCAACTGACAGGATTACCTAAATAGTAATGAGGAAATTATTATACTACGTTCATCGAAGGTGGGGTAGTTCACAAGGTAAAAAGATGAAAACAGATTCATAAAACACTGACAGAAGTACAGTGGGTTATTTATATTTAAATAGTTTTAATATTTATAGGGTGGTTTTCAAACAACAGCTATGTGGGATAACTAGAACAAGTACTACCTCCATTTTACAGTTGGGGAAATAAAGGGTCTATGAGAATATTCATTTCCAGAAACGTTTCTCAACATACAATTACAAGAGCAATTTTCATCCTTATTGTTAAGCAAGTGTTACCATGATGAAGTAGGACTTCTTCCATATGTTAAGTATTCAATACTGATGATTCTAATATGCTCTTAGCTTTAATGATCTCAGAGTAAGTGAAATAGATTCTATTTCAAACAACGAATGAATTTAGCATGAAGAGAAACACATAGAAAGGCAGCCTTCCAGGAGCACTGCCTGAAAAGGCATTTAGAGTTACCATACTCTCTGGACTTTAATTTCTTCATCTGCTAAAAATGGAAAGCACTGGATTAGATGATCTCTAGGGTTTTTTCTAGCTCTAAATTCTATAATTCTAATTTAAAATGCTTTAAATTTAATCTGATTTTTCGACAGAAATGTTAAGTGGTTAAATTCTTTATTAAGGCCCTGGTGGTCAATTTTTTAAAAATTATATTTTAATTAGCATTAATTATCTAAAATAATTCCAAATTCTCTCCCCCGCCTTTAGAAGGCAAACACTAAGTGTGAAACTACATAAAACATATTTCCATATTAGTCATGTTACAAAAAAAATAATAATAATAAAAGGCAAGAAAAGTACAGTGAAAAAGTATGCTTCAGTCCACATTCAGAATTCATCAGTTCTTTTTCTAGAGGTGAAGAGTACTTTTCATCATGAGTCCTTCAGAACTGTCTTGGACCACTGTATTGATGAGAGTAGCTAAGTCTTTCATAGTTATCACTGTTACAATATTGATGTTACTCTGTACAATATCCTCCTGGTTCTACTCACTTTATTTTACATCAGTTTAGATATGTTATCTATATTTTTCTGATACCATCCCTCTATGCTATTTCTTACAAGACAATAGAATTCTATCACAGTCATATACCACAACTTGTTCAACCATTCCCCAAACGATAAACACCCCCTTGCTTGATTTCCATCAACTATGTGCCAGGAACTATACTACGCAATGGTAATACAAAAACAAAATAAAACAAAACAAAAACAAATAAATCAAAAGGCAGTTTTCTCCCTCAAGGAGCTCACAATCTGATGGGAGAAAAACAACACATAAAAAGTTGAAAAGGTGGAAAGGGAGCAGGGCATGACGAAAACCAGCAGTCAGGTCAGAAATTATAAGATGGTTGCTCTGGGGCCCTTGCTTAAATGGAGGATCTGGGAGGAGCTCTGATTTCCCACCTCTCTCCTCCCTAATCATAGAAAGGGAAGGGCCTTGGCAGCAGAGGATACTTAGGAGGTTTCAGAGTTGATGTGATCTTGCATAAAGATGAGTTATTGGAGGACAATGATGATGTCCAGGGGATGGGCCTGTCCTGGGCCCCTCCTTAAATGGGGGAGGTATTCATATTCCTTCCAGAAGGAAGAGGTAGTCAACACTGGCCTTTGCAGCAGTGCTGTTATCAAAAAAGATAACAGAAAAGAAAGCAAATGGACTGAGAGACAGAAAAGTCACTGGTACCACTTGGGAGACAGCATTTGGTACATAGCCACTGAATAATGTCTGCATATGTTATATATTCTAAAGTATTTAAGATAACAAATAAAACCTGTTCAATGATTCACTGTCTACAGCACAAAATTCCTTCCTTAACAATTATTTACATTTAAAACTTAACTTCAAACAAAACGAACTGTCCCATTTTCGGGTACTTACTTCCTCTAAATTGTCATCTCCTTATTCACTCATTCTACTGCACTTTTCCTTTTAGGGATCATAGTGAGTACTTTTCTTCTGATTCCCCCTCCCTCACTTTACATTATTTCATTAAGATCTTTCAATATTTCTTCATATTCTTTGTATTTTCTATCTTAATTGTATTTTAATATTCATTAAATCAGCATACAACAATTTATTAGGCCATTCTTT
>CM053772.1:226730509-226761802 GCA_028658325.1 Potorous gilbertii
AAAAAAAAGTACATAAAATATTTTACTACATGTTACTTTCAAAATTGTCCTAATTCACTATGCTTCCTTCTGTTCTTTTTTGTACATTTTTTTAAAAAAAAGTTTGAATGACCCTCTTTTTATTTAGCATTACTATTGTTTTTTAAAAATTTTTTTCAAACAGCAAAAACCACCTTCTCTCTCATCCTACTTCCCCCAAACTAGAATGAAAATTTTAAAAAAAATCCTTTTTCAAACATGTGTAATCAAGTAAAACATGTCCAAAAGAGATTATGTTTCATGCTATACTCTGAGTCTTTTACCTTTTTATCAGTAGGTAGTCAGCATATTTCATCATTTGTCCTTTGGAATCATAGTTGGTCATCAAACTGATCAGAGTTCCTAATTCTTTTTTTTTAACCATTTGTTGTCCTTGTATAAATTATTCTCCTGGTTAGTTAACTTACTTCCCAGATTTTTCTACCCCAGCCCCCACACCTTTGACCATTTCTTGTGGCACAAGTCTTCTATCACATTCATATACCATGACTTGTTTAGTCATTTTCCAATTTATGGGAGGGGTTGGGGGAGGGAAGGGAGATAATAAGACATAACAATAAGCATAGTTACAATGCACACAAAAGTCATTTTCAGAAATATCCATCTTGATAACTTGGGCCCATCCTCTGTCATGAGGCAAGTAATGCTTCCATTACAGGTCCTGTGGAAAGAGTCATTCACTGAATTGATCAGACTTCGCGAGTTTTTCAAAGGTTTTTTCCTTCATAAAGTTGACATCATTGTATTAGTCTGGTTAGTGTCACTTATATTCAGGTTTCTCTAAAACTTTCTTTCCTCACTGCACATGATGCAACAATATTCTACAGCATTTACATACAATTTGTTTAGCTATTCTCAGTTACCCTAGAAGAGATCTAAGATATCCTCTCAAATTCTGGTACTTGTCTGTTTCTCTTACCTCTCTTTTAATCTTCTCATTCAGGATCAGGAAATTTGTTTTGCTTGCAATTATCCCTCTTCTACCATTCCTCTCCCTATCTTCAAGTTCCCGTTAAGTTTACTCTATTTCTATGCTGGTTGGTTGGTTGTTGCCCTTCGTCTTCAGAGGACCAAAATGACATCACGATGAAAAGGCGAAATTTCAGTGTGTCCAACTGTGGCTGACCAAACCAATATGAGCTCAGAATGATCTACCATAGACTGAGCACAGAGTCCATTTGAATATTTGGGGTGGATATCCCAAATTTGCACGTCCTACATTTACTTTGTGCTGTCTCAATTTTGCTTTGCTCAAAGAGCACAACACCTCTTCTGATGTAGGCATGCCATGCTGAGCAGTCCTGTGCCAGTGTCTGCTATGTTGCACAGTCAAATCCAAAGTTCTTGAGAGAGGTCTTGAGAGTGTCCTTACATCACTTCTTCTGACCACCACATGATTGCCTGCCCCATGCAAGTTCTCCGTAAGTTTTTTTTTGGCAAGCATACATTTTGCATTCGAACAACGTGGCCAGCCCATCAGAGTTGTACTCTCTGAAGCATAGTTTGAATACTTGGAAGTTCAGCTCAAGCAAGGACCTCAGTGTCTGGTACCCTATCCTGCCAGGTGATCCCCAGAATCTTCCTAAGATAGTTCAAATGGAAGTGATCCAGTTTCCAGGCATGGTGCTAGTACACTGTCCATGTTTCACAAGCACATAACAAAGAGGTCAGGACAATGGCTCTGCAGACCTTCAGTTTGGTAGTCAGTCTAATACTTCTTCTCCCCCAGACTTTCTTCAGAGTTTCCCAAACACTGAACTAGCTCTGGCCAATGCATGTGTCAACCTCATTGTCACAGTGCACATCCCTGGCAAGTGCACTACCAAGTTAAGTGAACTTATTCACAGCATTCCAAACTTCTCCATTTGTTGTAACCGATGGTTCCACGTATGGATGGTGTGGTGGTGGCTGATGGGGCACCTGTGTTTTCTTGGTGTTAATTATTAGAACAAAATTAGCACAGGCAGCAGAGAACTGATCCATACTTTGGTGCATCTCAGTTTCAGAGGCTACGTTGAGTGCACAATCATCCGCAAACAGAAAATTTCTATGCTAGAACTATGTTTAACCCACCTTATCTGTTTCAAATAAGAATGAAATTCATCTGATACCCACTTTCCTCAACTCTTCTTTCATGTTCATATATTCTCTTGCATCACAAATATTACTATGTTAGCCCTACATCATCCTACAGCTCCCTCTAATTGCTCAAATAAATTTACCTTTCTAGGTTTCTCTGAAGTCTTTGTGTTTATATCTCCAGAGTTTCTATTTAGCTCTGGAATCTTCATAAAAAATGCTTGTAAGTCCTCTCTATTCCATTAAAAGTCCAGCTACAAAAGTTATTCTTGGTTGCAGGTGCTTTTCTTTTGCCTTTTGAATTATTTTTTCAGAAACTGAAGGGATGCCCATCCACTGAGAAATGGCTGAACAAACTGTAGCATATAATTATGATGAAATATTTATTGTATTATAAGAAATGATGAAGAAAAATAGATGGTTTTAGAAAAACCTGGGAAGACTTATATGAACTTATGCAAAGCAATGAGAGCAGAAACACTGTACATACACATTAAAGAATGAGCAACCTGTGAATGACTTAGCTACTCTGATCAAGACAATAATCCAAGACAATTCCAACAAAGGATCCATTAGGAAAAAATGCTATCCATCTCCAAAGAGAGAACTAATAAACTCTAAATGCAGATTGAAGAATATTTTTTTAAACTTTATTTTTCTTGGGTTTTTGTGGGGGTTTTTTCAACATGGTAAATACATACATGTTTTGAATAACTTCATATGCATACTTGATATCAAAATACTTGCCTTCTCAAGGAGTGGTGGGTGAGGTGGGACAGCATTTGGAACTCAAAATTTTAAAAAATGAAATTTTAAAAAATTTGGACATGAAATTGGGAAATATTTAACAAATAAAAACATTAAAAAAAAGAAATATACAAAGAGCTTTGGAGTCTGAATGTGGATGGAAGCACACTATTTGCTCGCCTTTACTTTTGTTGTTTCTTCTTTCTCATGGCTCCTCCCATTAGTTCTAATTCTTCTTTACATCATGACTAATGTGAAAATGTTTAATATGAATGCATGAATAGAGCCCATATCAGACTGTACACTATCTTAAGGAGGGGGATAAAATTTGAAACTCAAATCTTATGGAAGGTAATGTCAAAAACTAAAGAGAAATTTTTAAAAAGAAATATATTTTGAGATCTTTTACTTATAAATTGCCGGGTTTGTAAGATGCTTACAGTACTCAGTAAGGATGCTCTAGATTTTAACTATGACAATTTTCTTCCTGCTGGGTTTTCATTCAAGAGGTGACTGGCAGATTTAGGTTTGGGAATGAGATTTAGAGCTTCACTTTGCCCTCTAGTTCTAACAGATCTGGGCAGTTCCTGTCTATGATTCTTGAAGCGGAGTCCAAGACTTTTAAACCATGGTTTTCAGAGAATTCAATGATTCTTAAGTTATCTCACTTTGACCTATTTTCTACATCATTTGCTTTTTATATATCTTATGCTTTTTTTATATCTTATGCATTTTTGTCACTTTTGATTTTGTTTGAATATTCCTCCTGTCTCCCAGAAATATTGATTTGTTTGGTCTACTCTAATTTTCAGGGAATCTTTTACCTGAATGTTTACCACTTTTCTAAGCTATTTCTCCAATTAACTATTTCTTCCAGAGCTTTTATTTCATTTTTTTAACTTTGAGCTTCATTTCTTCTAGGCACCCATATAATCATTGTGGAAAATCCATTTTCCCTCCTTTGTATTTCTACTTACATTTGCAATAATTTTTGATGCTGGGTTGTTTTCTTATCTCTCAAACTTTAGTTCCTGAATTGGGGGGGAGGGAAAAGGGGGAAGGGAAGAAGCACTGAGATCAAGCTCTATTCTCTGCTGTACTTTTGGGTGAAGCAGCTGGTCCTGCTAGGGAGCTCACTCACCGCCTTTGGTCTCCTTATATTCCTTTTCTGACCTCGTTTCCAGGGCTGCCTCCTGGTTCAGAGCAATAGATCTTCAGAGTCCTCTATGGCATCTCAGGAGACTGTTAAGGAACCTCAGAGTCCATGAGTCTGGTATGCCTGGGTATGAGTGCTGCAAGGTTCAGGGGAACCCCTCTACCTGTTGCTACCTCTGTACACAGACAGAGCTTGCAGGCTACACATGTCCCATCTATGGTCACATTAGTGTTCACTGGGGATGACTGTGTGCTGCTGACTTTTTGTGCAGTGCTGGAGTTGAACATGTTATTTATTTACTCTAACTGCTCAATGAATTTCACAATCATTTTTCATGTTGGTGCAAAATTCAGAGTTTTGTGGAGTAGCTGTGGGTAGTAGGGTGGCTGTATAGCCTTTTATCAATATAGGTTACCATTTTGGCAGAAAATTTCAGCTGTCTTTAAAAACAAAATTTTCCCCCTTATCATGCTCATTGTGTAAATTGTTATTTTGTTTTTTTCAGGCTGCAATACTTCATCCAAAGCTTCTTTGAATTATTCACATGTGCCCCTTCTTAAGGCACAGTATGATGCTACATTCATATAGACCTTGTTTAGTCACTCCCCAACTGATGGAAGCCTACTTTAGATTCTTGTTTTTGTTGGAACTTTGTTTCTCAGCTGTTGGGGGAGGAGGAAAGGGAGATAGTGGGGGTTGTGAAATGTGGCCAAATAATGGCATCACAGTTGTTTTTCAAAGTGATTGCCTCAATTATCAGCTCCACCAAGAGGTCATTAGTGAGCGAGAACATGACTGAATCTATCTTCCTGAAGTGTTTCCAGCATTTCTCATCTTTGTCAAAAGAAGGTGAAATCTTAAAGTTGCTGTAATTCGCATTTCTTATTAGGGACCTGAAATATCCATTCATATGGTTTCCAACCTGCATTTTTTCTTTTGAAAACTACAAGTTCATATCCTTTGACCACTTATCTCTAGGAAAATGACTCATTTTCACACATTGTATTAATTCCTCATACATTTTGGATATCATACTTTTATTCAGAATAACTGATTAAAAGATTTTCTTTTCCACACACCCCTCCCTCGGGTAATTTCTCTTATTCTAACTGCATTAATTTTTTTTTGTGTGTCAGACAGCCTTAATTCCCTACTTCTCCCACCTCAGACTCTAGACCAGACAATCCAGACTTCAAATCTCAGCTGCTGTCTCTTCCTGGAAATGTCCCTCAGTTCCTGGAGCCTTCTCAATCTAAACAGCACCCACCCATCCATCCCCACTCCCACATACACACATATACAACAAACCTTAAGTACTTCTCACCTTGAACAACAAGCCTTAAGTACTTCTTACCTTGAAATATCTTTTTTTTTTTAAATAATGTGGACTGGATGCAACCACCATGTCCCATCTCCCTCTTATTTGGGAGGAGGAGGAAAAGTGATTTGTTACTGGTTACACATCTAAGAAATGTAGTAAAACCTAAATTCAAATTTTTACTTGATATTTCCTTTTTATGCTGCTTCTACTCTTAGAAATACAGATGACATAAAAGTGACTTAGGTTATTAAGATCTCTATCTTCATCTCTTCCCTCAGTCAATTATAAAAGCTACAGCCAATCTCCTTTGCCACAATGTACCCAACCCCATTCTTTAAGAATTCTCTTCCTTAAATAGTCACTGGTTTCAAGTCCATCTCTCAATCTGTCTCTGTCTTCCCAGAAGTAGGTGACTTTTCAAAAGAGTACAAAGCTGCTAATACCAGCTTTGATGGGGATTCAGGGTAAGGGTCTAAGTAGGAAAAAGTAGAGAAGAACAGCCCACCTCAACCCACCAGGCTCTCCAATCCACTCCATACACCCCAAATTTTAGATTTATTAGATAGTCAAGTAGTGCTTGGTACAGATTCAGTGCTTAATAAAGGTTTGTTCAAATTAATTTTAAATATCTTCTCTTAAGAGTTAAATCCTCCAGTCATTTAAATCACTTTAATCCTATAGTTCTCTCAAAACTTAAGTAAAATAAATTCCATCTAAGAATGGAAATTTAACCTGGGGTTGAAAGGCACAGCAAAAAAGAATTAGTCTCAGATGGATGACTGAAGTTGCAATGAACTTTAAAGATCACCTAGTACAACTTCATCATTTTACAGAGGAGAAAACAGAGTCAAACAGAGAAAGAGAGCTGGAATCAAAAACACCAAGTCCTTTTATTCTAAATCTAGTGCTCTCTCCATACCAAACAAGTGGCTGGCTCTGAATGGCCAGAGAAAAACAAAATACTGTGGAGATAAAAATGACATAAAAGTCAGGTAGATATAAGGATTCCTACTAAAATATACCAGAGACCAATGAATACCGCATAACATTAGGTGACAGGGCACAATATGTCAATTAAGAATGTTACAAATAGCCAACTGAATAAATGGTGCTGAGATTTTAATGATGTGATTGGGCTTAGAGATGCTGGAAAGACAGGGCAGGCATGCTATATGGTCCACAGAATTGGACAGGACTGAACAACAATATACTTAAAATACCTAACTTATAGGATGGTTGTTTTTAAAGCTCAAAAGACAGCAGAAATGTGAATTTTTAAGTATGGTACTATGAGAATTTGTTTCTCTATGAAGGATATGAGCTTATAAAGAGCTTAGTAAACAGATTTCTGAAATTACAAAAGAAGGGAAGTAGATTATATGCTTGAGTAACAGGGAAATAAGTGTTGTATGTGTTTAAGGACCACCACAACATATCTTGTTTTGTTGAGCTTTTTTGCAGCTATTGTGTTCTTTTGTTTTGTTTTTTTAACAAATTAAAGGTTTGTGGCAACCTTGTGTTTAGCAAGTCTACTGGATTTTTCCAATAGTATGTGCTCACGTTGTGTGTCTGTGTCACATTTTGATAATTCAGTATTTCAAAATTTATTATTATTATAATATATATTATTGTGATCTATGATCAGTGATCTTTGATGTTACTCTTGTAATTGTTTTGGGACACCATGAACCACAATCACTTATGATTTTGAACTTACTAATAGATAAATGTGTGTGTTCTGAATGCTCTAACCACAGGCTGTTCCCTGTCTCTCTCCCCCTCTTCTGGCCTCTCTACTCCTGAGACACAACAATATTGAAAGTAGATCAATTAAGAACCGTAGTGTGGCCTCTAAGTGTTCATGTGAAAGGAAGAGTCAATAAATGCAGTTGTTGTCTTAATTTTAACAAACTGCCACAACCACCCCAACCTTCAGCAACCCCGACCCTGATCAGTCGGCATCCAGCACCCAGCACCCATCAACAGCAAGGCAGGATTCTCCACAAGGCAAAAAGATTACGTTTCACTGAAAGCTCAGATGATAGTGAGCAGTTTTTAGCAATAAAATATTTTTAATTAAGGTATGTATATTGGTTTTATAAGACAAAATACTATGGCACACTTAATAGACTACACTATAGTAGAAACATAACTTTTATATGCACTGGAAACCAAAAAATTTATGACTCATTTTACTGAAATATTTGCTTTATTGCAGAGGTCTGGAAATAAATTCTCAGTATCTCTGAAGTATGCCTGTACTCTGCCACCTCAAGATAGTATACACATAGCAAGGGAGTACTGGAGATGATGTATTAACTATGCATTACAGGAACACTCTAAAAATCACTTAAGAACAAGTGCCTGATAAATGCTTTAATTTCTTCTTTACTGGTGGCAAATTCGCCCTTTTCATTTTGATACTGGCAATCTGGCTTTCTCCTACCCTTTTTTTAAAAACCAAATTAACTAATGGTTTTTCTGTTTTACTGATTTTTTTCCATAAAACCAACTCCGAGTTTTCTTTATTAGTTCAATGGTTTTCTTACCTTCAATTTTATTAATCTCTCCTTTGATTTTCAGGATTTCCAATTTTGTGTTTAACTGGGAATTTTCAATTTGTTCTTTTGCTTTCTAGGTTTTTCAGTTGAATGCCCAATTCATTCATCTGCTCTTTTTCTATTTTGTTGAGTGTTTAGAGACATAAATTTTCCCCTAACTCCTTCTTGGCTACATCCCATAAATTTTGGTATGTTGTTTCATTACCGTACGTCACTCTCTTTAATGAAGTTATTATTTGTTCTTTGACCTACTCATTCTTTAGGACTGAATTGGTTAGTTTCCAATTAATTTTTATTCTATGTTTTCACAGCCCATTATTGAATGTACATTTTATTGCATTATGATCTGAAAAGGATATATTTAATATTTCTGTTTTTCTGCATCTGGTTGTGAGGTGTTTATGCCCAATTACATAGTCAATTTTTGTGTCAGTGCCTTGTATCACTGAGAAAAAGGTACACATTCCTCTCAATTTCCATTAAATTTCCTAATTTTTTTCTGTTAGAATAATCTGGTTCTGAAAATCTGAAATGGGAATGTTGAGGTCCTTCATTCATATAGTTTTAATGTCTATTTCATCCTGCAACTCATTTCACTTTTCCTTTAAAAATCTGAATGCTATACCATTTGGTGCATATATGTTAAATATTGATATTACTTCATTGTTTGTGCTACCCTTTTAGCAAAATGTAGTTTCCCTACTTATTTCTTTTAATTAGATCTATTTTTGCTTTTGCTTTGTTTGGGATCATAATGGCTACTATTCCTGCATTTTGTTTTTTTTTACTTCAGCTACACCATAATAGATTCTGCTCCAGCCCCTTTACCTTTATTCTGTGTGTCTCTTTGCTTCAAGTCTGTTTCTTGTAAACAATACATTGTAGGATTATAATGTATCCTCTTACATTTTATGGGTGAATTCATCACATTCACAGCTATGATTAGTGTGTATTTCCTTCTATCCTATTTCCCTCCGGTATATCCTTTTCTCTCTCTCCTTCTCCCTGTCTCTCCTCTTTCACCCTGCCTCTCCTCAAGTGTTTTGCTTTTGACCACTTCCTCCTCCAATCTGTTCTACCCTTTGAACTAACAATAGTACCACTAGGACTATATCCCAAAGAGATCAAAAAGGAAAAGGTCCTATATGTATAAAAATTTTATAGCAGCAGTTTTTGTGGTGGCAAAAAATTTGGAAATTAAAGGGATGTGCATTAATTGGGGAACGACTGAACACGTACTATTGTGCTATAAATAATGACTAGGCAGGATACTTTCCAAAAAACCTGGAAAGACATACACGAATATGAAAGTGAACTGAGCAGAGCCAGGACATTATTGTACACAGTAACAGCAATACTGCATGATGATCAATTATGAATGACTTAGCTATTTTCAGCAATACAAAGATACAAGACAATTTCAAATGGCTTATGATGAAAAATGCTATGCACCTCCAGAGAAAGAAGTGATGAGAGTCTAAATGTAGATTGAAACATGCTTTTTAAAACTATTTTTGTGGGTTTTTTTCTTTTCATCTGCATTCTCTTTTTACAACACGGTTAATATAGAAAGAACTATGTTTTACATGACTGCACATGTATAATCTATATCAAAGTGCTTGCTTTCTCATGGTTGATTGAAGGGATAGAAGGAACTAATTTTAAAAAAATGTTAAATTGTTTTTACATGTAAATGAGAAAAAAGTAAAACATTCTTTAAAAAGAACAAAAAGAATACGTGCCTAAGACAAAGCTTCCTACTTAATATCATCCATCCACCTAATGGTACAGAAGGGAATAAATATTTATAGCACCTATGTGCCAGGCATTGCCAGGCACTTAATAAATATTTTCCCATTTGATCCTCTCAACACCCCTAGAGGGAGGTGCTGTTACTATCCCAATTTTACAGCTGAAGAAACTGAAGCAAAGTGACTTGGCTAGGGTCATAGTTACTAAGTAATTGGGTACAGATACAACATACAAACAGAATCAAAGGAAAGCAAGCATAGAAGGAAAGGCTTAAGTGATAGGTAGTGCTAATAGTGTGTGTTCGTCCTTTATTGCCAAAGAAGACCATGCCATCAGAGAAATGATGACATGACTTGCACTTGACCTGGTTCTGAGTGAGGAAGGGCTGTGCAGGTCACCAGCCTCACTTCTCCTCCAAAGCCATCTGAATCCAGTGACCAGACATTCATCAGGATGACTGGAGATGACCCAGGATGAGGCAATTCGGGTTAAGTGACTTGCCCAAGGTCACACAGCTAGTGAGTGTCAAGTGTCTGAGGTGACATTTGAATTCAGGTCCTCCTGACTGCTGTCATGTCATCATTTCTCTGATGGAAGAAGGATGAACACACACATAGTTACTAAGTGCCTTAAGAAAGATTTGAACTCAGGTCTTCCAGACTCCAGATCCGGGACTTGACACTCTGCTACCCAGCTGATAGTAAACACAGATCTCCATTTTAAACTACCCCAAGAAGTCTCTCAGATCCCTCCTTTATGATGCGCCAGAATTAAGAATTGTGACACCCACAATCAAAAAACTGGAAAAGTCTGAAAGAGCAAACATTTAAACAAAAGTGGAATTAATTTCATTTCACCCACACTCAGCAAAAAACTTTTCTAACTCTCCAGAGTTTCCTCTTTGCAAACTAGGGCAAATCAGTTCTATTGCACTGAAGGAAGGTAGCTCTCAACGGGTGTTTGTCATTACCCAAACCAGGCACTATTCCTTCCCAAACTAGCAGAAACTTCTATTATTCAGGTCATCAGGAAGTTTTAAAATTTTCTGATCTCAGGATCCCTTTATGTTCTTAAAAAATTACTGAGGAACCCCTAAAGAGCATTTTTTTAAAAAGTAGGTAAGATATCAATATCTACCATATGAGAAAGTAAAATGTTTTATAATTATTATGAAAAGTGTTGACATTGTAAACTTCCTCAAAGTGTCTCAAGGACTCCCAGGAGATACCACCTGGGGAAGCACGGGTGTATCTACCACACAGCCTTTTCACTTTCAGGTAATTGACTGCTCCCTTTGTTTCCTTGGCTGACTTTCTTATTCCTTTTGTTACCCCCAAGGCTTACCCCTTTTCTTAGTCCTCTGTTCTCACCCAGCTTCCTTATTTGGGTGAACTTATTTTCTCTCAAAGCTTCAAGGAAGGAATCAATGACTATATTTCCATGCCTAGCCTTTTTTGGAGGGTTTGTGTTGTGGGGTTTTGGTTGTTTTTTTTTCGGTTAGAAGAGTCAGTCCTTCATCTCCAACTACCAACATCGAATGTCTCACCATAACATCCAATTCAATATGCAAAAGAACAAATTCATATTCTGCCTCAAGTCAGCCATACATTCCCTCACCTCTTCATTTTCTCTAGTGGCACTACTATATTCTCAGTCACCCAGGCATGAAACTGCAGTTAATTTTTGACACAAGGATACAAAGGTAGAAAAGAGACAATCAGAAATACTACATATTATGGGGCAAATAATTTACCCAATGTGGAATGTGCAAAGTAAAAAAAAGTTTACTTTTGGAAAATAAGAAGTCTGTATTTCTTAAGGCCCTATTATGAATCAAGCCATATACTAGGCATTGGGATACAAAAGAAAATATCTCTAAGGCTCTTTTTTCCAGCTATATAATTTTATAATACTTTATGCTCCACAAAATGGTCTTCGTCCCTCTCCAGATGTCCTTTCTCTGCATAGTCCAGAAAATTCTTCACCCTAGAAACTCGCTTCACTCCTGTAATCTACACCTCTCCCTTTGATTGGCTGGTTCCTACAGAACTTGAACTTCAAGGAGAAAGCCAAGCTAAGCCATGTCATGTTTTCATTCCTCTCCTCGCCATTGTTGCTGCTTCTCTCTCATTTCTCTACAATGCCTCCCCTCATGACTTTGCAGCTCTCTCCTGCATGCTTTCTCAGTCAGAATGCTGCTTAGAAGGCAGAGATGATCTTTCTGCCTCTATCTGTATTCTCTGAGCTTAGCACAATGAATGACACATAGTTCCTATTGTTGACCTGACACCATATCAACATCCATCTAATTCTTACTTGCACACATATATGGTGCATGCATCTCTGCCCACACTATACTATACTAATACTTTAGTTATCAATCTGCATCTTTTCGTTTGTTGTTCAGTCATTTCAGTCATGTCCAACTCTTTGTGATCCAATTTGGGGTTTTCTTGGCAAAGCTACTGTAGTGGTTTGTCATTTCCTTCTCCAGCTTATTTTACATATGAGGAAACTGAGGCAAAGTAGGTTAAGTGATTTGTCCATGGTCACACAACTAGCATCTGAAACTGGATTTGAACTCAGGAAGATGAGTGACTCTATCTGCTGCCCTACCTCCAAGTTTTATCTTATGCATGTCTATTAGGTTGGTCTTTCTAAGTCCAATTTCATCCGGCTAGCCCAGTATTTAAAAATAAAAAAATTCAATTGACTTTCCCATTGACTACAGGATAAAGTTCACATTTCTCCCCCTGACTGGAATTCTAGGTCCTATTCAATGTCAGACCTCCTCACTCTCTCTATGCTCACTCATCACCTCAAACTTTTGGTCCTACAGTTTCCTTACCTATAAATGAAAATGCTCATTAAATAAGGGCTCTTAAGTCTTTTTGTGTGAGTCCGGGACCCATTTTATCAATAGTCTGCTGAAGTCAATGAATCCCTTTCCTGAATAATCTTTTTAAATGCATACAATAAATTACTTAGAATTTCAAAGGATACCAATTATACTGAAATAAAGATGTAATTTTATTTTCCTTCAAGGTCAACAGATCCTCTGAAACCTATCCTTGGACCACAATTGAAGACCCTGAGTTAGATGAATGAAAAACAAATATTTAAAAGGTCAGTAAGAAACTTAAACCACCCACTCCCTCCCCCCCCCCCCCCCGCCACCCCCCCTCCAAAAAAGGTATCTGGTAAATTTCTCTCCTTTCTTCTATCCCTACTTTAACTTAAGAAGCAGCTATGTGGCTCAATGGATACAGCCTGGGCCTGGAGTCAGGAAGACTTAAGTTTAAATTCAGCCTCATACACTTACTAGCTGTGTAACCCCAGGCAAGTCATTTAACCTGTCTGCCTGAATCCATCAGAGCAGGAAATGGCAAATCACTGCAGTATCTTGGCCAAGAAAACCCCAAGGATAGTATTGGTGTGCTATAGTCTACTAGATCTGACACTACTGACCAATGACAACTTCAACTTGAGATTGATGAACATATAAGATAATTAAGTTAATGTGGCACCACCAGGTGACAAAGTTTTCCTCTATTTTTCTGACCTCTACCTTACCTGCTGAGTAAGAGAAAATAAGACTACCTTAAATGGGGGGTTTCTCTCTCCTCCCCTCCCCCCACATCCCCTTCCTATCAAGGAGTTCATAGGCAGATTTCGAGGAATGCATATACTTGAATGGGGAAAACTGTATATTTACTTTAACTGAAATGTAGCATTTCCTTCAATTGCTTAAAAAATATTCTAAGAAAGGGTCCACAGATTTCACTTGACTGCCAAAGGGGACCATGACAAAAAAATCTTAAGAACCTATGTCCTAAATTAAAATCACATTTCCCTTTCAAAAGACTATTTTGGTGGGTCAATAGCCTTTGAAAAACGAAAAGGCTGCCATTCTGGTTAAAATACTAGCATAATAATCAAAACTTTCCTTCAGCGTCTCCTCTCCACTCCCCCGCTTCCCCTTCTCCAAATTCACATTTTAAGTCACTACTGGGGGGTGAGGGAGAGTCAACCCCAAGCACAGCACCTCCAGAAGATCAGTAACATCCAAACTGACAAATCTCTGGATGAACTCAAGCCAAGAAAGAACCACAACCGAGGAATTCACAGGAGGTCTGCAACATGCAAGAGATAAACATTGATATTCACATAAATACACGCAGGTAGATGCCCAAAAGACCTCGGAGGCCAGAGATTCAATACAGATATATTCAAGATAGATATATCTACATTCAATATAGACCTATTTATATCTAATACAGATGGATCTGTTACATATATATTCAGTATCTACGTATAGATCTCTATAGCCTATCTTTATGTTCAACACAGAAATATGTATCTTTCTACACATGTAGCTAAATATCTATACAGACATATCTGTCTAGACAGTTCACGCCTGTTTAAAAGCATCTTCTTAGCCCAAATAAGATACACATTTTTGGAAATACTTCTCAAAACATACCCAGACCAAGACACCCACATCCACCCACTTCTTATAGATGGACAAGGAGAGAGGGGGAAGGAGTCTGTACCGGGAGTCTGGGGTCCCAGAGGGGGGTGGGGGGGACGGGGGAGGAGGGGGCGGGGCGGGGAGTGGCTGTGTCTCTCAAGGAAGTGTGGCACAGGAGCAAGAGGGCAGGAGTAGGACGAACGAGGGAGGGAAAGAGATCTTCCCATCCCGGATGCGACACCGGATTCCGGGCAGGGGCAGACCAGGGCCTGTATAAGCCGAATGAGGCCCCCCCCATCTCCCTGGCTCTCAGTTTCCTGCTCAGTAAAATGGGGCGAACTGTGCCGATGTGCCGGCCTTGCTTTACCGCACAAGAGTCATCGTGCAAAGGCTCTGTAACCCCCACACGTCGGCCATGGCGGCAGAGGGTAGGGGTGCCTCTCCTCGGGGCTCCCCCCAAGTTTGGGAAGCTCCCCTCCCCCCTCGCCCGGCCCGGCAGGCCTCACGCACTCTCTTCCTCGTCTGCAAGGGCAGGCCGGAGAAGCGCTTCGGGGCCGAGGCGCCGCGCCCGAAGAGGGGGCCGTGGGGGATGGGAATGGGGAGCGCCGCGCTGGGCTCGCTTAGGCCCGGGGCAGGAGGCCCGGCCTGGTCCTCTCCGGGGCGAGGTTCCCAGCTCCCAGGGGTGGCCTACGCGGTCTCCGGGGGCCGCGCGTCCCCGCTCCGAGGCAGGGTGGCCAGCACGGAGCGGGGTGGGGCGGGGCGGGGGCGCCCCCGAGAGGAGGCCCGGTCGTCGGGCCCAGCCCCAGGACGATCCAGCCCGAGGCCCGGCCCGGCGCCTGCCGCGGCCCCCTCGGACTTGCGCGTTCTCGACACGGCCGGGAGCGATCCGGGGCCTCGCCCGCCTTTCCTTCCCTCCCCGCCGCCCTTCCGCTCGGCTGAGCGCGGCTCACCTCCCCTCACACGGCCCGCCGCGCTAACGCGAGGACGTCCAGTCACCGAGACGCGGAACCGACGGAACGGCGGCCGCCCCCGCCGCCAGCCCAGCCGCACTTGGGCTCAGCGCTCCAGGCTTCCTCCCACTCGAGCCCGAGAGCCCGCCCTCCACGCGTGCCCATTGGACGCCGCCCGTTGCGAGGACGCCTTCTCCTCCCCTTCTCCGCCCCACGCGCCGAGCGCGCTCGGGGAATTGGCTCGCAAGGCCTCTGGCTCCTATTGGGTGAAGGAGCCGCCCGTCTCGCTGGAATTCAATTCCGTTTCAGTTCTGCTTTTATTAAGGGCCCAGCGTGGGCCGGCCCACATGGCGAGTCCTGGGGTGCCCGGACCGAGACAGTGAAAAACCAGGCCCTGCCCGCAGGGAGCTTCCGTTCGGCCCGGGGCGCGCTTCGGCCCCGCCTTACAGTTCCCCCTCCCCCTCCCCCTCCCCTCCGCCCTGCAGCCCTTCCGCCTCGTGGGCCGTCCTTCGCGCGGGGGCTGTCGGAAGTTGTGGTTTTCAACTCCTCTAACGAATGAAAGAGAAAGCCTGGGTTATGCGCCGACTCTGCGCGGGTCCCGGGCGCCTCGCTAGGTGCTGGGCGTGTAATGACAAAAGGAGCTGACGTTCGAATCGTGGATACCACCCGTATAAGGGGAGCGTGCTGGCCAGGGAAAGGAGTTGGGGGGACCGGGAAGGGGGAGGGTGGTCCCAGGGACCCCGAGTCACGCGCTCTGCACACCTGGCCAGTTACCTGGTTAGGTGCCGCATTTCTGGTGAATTGCTAGATGACAGGTAAAGCCCGAGATCACCTCCCAAAGAGACAAATCGGTGACTTCTTTACCGTCAAGAGCTCCCAGGTTGGAAGCGGGGTTGGTGTAGGGGAAAGTGTACTGGACTGAGTAAGGCTAGAGCCCGAGCACTCTACTAACCACCTGGGTGACCTTACAGTATTTTTCTGGGCCTCAGTTTCCCCATCTGTAAAATGTAAAATAAAGGGGAAGTGGTGTTAAGACTAGTGTGTAGTCTCTACAGTCCACTTCTGTGATGAGGTTCCATGTTCTATGATGCCCTTGGGTTAAATGTAGTCTTTGACTCGGGCTCCTCTTTTTGTCACTTCCTGTCTCCCTGATTCCCTGGTTTCTCTTTTAAACTGATGACATCTTCTTTTCTAAGCCACATTCATTTCCAAGTCCCTTTTCCATCCCCTTTCCAGCAATTCTTTTATTATTTGTTAACAAAACATCTAAGACAAAGAAGATGTTCCTTCTTGCCCAACCTTCCAAATAAGCAGCTCTTATAAACGTGACTCAACAACAACAAAAATTTTTTAATTGGATTGCCCAAATACTTTCAGTAGCTCCCCAATAGATAAGTGGATCTGCTTACTACAAGTGTAAAATTACACAAGTAACTACCTCTCTGGGTCACAGTTTTCCCCTCTACAGAAAGAGGTGAATTAGATTAGGTGATAACTGTGTACCTTCTTACTCTAAAAAAATGCTCTTCTAATTTCAGTGTCCTTTTCAAACCTTGTTAAGTATCTCAGTAATCCAGTCAGTTTTCCAAGTAATCCAATCTTTACTGGCCTCCATCCCAAGACCAACCTCTTGTTCTCACCCAGTTCTATTGAGATTCTTCAAGGCTCTGCTCAAAAACTATCTTGCTGGTTTTACCTTCATAGCCCTACTATCTGCTTCCTTGTTGCATAGGAAACATTTCCATGTTTCTTCTATCCTCAGAACACTTTCACTTGATCTGTCCATCCCTGTCTTCTTTTTCCTTCCCTCCTTCCTTCCTTCCTTCCTTTCTTTTTCTTCCTACCTTCCTTCTTTTTTGACTACACTCTTTGAGAAGCCTATCTATAATCATTTACCTCCAATTTCTTTTTTCCTCACTCAGCTCTCTTGAATTTGACTTCCAGCTTCATCATTCAACTGAAATGGCCCTCTCCAAAGATACCAGTGATCCCAATATTCAAATCAAATAAACAATCTTTTCTCAATATTCATTATGTTGATCACCCTCTTCCCATGGATATTTTCTTCTCTCTAGATTTTTGTGACACTAATTCTCTTGGTTCTCCTCCTACCTTTCTGACCATTCCTTCCTGGATGTCTTTGCTGATTCTTCATTAAGGTCCCACCTGGATAATTATAAGAATACCACACAGATCTGTCCTGGGCCTAATTCTCTTCTCCCTTTAATTATTTCATTTAGTAATCTCATCATTTCCCATATACTAAATTATCTGTATGCTAATGTTATCAGATCTATTTATGAAGCCCTCGTTTCTCTGCTGACTTCCAGGCTCCCATCTTCAACTGCCTACTGCACATTTAGAACTAGATATCCCATAGACATTTTAAACCAGTGGTGGGGAGCCTGCAGCCTTGAGGTCACCTTTTAGGCCCTCAAGGGCAGCCTTTGGAATCTAAACTTCACAGAACAAATCTCTTTAATAAAAGGATTTTTTTCTGTCAGACTTGGACTTAGTCAAAAGGCTGCACCCAAGGACCTAGAGGGCCAAGTGTGGCCTCAGAGCTGCAGGTTCCCCACACTTGTACTTTCATGTATCCAAAGTGCAACTCATTATCTTTTCCCAAAAATCTTCCCTTCTTCTTAACTTTTCCTTATTACTGCTGAGGACACCAATATTACAGTTACCCATACTCATGACCCAGGTGCTACTCTCAACTTCTTGCTCTCATCCCACTATATCCAATCTTTTGCCAAATTCTCTGGATTCTATCTTCCCAACATTTCTTCTATATGTCTCCTCTCTCCCTGATGCTGGCCCTAATCACCTCACTCCTGGAATGTTGCACTAGCCTTCTGGTTGACCTCTCCGCCCCAAGTATCTGTCACCTCCAGTACACCCTTCACTCATCAGCCAAAGTGACCTTCCAAAGTACAGTTCTGATCATGTCACTCCCCTATTGAATGTCAGTGGTTCCCTATTGCTTCCAGGATCAAATGTCAACTCCTCTGTCCTTTAAAGTCCTGCAACATCTGAAAGGTAGCCTTATCCCCCCTTTCTTGTGTTCTTATACCTCATTTCTTTCCACATACTCTACCATTCCTTTGCTGTTCCAAGACACTTCATCTCCTGACTTTGTGCATTTTCGCTAGCTGTCCCCCCTATCTGAAATTCTCTCCTCGGCCTCCTGGCTTCCTTCAGGTCTCAGCTTAAATCCCACCTTCTGCAAAAAGCAATTCTCCTTGGTGTTAGTGACTTCCCTTTGAGATGATCTCTCATTTATCCTGTATCCACCTTGTTTGTACATGTTATTTGCATGGTGTGTTCCCTCATTAGCTTGTGAGCTTCTTGAGAGCAAAGGCTAGTTTTGTTTTTCTTTGTTTCTCCAGCCCCCTTATAGCAAAGTGTCTGGCACATAATAGGTCTTAATAAATGCTTATCGACTTGATTTTCTTCCTTGCCTTTTTTGATCATATTGTTTCTCCTTTCCTCTGCAAAAATCATTCCTCATCACTCCAATCCCCCAATGTCTCCTTCCTCTGACTTCCTGATTTTGCCCACAGCCCTCAATAAATCAATCAGTCCCCTTCATTGTGGTAGCAAAGGGGCAAGAACCTAGATAAGGCAAGAAGCTCATGCCTTCTATGAGCCCTCATCAGTAGGGGCAAATGAAAACTTTTATACATGCAGGAACCACAGGGTTATAAATTCAGAAGGAACCTTAGAAATCATTTATTACAACTGCTTCATCTTCCAGATCAAAAGACATGCTCAAGAGGAGCTAATGGTTCGCCCAAGGTCACACTTGCTTCCTGCTCTAACATTCTAAGATTCTTTCCCAGGACTAGAGAGACTGGCCAAGCCAATCTTATTGGCACAGCCTTCAGTCTCAGCCAAACAGCTGTTTTCTTTATCCTAGGCTAAGTCTGCCATCTACTGGCCAACCACATACAGTCCTCAAATCCCTTCTTTGCCGAATTGTCCCTGGGAAACACAGCTTTGTACTGGTGGGAAAGTTCATGAGGAGGAGAAAACCAGAAGAGAGTTGGATTAGATCATCTTTAGTGTTCCTTCCAGATCTGATATTCCATATTCTGTGATCCTAAGTTCTCTTTATTTGACATTCTATGCTCTAAGTTGTATTGTAATTTTGACATTTTATATTCTGTGTTCAACATTTATTAACGAGTACGATGTGAAAGGCATCACAGAGTAACAGATACAAAACTTGCCTTGGATTCAGTAAGACTGGAGTTCAAGTCCTTCAACACATGCTAGTCACATAAGTTGTTATTTCTCAGTCCTCTGACTAGTCTCTCAAAATGCATAGAAGATGCTAGGGGAAGTTTCCTCATTCAGGACTTCTCTTTGCCAGTGAAATCAAAGGTACTGTCCTGTCCCTATCCTTATCATGTGCATAGCACAGGTATCCAAGGACAAACACAGAAGCATCACTGTTCCCTAGAAGTTTACCAGAAGAACTGGAGGGTTTTAACTCCTACACAAATGAGTACAATACAATTTGAGGGAAAGTAGAAACTGGGGAAGGCGTCATATATGAGGTGGGAGGATAATGGTTCCAATGGGCAGAGATCAAAAGGGGCTCAGAGTACAGCTTGAATAATCTCCTGGAGGCATGAGATGGAAGGTTGGTTAAAGGAACAGCTAGAGTGGGGCCAATTGGAACATAGAGTTCATGTAGGGGAGCAATGGCTGCAAAGGTGAAATGAAATCAGACTGTGGATGCCCTTAAAAGTTTGCATAGGATTCTGGAGGCACTCAGGAGCCCCCAAATGGGAATGGGAAGTTACACATTCAGAGAAGTGCCTTAAAAAGATGATTTTGAGAGGCTTGGTAAGGGGAGAGTCTGGGAACGGTGTCCCTAAATAGGAGGCAGTTATCTATCATAGCCTAGCAGAAAGGTGCTGAAGTTAGAAAGACTTGAATATGAATGGTGGCTTTATGAGTGGAGAGGACAAATGTGAGAGATGTTTTGGGGAAAGAATTGATAGTGCTTGATACCTTATTGTCGAGGGCCAGAGCAGAGTGATGTTGGCAAATTCAGGACAAACCTTCAGGGAAACTGTTCTTTGAGACTGTACTCATTATCATCCAGAATGGCTCTCCAGGCCCTCCCCCCACCTCATGTTGCTGTCATCTTTAAATAAACAAGAGAACTACAGAATACAAGGGATATGTAAAATAGAGCCTTCTAGGCTAACAGTCTTTAAGACAATAAGACTGACCTAATTACTAGGACAGAGATGAGTAGAATGTTACATAGACTTGCAGTTTCTATCTATAAATACCCTGACCCTGGGATCAATAAACGGAGTTGCCCTATCTTCTTTCACCTGCCTGTGTCTTTCTTTTTTACTGCTGTCACCGAGCCCCCTGGAGACACAGGCCATCTGCCACACCTTATTACAAAGCGGGTTAGAGGCAGGGAGTCATCCTGAGGCTGCAAATCTGAGTGACAGAAATAGCTAAGTTCCTTGTTTTAATGTTTTAAGTATCAGCCTCTCAGAAGAGTAGAAGAGTTATATTATTGCTTTAAATTTGTCAGTGACTGCTGGTCTTTCTTAAAGTGTGTGTGCATGTGTGTAGTTGTTCTATGCATGCTCTATGTTGCACATTGAGTACTTTTCTATGTCCTTTTGAGGAGACCCTGAACATTATCCAACCTCAGCTTTAAGTGATTTTCCCTGAGACTCAACGGTGTGAGTATAAAGAGCCAGAAAGTTTGAGAAAAAGATCCTGACCTCTTTTTTTAGGGGATGAGGAACCCTCAGGACTGAACCAGGTTTGTACAATTGCTAGGGATCCCTTTAGAGGGGGAGGGCAAGCAGCTCAGCCCTGCTGAGCCCAGCATGTTGTTTACCTATTTGTATATATGTTTAAGTCATCTGAGTAAGTTCATATTTGAACACATTTGAGTGAATGAAATTGGCAAGGGAGAAAGTGTAGGAAGAAAAATTGACATAAGACAGAGCCTCACACCTAATGAGGTAGAAAATGCTACACAGTTCAGCAAAGGAGGTTGCTGAGGGTGACCAAATAGGTAGAAGGGGAACCAGGAGAGAAGTCGAGGGAATGAAGTGTTATCTAGGAGAGGATGATGAAAAGTGCAAAAATCTTCAGAGGTCAAGGAAGGAGAAGCTGGAAAAGGTCATCAGACTTAGCAATGATTGCTATTGGTGAGTGTTGGGGAAAAGGCATAGAGCAAAGAGCCACATTGTGAGGGGTTGAAAAGTAAATGGATGGTGAGAAGGGGAGGTAGTGAATGCAAGTATGTCTTTTTAGGAGTTTGATGTTCATGGGGAGCAGTGTATGATAACAGCCTGAGGAAATGGCAAGATTAAGTGAAGATTGTCATCAACGGAGAGCTGAGTACGTTTGAGGGTAGCAAAAAGGGAGAGCTTGAAGAGAGACAGACAGAGACAGAGAGAGAGAGACAGGCAGAGACGGAGAGAGAGAGAGAGACAGACAGAGAGACAGACAGACAGAGACAGAGAGAGACAGACAGAGAGAGATATAGGCAGAGACAGAGACAGGCAGAGAGAGAGACAGAGAGACAGAGACAGAGAGAGAGACAGAGAGAGCGGAGGGAAAGGAAGAGACTGAAGGCAGAAAAGGGAGGAAGAAGGAGGGAGAGAGACAGGAAATGATGGCATTCTCAAGGAAAGGGGAAGAGATGGTATATCAAGAGTTCAAGTAAAGCTTTTGGTCTTAGCAAGGAGAAAAAGGCCATCTTATTAGACTAAGCTGAAGAAGAGAAAGCAGATGAAAACTTTGAGGAATTTTGAGGAAGATGAGCCATCATAAGGTCCAGCTCTCACATTCTATGATCTTAGTATTAGGTGTTGACAGAGACTATACAGTGAGATGGGGGGATAAGCAAAGTCAAAATTGGCAGAAAGGTCAGCTAGGATGAACACTTAGGAAAAGGGGTTGAGATTTGATCGGTAACTTTGGAGAAAAGTTTCTTTTAAGCTAGATTGCAAGAGGCTAGAAAATGGGAGATGAAGAAGTAGAGGCCATCAGTATAGACTCTTTCCCTAGAAGGTTGACTGTGAAAGGAAGAAGACATTTGAGGTGATTGAGGGGACTGCAGGGTCAAAGGAAGACTTTTTTTGTTAATAATGGGGAGACATAGAAATTTGTAGGCAGTGGAGAAGGAGAGCCTGAAGATTAGAGACAAAAAGGAAATATAGTTAATCCTTTCAAATCATAGAGGGTAGGGACATGAGCCCCCCGTAGTCCAGAAAATCCACTTAAATATTTTTTGGCCCTCCTTTGGTACAAGAGAATTATTACAATATTAAAAGGTAAAATATGGTGATATTATACAAGGCTGTACATATGTTTTATGCATTTCTAAGTTTCTAAACTTTTTCAGTGTCATCTGCTGGCCTTCGCATGTTGTCTGCAACTTCTGCAAAACTCCCCAAAAATTCCCATTTAATTTCTTATGCGGACAAGCAATATATTGTCTTATGCAGACAAACAATGGGGAAAGTCTAGATATGGAAGGAAAAATTGTAATTGAAGAGGAAAATTCTGTAAGGACATGGGTAGGGAAAGGATTGAGGCTTAAGTAAAGGGGTTGGCACTAGCAAGAAAAGGTATAACCCTTTCTTTAGAGACTAGTGCAAAAGAGGAGAAAATGGAAGGGATATAGAGGATTTTGAAGCCATGAATAGGAGAAAGGAGGACTCTTCCAGCTGATGACCTTCATTCTCAGTAAAGTAAATCCTCTGTTGAGAAGAAGGAGATAGCATTGATACAGATCTGCTGCTGGTCCATGGATTTCCTCGGATACAAATATCTTCCCAATATACAATGCTATCCCTTCTACCTTACTCATGGGTTCCATCCCATCATGTAAGTCTACTTGATACCTGAGGTCCAATTTGCCTCCCTTTCATTATTATTGTGACTTGACTTTACTTGTTACCTGTACTTCGTGCATTTGTGTCTGGCTGTCAGACACCCTAGGTTTTATTGCTGGCTCATTTGATTTTACTGCCTATGAATTTCTGGGCATTTTTATTCCCCTTTCTACAATGAAGCTAGTTCCCAAGTTATCTAGCTTATCTCCATAGAGATAGATAAAGTACATAGTTTTCAATCTTCACCTTCTTCAGGTCAGGTCCTTTTGATTTCATTTGCAAGACTAAAGGCAGAAACATCTTACCAGCCTGTACTAAGTGTCTATGTTAGTTGTACTCTATCCCTGGACAAACGCTCATCACTCCTGTGTTTTAAGGGATGGCTCAGAAATCCAAATCCCATTCTCAAATGTTGTCTCTGACTATTTATGTCCCTTCAGCTACTTGTGCATTCCTGAGAGAAAAAGTGATAGAGCAAGTGGGTAGAGAAAGAGATAGAGACCCAAGAAGAGGGACAGAAAGAGGAAAGAGCTTTCTAAGGCAAAGAGACAAACGAAAAATGGGGTCACACCCCTTCCCAAACTCTTCCCTGAAGGAGGCACAAACACCAACAAGGTGCGCTGGAGTAATGGTGCCAGATGGAGTCACAGACTTATGAGATGGAGACTCAGAAGAGAAGGAGCCATTCATTGCCTGACAGACAGGAAGGAGAAGTAGGAGAGGTTCAATAGAGGTTCAATGTAGGCCTATTGATTTTCTGGTACTTTAAGGCATATGGGCTCTGTGGGTTCCCAGGAAAGAGTGAATCTGTCATCGAGGAGGGGTCTGATCCTTTACTAATTCTTTAGCAATCCTAAATCCTTTCCTCCTGTAGGGAGGAGCAGGCCTATAGAGGACCCCAGGGAATGGGGGGCACCAGATGGGAAAGTTCCTTGACTCCCTGGCAACACTGTGCTCTTGTCCCTAGAGGGCGGCTCCATTCAGGATAGTATCAAAATTGGACTGTATTGGTGCATAGCCCAAGACCTACCTGAGGCACAAGGAGAATGTTTTGGCCATTTATAGGCTCGATTTAGAATCATTTGTATTTTGTCAGATCAAATAAAAATTGTTCTATATGGTTTGATATTTTTAATCTGAGTACTTATGGTGAAGGCTCATTTAGACATGAGACAAACATTCCCTGGGGAAATCTTGGGTAGGAGCAAAATGAACCAAATTCTGATATTCCTAAGGGAAACCTTACGCGGAGGTTTAAGTCAAATAAATCATTACTGGAATCCTCTCGAACTTAATCTTGAGACCCAGAGCTTCAGGTTCTAGCCACAGGTCATACTATATTCCTTTTTGGCAATATAGTTACTGCCCACATCAATCATCAGAAGCCAGTAGTAGTCATAAGGCCGTGACAAGTCATTAGTGGTTGGTTCTCTGTCAAGTACTAGATATACACTCAAGGAAGACAGCAAATCTCACTCTAATAATTGTCAAGTTCACAAATTGCTGTTTCAGTACAATAGGGAGTCCAGCTACCCATACTTACCACTTCTTCCTTTGACCCCAGATGGATGATCTTCTATTTGATGGTACCTGCATATTCACATCATTCATTCTTTCATTCTTTTACAAGGAAATCTCAAAGACTTGCTCATTTTAGAGATGAGGAATTTGAGGCACACAGAAGAGACTCTTAATCTAGTGGTGTGTGCGTATGTGTGTGTGTGTGAATATGTGTGTGTGTGTGTGTCTACTGGATCTCCTTATCTCACCTAAACTGGAAGCGTAGCAGCTACTCTTGCACCTGATCCCACTATTGGGACAAAGTACAGAAGCTTTGACCTTCTCCATTTCTGATATAGGTTGGTTTGCCACCACTCTCCACCCCACCCCAGAGCAGCCTGGTGACCCATTGCTCCAGAAAGCTCCCAATACTGGTGCCAGACTTAGTGTGTACACCTCAATCAGCTTAACCCTACTGCAGCTCAGAACTCCTGAGCTCAAGCAATCCATCCGCCTCAGCCTCTTTTGGTAGCATGGATTATAGGTGTGTACCATCATACCCAGATCTCCTGTTCTTTTCATCACATTCTACTTCCATTCAAAATCACCTTTGCCAGCTTGCCCATCCTAGTTCCCAGAAATCTTCTGTTCCAATTCTCCATTCCAGAACTCCAGCTCCATTCCAGAACTCACTCTTACTTCTGGCCTTCTCACAATGCAATATACCCCACCCCTGAAGCTTTTTCCTCTGATTGGTTGATTTCTCCCATTGCCTCTCTTTTAAGAAAAATGCCCAGGTTAGTCATATACCTCTTCATTCTCCTCTGGGTAGACATATGTTTACCTCCTTTCTGAAAGCAATTCCTCAGGGTTGCTATATCTATCTCCTGAACACACAAGGACTTGTCAGTAGATACGTGTAACACATGATCTGTACATATCTTCCAATGGCTTTTACAGAGACACTCTAGGTGACTGTACTAGGCCCCATGATTTGGGGGTGAGAGTCATCTCACTGCTGCTACTGGGTAATGACTCAGAGAGGCAGCTTGGAAGAGAGAAGAGGATGGATGGCTCCATGTCCCTTACTGAGCAAAAGATGTAAGGCTCATGTAGAAGCTCAGCCTCTTCTTCCCCTAAATGATCATCTCCTTAAGGAGACTAATTGTGGTTTTTTTTCCCTTCAAAGTTACCTTCGACAATCATTTTAAGGTTGTCTCACCTATACAGAAATATTAGGAAGATAGGTACTAAGCCCTCTTCTCTCTCTACAATCTTTCCCTTGACAACATCATTTACTCCTATGGCCTCAACTACAACCTCTATGCATATACCTCCCAATTCTTTATCTTCAGGCTAGTCTTCATTCTTCTCTGGATTCTATTCTTGATGCCCCAGACATTTTCCCATCACGCCACAGCAGCCTTCTCACTGTGGAAATTCAGTCTGCCTCTGTAGTCTCCTCACTTCCTCCTGGAAGCTCACTCTTACCCCTGGCCTTCTCACAATGCAATGTACCCCACCCTTGCAGCTCTTTCCTCTGATTGGTTGATTTCTCCCATAGCCTCCCTTTTAAGAAAAATGCTCAGGTCAGTCATATACCTCTTCATTCTCCTCTGGGCTCCATTCCAGAATTTTCAGACTTTCTCCATCGTGTCCCCATCAAGTATCTTTGTCTTTTATGTATTGTCTTTCCCCATCTTAGGGGAAATCCTTCAAATCCTTGAAGGCAAGGATTGACTTTCTTTCTGCTTGTTTTTGTATTTCCAGGGTTTTAGCACAGTGTTTGGCACATAATAAGCACTTAATAAATGCTTGTTGACTTGACCTCTTGCTAAATAACCTCCTGAATCCCCTACCTACCCCGTTCCCAGCACATCAAATTCAATGTGTCTCAACTAATTTCCTCATTGTCCCCCCAATTTAATAAACATGTAGTACATGCCATGGATTGTGTCAGGCATCAGGTATTAACAGGAAGAAAAAAAATGAGATAGCCCTTGAACTGTAGGAGCTTACATTCAATTAGAAGATATAATGTGTCCAGATAAGACAAAGTAATTGGAGGAAGAAGCATCTCCTCTTCTTTATGACTTCATTATTTCTGTCTGTGGCACCACCATTCACCAGGTCTCCCATATTTGAAACCTTAGGAGAGTATGGGACCTTTTCTCTTCTCCAGGCCCCTATCTCGAAGAAGCTGTCAGGCTCTATTGCTTCCTTCTCTACAGTATTCATCCCATCATCACTTTCCTCACAGCCATAAGTACTCACTCATCACTACCTGCTGGGACCTTTGCATAGCCTCCTACCAAGTCTTTTTACTTCCACTCTCTTCCCACCCCAATCTCGCCTTCTTAGAGCTTTCAGACTAGTCTTCCTTGTGCATAGATCCAGTTACGTTGCCCATCAAGCTCCAGATTCTTCAATGTTTGCCCGGTATCTACTGAGCCAAATTCAGATTCCTTAACCTGGAGTCCAAGAAACTCCATGACCTAGCACAAACCTAACTTTCCAACTTTATCTCACATGACTCAACTCTACACAATCTTTGCTCTAATCAAACTATTTATTCATGCAAACTGTCTTCTAGACATACTTTGTACCTTTTCTGTGCCTGTGTTTTTGTTCTCTATGCCTACAATCCTCACTTTCTGCCTGATGTCCCCACCCGTTCTTTAAGGCCCAACTCACATGGCATTTCCCCTAGGAAGCCTTTTCTGTTCTCTCTTTTTGGTGATAATCTCTTCCCTACTGAGCTCATACAGGATGTTGTGGCACCATAGTAATGCACTCATCATAAAATGATACATTTTGAGCTGGGGGGACCATCATTTTAGGAAAGGGCCCTGTCATGCTCATGCCTCACTCACATCTGGAATCTCTTTGAAATTTTCCTCCTCCCCTGCATTATTGCTCCCTCTCCACTTTCCAACTCCTCTGCTTTCCCTCATTAGCATGTAAACTTCTTGAGTCTAAGACCTCTCTTGTTTGCTTGCATTTCTCTCTGTGGATCTTAGTACAGAGCCTGGCATATGCTTTGCCTATCTATCTTATTAGATCACTTAGACCAACAACTTTTTACAGGGTCATTAGATCATACAGGAAATAGAGTGCTGAGCCTGGCATCAGAGAGAACTGAGTTCAAATCCTGAAACAGACACTTAATAGCTGTGTGCTATAGGCAAGGCATTTAATCTCTGTTTGCCTCAGTTTCCCCAACTATAAAACGGAGGTAATAATAGCCCTCCCTCTCAGAGTTGTTGTGAGATCAAATGAGACAGTATTTGAAAAGTACTTGGCATAGTGCGTGGCACGGAGTAGGCACTATATAGGTGCTTACTGTTAATTATTATTAGACGTGGAAACTGAATCCAGGACAGGTTGTGTGATTTCCCCAGGATCTCATGGCAGAATTTGAGCCCAGGTGTTCTAAACACCAAATCCAACACTATTTCTACTGAGGAAATTACCTTTTATTTAGTGTTTTTTTGTGCTGTTATTTTTGGTGCTTATATCTCATTCCCCTATTAAGCTAAGGCCTATGCAGATAGGGACTATATCTCATCTAAAGTTTGTATTTTCCTCCTTCCAGTATAGCATTCTGCACACAGTAGGTCTCTGAATGTTTGCTGAATTGAAATTTACCAACCTCAAGCCTTCAGGATACTAATACTGACCTAGTCGAGACATAAGCTCACCAACTGAAGAGGGAGAGTCAAGCAAAGAGTTTGATGTAGTTCGTAGGATCCTGAGAGTTGGAACTGGAAGGACCCATAGGGAACACTGAGTTCAATTTTCTCATTTTACAGATGAGGAAAGTGAGTCCTTGAGGTGGGAAGGAATCTTCTCAGGATCACACAGCTAGTAAGTAGCAGAGTCAGAATTTGAACTGTTGATTCACTCACCCCAAAACTGGAAACCCAGAGGGCAGAGCCAAGATGGCAGAGTAAAGACAGGGACTCTCCTGAGTTCTCCCAAATTCCCATCCAAAGAACTTTAAAATAATGCCTCAAAATGAATTCTAGAGGGACAGAACCCATAAAAGGACAGGGTGAAACAATTTTCTAGCCCAAGGCCACTTAGAAGGACTGCAGCTGTGGTAAAGCAAGGACTTTGACATACCACAGAAGCACCTGCTGTCCAGATTCTTCACTCCGCTTTTCTAAAAGGAAAGCCACTTTTGAGGGGTCAACAATCACTTTAATCAAACACATTTTCAGGGGAAAAAGTCAGCACCTTGAACCTCAGAGAAAATATAAACAGAGAAACAAAGATCAGCCAATAGGCAGGGCTTCCAAGCAATACATACATCACAGATCAACAGACAGATCCAACTGTCTGACCATATAGACAGAGTTACTAGAGAGAGAAAAAGCCAGGGGGCTCCTTAGCATCTGCCCAGAGTCTCCTCTGGCCAAATAAACACTTCCCATGGGTAAACCTCCAAACAAAACCTCACCTCAGAGTATTTATATTCTTTTCAGAGCTAGAGGACATCACAACCCTTGAGAACCCAGTGCCTCATTGGAAATTAAGAAAGGGTATGATCCTCCCCAATCAAGCTTCCCTTAGCATGCAGGCCCATCAATGGGTGGAGAAGATCTTTAAGTCTCATTAGCATTACAAGGTATCGCACTAAGTGAGAGTGGAACACAATCCAGTACAGGCAATGTCCTAGCAAACTAGTAGGAAGTCTTGGAGGGGACCCCCAAATGGAATTGGCAGGGGTAATTTCCAGAGCTCTCAGCCTATAGATGGTAAAGGAGTTGGACAACTGGTCAAAAGGAGGTTACAGGGGTTCTGTTATTAGCACTGGGTACAAGACTCTGTTGCACTGCCCGTATGTGAATCTAGGTTGCAGTCCTTGGTTATAGTCCCAGGGCAAGGAAGAGCACTAGCACATTAGAGCTTAAGGCTGTAAAGGAGTGGGGACTCTGATTACAGTTCCAAGGCAGAAAAGAGTGTCTGTGGTCAATAGACCAGAGCACAGGCCATGAGAGTAGTGAACATGCCTCTCCTTAGGTCATACCATCTTGGAAGAACTGAAAGTTTACAGACCTTCAGAACTAGCTCTGAAATCAGCTGCACCAAAACAAACAACAACAACCAAAAAACCAACGCAGACTCTTGAGGCAGTGCTCCTTGAACTCCAGGAGCAGAGCCCAACTTTAACATAGAGTTAAAAGTCAATAAATAGTCTAGAAAATGAGCAAACAACAGAAAAAGACATAGGATGCTACTATGGTGTCAGGGAAGATCAAAACACAAACTTAGAAGAAGACAATAAAGTCAAAACTGCTACATCTAAAGTCTCAAAGAAAAATAAGAATTGGTCTCAAGATCAAAGAGAATTCTTGGAAGAGCTCAAAAAGAACTTCAAAAAGGAAAAATTAGGAAAAAACATTAGTGTGATGCAAGAAAATCATGAAAAACAATCAACAGCTTGGAAAAGGAGATACAAAAAATACTGAAGAAAATAACACATGAAAAAACAGAATAGACCAAATGGTAAAAGAGGCACAAAAATTCAATAAGGAAAAGAACTACTTACAAAACAGAATCAGTCAAATGGAAAAAAGATATAAGAAAATTCCCTAAAGGAAAGAATTAAATAAATAAACAAATAAAAAGAGAGGTACAAAAGTTCACTGAAGAAACTAATTCCTTAAGAGTTACAACTGGGCTAAAGGAAACCAGTGACTACATGAGACATCAAGAAACAATAAAACAATAAGAGAAGGTAGGGGCTGATTAAAAGGAGAGAGTCAGAAGCAAAACACTTTTGAGGATGGACAGGTTGTACGGAGAGAGTACAATAAAGAGGGGAAAAATATGATGGGGGAAATATACAGTAATCGTAACTGTGAAAATTTTTTCCAAGTTTCACTTTTAAAAGCCTCATTTCTTAAATATATAAAGATCTGAATCAAATTTTTAAGAATACTAGTCATTCACCAATTGATAAACGGTCAAAGGATATAAACAGGAAGTTTTCAGACAAAGAAATCAAAACTATCAAAAGTCATGTGAAAAAATATTCTAAATCATTACGGATTAGAGACATGCAAATAAAAACAACTCTGGGGCACAGATTGGCTAATATGACAGAAAAGGAAGATGACAAATGTTGGAGGGGTATAGGAAAACTGAGACACTAATGCACTATTGATGGAATTGTGAACTGATCCAACCATTCTGGAAAGCAATTTGAAAGTATGCCCAAAGGGTTATAAAACTGTGCATACCCTTTGACCCAGCAATACTACTAGGTATAAAATAAAATCAAAGAGACTTTAAAAAATAAGGGAGGGGGGCGGAGCCAAGATGGCAGAGTAGAAAGACTCACATTTGCTAGCTCCGAACCCACAGCCCATAGATTTCCTGTAAAAAGAACTCCTGACAAATTCTGGAACAGTGGAAGCCGCGCAGCAACACAGTGAAGGAGATTTCCATTGCAGAGAGCCCTGAAAAACCGACCGCAAAGGTATCCCGGAGGAGAGCGGAGCTCTGCCCTGCGGAGCCCTCCCCTCTCCGGCCGCACCGTACTGAGAGGAGCCAGCAGACCCAAGCAGGCTTCAGAGACCTGAATCTCCGGGTGGCCGCGAAGGTCCCTCCACCCACAGATGCACAGGTCAGTGAGAGAGACGGGCTGAGAGGGGAGCGGGGTATCTCCGGGACTCGGACCCCCTCAGGAGGCTGCGGCTGCAGCAGAGGCAGAGGCCGCTGGCTCACAGAGCAGGCAGGAGCTCCACCCCAGCTCCATTACAAAAGATCTCTGCATAAACCCCCTGAGGGAACTGAGCCTGGGAGGTGGCCCTGCCC
>CM053772.1:226762302-226778495 GCA_028658325.1 Potorous gilbertii
GATAATATCTAGGCTCTTTTTTTGATCATGGCTTTCAGGTAATCCCATAATTTTTAAATCGTCTCTCCTGGACCTGTTTTCCAGGTCAGTTGTTTTTCCAATGAGATGTTTCACATTATCTTCTATTTTTTCAAACTTTTGGTTTTGTTTTTTAACTGCTTGTTTTATCTCATAGCCATTCGCTCCCTGAACTCAATTCTCTCTTCAAATAACTATTTTGTTCAGTGAGCTTTTGAAACTTCTCCTACATTTGGCCAATTCTGCTTTTTAAAGCCTCCTTCTCCTCATTGGCTTTTTGGACCTCTTTTTCCAATTGAGTTAGCCTCTCTTTAAAGGTGTTATTTTTCTCAGCAATTTTTTTGGTTCTTCTTTAGTAAGCTGCTAACTCACTTTTCAAGTTCTTCTATTGCCTGAGCTCAATTTGGAAGCCCTGGAGGCAGGGGCTTTGATTTTCTCTGTCAGTATGCCTTGTTCTTCCTCATTAGAAAGGGTGGGAGGAGACACCTGTTAACCAAGAAAGTAACCTTCTATGATCTTATTTTTTTTTCTCTTTTTGGGGCATTTTCCCAGCCAGTTACTTGACTTCTGTATCCTTTGTCAAGAGGATGTTCAAGGCTGAGATTCAAATCAGCTGCTCGATTCCCCAGGGCTTTGGGTGGGGGCAGGGCCATCACTGAAAGCTGAGGTTTAGATCAGCTGCACCTATTGCCAGAGGCTTTAATCTGAGTTGCCTGGACAATGAACCCAGGTTGATTCCTGGCCATCATAGCTGCCTGCAGTCTGCTGCTGCTGCCATTGCCTGGAGCTATTGCTGGAGGAACCCTGTTCTCTTCTCGCCCAGCTGGGAAAGCCCTCCCACACTGACCTTTGGAGTTTTCTTTGTCACCTGTGGGTTGAGGGATCTGGATCTAGGACCCTTCCTGCTGGGAACTCTGCCCTGGAGGTCTATTCATGTCCTATTCTTCCCAGTGCTGTGTGACCAGGGCTGAGCTCCACTCCACTCAATGTCCTGTGAGATAGACCTTTCCTGTTTGCCTTCCAGGTTACCTTGGGCTGGAAACCTCTTTCACTCTGTTGTTCTGTGGCTTCTGCTGCTCTAGAATTTGTTGAGAGTCATTTTTTACAGGTATTTTGTGGGCTGTGAGGGAAGTGCTAGAGTATATGCATCATCTTGGCTCTGCCCCCATTAGGTTCTCTAATTCACCTTTCTAGCTTGCCTTACGATCCTTCATCATAATATTGGCTTCTTTCTCGGACTTCATTTGCTATGATTTCTTTGTTTCCCTACTGCAATGAATTTCCTTCATTGGAGTTACTCTTCAGGTTACCTTGGTGCATCTGCGTGGCTAATTTTTTCCCTTCCCCTTCAGTCAGTACAGATTTGAGTGTACAACTTAGGAACCTTGACAATGCATTTGGAACTTGGAATCAAAGTAGATTTGAAGCAAAATATGGGGCCTGAGGATTGAGTTGTGATCTGGAAGTGGAGCCCCTCTCCCACACAGTACATATCATATAGCAACCCAGTGATTATCAAAGAATGAATTCAGATTCTTTTCAACACAGCCTATCTACATTGTGGGCTGCTGAGCTCTTCCTGGTTTTTGTTTCAATGAAGATGGGTTGGGTGTTGGGAACATGACCAAGCTTGAGATGATGAAACAAATATAGCAAGTAATACCCTGAAGGAGATTTCTCTTCCCCTTTGTCACTTTAAACACATTGTGGGGAGGGAGATAGCACCCTTTGAAAAACTCTAAGGTTTTACTGCCAAACTCTTGGCTCAGCATTAGTCTGGGCAGAATACACTGGCTGCCCCACTAATCACAAGACCCAAGTGGCTCCACTGCCTCCATTCCTGGGCAAATGTGGCATCTCCCCTCCCAACATTCTCTCACTGTCTAATCTAATCTCTCACTCCCTAGACACAACCAGAATAAACTGTTTTTTAATCACTACTCCCAAACTAACTTTTCAAACCACCAGTTGACTTTTCTAAACAGAGGAACTGTTTATCCTGATGCTCTTAATTGCCTGGGGGCAGGCACCCTAGTAAACAGTTGTGGTCATCTGTGAAACAGGAAGAAAGGAGAAATGAGCCACATCTGGTGGCCCCTTTCTCCCCCAGATTCTATCTCTCTCCCATTTAAAAAACTCTCACTAGGTCATGCTGTCCCCTCAAGCTATCCTCTTTTATCCCTCCTTCCATTCTCAAACTCCTTGAAAAAAGTCTATACTCTTTGCCTCTTTTCTTTCTCACTCCTCAACCCATGTAATCTAGCTTCTAACCTCATTGCTCAGTTAAAATTACACCGAGCTATCAGTGATCTCTTAATTGACCCATTCAATGATCTTTTTCAGTCTCCATCCTTTTTAACCTGTCTATAGTATCTGATACTACCAGCAACCCTCTCCTCCTGGATATTTTCTCCTTTCTGCATCGTCATGACATTGCTCCCCCATTATTTTTCTCCTAACTTTCTGGCTATTCTTTCTTAGTTTCTTTTGATGGACCACTGTCCATGTCATATTCTCTAACTGTAGATGTGCCCCAAGAGTTGATCCTGAGCCCTCTTCTCTCTATGCACTCTATCTTGGTGATCTCATCAGGCCCTGTAAATTCAATTATTGTCTCCATGCAAATGATTTTCAGATCTTTATATTCAGCCCTAGTCTCTCTCCTAAGCCACAGTCCTGCATCCCTAATTGATCACTAATTACCTATTAGACATTTTCAGCTGTGGGCATGTCACATTCAACATGTTCAACATAGAAGTCATCTTTTCCTTTCAATTCCAATATTTCTTGTCAATGACACCACTCTTTCTAGTTAGCCAAAATTGAAACCCCCCAAGTTATCCTTGGCTCTCTATTCTTCCTTGCTCTCTACAGTCAATCAGTTGCCAAGTCTTGTCAGTCTGCCACAATTCCTCTGGCATCTATTTGCTTCTCTTTATTTATACCAGTTCACATTGGACTATCACAATTTATCAGTCCAAATGATATCCCTATCCCAGGCTCTTCCCCTCTCCAAACTATTCTCCACATTACTGCCAAAAGTCATACGAATGCTGATCAGCTGGCCTCCAAACTAAAGGAGATGCTGCTTGTCATAGAAGCAATTCAAGGATCCAAAACATTTGCATGTGTATTGTTGAGTTCCAGTCTCTGTAAGAGACTGAAAAGCCCATTCAAGAGTTGGCCAAATGCAAGATTAAACATATAACATCATCCTCATCGACCAGCTGGTGTTGCCTGAGCCTGCAAAGCCCTGTAAAATGTGCAAGGCACAGCACAAGATATAGTCCAGAAAGATACAGTCCTCAGCCAGATAGAGCACCTAGATACTTGCATCATGAAGCTGACGCTACTTCCCCATGAAGGACAAGGTATTGGTGAGGTAAACAAGTTTAATCCTTTTGTTGGAGTCCTACAGAACACCCAGTATTCATTAGCCCAGACAGGGAGCTTGCATCCACCCTTGGCCTTGGTTTCTCCTATTATTCCTTTTCCTTGGTATTCCCATCTGCCCCTCAGACAGAGTTTGCACAAATGTTCCTGATGTCCCACAGAGGAAGTTGTTGGTTTGAGGGAGAAAAGGAAGAGACAAAATGAGAAATAAAGGAAGCTATTTATTCTTTTCTCCCTGGGAACAGAAATCTGGGCCGGGTGGGGGTGAGGAATACAGTTTCAGAAAAGTTGGGTCCTGCAGCCTACTCCTGTAGGAGATCCAAAAAGTATACCTCCCCTCAGGACCCTACTGTCTATCACCAAAGTTACTGACCCACTCCCTCTCTTCCCCTATTCTACAATCAAATAAATTGTCTCTCGCCCCAGTAAAGATGATCTCTAATAAGTAGCAACAATAACAACAAAATCCATCCTTTACCCTAGGTTACCACTTCTCTGTACTTTTCTTGATGATTTATCATTCAGGGATGGCCAAGGGAATTTAGAATTAGGGTATCAGGTTACTCTCTCTATATATACTGGAAATAAAATATGGAGAAAGAGTACTTAATTGAGATTTAAGAGACCAGAATTCTAGTCCCATTCCTGACACCAATTATAACTCACATCATCCTCCACTAAATCCCTCCTCCAAAGAGGCAGCAAGATACAGTGGAAAGAGCACTTGATTTGGAGTCAGAGGACCTGGTTTTGGACCCCAGGTCTTCTACCTACAGTCTCATATGACCTTGAGCAAGTTGGTTATTTTCACTGTTTCCTCATCTGTAAAATCTCCAAGGTCCTTTCCAGTTCTAAATCTGTGACCTTATGCAATCATGGTGTGGGGATGGCTGAGTTCCCAAACACTTTATCAGTGAAGTATCAGCTCTGGTAGATATGTGCTTCAAGCTAGGAAAACTTGAAGTCTGAACCTAGCAATTTACTGTATGTTCTGTCTGAGGACCAACCTAGCTAAGTGTGACAAAGTTCCTCACCATCCCTAGTTGGTCACTAGAGGAAGAACTGGTACAGCCAAAGAACCTACCTGCCAGTGATCATGAAGGGAGCACCCACACAGGTGAAATAAGAATCTTTTGAAGTAAGTCACAATTCTTTTGACCTGACTGCTTTCCTCACAACCTTGTGAAGTAGGAAGTATGAGAATTCTGATCCCCATTTTTTCAGGCAAAAAAGGGGAAGTAACTTGCTCATGGTCACAAAGCTAGTAAGTGTGTTGGAAGTGGAACTCAAGTTCTAATCTCCTTGACTCCAAGTCTGATGGTCTTCCCACTTAATCAACCATACTCCCAAGTCATGATGTATTGTGGCCCTCAGTTTACACCTCTGTAAAATGAGAGTTTTGTTGTTGGCTCTAAAGTTCTATGAAATCTTATATGCCTGTGATTCCCATAAAGGAAAGAAGGCCATCTCATCATAATATCTGAATAACAGTGATTTTTCACTTAATTTAAGGAGACCTCCCAATATCTCATATGCAAGGTTTTTTATGAGCATATGTTTTATACCATTGGGAAAAATAAATTCAGCCTCCACTATCTTGCAGTAGGACATCTCCATCCTAATTATCCCATTGCTCTCTCTAGGATGCTGGTCATGGTCTCATGGGGGAAATGTCCTTGGTAGAACTTCAGGAACGGCTGCTTTTGGTGAAAAAACAGCAGAAACAAGATGAAGAGGAGAAACGGGACCAGATCATCCGGGAAAAGCAAGCTAAGATGAATAAGCTTCTGGAAAAGGCTGAACAGATTGTTATGTGCCGAGAAGCCTGTGGGAGAGCAGCAGCATTAAAGTCAGTACCCAGTAGGAGGATACAGCAGTGCCCAAGAGGCAGATTGGTGAGGGGTATGATTGTGGGGGATCTTAACCTACCAGTATGGTGTGGCAGCCATAAAAGCCAAAATCTCAGGCTACATGACTGACCATCTCTAACGTCAAGAGCAAGGGGACACAATGGTCCCACTGTACTCTGGTCTTGTCAGACCAGATCTAAATCATCATTTCCAATTCTGGGCACTATCTTATAGGAAGAACATTGATAAAAAAAGAGTGCATCCAGAAGAGGAAAAATAGGATAGCAAGGGGACTCAAAAATCACTCAGTCATTCATTTAAAATGCAAAGTTTAGATAAGACATGGAAACCATGACCCCTGTCCCCATGGCACTGACAGTCTAGCAGAAGGATGTGGCCCCTTCTCTCATCTGACATTGCCCCCATTCCAATGCAGGCTCTCATCACTCTCTGCTAGACTACTACAATAGTCTGGGATGAGTTGGCCTGCTTCGAGTCTGTCCCCACTCCAATCCATGCTCCATTCAGCCACCAAAGTGATTTTTCTAACACCCTGATCTGACTATGTCAGCCCTTACTCACTGATCTCCAACAGTTCCCTAGAGCTTCTGGGATCAAATACAAAATCGTCTGTATTGAAATTCAAAGTTCTTCATAACTTAGTCTCCTCCTATCCTTCTAGTCATCTTAACACCTTACTCCCATCATGTATGCTTCATGCCAGTGACACTGCTGTCCTTGTTATTCCACTAAAAAGACACCCTATCTCTCAGCTCCAGATGTTTTCACTGGCTGTCCCCCAAGGCTATAATGCTCTCCCTCCTCATCTCTGCCTCTTCATCTCCCTCCTTTAAGTCCCAGCTAAAACCTGACCTTCTACAGAAAGCCTTTCCCAACCTCTTAATTCTAGTGCCTTCCCTCTCTTAATTATTTCCTGTCTATCCCATGTGTATAGCTTGTCTGTAAATATTTGTGTATTTTCTCCTGTTAGATTGTAAAGCTCCTTGAGGACAGGGACTGCTTTTGCCTCTTTCTGTATCCCTAGCACCTATGTAGTGCCTGGCATATAGTAGGCACTTAGTAAATGTTGATTGACTGCCTAAAACCTAGACACCAATAGCTATAACATATGGTATTAGATGGTGGGTACACCAGAGAGGTGTAAAACATAATGCACTATGCTGTCCAAGGGGGAAACTTATCTAGCAGTAGTCATCATTCAAGGAGGCCCTATTCAAACATAAATGTTACTGATTTACAAAGCACTTCCTACTGATTTACAAAGCACTTCCCTGTCCATTATCTCCTTAGTATTATTACAGTACTTCCCTGGGAGGTGAGTAGAATTCATTTCAGGTCTTCAATCCTCTGTAACCCCATCTGGGTAGGTGTACCTTCCCCCAGTGCAGAATCCAGCCCTTCATATCATAGCAGACCATCTTTGTGACTTATTGAGGCCAAAACAAACCAACCAACAAACAAAAATATGTCCATCTGTCTTGGTGGAGAGCCCCTGGAAACTTATTAAGGCTGCTCCATGGTTGACAGATACAATGATCCATTCCTGGATCAGTCAGAGCTTATAGCCACTCCCTCAGCCTTTGTGACCCAGGGCTCTCCTCACATTATGGTGAGGCATCAGAGGAAGACTTTTAGAAAAGGTCTCAAGCTGGATCTTGAGAGCTGAGCTAGAATTTATAAATGGAAATTTTGGGAGCAGGGGCACAGTGCAGGGAAAGATGCCAAGGGAGCCAAGACAGCTAGGGGTGTGCACCAGGGATCACAAGCTATCGAGTTGGACACCACATTTAGTATCAGCTAAAACCCACCTCCTCCAACCCCAAAAGGTGTTCCAGTTGAGTGTTCTTACAAGGCTAACAGGCCAGGGGCATTCTTGCATGGGTTTTTAAAGACAGGCTTTCTCTGTCTCCACGTTCAGTATCAGAGATAGCTTGTCATCAATACCATCCACTGTCTCAGGAGAAAGAAAAAAGGCTAGAAAGTGATTTTTTTATGACAGGAGTTAAGGCAGTTCCCAAGCTTCTGTTCAGGAGATATTTCTGTGCCCAACAAGTAATTCTACCCACCTTGCATATGTCAGCAAATCAGTGTCTATTAAAGGCCAGCCCTAATTAGCCCAAGGGTAATGACTAAGGTTTCTTAAGCAAACAGGCTCTTAGGCAGCATCACCAAGAGTTTCATTTTGTTCTCAACTTAACAAGTTATATACATTAAGGACATTTACAGGCAAGCAGTCACAAAACTGTGGCTTTGTTGTGTGGCCACAGAATCAGTTATAGATACCTTTAACCCCATAAATAAGAGACCTATCAGCTTCCTGCTTGACGGGGCTATAAAATGGATCTGCCAGAGCCATCCTATAGGACAGTGAAATTGGCTTCACTTCCCCAGAAGAACAATTCTAGCCATGATCCTTTAAAGTGGAACATGTCAAGAACTGTAGAATGTCAGGGCTGGAAGTTTCCTCCCTTAGAGCTTAGAACACAGAATGTCAGAGCTGGAGTGCTTAGAGCTTGGTCAGACATCAAAGACATCAAGGTCGTCCACTGCATCCTGAATCACATTACCAGTGCTCTTGAATTTTGATGACAGGAAGAGAGAGTGAGGCTGACGACTCTGTATAGCCCTGCCTCACTCAAACCCTATTCTGCAAGTCAAGACATCACCCTGTGAAGTCATTGATTATCTTCAGAAACAGGACCACCAGCAACAACCATGGGCAAGTCATTAATCTTCTCACCCATCAAATGGAAATGATAGTCTCATGACATGGCTCCCAGGGCAGTTGTTTGTAAATGAGTTATTGCTACGTTGGCAAATTCCAATAAAACTCGGTCCATGGTCCCTTTCTGAACTGTTCGGTCCTACCCATGATCCTTCACCATCACAAAGGTCCATCTGTCAGTGATGCTCTCTGACTATATATCAGGGCCCACCATCATCTCATAAGAATTTTGATTGCAGGGAAATCAAAGGATAAATGAAAGAAACCCAGTAGTTTTAAGAAGGCTGAAGCATGTCATGAGTGGTGATGCATGTGTAAAAACAAATAGATTGTCCCAAAGATAAGTGGTCAAAAGGCATAAGCTGTTTTCAAAAGAGAAATTGAAACCTATCAACAGCCATCTAAAGAAACCACAATGCTCCAAATCACTAATCGCTAAAGAAATGCACAGTAAAATGACTGTTGAAAAGATGACCAGAGAGTCAAATGAAGCTGGAGCTAGCAAAGTTATATAATGGGCCATGAGGGGCACTTGCCAATCAGGGCAGCAAGGACTCCAAGGTAGGAGTTCTGGAGCTGCAAGGGCATGGTCTCTAGTCTAGGGTTATTGTTCATTGTTTAAAGTGTGCATGTTTCTCACCGCTGGGGGCTTGTCAGATGGCGCACTTCTAACAAATGACCTCCCAGGTTTCTTCCCACTCTAAGTCTGTGGTTCTGTGATTTTTTTTAACCTCTGTTTTGTTTGCAACCAAACAATTCCTCAACCTTTAGTCCCGTAGTAACATTTTCATTACTCTTCAAGAGGAAAAAAAAAAAGAATCTTAGGATTCTTTGTTTACAAGTAGGATTCTAATGAATGAGAAGTGGAGCATCTTATCAGGAAATGTTGTGGCTTTAAAAAGAACCAAAGGCATCAATACTTTTAAGTGGTGCAAGAAACAATTACCAAGGATGCATAAGAATAGGAAAGGCTGAGGGCCTGGGATGGAAGATAACCTGATAACTGGAGAGCTCTGCCAGGATCCACACAATACTGGAAGAATGAGGGGAAGGCTCCCAGTGTCAGTGAAAGATTTACAAAAAGATGTGGATACATCTGGAGGGAAAATAGGACCAGGCAAGAGGCTCCAGTGATGAGATCACTAATCCATCAAGAGATTCCAGTATTTCCCCCTTTTTCTCAGTCAAGATCCAAGGTCCAAGGTAGCAAAATTGAGGCTCCCTTCCTCCACGAAACCTCCCCTAAGAGCAATGGTGTGTGAGATCTCACACACTCAAAAAATCAGAATTTCTCTCTAGTTGTGTGTCCCTGGACCAGTCACTTCACTTCCTCAATTTCCTCATCTATTAAGTGAGAAAAAGAATGACACCTAGCTCCTAAGGTTGTTATGAGGATAATGTAAGCAAAGTACTTTACATAGCTTAAAGTGCTATAAATAAAGGTGAGCACATATTATTATTAATTCTACTGGTTCTCTCTCAAAAAGTGTAGGGGGGGAATAAGCATTTATTAAGCACCTCTATGTGCCAAACTTTGTTCTAAGCACTTTTACTCACAACAAGGTAGGTGACAAATTATCCCCATCTTATAGATGAGGAAACTGAGACAGAGAGGTTAAGTGATTCACCCAGGGTTACCCAGATAAGAAGTGTCTGAGGCTGGATTTGAATTCAGGTCTTCCTGACTCTGGGCCCAGGTGACACTATGCCACCTAGATGCTCAGGCTTAGTAAACATAAAGGGTTCTGTGAAGGTGAGGGAAGATTGCTTCACTTGATTGTTCCATCCAAGAGCTTATCAGCATGAGAATTCTTTTTGGTGCTACCCATCCCAGATTTCTTAACCCATTTAATTCTTGCCATAAATCAATGCTCTGATTTCTTTAATTAATATCTTGGGAGTATTAGGAATGATTATGAGATATAAGTAGCTCTATCCAGCTTATATTACTGCATCCCATCAATACACATACAGCTCTTCAGTCTCGGAAATTAGAGTGTCTTGCATGTCCCAGATTCCATATCTGTCCCTTTCCCAGCTTAGGATACAAGTTCACCAGAGGCAGGGACTAGATCTGTTTTTTAAAAGGTGACACAGAATGAGGAAAGAGCATTGGACCAGTCAGTAGACCTGAGCTGGATACCTTCCCTGTGTGACCCTTGGAGAACGCCCTACCTTGTTTGAGTCTCCAGTTTCCTCATCTGTATAATTCCACTTGCACTAACAGGCTTATAAGCCATCTGCCAACTTTAAAATAATGCTATGGAAATGTGCTTCATTTTAGTAATAATAATAAATGATAAGAAAAGTCATTTGGTATAGCAGATGGAAGGTGAGCCTTAAAGTGAAAAACACCTGGGCTCAGGTTCTGTTTCCAACACACATTGGCTGTGTGTGATGCTAGACAAGTCACTAAGTCTCTCAGTGGCCAGCACAGCTCTCTAACTTGCTGAGAAGATGCCCCTCTGCAGAGGACCAGGATGTTCCCAAAGCAATGACCACCAAACCTATCCATAAATAAACAGGTAAGTATTGCTCTCAATAGTAGTCCTTCCCATTTCACTTCACATCATTTTTTTGTCTGTCCATTTCTTTTTGCCCAGGACTGAGGAAAGAAAAAGACTGGAATTCCACACGCCCAAAGCTGTCATTCAAGATGAGCGCAATTTAGAACTGAAGAAGAAAATCCAGGTGATAATGGAGCAGCGACAACAGCAGGATGAAAGCCTGAAGGCTAGACCCCAGAAAGCCAAGCCAGAGCTAGATCCATGGCTCAGGCCCAAGGTGAGCTCCTCCCGTGAGAGATGAGCTGGGCAGAGTGTGCTCCAGCTTAGACTGAGCCAGATAAATGTGGGAGACCCAGCTTCCCAGTTTGACTCTGCCCTAAAAAGTGTTTCTTCAGCACTTGGAGACTAGTGTAGGAAGGGTGAATTGGCCTATAAGGACCAGCCCAAGAACCTGCTCAGAGTCACCTTTCCTGGTCCCAGGGGAACCACATGGGAACTTTGGGCTCTGTTTACAGCCTTATGTGACTCAGAACTGTACCCTGGCCAAAACCCCATATTGCAGGGTACAGAACAGGGAGTGAGGACTATGCCTTCACCTCTTTAGGCTCAGTAATGGTTCTTGAAAGCCAAATTTCTAAAGCATCGTTTGGGTATGGGCATGGTGGTATTTGCTTCTGGGTGGACTGAAGCTGCTGAGATTGCTTGAGCTTGTGAGTTCTGAGCCACCGTGGCATAAAGTATGACACTAATATGGTGGGCCAGAGATGGGTAAGGGGTGCAGGCTGCCTAAGGAGGGGCAAACTTGTCCAATTGGATATAGAGCTACTAAAAGCTTCTATGCTGATCAGTGGTAAGGCCACTGTACTAGGTGAGATAAGGGAGACCCAGAACCTCACCCCTACCCCCCAAAAAAGTTCCTTTCAACAGAGACTAAGTAGGAGCAACATAATTATCCCTCTTTTATACATAAAAATCATGGAGTCATAGACTCCATGGAACTCCATTAGACCTGGAAAGGACCTTATAGTTAACTGGTCCAAGCCCCTGGTTGGTTACACATATATATGTAAGTTGACTCAGAAAGAACTTTAAAACCAGACCTTCGGAGCTAGGATTTTATTCTGGTCAAAAGTTGCTCAGGGTCAGCAGAGGACATGACTTAAGATTGTGAAAAGTCTACTAGACCGGGAATATTCCCTGGGACCTGCAGGATAACTTCAGTTTCATCCTTGGGGATAGCAAATGGGAGGCCCATGTTCTGGGTCCAGTAGTGGTCCTGTCTTTCCTTTTTCCCAGACTCCTTTAGAAGAACACCACTGGAAAATGTTGGAGGAGAGCCGGGAAAAACTTTACAAGAAACTTCAGAGAAATGCAGCTACCAGAGCAGCAGAGCAGAGAGACGAGTACCATGTGTCAACACTGAGTGGAGCTCGACCTTGCATCCTGAGGTCTTAAAATACCCTACTTTGTTCTGCCCATAGCCCCTGGGAGCTAGACTCCATCCCTGGGGGATTTGGATACACAGTGAAGGTAGTCAATTGGCCTCCCATGAAGGAGTTAAAATATGTGAGGGTACAAAGTAAGTCCCCCAGATTCAGGCAGTCTCACTATTTTGTGAGTTATTTCTCACCTCTTCACTCCCCTGAGATCATATACACTCTCCGGGACAGATGTTCTGTTGTAGAAATGCTTTTGCCACTGAGAAGGAAACTTGTTTGTAGGATTGGTGGTTGACATAACCAATGTGTTGATTTGTTTGTGTTTAATGATACTTATTTGTTACAAAGTAGGATTCTTCTTGGGGATGGGGGACTTTTGGGTTACTGGGTAGTGATAAGTATGAAAAAAAATCAATAAAATGTTTTTTTAAAAAAACATACAGAAGAAAATAAAAATAAGTCCACAAGAGCAAGGGGGCTACCACCCAGCCCCCTTAAATGCACTCAACTTCTCTACCAGATCTTTTCACTCACACTGTCCCTTACAACCTGAATGAGCTAATGCTCCCATCCTATCTGATGCTGTCCCATCCCATCCCATTTATCTCTACCACACAACTGTGGTTTACTGGAGAGAGAACTGACTTTAAAATAAGAAGACTTGGGCGGGAATCCTGGCACTACCACTAAATTACCTATATGACCTCAGGCCAGGCCTTTTCCTTTTCTGGGCCTTCATTTACTCATGTTTAACAAAAAGAAAGGGGACTAGATGACCATCCAGTCCTGTGATTCTGTTCATCCTTTACAATCTATTTTGAATGCCACCTCCTTGAGGAAGCTTTCCCTTATAACCCTTCCACTGCGAATCAGAAATGACAGAGCAGAATCTCACTGGAGAAAAGAGGGTCAAGAATCAGAATGGGTTGGTTCTGTGTGGGTACAAAGCTTTCCTGCCTTGGACAGACACAAAGAGGATCAGGATACTCCTATATAAGCAGTGGCAAGTAGAGGTGGAAGAAGGAAAAGGTTGGAATAGGAGTGGGGAACCTGAAGCCTCGAGGCCACATGTGACCCTCTAGTGTCACAAAGTAGTAGATTGAGCAAGAAGAATTCTTCAGTGGTTTGCAAGACTTAGAATTGAATGGGTCAAGATTCTTATCTGTTGTCCCATTATGTGTTTTGTGGACATATGCAAGTTTCTTCCCATCCTCTTTTTTGGAGAAGCGACTTCTTTGTTCTGTCAGTGGTTCCCAAACTTCAGCTGGGCTCTTGAGGTCAGTCCCTGTCCTTCAGGAGGGGTATAAGGCAACGACGGCCTTTCCATGATCCAGGCAAGGGTAGGAGAGCAAAGTGCCAGAAGTCTGGGCTGGGGGAACAATTTGATTCTTCCCACTGTCGACTTGAAAGTTTGGTTAAGAAAACGGCAACAGGCTAAATGCATACAGTTACTTGAAGCCAGCAGTTACAGGATCATCAGGTAATCACAGAGCCAGAAAAGAAGAATGACTGGGCTTAAATCTGTTTTAGGACAATCCAAGGTGGTCTGTATCCTTCAGATTTATGGTCTGGACGAGTGACTAACTAGACCATGAAAAGAAATTTCTTAATGCATAGGTTGTAAATACAATAAGATAACAAGAGTTGAAAAAGTTTCAATTGAAATTATGACCCAGGATATCTGTGTTTTCTTTACCACTGTGTGGGGGCGGAAAGTACAAATCCCACCTTACTCAAATTGACTAATCAGAGGCATCTCAAGGTAAAAACAGAAAATCTCCTTTGTTCGGTTCTTGGGAGAAACCAGGCGGTCCCTTCACCAGTAAAGCTAGAGTCAGGAGGCGCCTTATAGAAGCAGAATGGCAATTTATATAGACCCTGACTCAGAAATCCCCTTCCCACAGTGACCATTATTCTCATTGGCTGAGAAGCACGGCTTACATTCTAGGTGCAAAATCTAACCAATCCCTTTTGAAACCCTGTTCAAAAGCCCGCAAAAATACACATCATTATATGCAAATTAGACATTGAAAATATATGCAAATGAAACATTGATGACTCATGCAAATTGGGCATTGAGAATTTATGCAATTCAAGTGGACCTGTGTGAGGACTGCAGACTGCATGCACATATGCAGATTAGGTATTGAGGAGTTAGTGAGTCATATCCAATCATTGATCCTAATGCAATACATAGCCTTATATGGAAATCACCTGACTCTGGAGGAATGGAAACCTGGGCCTAAGGTCTCTTCCACTCCAGGGAGAAGACTCCATATTCCTGAGAAGTCTTCACTAAATCTGTTCCCATTCACCACTAACATGCCATAACATAGTATATGTCCACAAACTATTAAGATATGGAAAAAGTCCCATTATTCAAGATAGCGTCTTGAGTTAAGGGTCTGGTAAGGAATGCTAAGTCAGCCCCATCTGACTTTGTTGACACAGGAAGAGGTATTCTCTGAATTTACTTCAGAGAACAAAGAGGCTGTTAGGTCCAGGCTCTTAATTCAAGCTCCGGCCTTTATTAAACTCCAAAAATGATATTAAAAATTATCACCCAAAAATGTGAATGATGTCTAGCACCACATCTAAGTACACACATATGGAGAAGTTTTTCAGTTTCTTTTTATTTTGTTAATTTAATATTTTATTTTTCCCAACTACATGTAAAAACTATTTTTAACATTTGTTTTTTGAAATTTTGAATTACAACTTTCTCTCTCCCCTCTCCTTGAGAAGGCAAGCTTTTTGATATAGGTTATACATGTGTAGTCATGCAAAATACATTTCCATATTATTTATGTTGTGAAAGAAAACAAACCAAAAATCAAAAAAATAAAGTTTTTTTAAAAATATGCTTCAACCTGCATTCAGACTCCACTAATTCTTTCTCTGGAGATAGATAGCATTTTTCATCGTAAGTCCTTTGGAATTGCCTTGGATCAGTATTCCTAAGAATATGTAAGTCATTCATAGTTGATCATCATACAATGATCTATTGCTATTATGGAGGACAATGTTCTCTTTTTCTACTTATTTCACTTGACTTCAGTTCATGTAAGTCATTCCAGATTTTTCTTAGAACATCAAGTTCATTCTTTCTTTCTTTAAAAAAAAAATGTACTTTTTCCCAAGTTACATGTTAAGGCACTTTTTTATATTCATTTAAAAAATTTTGAGTTCCAAATTTTCTCTCTCTTCCTCCTTCACCTCCTCCCCCTCTGAAATGATAAGCAGTTTTATATAGGTTATACCTTGTCCAATCGTGCAAAACATATTACCATTAGTCATGTGAAAGAAGACAGACCCAAAAGTAGGAAAAAATGAAAAAATACAGAAAGTGAAAAATAGTATGCTTTAATATGCATTCAGACTTGTGGGAAACAAGGAAGAAATTCTATTTACATAGCTTTGGGTGATCAGGGTTGTGACCTAGTACAGTCAGATTAGAGGTGAGAAACTTGTGAGCAGGCTTGAAAAATGTTTGAGGGAGAGCCTATCAGAGAGGAGAACATGAAGTCATGTAGCAATGGATGGTATCACGGGAGATCCAAAATTTGGAACAGTATAGGAAGCTTCCATTATTCTGAATATATTGCAGTCTCCCCATAACCTTACTAGGGAGACCACCCATCCATTCAGGGGGAATGGATGTAAAGATTAAAAAAAGCTTTCATGATTTCACAACAGGTATAGTTCTTTGTTCAAGGAGCATGTTTCTCACAGCTGGGGGCTTGTTCGTTGGGCTCATTTCTCACATACTCCAGTTTTTTCTCTGGAATTGGACAGCATTTTTCAGCAACAAGTCCTTTGGAATTGTCTTGGATCATTGTATTGCTGAGAATAGCTAATTTATTCACAGTTGATCATCATACAGTATTGCTGTTACTGTGAACAATGTCTTTCTGGTTCTGTTCAATTGACTTTGCATCAGTTCATATGAGTTTTTCTAGGTTTTTCTGAAATCAGCCTGCTCATCATTTCTTATAGGACAATAATATTCCATCACAGTCATATACCACAGCTTGTTAAGCTACTCCCCAATGGATGGACTTAGAGAGAGCTGCTATAAATATTTTTGCACATACACGTCCTTTCCCTTATTTTTTGCTTGAAAGTCCTCAGTTTCATTGAAAGACCATATTTTCCCCTGAAGTATTATACTGAGTTTTGCTGGGTAGCTGATTCTTGGTTTTAGACCTAGTTCCTTTGACTTCTGGAATATCTTGTTCCA
>CM053772.1:226778995-226819781 GCA_028658325.1 Potorous gilbertii
CCCCTTGGGAGGCTCTGGAATCATCTAGGGGGTGGTAATAGCCTCAGGTGCAATTGGGGGGCATTGAATAAAAATATGGAGGAAGTGGAAGCATAAAGAAAGAAGAAAATTGTGAAAAACTGTTCATACATGTTTCATCTGTTGTATAACAGAGTTAAAATCATAGTGATTATATTATTTTCCAAATAAACACACAAGATGCAAGTTATAACCAATCAATGGTCAAGTCTGCCAATAGCCCTTTACAAGCAAGTGTTGGCAGGCGAGTGTGTTGCACATTGTTGGGAAGTCCAGCATGCACTGGCAGGAATATATGAGTGTAATGACTTGTTTTTATTTACAAGTATACAACCATACTCTATGGTTATGTATCATCAAAATTTCAATGCAGGAAAAACCCAACAATTTTACAATACATTATTAAATTTAAGATGCATCATTTAAAAAATATATATATTTTGAAATAATGAAAACTTTTTAAAAAGTTAAATGGTTAAAGAAAATAGATTTCCAGGGGAACACTGAGTGATTTTTTTTTAAAGGGGGCAATAGGCCAAATAAGTTTGGGAACTTCTGCTCTATAGTGTCTTCATGGAGCACTGCTGTAGCCTTGCTGGTGTAGCACCATGGACAGTAGCCACCAATGTCTTTAGCAAGTTATCAAGCAAGTATTACTTAAAATAGCTGGCATTATATGTGATACCTTAAGATTTCCATAGAGGTTCATTTCATTTTAACTAATAAGAATATAATTTAATCTGGGACAAAAAATGCAAGTTTGGAAACATGATAGTGGGGATTTCTTTCTACATAAATGTAAATACTATAGCATTATTAAAATGAAAATAATGATTATAAACTTTCAGTTTCCCAGGATTTGCACATACAGTACCATAGAGTAGTTAGTAACTGAGGCTTCAGAATAACTAATAGTTACTAAAAGAAATAGTAAACATAAACTAAATAATAGTTTGATAAATGAGGTACTTCATAAGAGACTTTTAAAGATAAACATTGAATATTCTATATGGTTAAAAAAGAATTACCTTACCTTATACATTTTGGCACTATCCAGAGACTTGATAATTTTACTGAAGGGCTGGAGACCAATTTTATCCAGGCAGAAAGTAGAGAGATAACAAATAACTAATAAAAATACATATTAAAACATGATAAGAAAGTTGTTATATATAACTGCAGAACCAAAAAATATACATGTAATACCTATTTCAGTGACTAGTGATGGACCCTTCCCATCATGCTCCATTTCCATACTCAATCATACTTATTTTTTTTCAGTGTTATCTCCCATTAACTTGAAGACAAAGACTGTGTAAATCTTTGTGTAGGATAGGGCTACACTCTGCTGGAGTGAGATTCGGACAGGGCAACAAAACTGATACATTGCTTAGCTTAGACTTTGATTAGATTGACTTTTGGGCTGACTACAGGGAAGGGTCTACACCCCTGTATGTGGGATTTTGAAAGTGAGAGAGAAGGACTTGGAGAGACATAATGACCAACTGGGACATTGGATAGGAGATTTATGATATCCTAGGGATGTTAGTTTCTGGGGCATTTGAGCAGCCCTTCTCAATGTAGCAAGTGTTGTATTTCTGCCCCTGCTACTCTTAGTATCAGATTTAGCATTTGGAGCATCTGAGCAGGGTCCAAGGGTGCTGTAACAACCAGTAGGGTTGAATGAGCCAGACCTTGAATCAGAGTTCTAGGAACTCCCAGGTATGTACTCCTGTGTTCCTGTCTACCTGTATAGCTGTGACCATGAGAATCACCAACGTTTCCTCATAGTTCTCTAATCCTATCATGATTTAACTGCCCATATCCACTGCTGTTTCACAGGGAGATTGGAGTACTATTTTATAAGACCCTGAATTTCAAGGTTGCTCTCTCAATTCCTGCTATTGCTAAGAGACTTATGAGAGGAGAAATAGAGGCATGACCTAAAGTAAAGGGTGTTCTGCCTTGGGAGGGACTGAATCTGAGGACTGAAGAGAATGCCTAGCTTATGTTACTCACAATTATACCTCCTGCTGCTTTTATGCATTGACTAATCTAAAGTGTGGGTTTAAATTATGACCTTGAAAGAAGGAAAGTGAATGACCCAACATCTCTGGGAGGGAAAAGAGGAGGCCTGGTCAAGTCTGTGGGGGCTAAGCCAACAACTGTTACATACACTCTTAGATAAGAACCTGGCATGTAGCAGTAATGTAGTCGTAGGGATGGAATACCATATGATTGATAGCCAAATGACCCTGGAGTCCTGACTGTTTTCTATGACCTATAGGATTACACTTGTTACTTTGAGAAGGGGGTGTTGTTCAGCTGGCCCAGAAACTAACTCTTCAGATATCACTTGACTGTCATAAACCCAATACCAACAAAGGAAAGGGGATGCTGTATCTGTGTGTGGGGGTCCCCATTATTACTATGTCTCCCCTGGTCCTGCACTTTCACCATCAAAACACTGATGATCACAGATTTGAGAGTCCTCTATCTATCTAGTCTATCATTTCTACCATCTATATCTAAGTCTGTTTCTATTTGTCTATCTACCGCTGTCATCTATATCTATCTTAAGTCTAGATAGCTACATAGATAGGTAGACAAACAGATATAGCAATGGATAAAACTATAGACAGACACATATAGATATAGTGAGGGTGGGTGAAGGAGACTAAAGACAACTCCCAGGAGTATGGAAAGATAGAAAAGCCCTTTGGGGATGAAGAAGGATGTGAAGTTTTAGAACAGAAGCTAGGAAGAATAAGACCAGGAGTTAGCAACAGTATACTAGAAACATAGTCCAACTAAGGTCATGCGGCTTGATTTTGTGATTTTCAATATTAATTTAGCAGCCCTGAACGGGATGAAGGTTCATGGGCTGGAAATTATATAAGGTTAGAGATATCCAGAGTAATGTGTAAAGAATCTACACTTACAGTTAGGGGACCAGATATTGAATATTGGAATCAAAACTTTCTATTGTATGACTATCTATCACGGGTTCGTCACTTAAACTCCCAGAGACTCAGTTTTGTCATCGGTAAAATGACTGACTCTAATAATATCTGTACTACTTATCTCTCAGAGTTGTTGTGATGGATGTGCCCCATAAAAAGGACCATATACATTCATTATTTTTATTGTTATAAAATAGATGTGTCCTCTTTTTCGGCCTCTGTTCTTAAGGATACCGCTAGCGGTATCCCAGAATCTTCCTAGCAGTATATTCCAGTAGCACCAGATTACTTAGACTATGGACTCATGCAGTTCTAATGGATTCATATCAGATTCATCTGAGTTGTAAAAAGTTACAGTAATTCTAATGGATTTATGTGCCTATTTAGAATCTGAATCACAGTGTTCTGCACTCTTACAAGTAGTTCTTGACATTTAGAATTAGCTGAATTCACATCAATAATCAAATATCAAAAAAGGCTATTGAAAAATCTTTAACCACATAGACTATACCTAAAGAAGGTGTATTTATACTATAAAACTATTTGCAAATGGAGAAGACAAAACCTAAAATGAAATCTTAGGATAAAAATGGCACCAAAAATGTTAGGTATATCTGTAATAGTAAAGAAAATTGGTATAGCATTTTGGTGATTGCCAAAGTGTTGCATATACATGATCTCAGTTCAGACTTATCACAACATTGTGAGGTAGGTACTAAAAGGAATATTATCACTATTTTATAGAGGAGGAAACTGAGGCTCAGAATAGGTAAATGACTAACCCAGGTCACATAAACTAGTTGCATTCTACCAAAAACAAACAAAATTGAACTGAGTTAATGTAATTGTTTTAGAAAAGTTTCCTCTTTCTGCAACTCTGATGTTTGCACAAAGCTGTGTATGAAATGACTGCATTGTGAAGAAGGAAGGGAACTAGACTTGGAATGAGTGACTGCCTTGTTTAGCTCTCAGTTTCACCACTCTCAGGATCCATCAATGATGACCTCGGGCAAGTCACTTTAACTCTAACTCTTCAGTGTTCTCTGTAAAATAGGAATGCCAACATTTTCCCTCTTCATTGCACAATTTTTTTTTACAAGGATCATACTAAATAATATATGCAAAAGCACTTGGGAAAGTATTTGAGAGCTATATGTATATATGCATATATATATATATATATATATGTGTGTGTGTGTGTGTGTATCAAATTGACACTTGGAAAGAGCTATGATTGTATTGGTGGTATCATTCCCTCCACTGAAGCAAACTGAAGTCCGTTAAAACTTCAAGGAATGTCATGGTCAGAAAACTCGTCACTTGGGAATCAGTCTTCTGGTGATAAGGTCCTCAGCACTTAGTCTTTGGAAGTCAGACACAGTCTGCTGTCCAGCCTGAATTTGAAGATTTTTGATCTTGGTTAGACCTGACAGAGTCTGACCTGTCCTTAGCCAGGGACTTCCACACCATGTTCCATGCCAAGGAACAGTATTTTAATGGAGGATTGCTACCACTTCATTTATGCTCTCCATTAAAGTTGCACTGGATATTTCTTGAAGGCCATACCACTGGAAAGTAAGCTCTGGGAGGTTCTACTAAGCTAGGGAAGTTCCTAGGCTTAATGGATCCATTCAGGAAAAAAAACACCTAGCTGTCAGTATACATACACATACATGCTTACATATACCTATACACACACACACACATATATATAAATATATATATAAAATATAGAATATCAACTGTATCATGAAGCTAAAATTATCTTCAATGCACACAAAATTTCCATCTTTCTTCATATTTGAAAATATAAGTGGTGAGAAATACCAAGATTAATCAGGATTAACCAAGGATTGACCAAGGATTGCAGAGCATTAATTTGGGTTTTGCTGAATTCTTGAATTTCACACGAATTAAATCAGTGCTTAAACCACATACCTATAAAGAGATTGTAATCAGACCACAGGCACTTCTTTCCAGCATGTGCATAAAATGCAGTGACTACCACTTCCAGTAACTTCTTATATTCAAGACATCCAGAGAGAACTTCCAAAATGAAGCTTTCATTTTTAATATTGAGAGTCTGGAATTTTAATAAAAAATGGATTGTAAATAGAGGAAACAGGAAATCAAATCGAAACTCATCCCATCCTCCAAGGCCATCCTCAGATGCCCCCTCTCTGTTCTTGGATGACCTTCTCCCCTCTTCCACCCATCCCAAATGAAAGTGATCTCTCCCTCTTCAAATTTCAAATAGCATTTCCCTAGACCTCATCCTCCTTTGCTTTCATCTCGTTCTTCATTGTACCCTAGTTATTTGTGTGCATGGTGTTCTCTCCTTCGATTGTAAGGTCATGGAAAGCATGAAATGCATCATCTCTATCTTTGTATCCCCAGGGCTAAGCCTTGGAACAAAGTAGGCATATAAGAAATTTTTATTGATCAGAAAAGTAGAATGGAACTAAGTTGTAAAAGACCTTAAATGCCAAGGTCCACGCCAAGAGGAGTCCATGATCCCCTTTCATCAACTGGTAACGATAATAGGTAACAATAACAGAAATACATATCATAAGACATACCCTCCCATATGTATATGAATAAAAGGTTCAAGAAGTTAGAGGCTAAATCACATAGTAAACAACCATGATAGAACACTGTCATAGGAAGATAAAGATTTCCTAGTCCTTAGGAATTTCATCAAGAAACCAATAATTAATGTCTCTTTTGCAAACTAATTCAAATCTGATCCAAAATATTGTTAGAAAGGTGATGTGGTCAACTAACCCACCAAGCAGCAGGCAAACATGTCTTCTCTTGCTTTATTTGTGCTTTTTGTTGTCATGAACGCAAAGATGATGATGGAGTTTCCAACACCCCCTTTTCTTTTCCCTGAAGAACGCATTAAGGGACAAAACTAATAAAGACAGTGAGTCAGCACATAGCCTGGGGGATTGGGGAAAAGCAGAGTTGGCAAGTGAATTAGAGTCCTGAGTCAGCCATGACCCAGAACTTCAATTTTTAATGACTTTGTGGGCTGATTGCCAAACACTTCTTCAGAAAGATTTTGTCTCTCTGGTGTAAGATAATACCAACTCGGTTTTTATTAATTACGTATGAATTTTGTAATTGTATATATACATTTTTAATAAGTTGAAAGTCCTTGGCTATATCACTTCAGGCCATGAGCTCATCAGATCTCTACAGAAATGGGGTCAGACCTGGTCAGTGTTTGGCCAAGAGATTTTGAATGATACGTAGGGAATACAGGAAGCAGGGTAGTTGTTGGTAAATGACACTCTTCCTTATGATTCAAATTTGGCTCAAGGTCTATATACTTTAGGAAATAGATCCACAGAGCAGAATCACAAAATTTTCAGAGTTGGGAAGGCACTTAGAAATCATCTGTTTGACCACCTCATTTTACCAGATATAGAAACTTAGGCCTAAAGAATTTGATTTGCCAGGAATATCACCTATGTAAAATGAAGTGTCACAAGGAATCATTTGAAGTCCAATGTACTAGAGAAATAATAGATAACCTCAACCCTGGGCCCATCTCATTAGGGTTACCAAAGTCAAACTGTGGGCCATCGACAGGCATGGAGTAGCCTCCTGGGTAGGTCTTTGTTCTAGGGAGAAAGTAGAGCAATTTAATAACAATTTTGCTCCCCCACCCCCATCAAAGAGAATAATCTTTAGTGTGAAAATCGGAAATAAAAAGTGTCAAAAAGGAAGTGAAACCCAAGACAAAGGTGGAAAAATGCAAAAAAAGCAGTTAAATGGGCTAACTGGATTCAGGTCGCCATTTCCAAATGAAGTATATGTACATACTGAAAGAAATCACACCAATGAGAGCTGATCTGCTGGTGATCTCCAAAGTTTATAGGACCTAGAGTACAAATACTGTCCTAGTATTCCACAAGGGGAACATTCAAACTATGGTCTAGACAGCTCAATGTACGTTTCAGGCAAAATTCTAGAACGAATAATTAAAAGGAAAGTTTACGAGATCTGAAACAGTAAAGTGAAGACCACTGAGACCCGGTGGATTCATTAAGAACAAATTGTGTCAATTTCTTATTCTCCTCCTCCTCCCTTTTTTGACAGGTTACTAGATAGGGAGATCAAAGTCATGGCATGGATACAATATATATTTGGGTTTCAAATACATGTGACAAAGTCTCTCGCATGGCATCCTTGTAGAAAGAAAGGATGGAGAGAGATAAAATGGACAGTAGTACTGTGAGGTAGATTTAGAATTGGTTGAATGATCAACCTCAGAGAGTGGTGATAAATGGATCCATATCAAACCAGAGTGAAGTTTCTAGTATAGTTTACCAGGCTCTGTACTTGGTCCTATCCTAGGGATTGGGGCAATTCTCCACCACAGGCTGTGGCTTCTCCAGTCAGGCTCATGGAAGGACCAGAAATGCTAATCAGTCATGCTGAGTCAGGAATTAGCTACCTGAGCTAGAGGTTTTTCACATGAAGAAAAAGAATAGGGTTCTGCATCAAAAGCATGAGGTAGTCAGAACCAGATGATCCCAGTAATGACAGAATTGTAGAGAGGAGAAAGGATCATAAGAGTCATTTAAACAAAGCCATTTATTTTACAGACAAGGAAATGTGAGACCCAGAGAAATGGCTGGTTGATTGGTTAGTTGTTGTCCTTCATTCTTGAAGAAAATGACATTACCATAATAAATTCAAATTTCAGTGTGTCCAACTATGGCTGATCAGACCAATATGAGCTGGGAATGCTCTACCACAGGCTGGGCACAGATATGTGAATATCTGTGTGAATATTTGGGGTAGATACTCCAAATTTGTACATCCTACACTTACTTTGCGCTGTTTCAATTCTGCTTTCCTCATACAGCACAGCACCCTTTCTGATGTGGGCATGCCATGCTGAGTGATCCTGTGCCAGTGTCTCCCATGTCACACAATCAAATCCACATTCTTTTTTTAAAGTTAAATTATTTTTACTTGTTTTCAGTGTTCTACAATCACTTCCATATTATCTTAGATTTTTTTCCTCTTCCTCCCCCTTCCTCCCCTCCCCACTCCCTCCCTGAGACAGCATACAATCTTATATAGATTCTACACATACATTCCTATTAAATACATTTTCACCTTAGTCATGTTACATAGAAGAATTAAAATGAATCAAAACAAAACATAATACAAAATAAAATGGTCTGCTTCAATCTGTGATCCAATTCCATAGTTCTTTCTCTGAATATGGAAGCCATTTTGCCTCAAGATTTCATTGGAAATTTTTTTAAGTCTTTGCATTGATTGCTGTGAAGGACTAAATCTATCAGAAAAATTCCTCGCACACTGTGGTTGTTGCTGTGTACAAAGTTCTCCTGGTTCTGCTCCTTTCACTCAGCATCAGTTCATACAAGTCTTTACAGGTTTCTCTGAAGACTTTCTGTTCATCATTTCTTACAGCACAATAGATTCCATGATATTCATATACCACAGCTTTTGAGAGAGTCCTTGTATTGCTTCTTCTGATCCCCTGCCCCAAGCAAGTTCTCCATAAAATAGTCTTTTTGGAAAGTGTACATTTTGCATTCAAACAATGTGGACAGCCCATCAGAATTGTGATCTCTGAAGCATAGTTTGAATGCTTGGCAGTTCAGCTGGAGCAAGGACTTCAGTGTCCGGTACCTTATCATGCCAGGTGATCCTCATAATCTTCCTAAGACAGTTCAAATGGAAGTGATTCAGTTTCCTGGTATGGTGTTGGTAGACTGTCTGTTTTTCACAGGCATACAACAATGAGGTCAGCACAACAGCTCTGTAAGCCTTCAGTTTGGTGGTCAGTCTCTTCTCTTCCAAACCTTTCTTCAGAGCCTCGGTCCCAAACACTGAGCTAGTTCTGGCAATGCATGCATCAACCTCATTGTCAATGTGTGCATCCCTGGAAAGTACACCACCAAGGTAAGTGAACTTATCCATAGCATTCAAAACTTCTCCATTTGTTGTAACTGATGGTTTCACATATGGATGATGTGGTGGTGACTGATGGAGCACCTGTGTTTCCTTGGTGTTTATTATTGGGACAAAATTAGCACAGGCAGCAGAGAACTGATCCATACTTTGTCACATCTCAGCTTCAGAGGCTGCATTGAGTGCACAGTCATCTGCAAATAGAAAATTATGCACCAGCACTCCTTCCACTTCAGTCTTGGCTTGTAGTCTTTCCAAATTAAAGAGAAATGAAATGATTTGCTCAATGTCAGAGAGGTAATTAGTTAGTAGCAAAGCTGGAATTTGAATCCATATCATATAACTCCAAGCTAACCCTCTTTATATTATACCACACAGTATTCAAGGGACAGATGAAGAGGTACTATCTGGCATCAGGGAAAAGGTTTAGCTACTAGAAATATAAGTAGAGGTCTAGTTCAACAAAGTCATTTATTCTGGATTTCTTTGGTTTCTCTACCATATTTCTGCACCTAGATACCACCCCCCTCCATGTTTCAGGTATGGTCATCCCTATTAGATTATAAGGTCCTTGTGGGGAGGGTCTCTCTCTGTCTCTCTCTGTCTCTGTCTCTGTCTGTCTCTCTGTCTTTCTGTCTCTGTCTCTGTGTCTCTCTCTCTCTCTCTCTGTGTCTCTCTCTTCTTTCTCTGTCTCTCTGTATTTGTATTCCTAGTGCTTAGCACAGTGCTTGACACCTAGCAGGTGGTTAATATTTATTGACTGACTATTATATCTGGAAATTAAGAAATCATTGGCAAGTCTGAGATGAGAAATTTCAGTTGAGGGACGAGGTCTGAAACCAGATTGTAAAAAGCTGAGGAGTCAGTGAAAGGAGATGAAGTGAAGAAGGCAAGTGTAGACAACTTTTGATTGACAAAAGGAGAGCCAGGATCACAGTTCAGGGGATGGTACAGTCTAGGGAAGATATTTGAATGCAGCAATAGATTTGAGAGGAAGATGATAGAGGACACAATTTGCTTTAAAAAGATTGGAGGGAACAGGATCATGTACACATTTAGAGGTATTGGTCTTGGCAAGGAGAAGGGTCATTCTTCATGGGAGACTGAAAGGAGGAGAGAGTGAGATATCAAGGGAGTTTGAGATGAAATGAATGGGGAATGGTCTCGCAGTTCTCAGGAAAAGAATATTACCATTGTATATGATTGTAATGGAATATTATTGTGCTTTAAAAAATGACAGGCAGGCAATACCACTACTAGGTATTCATAAAATACCTAGTAGGTATCTTATCTACTCTATCTACTCAATCTAACTCTTATAGGTAGAGATAAAAAACAAACAAAAAGAACCCATATGTACAAAAATATAACAGCTCTTTTCTGAGGATAAGAATTGGAAATTGAAGGGATGCATATTAATTGGGGAATGGCTGAATAAGTTGTGGCATGTAATTGTGATGGAATACGATTATACTATAAAAAATGTTGAGTAGGATGCTCTAAAAAAACCTAGAAACATTTACATGGGTTTATGCAGAGTAACAGCAACATTCCAGGATGATCAGCTGTGAATGACTTATCTATTCTCAGCAATACTATCCATGACAACCCTGAAGGACTTAGGATGAAAACAGCTATCCATCCCCAGAGAAAGAAATGATGGTATCTGAATAGAGATTGAAGCAACATTTTTTTTTCACTTTATTTTTCTTGAGTTTTTTTCTGTTTTCTTTCACAACATGACTATTATGGATATGTTTTTCATGACTATACATCTATAACCTATACAAAATTGTTTGCCTTCTCAGTGGCGGGGCATGGAGAGTGAGGGAGAGAATTTGGAACTCAAAGTTTTAAAAACAAATATTAAAAATTGTTGTTTATATATAACTGGGAAAAAAATTAAATACTAAATAAATACAAAAAAATAAATGACAGGCAGGAAGGTTTCAGAAAAACCTAGAAAGACTTATATAAACTGATCATATAGTAAAGTGAACAGAACCAAGAGAACATTGTATACAGTAATATCAATATTGTTCAATGAAGAACTGTGAATGACTTAGCTACTCTCAGTAACACAGTGATCTAAGACAACCCCAAAGGACTATCCACCTCTAGAGAAAGAACAGATATTGACTGAATACAGACTGAGGCAGGCTATTTTTCACTTTCTTTCCTTTTATTCAAATCTTCTTGTACAAAGTGACTAATATGGAAATGTTTTACATAACTGCACATGTATAACCTATATCTGTTCACCATCTCAGGAAGGGGAAGAGGAGGAAGGGAAGGATGACTAGAATTTGAAATTCAAAACTTTAAATAAAAATGTTATATAAAAATGTTTAAAGAGTAAAAAAAAGAGAAAAAAGAAAATGTATCACTGGTAGTACTTGGAGAAATGGCACTAAGTAGAATCAGGACATTGGAAAGGCTAATCAATATATTAGAATAATTAGGGTCCATAACTATCATAGGGAAGAATGTTGACCTAAAATTTTTAAATCTTTTACTTGAGTTCAAATGGTAAACCAACCAAGTTCAGGATAGAGGAGATGGGGCTAGACAGAAATTCATTTGAAAAGGACCTAAGGTTTTTAATGAATTTGTAGGCTTTGGCTAAACAAGAGGTAAGAGTAACAACCAAAAAAAAAACCCTACAAAACGAATGTGCTTTAGTGTCTAGTATGAGGGAGGTGACAGTTCCATTTAGCTCCTCATTGATCAACCCCCAATGGGAGTAACATATCTGGCTCAGGGTTAGGATTAGGTTTTTGAAGGGACATTAATAATACAGTTGGTATCCGGGGAAGGACAAACAGGCTAGTATCCTATATAGGATCACATGAAGGAAATGGAGATGTTTAACCCTGAAGAAGGGGAGATTTAGAGAGGACGTGTTCATTGTCTTCATGTATTTGCTGAAGATAAAGTACTAAGTTTATTCTGCTTAACTCCAGATAGCAAAACACTGAGAAATGTGAGGAAATTCCATGGAGGCAGCTAATTTTGACCCAATATAAGGGGAAACTACCTAATAATTTTTTCTGTTTTCAAAAACTGGACTGGGCAGCTGCAGGGGGTAGTGAATTTCTTCTCACTGGAGAGATGTGCTTTAGGTATTATTCTATCTTCATCTGGTTATGACATTGTTTTTTAGTTGTAAAAAAAAAACATGAACAAGTACAGAGAGAGGGACGAAGAATAAAACATTAATATTTGCTTCCTATTAGTAGTCGATGGTGCAAGGTTTGATCAGAAAAGAGATGAAAACAAATAGCTAAAATAAAACGTTTTGCTTATCACTGGGTTTTAATTACAGACTCAGAATGTCAGAGTTGAAAGGGCTCTTAGAGACCACTTTACTAAACCCCTTCATTTTAGAGAGGAGAATGTTAAGGCTCAGAGATGGAAACTGAGTCACCAAAAGTCAAATGACTTATAAATGTCCTAGGCAGGATTAAATCCCAGCTCTTCTGATTTCACTTATACCACTCTTTACACCACATCCCTTTGTAGACACTATTTCTGGCGGCTGAAGTTAGGGAAAAACATAAATTCATACAGGTCATTATAGTACCAGATTAGATCAGGAAGACCATGAAAAATGCCAAGTATGGGTCAGGATGTGGTAGGACACGGACTGTGAGTTGTAAGGCTCAGGGTTTATGATTTCCTCTTCTCTCTGGCTTGTGTAGTAAGTTTGAGCAAAAATAATTTTGCTTCTACTCTCTCACTTTATAAAGTGAAGGTACAACTGCAGGGGTCCTGCCTTAAGAATAACAGTTTACTAAATTATACATCTGTAGAACAGAGACATTGGGGAGCCCACATAAAAGAGTACATGACTTTCCACATGGATTTATCCTCCACTGGAGTCCCTGACCAACCTGGGAGGCACAATTTTCATTCCAAAGCTGGCTCAGGATACACAAATGTCATGGTCTCATTCTGTTCAGTGATACCTGAAGTTGGATGTTCAGGTATATTATGGATTAAAGACTAGACTTTTATGGGCATGCCTAACTATTACTTGTGATGATGGTTTCTATGGGAATATACATTCTGACTTCAAACAACTGATTTCTAAAGAATTTTTGGGCTACAAGCTGATTTTAACATGTAATCAATACCCTGTGCCAGGTACTGCACTACATACTGGGGAGAGGAGGTTACAATGACAATAGTAAAATAGTCTTTGCCTTTAAGGAACTTACATTCTAACATTTCTGTGTTGGAAACTGTCTGTATACATTTTTAAAAAAAGATTCCCAGATTGTTAGAGCTCGAGATCTAGATCTTCTGTTGTTCAGTCATTCCAGCTGTGTCTGACTCTTTGTGATTCCATTTAGGGTTGGGTTTTTTTTGGCAAATACTGGAGTAGTTTGCCATTTTCTTCTCTAGCTCATTTTACAGATGAGAAAATGGAGGCCAACAGGGTTAAGTGACTTGCCCGGGGTCACACAACTAATATGTGTCTGAGGACACATTTGAACTCAGGTCTTCCTGACTAAAAGTCCTGTAGTCTATCCATGCCATCTAGCTGCCCAGAAGAAACCTTAAAGATTGCCTATTTCAACCACTTTATTTTTTAATACATGTGAAAGGAATCTTAGGAAGAAATGAATCTAATATTATGAGGGTTAATTTGGATTGGAACTCAGAAACTATGTGCTAAGTTGTTTCATTGCAACCTGCCCTACAATTTCATGATTTTTTTTAAAATGCTAAATTTGCAGTTTCGGACTTGGATTTGAATTCTGGCTCTGCAATTTTATGAATTTGGGTAAATCGTTTAACCTTTCTGGACCTCATTTCCTTCCTGGGGTAAATGATGGAGTTAGGTCAGATGATATTTAAGGGCCTTGTAGCCCTAAATACTTTGATCATGTGTATTTCCTTTATAAAGGCAGCTAGGAAAAAAAAATGAAAGAAGGATTAGATGATGCCACAGTTCACAAAGTGCTGGGTCTAGAGTCAGAAAGACTCCTCTCCCTGAGTTCAAATCTGACCTCAAACACTTCCTGGCTGTGTGACCCTGGGCAAGTCATTTAACCCTGTTTTCCTTAAGTTTCCTCATCTGTAAAATAAGCTGGAGAAGGAAATGGAAAACCATTCCAATATCTCTGCCAAGAAAACCCCAAATGGAGTCACAAGAGTCAGACACGGCTGAACAACAGCTAAACTTTCTCTTTCTCTTTCAATGTTTATCACAACTTCTTGGCCACATTTAGCATTGTGGAATTTTGGGGGTAGGTTCTTATAGCATTACTTCCCTAATGAGGGATATATGAGAGGCAGTGTGGTATAATGAACTGAAAGGTATCTATCTATCGTAGTTGTGTTACCTTGAGCAAGTCCCTTAACCTCTCAGTGCCCCAGGCAACTCTGCAAGACTAAATTGCAAAGCAGATTCTATTTTATGTTGGTAGTTTCTGCAAGTTTCCTATCCAGATAAAATCATATATCCCATTTAAAAAGTAGTGCAGGAGGCATATATACAGCTGGGTTCCATCAGTGTTTTCCCTTGGTCCAAACAGCAGTCAACATCTATTACATGGCTTAGAAAATTCTTGGCAGACTTTCACATCACTGTTGTTTAAGTTAATATGGTCATGGAGTATTATGGGAATTTAAATATATTGGTAGAAATGATAAATAGTGCCCCCATAGTCAAGACCATGGCCCATTTAGGGATACTTACACTAGCCAGAACCAGAGTTATGACACGGACAGAAGACAGATATTTATGAAAACAAAATGCAAAGCAGAGGTTAGGATTGCAGTATTCATTCATTCAAAAAGTATTTATTAAACACCTACTATGTGCTATTCGAAGGAGGGGAATCTAGAGTTTAAATAAGACATGGTCTTTGCCTACATGGAGCTTATAGTCTAAAAAGAGAACAAGACACAAACATAAATAATTATACTATATTTCATTGTCTTACAATATATTGTTCTTTAGCTTTTTGCTCACATTTGGGGTGTGGATAGAAGAGAAGCATAATTACTGGGAAGGAAAAGGGGAGAAGTAGGATGCTGTTGGGGAGAGGATGTTGAGTAAAAGCACTTAGACCTAGAATGGCTCTTACAGTCATTTAGTTCAATCCTCTGATCTCATAAAATTGAAGAGAGGTGACCTGCCCAAGGTCACATAGGCTAGCTTATAGATTTCTAGATCTAGATGATCTACAGATTTAGAGCTGGAAGGAAATGTACAAGTCAACCAACCCAACTTCTCATTTTACAAATGAGGAAACTGAGTCTGTGACTTGTCCAATGTCACATAGACAGTAAGTAAAAGAGCCAGGATTTGAACCCAAGTTCTTTCATTTCAAATCCTGTGCTCTTTATACTGGACCACCTGAGAAGATCTGGGATTAAAGCCAAGGACCTTTGACTTCAAACCCAATGCTTTTGTCACTGCACCATAGCTCCTAGATGGGGGTGGATAGCAGAGGCAGTTGTATCTCTTGACCTACATGGAAAAACACTTTGCAGGGACATGGGGCAGGAATTAAAACTGACTGAGGCTAGAGAGAGGAAGGTCCAGACAATGTGGCACCCAAAGGTTCAAAGGCTTCCTCTAAATACTTTCTCATAGGGAGTACTCAAGGTCATGCAATGATGCAAGGTCTTCTTGACTATGATATTTATCCATTACACCACACTGCCTTTCATATACAATTATAGAAGCCAAATTATAACCAAAAAACTCACATAGCACTTACTGGTAAGAACAGTACAATTTCCGTTGTACAGAGCATTGGGATGCTGTGGAAGATGGTAGGAGAGACTCTAGAGGATTCAATCTCTCTTCAGTTAAATATGGATTTCTATATGGTATGATTATATTTTCAGTTTTCTGTTTTGTTGATTTATTTGCCTTAACTCTACCCATGGAGGCAACAATACCTGCCTACAAACACATTGGTTCCCTCAGCTCTGTTCTTTTTGCCTTTGAAACTTGTCACCTCTGGGTTTTAAAACTCAATTGTTATTTCTCTGATTCATTTTTAGATTTTTTTCCCCTCTACAAAACATTTCATGATAAAAAAAAATCACAAAGTCTGCTAAGTGAAAGATGAAAAAAAACACCTTAAATGGTTTGGTTATATTATTTGCTTGATCTGTCACAATTATGGGAAAATAGGGAAACAGCAAGGGGTGCATTTCAAAAGTGGTGTACAAGGATTTAGCCATGTGGTCGCCATTAACAATAATGGGAACTGTGCAGCTGAATCTCTATGTGATGTTTTGAAAAATGTACGTCTGGATAGCAGCAGTGATGATGGTTTTCTGTTTCCTCAGAAAACAAACTTTATTAAACAAAATTCAGAATCTTAAAGGAAAAGATGAACTGGGTGAATAGATGGCTAGGGAAACAACACTTTTTATTGCAAAGCATGTTTCTGTAGCATGGGATGATGGATTTGGAATAAGAAGACCTGGGTTCATCTTGCAATTCTGTTACACTAGTGAGTAAGGACAAGTTCATTGGCTTTTCTGGGTCTCAGTTTTCTCATCTACACACTAAAAAAGCTCAAATGTCTCTTAGTTCTAAAGGTCAGACTAAAAAGGCAAAGCTTTAACTGCTATTAGAGTTGTTAGATTGAAAGAGACCTCAGACTTCAGTCAGTCCAATTCCTCATTATACAAATGAGGGAAACTGAGGCCCAGAAGCGCTAAAGTAGCTTAAAATGAAAGAGCAAGGTGGTGGCAGGTTAGGGACTAGAGAGAACCCAGGTCACCTGTGTTTCAACCCAGCAATTTTATGGTGACATCACAATGCCGTTTCAGAATTTTTACATGCCAGAGATAGCGATAACAGGCATAGTGGATAGACAACCAGACTAGTAGGCAGCAAATTCAAATCTCTCTGCCTCTAATGTGACCCCAAGCAAATCAGGAAATCTCTCAGTACCCCAAGCATCTCTTCGTTGATCAGGTGCTGATCTGGGTTGGAAGAGAAAATTCCTCAAATAACCAATGAAAATACGGATCTACCTTGACTGTCATCCTTTTCACGTCTCTTCCAAAAAATAACAAAGTTCAGAGACTTGAAGTGAATCATATAGCGTGTGTAGTAGAAAACACTAACTTGGAGCCAGAAGACTGTAGCTTGGGACCTAGGTCTGCCATTTATTAACTGTATGACCCTGAGCAAGGCCCTTCTTGTCTCTGAGTCCCAGGTTCCTTATCTTGGGGTTGAATTGACAGCTGAGCTCTAAGGTCCTGTTTAGCTCTAAAGTCCCATGGATTGGTATTCAAATGGACAAACTGCACTAATTTATTGCACCTCAAACTGAACCCAACACAAATATTGATTTTGTATAAAATGACAAACTGAAGTTTTTCAGTGGAACATCTAGTGGGTTTTATCCAAACAGGGGCCATATTTATGCATTTTCAAAAGTACTTGACCAAGAGTGGAAGTCCTCAGTCTAATCTGAATGAGTCACCTCATCTTTCTTTAGCTATCATTTCCAAGACAGTATCCTGCACTGAAATCTTTCCAAATCATTTGTATTGAAGACTTAACCGGACTTTAAAGGGAGAAGTCTGATCAACTCAGGAAGGAATCCTTCTCGATACTGATTAAAGTAACAATCAGATGAAGAGAAGGAAAAGTGTCTCTCATTCAAATAACATACACCACAGGCTGAAAGGGTCATCCTTAGAGGGAGTCGTTAAAGATGACATGAATGGTTTTAAGAGAGGGATGACATAAGAGTGTGCCAAAACTCAAAGGACTAGTGTTCTGTTGAGTAAATAAAAGCTGGTAACTGAACTTGGTAACTACATTTCATCTTATTGGTAGAATTTTGTCTTTTGTTTATGTAATGTACCTTTGCAGTGTGCCCAGATCTCCTAACATGGAGACACTCGTGCATCCTGCCTTTTTCTACTCTCTGGGTGGGGGGAGTTTTGCATGGGCTGAGTAGCCAGAAAAAGGCGACATCTTTAAAACTGCCAGTCCAGAACAGTCAGTCTCTGTCTCTGTCTCCATCTCTGTCCCTGTCTCTCTCTATTCCCTCTCTTTTTCTCTTCCCTTCTCCTTTATTTTTCTAGGTCACTCTCTCACTTTCTGTCTCTCCTCTCCCCTCCTCCCTTTCTTTCTCTTGCTCTTTTCTGTTGCAGATACAGGAAAGAGGTGCTGTCCCAGTCTAGTAGTTTTTATAGGCTACACAGTCAGTCAAAGGAGGTTACGGGAAGTAATGTAGGAAGACATAAGGTGCCTCCATGTTAGGAGATGTGGGATGCTGAAAGCTCCATTACATGCCCTATTACATTTGGTAATACCATAAATTATGAGTAGAAATGGCTTGTGTCAAAGAGATTTTTAAAGACTTGAAACTAATAACCATGTTCTTCAGCTGTTACCACCTTTAGAAGTCCTTGGAGAAGGCCTGCACCAAAAAAAAAAAAAGCAAAAAACCCCAAATAAACAAACAAACCCAACCCCTAATTTCCTTGGCTCCTCTTGTTTTGTAAATCTACCAGAGATTCATCATGAAAAAACCAAAAACATAAAAATTTTAAAAAGTATTCAGTGAAAAAGTATGATTGAAAAAAAAAGGAGTAAGCCAAGTCAAACACAATGTAGGAAGGTTAGATGTTATAACTGGATTTAGAAAGCAGTTTCTAGTATTGAAATGACTCTGATTGACATAGAATGTCAAAAGCTCAAAATCACAAGACTTTGGACTTGAAGGGAACCAGTCATCTTGTCCAACCCTTTGGTTTTATAGGGAATAAACTGAGGCTCACAGTGACTTGCCCAATGGCATACGCCTAATAAGTGGTAGATCTTCTTGACTCCAAGTTCTTAACTCTTTTCTTTACATCAAGCCAAAATGTCTTTTAGCTTCTTTTCTAGGCTCTATAATTTTAGCAGTAATATAAGAAAGCACTTTCTACCCATGAAGAAGTTTTTCAGATGAATGATCTCTCTGTATTAAGAAACATCATATTCTCATAGGTTTATAGATGTAAAGGTCCTTTGAGGTTACCTAACTTAACCTCCCTCATACTGCAGTTGAGGAGCCTGAGAAACAGAGAGGTTAAGACAAGTAAGCTGCCCAAAATCACACAGGTAGGATCACATATTTACAGGCAGAAGGAACTTTAGAGGTTAGTTCAAACCTCTTATTTTAGGGAGGAAGAAACTGAGGGTCAGAGAATTTAAGGAACTTGCTTGAAGTTATATGGGTAATAACTGTCAAACCCAGAATTCCAACTCCGCTCCCCTGATCCCCAAATCCAGGGTTCTTTCCATTGTGCAACACTGCCTTCCAATATGGGAGAAGCATGAAGAAAGAATGCTAAGGGCATGAGATCTGCCAAGAGCTACTGGTTCTAGGCTGTCCATCAATACATGCCAGTTCTGTCAGATAGGTGCATCACACAGTCTTAGCAAGGACTGAGCACAGACCTGAAGAGGACAAAGGCATTTGCCACCTGGACTCATTTCGAGTATATTTCGAGTTGAAGACTTTTCTAACATTTAAGATCTACTATTAGACATTAGTGGGAAAATTATGCCATTGCCCCAAGTCCTCTCAATGGTCTCTCTCATGGGTATATGGTGGAGAAATTAAAGGAGAAAGGATAAAAGAGGAGATCTGACTTGGACCTGCTAGCACCATTTGGAGATCAATGGGCTGAGAAATGTGGGCAGATCACATGGGATCAATCAGACAACAAGCATTTATTAAGCACATACTATGTGTCATGAACTATGCTAGGCTCTAAGGATACAATGACCAAAAGACTTAAAAAAAATCTAAATAGCCTCTGCCCTCCAGGAGCTGGAAGCCTACTGATGATAGTCACATATACATAAATATAGGATACATACAAAGTAAAGTGAAAGTAATTTTGTGTGTGGATGAAATCAAGAAAGGCCATAGGTAAGAAGGCATGTCTGAGCTTGGCTTTGAAAGAAACCACTGATCCTAGGAGTCTAAAAAAGGAGCATATTCTAGCCTGGAGATCAGCCTGCACATAGGCATGATGGAATGCCATGTGTGAGGAATGCCAAGTAGGTCAGTTTGGGCAGACTCCAGAATCTATGCAGAGCCTACGAGAGGCAATATGAAGACCACTAAGTCTGTGATAGAGTGCACAAAGTGGGATGGTGTGGAATAAGTCTATTAAGTTATTAAGATAGCTTGGAGTTGGATTGTCAAAGGCATTAAATATCCAAGTATTTTATCCTCAAAAAAATGGAGTCACTGGGACTTTCTGAGCAGGGAAATAACCTCATCAGAACTGAGCCTTGGCAATTGCATGATGGATAGACAGGAGAGGGGAAAGGCTCAAGGCAGGGAGACCCATCCATTATTGGAATAGTCCAAGGGAGAGGTGAGGAGGGCCTGAACTAAAATGGTAGTTGTGTGGTTAGAGAAAAAGGAAGAGATGCTGTGAAAGTGGAACTGACAAGACTTAGCAACAGCCTGGTCATATGGAATAAGAAAGAATGCCAGAGCTGAGACTGTGGACTAGGGTGACAGGAAGAATGGTGGAGCCCTCTACAGAACTAGGGAAATCAGGAGCATGGGTGGGTTTGGGGAGAAAAAGAATAAGTTCTGTTTTGGTCATGATGAGATTGGTATGTCTACATGTCATCCAGATGGAAGTGTCTAATAGGCAGCTGGTGATATGGGAACAAACATCACTGTTGGTTTCTGTAGATCCAATAAAACTCTTTGTGCTATACATAAAGGACTATAGGGCTTGGAAGCTGTTTCATACCAGGAGACAGATGGCCATGGACAGCCTATTGTACTTGCTAGTAAAGACCTGGCAGTGGGACTTGTTATCCCATACACAAATGGAGGTTTTGGCTTTAAAGTAAAGTATCACTCCAGTTCTAAGAGTTCCATTTCAAGTTTGGACAGAAAACAATACATGGACATATTTTGTCAAGTACAAGGCTGAATGTTGCCAGCTAGACTTGCATAGTAGTACTAACCAAATATGGTACATTCCTGGCCAAGGAAGCCCAATGTGGATGCAGATGCTCTGTAGGTTCATGAATTCAAATGTAAGCAGCAAGGAAAAGAGAGAGACAGACAGACAGACAGGCAGAGACAGAGACAGACAGACAGAGACAGAGAGATGGAGAGACAGACAAACATAGAGAGAGACAGGGAGGGAGAGGGAAAAAGAGGGGGAGAGGAAGAGGGAGAGGAGATAGCATGTGGCCAAGTCAGTTGAACCACTGCCTTGGCCCACACCAGACATAGCTACTAAAGACCTAGAAAAGAAGGTTCTTGCCATCAAAGTTCTTGGCACTGTCAAGCGATTCATAAATAGACATGTTTTTATTGGTAGAAATGACATTAAAGAAGAGACATTATGGTGTGTGCTTTGCCACTACACCCTAAGGCCCATGGGACCTTTCTGTGTAACTTGCATCTGAAACCTCTACGTATTGTTTTTAGAAAATGAGATCCTTTAAAGCAGAGACTTCTGCTTTTCTAGCTATGCAGCACTTGGCACAGTGGTTTGCACATAGTAAATGCTTAATAAATGCTTCTTCATTCATTCATTTATCTATGGAGGAACACAGACAATCTGTGACATGAAGGGACCAGGGCTGCTAATACAAGAAAATATATCTAAGAGTCTGAGAATTGGATTTAAACATTATAGCATGCCACCAATTCTATTACTTGTCCCTGAATGATCTGTAATCCTTCTAGAGTGCTAAAGGTCAGAAGTGGGGTATTACCTTCAAGGGACTCAACTCTGGCTTTCCAGAGTGCATCCTGTAGTTGAATGAAGAGCAGAGGTTGGAGCTTTGCAGTGGAATACCATGCTAGACCATAAGAGATCCAACACAAGGTATAAGAGCACAAGCAGAACTACTCAAGGCCTACTTCTCCAAGACTATGACAGAATCCCACAATAGGAAAACTTAGTTCTGAAAAGTGTTCATCCACCAGTGGCAGAGCCAGTTGGGGCCAGATGATAAATCACAAAGATGGGGTCTGAATCACTATGTGGATAATGGGGATACTGCAATTTGCTCCCCACTTTCAGGGGGAACTCTGCTCAAATAGAGGGTAGAGCAGGAAGTCCCAAGGGAGTCTAACTCTGGTGGCCATAGATAATGAGACTTTCATTTGGACCATCCAAATTGAGTATTGAGACTACAGGTCAGTGAGTCTGAAGATATATAATGGTGCAAAACAGATGGCATGTTACCACAGAAATGCCAGAATGAGCTAGTGGAGGTACCAAGCTGACATATGATATCTCATTGGTAAAAGGAAAGGAATTTAAACATGCAGCCAGATGATGTACATTGATGAAATGTATGTAATATACATTATGTACTTGCAAGTGGCCTGCACATTTGGGCTAATTGTTGTGCAGACTCAAGGATATTTATGAGGTATACCTACAGATGTGCCTATCCAGACATAAATTCACAGAGAATGCAACTTTTTAAGTAGGGAGATGACAGAACATGAGCAGGGATTCGCTGTCCTTGATGAAGCTTTCCATTGTGGCATCAGATACTTACAATAATGAAGCAGATACTGTTCCAGAAAGTTCCAGCGTACCATATTCTTGTGGGAGTTGGGCAGGCTGTACAAGCTTAGAAGAGTGAAGGAGAGAGGATGATGACATCTGGGAGTCTTTAGTATTCCTGAGCAGTGACAAGCATATGGAGCCAAGCTAGAGCAGGGCTGAAGAAGGAATCCCCAACATGATCACAGACCAACAACAGGCAGACCAGAAGTTGTGGTCAGGATGAGCAGGAAGAGGGAGCCCCAGAGGAAAACGTAGTAAGCAGCCCCAGAGCCAGAATGATCAGGGATTTCACGCTGCAAATTAAAACCGTTAAAAAATTTCTCTTTCTTTTTCCTTGTAAAATGGAGACGTGTTCAGTGAAGAAGGAAACAGCATGAATTTTATGGAGCGGTTGTGAAATGTGAACTACTGCCTACTTATAAAAATGCATGGAGATTCCTATTGCATTCATCTTTTCTAAATAAAAGCTGGCAGTAAATGTTTGGGACTGTTAGGCCTTATTTGGAGGCCTCGATTGAGAGCGAGCCTTGATGCAGGCTCATTCTCTGCTATAAGCCATCCTTATTGTGTTCTTAACTCTAAAGCTGAACTTCAGTGTGATGGGGTCAGTTTCCTGCCCACGAAGGTAGAATCACTAGCAGCCTGTAGCATTTTTAGCCTGTGCTCAGTAACTGCTTCAGGAACCACATAACGTGAGCTATTCCTGCTGCTCTGAACCATTGTCCTGAGTGGCCCATTTCATTGGCTAGGACTTATTCTGCCCCTGTAGCCCACCTTCCCATTTGAAGTCCATCTGATGTATGGATTTTTATCTGAGAAGTCAAGTTCTGAACTTCTGCCAAACGTCTCCCACTCCCTTTAACAGCTGAGTATTGAACTAGTAATTTGTAGAGAGTGGTTTTCTTTTTCAGTTTTCCCACTTGAAATATGAGGATTATAACAACTTCTTACTCCTGTGACAGCAGGGTAATGAAAGAAGCAGTGGCTTTTGGGGTCTTATGTCCTGAGTTTGAATCCCGGGTCTGGTAAACCCCATGGAACCAGCAATCAGATAAAACTTCTCAGGGAGAGAAGACACTGCGTAAATACGGTAAAATACGGTATCATGCTCAGTATTGCTATGCGGTGAGAACAGGATGAGTCCCAGAATATCAGAGCTGGAAGGGAACTAGGAGTTCTTCACGGCTACCGTCTCCCCATATCTGGGGAAACTGAGATCAAGAGAGAAAGGTCTTGTTGCTATAAGTAGTAGAGCTGCTGCTGGAGCTGAGGCTTCCTGACTCTTGCTCAAGTATTCTTTCCCCTCTCACCTGGCCCTCCATCAAAACAGGCCGTGGAAGAGAAAACATATTTCTGGATTCAATTGAATTAAATATTCATGAAACAGAATATTCGTGTTTGACACTGGGGGAGATGCAAAGTTTAGATAAGACACAATCTCTGTCCACAAGTAGCTTATGTGTCTATTGACAGGTAGGTGGGGCAATGGATAGAGCACTGGGCCTGGAGTTGGGAAGCCTGAGTTCAAATTCAGCTTTAGACACTTACTGGCTGTGTCATCTTGGGCAAATCGCTTAACCTCTGTTCGTCTTGGTTTTCTCAACTGCAAAATGGGGAAAAAGTAATATCTGCCTCCCAGGGTAGATTTGTAAAGATTTGTAAAGCATTTAGCACAATGCCTGGCGTGCAGTGGGTCCTACATAAACACTAACTGCTACTGCCACTACCCTTCCTCCTCCGCTACACCTTAGGGGTTTAGGCATCACCAAGTGCTTTAAACACATTATTCCATCTGCTCCTTGCAACAAGCTTGGGGGGTCAATGCTATAATTATCTCAATTTTACAAGTCAGGAACTTGAGACCGAGAGGTTAAAGAACTTGCCGAGGGTCACCTGGTTTGTCATAGTAACTATGATGCAAAATAAAATAACAGAAACGCTTCACATATGGGAGGAGCAAACAAAGCGCTTTGTGGGGGAGGAAAGATCATGTCCACCTAGGAGAAGAGCTTAGAAGGACTTGACTATACAAGTTTGCTAGCCAATATATTAAACAGAGGAGGGGGCATATGTGAGGAGGAGGAGGAAGAGGAGCTACTACCATCCTGTCATTTTATATAAACATATATCCTTCTCGTTATTTTTATTAATTTATATTTATTTTGTATTATCATTAATTATTAAAGTTATTTATTATAAATATTTTTCCTTTCAGTACATTTGGGGATAGAGAAACATACCTGAATTTCACAAATGATGTTTTCTTTGACAATCTGTTAAAAAAAACAAATTTTATGCACTAAGAAGCCCTAGAGAGAAAAATGAGCAGGGCAAGTTTGACACAGTGAGAAGAGACGGAGGAGAGATACTTTACACACATTATCAAAGTTGATCTTCACAATAATCCTATGAGGTAGAATCGGTTATTATCCCCACTTCACAGATGGGAAAACTGAGGCAGAAAAAAGCATTTAAGTGACTTGTTCAGGATCCCACAGTTAGTGTCTGAGGCAGGATTTGAACTCTGATCTTCCTGACCTTATGGCAAGTGCTTTGCCATTTACTGCTGTATGATCTCCCTTCACCTCCCTGGGTTCTCATTTTTGAAATCAGAGTGATAGACTAGTTGATTTTTAAGGCTTTTTAAAGAATAGCTCTAAATCCTTTGAAACTGTCAGTAATATAAAGATATAATTATAGTACCTTCAGTGGAAGAGGTTAGTTCTTAAAAACATTATGTTTTAAAATTATAATTAGAGCTAACTCTTGAGCCAATTATTATTGAAAACTACTTAAAACATAAAATTTACGATGTTAACTCTAATACATTTTCAAGGTCATAATCCAATTTCTTGTCTTTTTTAAAAAAAAGAATAAAAAGAAATAGGATATAAATGTAATCTTTCTTGAAAAAATAAGCAAATAAAAAACCTGAAATACCTCATTGCCTCATTAGTTAAATTTTTGAGAGAAAATAATGCAGTACCAAAGATTTAGCATACCTTCAAGAGGGTAGACATCTCTTCTAGAACATGCTCAGGACTGTCAGATTCAGGATTAAATTTGTCCAACTGTTCAATGATGGGCTTGATACATTTGTTAAAAGAGGTCATCTTTGTAGTGAAAATCCTAAAATGGAAGGAAACTGTTATTTTTTCATACTTTCTTTATAATGTTCAACTAAAATGAGAAATTCACAAGGCTACATTCACTACACATTATAGGTCATTAGTCAGGGCTATACGAGGAAAAAACTGAAAAGCACCAAGTGTTAATGACAGCTGACAAACATACATATGCACATATACAGAAGTATCTTTGTCAACTGTCTAATATCTCATGCATATATATGCACATAAATACAGAAATATGCCGCACAGAATAGTTTATAGAGTTCTTAATGCACCTTATCTTATTTGATAATACAGGCAGAACCATTTTCATCTTACAGAGGGAGACACTAAAACACAGAGAAATGAAGTAATTGGGTTCCCGTACTCTTGCCTGCTCAAGGACAAAACATTACCAGTCATCCATTAGATTTTAACTATCCAATAATGTGCTTTTCTAAATGAATGAAGCTCTCCCTAATAACTCATATTCTGCCTTGGCTCAGTTCTCTACGGTTAGCAGATTCTCACTCCATTATGGGTGCTCAGTCCCTGGCTTTGGAGGTGCCAGTCTTGTTGCCCATGCCCAGTGGGCTGGTTTGTTATTCCTCTCCATCCTAACCCTATCTCCTCCTAATGCCCCACTCCAGACTATGTCCTCTAAAATGCCTCCTCCATAATTATTCTTGTCCATAATTCTTCTTTTTTCTCTTCTCATTCTCTCCATTTTCTGGTTTTTCTGATTTCTGGAGGAATTGATGCTGACTTGGTTCATTAAAAATTTATGTTTCTCTTATGGGTGAAATTTAACTAAAAGGCAAACTGAGGCAATTCTTTGAGAAAGACAACATTTTGTTACCAAAAGCATGCTGCCTGTCAATAAAAGAGTCAATGGCTTGCCTCCATTTATGCAAAAGACCCCGATTAAGAAAATATTTCCCTGTCTTTTTAGGTTTTGGGGCACATAGAACAAAGAACAGAACAGGGTAGATGACATAATTGTTTAATGACGTGATTGAGGGCAACATGACTGGTTACAGAACTGGTTGGAAGTTTGGTAATGCAGGCTGACAATGGCCCCCTCTTTCTCTCTTGAATCTAAAAAGTACTTATTGTCTGAGTCCAGGTGCAGTCACATCCCAGACTTTTTGGACAGTAAGCCAGACATCCTTGAAAGTTAGCTTTATGGGGTAAAGACACAAAACCCTACACTCTCGTTTTCATCTGAAGAACAGATCAGGAGAGCTGAATTTTTATACGTAACCCATTGAATACCAGTTAAATTCTGAACCAGGTTCAGAGACAAAGACTCAAGACAAGCAATTACAGGACAAAATCAATTACTTGTAAATAGGATCAACAAAAAATGACACAGAATTAATATTAATATTTTAATTACCTAATTTCAACTGGCCCCTTACTGTAGCAAAGGAATCTTTTTCCAACTCCCTAATCTATTATCCCACTTTTCACTATGGTTGTTCCAAACCTTATCTGTCCTTAAGCCTCCAACACCATCTTATCCATCCAGCCCCTCAACTAAGGAGCCTGCCTCACACTTCACTGAAAACAAAACAACACTGAGATCATTTGTCAAGAGGTTTCCTTTCTCCTCTCCTCACCTCACATGATCCAGCTATAGTTATGATAGAGTTGTCCCCACTATCATCCCTTCTCTATCTCTGTCTCATCTTCAATTTGGATGACAACATCTACTGGTTACTCCCCTACTATAAAACACACCCATATCTCCCCCAGGCTTAAAAAAAACTCTTGCTTGATCTAACCATCTTGGCTATTACACCTATCCTCCCTTTTGTGGCCAAACGCTTCTAAAAGTCATCTACACATGGTGCCTCCACCTTCTCTTGTCTCTTTCATTTTTAAACCCTCGGTAATCTAGACTCTGACCTCATCATTCAACAGAGACTTCCCTCTTTAAAAATACTAATAATCTCTTAACTGCTAATTTAATTGCCTTTTCTCAATCCTCATCCTTCTTGACCTCTCTGTAGCATTTGACACTGTCTACGACTTCCTCTCACATGCTTCCTTGTTCAATCAAACCTAAATAGAGGTCTAGGTCACAATAACCCTTTTGCAAAGCAGATGAACTTCGTCTCGGTGGTGCCTGGAATGTAGACACTGAGTGCCATATGCTGGATGTTCTGCTCTTTGGTTTTCTGTCCAAGAGTCAGAACTAGGAGCAAGATGGATGATGACCAGAAAAGGAGACTGAGAAAGAAGCATTCAGAGAAGTCCAAAGAGATCCAAGAGAGTCTTCACAACTTAGGGAGGAAAGGGAAGAATTGGCTGTCAATGAACTGTGTGAAAGGCTTCAAAGAAGTTTGAGAATTGAGAAAAGAGCAACAGATTCAGCAATGAATAGATCACTGGCAATTCTGCAGAGAAGTTTCAGATCACTAGTGAGGTTGGAAATAAAATTTCCAGGGATGGAGAAGAGGAATGAAGCAAGCAAAGGCAATGAATGTTAGTAACTTTCTGGAAAAGAGAGGCATCAAGGACACAGCTGGGGGCTGGATTTGATTAGGAGAAGGGCCACAAGAGAACTAACACAGTTCATAAAACATTAAAATGCCTGTAACCACTCTTATTGAGGTCATAAGTGGCATATCCTCCTTTCTACTTTTGAATACGTTTTCACTAAGCATAACTAATGACTTGTTTCATTCTGTTCTTATTACTCCTTAATCATGATTATTTCGAGAGTTCTTTTTTTCTAACTGACCTCTCCTTGACTGTTAAATCTTGTCTTGCTGACACAGTGGCCTGGATGTCTTGTTTCCATCTGAAATTTAATAAGGCAAGGACTAATCAAGTAATCCTTTACCCTAACCTTTCCTCTCTCACTGGCCATTTTCCAGTTGCTACAATGCTCATATAGGTTTGGCATCTTGGACTCTCCTGAGGTGTTCATCAAATCCTATGGTGCATTTTCCCTTTGCATAAATTGATACTGCTTTTCCCTTTCTGGAAAATTTCTGGTCTATGCATTGTTTCCACTAACCTCAGATTCCTTTCTTTTTGCAGCCTCCATGATTTTCTTTCCTAGTAGTCTTGAAATGATGCCACAACAATGCCCTCTTGTCAGACATTTTCACTATGCCACTTCGTTGCCCTGACTGATTGCTTGTAGTACTTCACAACATCTTCAGTCTCTGAGCCCTAATAACGAAGTTCTTATCTGTTTGACCTTGCCTGAACCACCTTCTTGGGTTTCTGATCTCTGTCAGAACCATGGCCAGAGTTAGAGGTGAAGTTGGAGAGCATTAAGATGAGTCAGCATTTTCCTGAGGAATAGTACTAAGACAGCCAGTGAAGGCAGATCTGCACCATGCTGACTTTATGGATGAGACATTGCATTTATGGGACATTTAAGGAAGAAAGTCTAAGGCTTTTATGAACAGACAGGCGGCCATGGAGGAGCCTTATTGCAGATCCTGTTGCTTGTAGCATACAACTTAGACCTCACACCTTCAAGAAGGATGGGGCTGTGTTGTTTAGGGGTCCTGGAAGCATTCATTAATATTGGGCATTTCTCTGTCTTTCTCTTCCGGTAATCCGACCTTTAAAAGGCAGCCAGGGGAGGTATGTATTTTATTAATGTTTCTTCTCCCCAAGGCAGAGTGCATGGTGTCACTCGGCTTGGGACTTTGTACCCCTAATTACCATAGAGGCTGGCTTTGAGGTAAGGCATTCCAAATATAGTCTTGCTTGCACACTAATATGACAACTTGCTAAGCCTTTGATCCCACCAATCTCAGGGCACATATATTTGAGATTCCCAGGCACAATATTCTTACATTTTTAGGAAAGTCAAGATACTTTCATTCCATTACTATTCTCTGGATTTTACATCTATGGTATTTCACAATCCTGAAATACCTTTTTACCTCAAATCTATCAAGCCCCACTCCCTTGTTATTTATAACTTTTTTAAAGTCACTTACGACTTTGTTAAAAGTCCCACTTTCTAGATGAGGAAAGATCTTCATTTTTCTCCAATTTCTATCTATACGGTCCAACAATAAGTAATTTAAGTTCATTAAAGGTCTGTTTGTCTAGGTCAAATCTGTCAAATAAAAAAACCAAAATTACCAAAAAGGAAAAGAGGTAAAAATAAAAAGGCTTGAGTAAACTCACCTTCGAAAGCAACCAGTGTTGGTCTGAACAACTCACTTGCCAGGAATGTTGAAGAGGGATTTTTATTCAAATATGGGTTGGACTAGGTGTTATCCAACTCTATGATTCTGGGAAAAGCAATGTCATTAAAACTAAACCATGAAATAATGAGAGTCACTAACCCTTCTGATAAAGATTCGTAGAATCTTAGAGTTGGAATGGACCATCTCATCCAACATCTTCCTTTTTACAAGTGAGGAAACTGAGGCCCAGCAAGTATATTGTTAACTCAAAAGCATCTGCACTGAGTGGAATACCAGGTTGTGATGACTGTAAAATAGACAATAAAAGGTAGTGAGAGAGAATTTCCTTTATTCTTTTGTTTTCCTGGTCCACACTTTGCTCACAATTCCTGAGTAAGGCTGAAATATAATTGTGTGGTGTCCCAAACTATCTGGTTGTTAGGATCTTAAACTGGGTGCCCTTGTTTCTTCCTAATCCTTTAAATATAAGAACATATTTAACCTATTTCTTCACCACTTAGTTTTAATTTGGCATTTTTTTCCATTTGTTAGGCTGACATGACTGGAAAACAAAGTTAATAAGTAATCCTCTGCCTGCTGCTGGTGGTTTCTGCATTAGTGTCTGGTCCCTGCAGTGGGGAAGACTGTCCTTCTTTGCCTTCCCCACACTGTTACCCTTCTCCAGGAATCTCCTGGTGTTCCCTGAAGTACATGGCAAACAAGTGATACTTCGTAATGCAGGGCTTACAGCCCGGAAGGGAGGAGGAGAGAATTAGCTTTGCAGTGCATGTGATTGGCACTATTACTATTATTTTAGAAGCAGGTCTTTTTATTGTTTTACTTTTTTATTTCTAGGCTTACCCTGTCTTTCGAACTGTTTAAAATTATTTACGTATGCAATTGTCAGCGAAATTAAAATAAATAAGGCTCACGTGTTCTAAGTCAAATCAGGGATCCAAAGCATAGGATAATGTTATTATTACAATGTACTGATTGGATCACTGGGAGAACTAGGCTGAAGTACTTCTTTTCCATTCTGGAATGGTAAGTACAAGCCAAGTTACTTTAAATACTCTTAGATTAAGCATACATTAGCTAAATAATTCTCAACATGTGCTAGGAGCGATCCATGACACTTTCTTAAAAGAGAAGCTCTCCAACACATATAACTGTTAATAATTTCAAACCAACGAGAATTTAGAGTAGGAAAGGCCCTGAGAGGTCATTCAGTTCAACCCTATCATTTTACAATTTAGGAAACATAGACCATGAAAGGCTAGTGAGAACAGTACAAACTCTGGAGTAAGAGAGCATGAGTTTGAATCTCCCCTCTGACATCTGCTACCTGCATACTCCAGGGCAAGTCATTTAAGCTCGCTGGGTCTCAGTTTCCTCAACTGTAAAAGAGGAGTTTGACTACATGGCCTCTAAGGTCTTATCCAGCTCCAAATCTCTGATTCTAAGTGACCTGCCCAAAGTCATACAGCTAACATGGCCATGGCAGAAACAATGCTCAAATCCAGATCTTCCAAGTGTGGATGGATCTCCAAGTGTGTGTTTTCCCTGCTAAATCACCCCAATGCCAGCAATTAGTGCAAGGCTCAAAGTGCAATGGCAGATGGGACAAGTTTTATTGTCAAACTCTTTGGGGTGAAAAAACCCTCCCTCAAAAAACTTGGAGCAAATGTCTATGGGAAGCTGACATAGGAAAAGAAGTTTTGAAATCTTAGAGGAGGTCCTGGTGCAATGGGGTAGGACAAATTTGCCAGACTTAAGCATGGGTGTAGAGAGCAACTATAATGTCTCTTTTGTGAGATCTCACACTGCTTTTGTGATCTTTTGTATCAAAAGATGAAGGAACTGATAATCCTAGGGCTTCACTTGAATTTTTAGGGGTGATTGATTTGGGTATATTTTTTTATCATGTAAAGTCAATTGCTAAATAAATGAATGAAGCATGCACATGGGCATGCATGCACGCACGCACACACAGATATGCATATTTGTACAGTGGTGAGTATTCCTGCCTGTCACATGGAGACTAGAGTTCATTTTCCTAACTAGGAATCACAGGCATTTAGGTGGTGCATTGAAGAGAGGGCAAGGCTTGGAATTGAGAAGTCTTTTTTTTTTTTATCATCTTCCTGAGTTCAAATGCAGTCTCAGACTCTTACTAGCTGTGCGACCCTTAAGTCACTTAACCAGGTTGATCTTAATTCCTCATCTGTAAAATGAGCTGGAGAAGGAAATGGCAAATTACTCCAGTATTTCTACCAAGAAAACCCCAAATAGAGTCATGAATAGTCAGACACAACTGAACTGACTGAACAACAAAGTACTGGAGATACAAATAGGAAAAGTAAAATTCCCGCTCTCAAGTAGCTTACATTCTGATGGGGAAAGACATGCATAGGGAAGGTTACACAGATGAATAAATCAGGGCCATGGCCACGGTTACTTAGGTAGTATGATTGTTCAGAGATGGTATTTGAACTCAGGTCCTCTGATTTTAGAGCCAGTATTCTTTCCATGGTACCACACTGCCTCCAGTCATGCTCTTTACTAAACCACCCACCAAGCTAGTAAGCTAATTTTCTTAAGGCACAGGTCTGCTCGTATCCCTCCCTCCCCCAATTAAATCTTTGGTGGCTCTACATTACCTCTAAACTAAAACACAGATTCAGTGGTGTCTCTACAATTTGGCTCTAACCCACTTGTCTCTTCTCATTTCATGTTAACTCTATTCATGTAACTGCACAATTACATTATTTCTCAGATCTGATATCCCATCTCCCACCTCTGTGGGAGATCATTTTGGCACAAGCTCTTCCTTTCTCATCTTTGATGCTTAGACTGCTAACCTCCTTTAAGGCTTAGCTCTGATGCCACCTCTTCTTTGAAGGCTTTCCTAATTTCTTCTCCATCACCTTGTTACTGCTTTCTCCTTACTCAAATTACCTTGAAATACTGTATCCTCACTGTAGAATTTAAGTTCTATGAGGGCAAGGATTTTTGTCTTTGTATTCCTAGCACCTATTAAGTATCTTGTAAAAGCAGGCACTTAACTGTTGAATTGGTGTCTAGATTCCTAGGCTCAGGCTCTTACTGTGCCCTCTATTGTCCAGTTGCTTTGTCTGAATTCCCAGGCCCCAGGATAACTCCCTTTGTGCCAGCATGGGAAGGACAAGGATTGTTCTCAATCATCAGCCTGTCTTCTGGGATCTGCCTCTAAATGTTCCTTGTCTCCCCAATGATCTGGCCCATGGCTTGGTTCTGACTTCAGCTGAAGACCCTTCGTTCCTGATGCCTGACCTGGCTCCTGACACTTTATAGCAGCTCCATATGTTGCTCTAGCTTTGTGCTTTGAATTTGTAGCCAATTCCCTGAAAGGAAACGTTTCTATTTGAACTTTTCCATCTCAAACAAAAGACATTATCCACCCATACTCTGAATGTTAGAGCTGGAAGGTGTCTTTTCAGTAGGGATATGACATATGTGCAAAAAACGGTAGTAATTCAAGAAAGAATGAGATAAAACCAAGGGAGAGAGATCTAAATAAAGTGCTTTAGGAAAATCTGAGGAGGAAGATATTACTGTCACTTGGGGGCTGAGGTATTAGGTGCGGAGAACAAGAGAAGGCTCCACAGACAAGGTGGAGCCCAGGATGAATTCTTAAGAAGAGAAGAGAATTCAACAGAAATATCTGGAAATTAAGTAAAGTGATAAAAACATCTGACATTTTGTGATGCTTTAATGTTTACAAAGCACATTACATATTTTATCTTATTTGAACAAGATCAATCATGTTTGGGAAGAGGGAGGATGTAAAGGGAATAGCACAAGAAATCAGTAACAGCAAGAGGAAAAAAGCAATATATTCATATTAACTTTCAAAAATCACCAGTAAGAGAAAAACATGGAATAAAAATTTATTTTTTACTGGAACAATTTTGAGAAGATTTTTTTTTTCTTTTTCAGACCTTCTCTCATAAAATGTGATTTGCATGGTATTATAATAAACAAATGAATAATACATTTTTTCATAGAATATTTAAGCTCAGAATTTCTAACTCCAAATAATTTACTCATCACTCACCAGCACTGTCATATAGCTTGTTTACAAACTAAACCAAGAAAGTTTCTAGGAAAAATGCTGCTCTTGACATACAAATGAAACATAAGTATGCTTTATCCGTGTGTGTGTGTGTGTCTGTGTGTACATGTCTATAGGTAGAGGTGTATGTACATGTGTGTGTGCATATGTGAGATAGAGAGAGGCAGAGATTTCCCTTATATTGTTCTAATGAGAACAAAATGGAATGTGTGAGCCAGACTTTTGCCATATCTTAGAGCTATTTCTTTTAGAGATGTTATCAGAATAATTCGAATACTAATGATAGCTAACACCATTATATCACTTTAAGGTTTGAAAAGTGTCTTACAGATGTTATATCATTTGTTTCTCACAACTCTGGGAGGTAGGTGCTATACTCATCCCCATTTTAGAAATGAGAAAACCAAAGCAGGCAGAGATTGTGACTTGCCAGGGTTACACATTTAGTGAGTGAGATAGGATTTGAACTCAGGTCTTCTTGACTCCAGGGAAGGAGCACTGATAAGCCATACCACCTAGATCTCTAAATTAAAGTTATTCTTTTGTAGGAAAGAGATTCTAACTAATGTCAAATATCTCTTTAGTTTTTAATCATTTTTAAAAATTTAATTTTAATAAACACCAAAATAAAAAAGCATTTCCACATAAAATTAATATTTCCATATATATAGTAGAAAAAGATGATTGTGTATGAATCTGTGAATCTCTATTACGTACAACTCGTTTTTCAAAAGATATATAATAAATTTGCTATGTTACATTAAAAACTGTTCTGCTTTTCTGTGTTTCTTCCTAACTTTCCTCCTGTTCTCTTCTGTGCATTTTTTAAAATGCTTCAATGACCCTTGCAACACTACTGCTAGTCCACACCCCTAAGTCCACCATCCAATTTTAAAAGACATACAAAAACTTTGTAACATATGCACATTCATATAAAACCAATCCACACATTGGTGAAGTGGCTCTTTGAAAATGAAACTTCTTAATAGACTAGAGAGGAAATAAACAGAAATAATTAAACTCAATAACCCAGTGTTACAGAAACTTGAAAATATAAATTACTTAGGAAAAAAACTATTTGACAAGAAGAGCTGAGGAAACTGGAAAGTGGGATGGCAGAAATTAGGTTTAGCTCAACACCTTATAGCATATGCTGCAATAAATTCAAAATGGATACATGACCTGAATATTGAAGATTATACCAGGGGAAAAAATTAGAAGAAACAGATCACATGTTTTTCACAGCCATGGCTAGGGAGAGAATCATTCACCAAACAAAGGAAAGAGGTGATTACAAAAGATATAATGAAAAATCTCAAATACATGAGTTTAAAAGCCTTTACATGAACAAAATTAATACAATTAAGAAAAAAAGCAAGTGTTCAATTGGGAAAAATTTTTGTATCAAATATGCAAATAGATCTAATAAAGGTCTGATAGTCAAGACAGATAAGACAATTGGTAGAAATGACAATCAAAATAATGTGTAGGTTTCACTATACTATAAATAAATTGGCAAAGAAGACCCAAGATGGGAAAAGTTAAAGTTGAAGGAGTTATGCAAAGATAGACACACTAATGAGAGCTATGAATTGATAACAATACTTCTGGAAGGTTACCTGGAATTATGAGAAGAAAGGAATGAAAACAGAGAAACCCTTTGACCGAGAGATTCCACTGCAAGACGTATATTCTAAAAAGGTTAACAACAAGAAGAAAGGCAAGATTTTTTAATGTTAGCAAAGAAATGGAAACAAAGTAGATGGCCATCTCTTAGGCAATGAATAAACAAGGTGTGGAGAATGAATGTAATAGAATATTACTGAGCTCTAACAAATGACTAGGAGAAATACATTGAAGCATAGAAAGAACTAATTGAACCGATACAAAGTAAGCAGGAACAGGAAAACAACATCCACAATGACTATACCAATATAACAACAAACAGAACCGTCAAAACAAAATGAAATGCTAAGAAATTTTAATGACCAAGCCGGAGCCTGAGTAAGAGATATGAGAAGGCATCTTCTGTAGAATAATATATAAAATATTGGACTTTCTTTGGTGTCAGTGTTGTAGTTTTCTCCTTTTCAGTTGTTTATTATAAGGAATGGCTCTATGGGATGCAGGAAGGCTATATTGGGAAATACCAGTGATGTAAACGTAAAAAAAAGGTATCAATATAATTTTATTTTAAAAACTAAAAAAAAAGTTTCCTAAGAACAAGAGCTGTTCAAAATTGGAATGGATTGCTATGAGAAGCAGTGACTTTTCCATCCCTGGAGGTATTCAGGTAGAGGCTTGTCAGAGATAGTGTAAAGTGGATTCTTGCTTAGGTATGGATTAGGTGGAATGCCCTATGAAATCCTTTCCAACTCTGTGGTTCGTGTTTCTATGATGTTAGGAAAAATAATATTCTAGGAGGCGATCTCATATCATAAAATGGTGATAGGCCAAAGGAAGCTATAATGCTGTTCTGGTCACAGATAATAAATAAATGGCATTATTGTGCAATAACGTAATGTATCAGTATATGGGGTATAGTAATAAAGGAGCATAGACATTTTTGTTAAGGTTTTAAGGCATTTTTCTCACAAGAATTATGTACAAGTATTATTTTATAGATAGAGAATCTGAGACTCTTAGAGGTTAAATCAAATCAAATCAATAACCATTTAAGTACATACTATGCATGGTTAAGTAACTTTCCTGTAGTCATATAGCTCATTAGGGGAAGACCTGAAATTCAGTTTGACTTCAAATCCAATGAGCTTTCCTCGTGACAAAACCAAAGCTCATTTCAGAGGTCTGCCTTCCAGCAACTGCATCTGCCCAGAACACTTTCAAATTCTGAAGTCAATGAGAAAAGACCCTAATTAAGGAGCAAATAGTAGGAGAAGCAGAAAGACACCCTTGCCCAGACAACTATGAGTACAATAAAGCCACAAATGCAACGACAGGGGGATCAAGTGATAGCTGACAGCCAGAGGAGGCATTTTTGTAACCTGGAGGTCATCTCTGACAAATGCCTTTCTCCCTACCCTCCCTTCTAATCAGGTCTCCAATCTGATTAAATCTATCTCTGAAACAGCTCCTATCTTTCTCGTCTTCTTTATTACCTCCGCCATCCCCACCAGTACATGCCCTCATTACTACTCCCCTGAATTGTTGCCTCCTAACCAGTCTCTGCTCTTTCAAATATCCAATTCACCCTTCATGATGCTGCCAGCATGCGATTTCTTATGTATAGATCTGGTCACGCCAGTTCTCTGTGGCATCCTATGGCTAAGCAAGTCCATTGGACTGACATTCAAGGTTCCCCCACAATTTGGTAGCATTCTGCCTGCTCTAAACTTTTATCCTCCTGTTACATCTATATGCTTCAATCCTCTCCAAGCTGCACTGCTCACTTTCTCTCCCATGCTCCAGAAATCTCTTCATCCTGATAGCTCACCTCCAACTCCGGGAATTCACACACCAGACATACCTTATGCCCCTGTGGTCTCTCCCTCTGATTGGACAGCTCCTCCCAGAACTTCCATTTAAGAAAGATGCCCAGGCCAGCCACGTCTTCACTCTTCTCCAGGCTGCATGCCAGATTTTTTTCATCTATGCCCCAGAAACAACTTCATCCTGGAAGCTCCAGCTCTTTCTACCTCTAGAAGCCCTGTACTCTTCTGCGTTCCTCTGCTTGCTCTGTTCTCCATGTCTCAAATGCCATCCCCTCCCTTAACTACTGAATCATTACCCATTCTTTATGTCTTCATTTAAATGCCTCCTTTTCCTGGGAGCCTTCTCTGATTTCCCCAGATGGTAACAATGATTCTTAGACCTCACATGGTACTTCCTCCATACCTGGAATAAATTTTCTACTACCTCTACCTCTGAAACTCCTTATTTTCCTTCACGGTTCACTTCAGATACTGCCAACTCTATAAAGCCTGGCTTCCGGTCATGCCCCCTCCCCATTTGTTAGTGCTCTCCCTCGACATGCATCAGCAGGGATTTCATTTGAGTGCCCTAGTGGCTATATAATTTAATTGATGTAGATGCTCTCTCCACTCACGAAGATTCATGCCATCCTCCATATTCGTTGTCCTCCATCCATGTCCTCCATAAATTCTCTGCAGGATGAAGGCCTTTCTCTGATCTCTTTATGTTAATGTGGATAGCAATGGAGAAACTGGGCTGGGCATCCATTATTCCTCCTCTATACACGATTTGACTACTTTATTTTCTTGTCATACATCTTTCTGGTGACATCCTTGAAGAGGCTTCTCCTGTGAAATTCTTCATTAGTGATGCATCAGTCTACTCAAATCCTTACTTTGGAAGGGAGCTTGTCCAAGTTTTCAACTCTTGCCCTCAAAGGGTAGCCTCCACTCTTGCCAACCTACAGCTACTTAAAAAAAAAATCTTGCTGTTCTACACAAATGTATGGGGTTATTTATGATCACTATCATCATCACTATTGCAACATCTACTTAACAAGCTCCTATCACATCCAAGTCCACTCTTTCAGAGAGCCTGCAGCTTAGAGGAAGGATAACTCTTATAAATAATCCAAGTAGACTACCATCGGATAAAGGACAAAACATAGGGAGATAGATCAGTTTTAGGCTTAAAAAATTTATATAAAGAATTTAGTCACTCATTATCCCCAACAACTTCTTGTATCTTGCATTTTAGGTGTGCTAAACTTTTTACACTAATTGGGGCAAAGTTGGTTAAAGGTTTTCTAAAGCCATGTAGGATGGTGAAATTCCCAAGATTTTGGATCTGAAAGGAACCTCAGAGACCACAGAATCCACTCCCTTCTTCTCTCCCCCCACCCCATGTTACAGATGAAGAAATTGAAACATATTTAAGTAAAATTATTTAAATTTCAGAAAACCAGCATCTCCCAAGGGGTTAGACTTTTGGGGCGGGGGGAAAGGGTACCTGAAAATAAACAGGGAAGACCTCAGAAATAAAGGTGGGTAGTCTCCACGAGGCAGAGGCCTGAATAACCTGCAAAAAAAGGACAGACAGTCCAGTTTCTGAACAATTGAAAGTCAGCGTCAAAAAGATGCTAGGCGAGCGCCGCCAAAACCTGATTTCCAAGCGCCTCCTTTCTCTCCACCGCCCTGGACTTGCCTTCTCCAACACTGAACTCTACCTAACACATTAGATCAGCACACCTGTTGGTCCCTTCCAACTCACAGAAGCTTCCTTTGGCGTCTACACAACCAGGAGCGTTGCCTAGGCTAGGGAGCCCGCAATCTTCTGGGAACTGGAGTCCATCCCCCTTCTGCTCTCTGCTTGGCGGAGCGTGGGGGGAATGTGAGAAAACTACTCAAACGGCGAGCAGAACCAAAGGAATGCTTGTGTGTGCGCCGTCGCCCAGCAACCAGAACGTGGAGCCAGGAGAGAAAAGAAAACCCACCCCCACCCCCACCCCGGAGCCTCCTCACCCATGCCTGCAAGGTGACTACAATCCCCAGAATGCAACGCGCAGATTAGGCGCTCCAGTGACCACTACAACTCCCAGAGTATTCTTCTCCAGAAGGAAAACGTTGCCCGAGGAGCTCGCTTTTTGCAGTGCATCCTGGGGCTTGTAGTTCTTCTAGCAAAGAACTACATTTTGCCTCGATTTCGGATGTATTCAGAATAGGCGAGCTTCTCCAGACCCAGAAGAAACTTGATGCGAGGGCGTCGTGGGCTGTGTCTGTAAAGCCAGGGTGGGAGGGAGCGCGCGACCTCGCGAGGAGTGATTGGGCGGGCGTGGAGGGCTTTCTCGCCCCCCCCTCCACTCCCACCCCTAATTCCCAACACCTCCCCTCAGACGAGCCTGGATAGCGGAGGGGAGGGGGGCTTCCGGTGCGAACGGCGCATGTGCCCAGCCCCCGGGGCTGCCGTGACTGTGGAATGTTTTGGGGCTGTCAGTGAAGGGAGAGCAGGAGGCTGAGCCGGGGAGCGCGCCGGGCTGGGCTCGAACCCGAGCGGCAGCCGCAGCCGGAGCCGGAGCCGGAGCGAGGCCCCTCCCCCGCCCCCGCCCCCAGGCCGCGCGTGGCGGGCTGCCCCCCTCCCCGCTCCCCGCGCCGCCTCCGCCAGCCCCGAGGGCTCAGTGCCGGGGAAGAGGAGGCGGCGGCAGCTGCCCCCGCGCGCTCCGGACCCAGCCTGCGGAGGAAGCCCGTCCCCGCCGTGGCGTCGTCCTCGCCGCGGCCTCGGTCCTCCCGTCTCCCTCGGGCAGCGGGTCCTCGGGGGCGGGGGCGGGGGCGGGCGGGAGCCGGCGGAGGCGATGATGAACAGGTTCCGAAAGTGGCTGTACAAGCCCAAGGTGAGCAGGTGCGGGGTGGGTGGTGCGTGTGCGCGCGTGGGGGCGCGCGCGTGTCCGCGCTCGGGCCGGCACGGGCACCCCTGCCCCATGCCGTCCCGCTGCCCCGGCCGGGGACCGGGACGTGGGCGGTGGCGGGCTCGGGCCGGCTTGGCCGGGGCACGCCGGGCAGCCTCCCGCGGGGCCCGCGCCCTGGGTGGTCACCCAGCCCTCCGCCTGCCCGGGGGCAAGGAAGAGCAGCCGGCCGCCCGAGTCCGTCAGTGCGGGCGTGTGCGTGTGTGTGTGTGCCTGCATGTGTGTGTGTGTTTGTGTGAGTGCGTGTGTGTGCCTGCATGTGTGTGTGTTTGTGTGAGTGCGTGTGTGTTTGTGTGAGTGCGTGTGTGTGCCTGCATGTGTGTGTTTGTGTGAGTGCGTGTGTGTGCCTGCATGTGTGTGTGTGAGTGCGTGTGTGTTTGTGTGAGTGCGTGTGTGTGCCTGCATGTGTGTGTGTTTGTGTGAGTGTGTGTGTGTGCCTGCATGTGTGTGTGTTTGTGTGAGTGCGTGTGTGTGCCTGCATGTGTGTGTTTGTGTGAGTGCGTGTGTGT
>CM053772.1:226820281-226836513 GCA_028658325.1 Potorous gilbertii
GGGAGGAATGGGGAGAAGTTGGAACTCAAAGTTTTAGGACCAACTGTTGAGTATTGTTCCTGCTACTAGGAAATAAGAAATACAGGTAATGGGGAATAGAAAGTTATCTGGCCCTACAGGACAAAAGAGAAGATGGGGAGAAAAGAAGGGAGGGATGAAAGAAGACAAGGCAGATTGGTGATATGGGTAATTAGAATGCTCAGTGTATTGGGGAGGGGGGAGGGGACAAATGGGGAGAAAATTTGGAACCCAAAATTTTGTGAAAATGAATGTAAAAAGTTCAATAAATAAATAAATAAAAAGAAAGTATACCGAAAAAAAAAAAAGAAAGAAAACTCCCACCTGAACTCATAAGTTTGTTTTTCTGCATATAGTTCTGATAGGTGAGCCCCCTCCCACCACCATTTTCCATGTCTAGTCACCATATGTGTCTTCTTCTCTTACTAGAATTAAGCTCGTTGAGGGCAAGGAGCATCTTGCTTTTTTGTATCTTGAGCCCTTAGCACAACAGCAGGCATATGGGAAGCACTTAAATGCTTTTGCATTCACTCATCAAGCCACAAACCTCTCTGAAGAAATTCATAACCGTTGAAGAGTTTAGTTTGATCATCTACATAGAAAAAACACTGGATGAAGAATACTTATTGTCCAGATACGAACATGCCCCTAGACAGACAACCTATAGAATCTGTTCAGTAGCATACATATCTTGGACAGATACTATAAATGGAAAATGAGGTGGGCCCACAATTAAAAGAGAGCAGCTTTGTTGGCCTTTAGGAAACTGAAAAGCTCTTTTGATGACCCCAAACCTCTTCTATAAAAAAAGATGCACCTTTTTAATATGAATATTTTCCCAGTCTTGTTGTATGGCTCTGTGTCATGGAAGATTACAGTTCCTAAAAAAATAAAAAATGAGTATCAATCAGAGGGCAATGTGGAGGATGGATGTGAGCAAGCTCTGATGATGTATCTGGCCCTAAATCTGAACATTGTGAACTACAAACAAGAGCCAAAGGAAACAATGTCATCAGGGAAATGAACAACAGAAGGAGAAGACAGACAGAAGGCTGCAAGAAGAGAAGATGATAAAAAGCAAAGGATACTCAGTAGACAGACAGTCCATATGCTCTGCCAGCATCTTCTTAAGGTCAGTATTAAGTGAAGAAAACCCTCAACATTTTGAGTGGATGTTCTATAGAAAACTGAAGGAAGAACCTTCACAAGGGTTGCACATGATGCTTGGATGGTTAATGATTTATATACTAGAAGTAATGTCTACACTGATGAGGTAAAAATTGCCCTTGAGTATTTAAACAGATACATAAATTTTACAGTTTCCTTAATGTAACTAGAGACATCTTGGATTACTGCAAAATCAGAATGTAGAAAGACTACCCAAAAAACAGTCAATAAATCAATCAATGAACAAGCATTTATTAATCAATTGCAACATGTCTTTGTAAGATTACAACATGCTACTGTGCTAGATGCTAGGGACACAGAGACAAACATGAAATAACCTCTGACTTTCAGGTGTTTATATTCCATCAGGGGATAAAACACGAGATGACACAGTGAATAAAGTATTGAGTTTGGAGCCAGAAAGCCCTGGATATGAATCCTGTCTCAGACATTTATTCACCATATACTTAACCATAAGTTTGCTCATCTGTATAGTGAGTTGGACTTGATCTCTAAGGTCCTTTCAAGCTCTAACCCCATAAACAAACAAAAGCCAGAAGCACAGAATTGCCCTGCCAAGTGGAAATCATGTAGAAATGACAAAAAGTGTTAGATTTCTTAAAATAGAAGGCTAAAAATACACCAACAGTCATAATTATGAAAATCATAAAGTGAATAACAATCAAAGCATGATTATTTGGTTAATGGTGGAAAACAATAGTCCTAATGTCAAAAAAAGTCTTTTTTTAATCAATGAAAGGGACATAACCAAAAAAAATAATTTATCCTACTATCAGGGTAGCATGCAAAAGTTCTACAGTAAAAGCAGTTCAAAAACATTAAGATTCTAAAGAGGGTATCTATCTGAGGTCCAAAAATTTGGGGCCCATGTGTAGTAATGGCCTTGCTTGCTGAACTCCCTTTGACATAGATGGCTTTTCCATGAAACAGAAAGACCACAGTACCTCAATACTAACCTGAACAATGAGGAAAATATGCTAGAATCTTGGAAGTCCAGGACAACTTCCAAGATTCCTTCCTCAACTACATAAGCAGTCCACAATTTGACTAGGCAGCTTATGAACTGAAAAGGAATTATCTTTAATATGTGTCAGTTAGCTCTTGAGAGTATGAATGAATAAATAAATAAATATTTAAGAGTTAACTATGTACCAGGAACTGTGAGAAGACACAAACATAAAAGTGTCAAGTTTCTTGTCCTGAAAATGGAGGGCATATCTAATAGGAAGACACAACACATGAACAGTAAGAGTGGTGACTAAGAAGGGTATTTTGGTCTAAGGAAGTCCCAGGGAAGGCATGGAAACCAATAGGGCTATCAAATGACATATCCTTTCCAGAAGCAAAGGTGATATGGATGTGATCCAAGAACAAGAGGTAGAAGAGGACAATAGAAATACCAGTAGCAAAGGTAGGGGAAAAGATGTGGGTTTGTTCTCTCCTTCCCTGCCCCCCACTCCCCCACATGGGGAGGTCTCATGAGTCAGGACAGCCCAGTCTCAGGGCAGAAATTCTAGATCCCTTTCCCCTTAGATCATGGTCCCTCAGAGTCAGTAGTACAGAACTGTATGCAGTCACCTCAACACACTAATGTATCATCAATGCCTTAAGGCACCACCTTCCCCTCCCCCCAAATAAAGAATTTTCTAAGTGAAAAGCACTACACAATTATATGCCATTATCCATTTTAATTTGGAGAAAATTCCTTTGTTGGCTGAATTGTGGCATATGTTTCCATAGTTTAGTCCACCTGCTATCAAGTTAAAAATAACTTCAAAAACTTAGTGTGAAATGTAGGGCTGCCACTAGGAATTCTCCTTTTTGTCACATGACTTGTGGCAACCAACCAGGTCTAACCTATCCTTGGTAAGAAGAAATTCGGTCTATTTTAATTTTGGCCCCTACGACTGCCAAGTAGTGCAGATGTGATACAAGTGAATAAACTTATAAGTGCAAACTATTAATTTGGCGTAAAGTTAATTACTTACCTGATGAACTCACAACATATTTTCAGTTTAAGCATTACTGACTTCTCTAATTCACATCACTGCGTTCTTAAACAATATAAAATAAGCCAAAATCAATCACAATCATGAAACAACAATGCTTCCTTAGATCCCCGAACTCAAGGATGATTCTCTTTTAATTATGTGGGAAATTACTCCAAAACTGAAACTAACTCCACTTTAGACTTCAAATACTAGGATAGGAGAAACTGTTTATAATTGAAGAGAACCTGTGAGATTTGTCAGATGTTTATAGAAGGGCACGTCCAAGACCACCTAACAAGGAGACTCCCTGCATGCCAACTCTAACTGACTACCAGACTGAGATAGTTAATCTTTGGAACTCCGATTTTCCTGCCTACTCCTCTGGGAGAAGGTCAGAGTTCACTCCTAGAGTGGGTACCACAAATTGGACCTGTCAGAGGGAAGGACTCTCCTCCTCTGCTCTCCCTTTCTTTTACCCTGGCTCTGAGAAATGGGCCTGAGATGTTTGTTTCTGTTCTGTTCCATTTGTTCTTAGTTTCAAGTGCCTGAGATGACAACTTCCCCTTTCCTTCCCCCATCCCCACTGTTCCTGGGAGATCCAGCCAAGAGTGACCTTGATGCCAGGATTCCCTGCTGAGGACAGAGAACCCTGAGGGAAAAGTGCAATTGGAACCTGCCTGGTTCACAGGCAGTTAAGAACCCCAAAAGCAGTGTTACATGTACAAAGAGCTAAAAGGAATAATTTGAAAAATACTGATGGAAGGAGTATCAGGAATGCTCTTTATATCAGAAAGTCCATATTCTAAAAGGATTTTGTTGTCATAGATCTTGTTCATCAGGCCCACGAAAGATAAGTTGTAGTGAAAAGAGTACTGGATTTGGACTGAGAATCCTAGTTGTGTTATTCAATGCCTGAACAGCCTTGAGCAAGTAATTTCACTTTTGTGGGCCTCCCTCAATTTCCTCATTTGTAAAATGAGAAAGCTGGAATAACCCCTAGGGAGCACTTTCAACTACAAATCTATCATCCTGTGACCCTGATTTAGTCCCAACCAAAAGGTTTCCTATACATCATGAGGTTTTACAAATGCTCTTTGTCACAGCTGCTAACACAGTAACTGCATCTATATCCCAGAATACCACAAAGCTTGTTCAGATAACTCTATAGGAACATGAAAGGACTAATCAGAAAACAGATGGAATAAAAATACATATGGCCCAAATGTCACACAACAAGGAATCAGTCTGTCAGTATACATGTATGTGTGTGTGTGTGTATATACATACATATACATACATATATATATGTGTGTGTGTGTGTGTGTGTGTGTGTGTGTGTGTGTGTGTGTGTCTTATAAGAGTAGTACAGATGGATCACGAGCTAGATCCAAAATTGGGTAGGAGCAAGAGACTGGGTTGCTCTGTATTTAGGAATACACCCTGTCCTTTCAATCATCTCAAAGAGCTGAACATTCCAAAAGCTGGTCCCAACACAGCAGTCTCCAGTTAAGTTACAGGAATGAATGGAAAAGCATTTATTAAGTGCTTCCTGTGATCTACACTGAGCTCAGTGCTGACAATAAAAAGAGAAAAGCAACAATTTTCGCTCTCAAAAAGCTCACCTTTAATTAGGGGGTGGGAGGGAGAAGGGAATACATGGAGGAATCAGATGCAGGAAAGATGGAACGGCCCTCTGATCCTTGGGGTACTGCAGCAGGATGGATGAAGAGCAAGGCTCAGTGACCTAGAGGGCACAGCTGGAGTGCACAGCACTCTGATAAACAAATAGGGAGCAGAAAAACCCAAGATGCAAAGGCAATGACCAAGGTCATGTGGCAGTTCTAATACTCTTGAGATAGGAAATGACAACATACGTATGAAGCGCCAGGACCAAAGAAGAATTAAAATTACAACTCATCCAAAATGCAATAGAAAATGTGATGGGAGGAATAAGATTGCCTCCCCATAAAAAGAAGGTAGACTAGCCATGCAGGGGGAGAAAGTAAAAAGATATAAATAGCCCAAGTGGTAAACATATTCCAACGTAATAAAATAACACAAAAAAATGAGGCTAAAAAATAGGCTGAATCCTGATTGTGGATGGTATATAAAGCCAAACTAAGGAGTTTATATTTTATCTTATGAGCAATAAAGAGCCATTCAAGGTTTTATGGTCAAGCCTGTGCCTTAGGAAGATGATTTTCATGAAGTACAAACTGAAGGGAGATCACTTAGGAGGCTATAGTCCAAAAGTAAGAAGAAGAGCGTTTGAACAAGTCAACAAGCATTTATTAAGCATCTACTATATGAGAGGCACCATGTTAAGTACTGGAACCAGAGTGAATGAGCAAGGGTGATGAATAACGTGAGTACGTGAGGGAGAAAGATCCAAAATAGACTGTGGAAATAAAACTTATAGGACTTGGCAATGGAGAGAAAAAAAAATCTTGAGCTTTTGAACACAAGATGATGATGGCGCCATCTTTTATCAATAGGAAAAAGGGAGTTGGATACATCTCTATTTATGGCAGAAGGCTAGGAGAATAATAGGGTAGACTCAATGGAGTCTCTGCATCACTTGTTTTTGTTTAATTCATGAAAAGGTATTTAAATGCTTCCTGCATTTGAAGCCCTGTGTTCAATGTTTTTTCAGTTACATCCAACTCTTCATGACCCCATTCTGAGTTTTCTTGGCAAAGACACTAGAGCAGTTTGCCATTTCCTTCTCTAGCTCATTTTACAGATGAGGAAACTGAGGCAAACAGGGTCAAATGACTTCCCCAGAGTCACACATTTAGTAAGTGTTGGAGGTCAGATTTGAACGCAGGAAGAGGAGTCTTCCTGCTCCACTAGACCATCTAGCTGAGGGTCAGGGATACAAACAGAAAAGTGAGATAGCTCCTGCTCTCAAGTTCACACTTTAATGGGGGAGGTAACACATATAAGAAGTTTCAGCTGGAAGTCAGATGGAAAAGCTTACAGTGAGTGGCCTTTAGGGTACAGAGGTAAAACAGATGGCAATGTATCATCTTTAGTGTCATTTCTATTAATAAAACCATAACTGTTGAGCCATCTGACAGTGCCAAGAGCTTTGTTTTCTGGTTCCTCATTAGCTATGGATGCTGAGGAAGCAGGGGCCAAGTCAGAACTCTTCAAAGGTCCCTCCTTGGATGATGGCTACAGGACATAGGCTGGGTGAAAGACTGGTGTTTGGGGGGGCATTGGTGTTCTCCTGGCCCTTGGGGTTGGAGGCAGTTGGGGTACATAGTAGCTGGGATGGCAGGCCCTTTCTCCCCATAGGTTTCTTCCTTAGATGTGAGCTATGGAGACAAGGTAAAAGTATTTTTTTGTAAAAGGGAAAGTTCCGCCAAGATGAGAGAGGGTTTTTACCTCCCCTGGAAGTCCCTCAGGCTTATAACCGAGCTTTCATCCTCTTCTCTTCACTCTCACTCTCTCCATCCATTCTACTTTTATAACATCTCACATGCACCCGCATCTCTCCTATGATACTGCTACTACCCTGGTCCAGACCCTCATTACCTCATGCCTGGATGACTGCACTAGTCTGCTGGATGGTCTCTCTGCCCCAAGCCTCTTTCCACTCCTATCCATTCTCCACTCAGCTATCAAAGTGATCATCCTAAAACACAGCTCTGACCAGGTCATCCCCCCCTACCCCAGTGACCCCCTACTACCTCTAAAAACAAATATAAAACCCTCATAACCTGGCTCCTTCCAACCATTCTCATCACCTTACACTTTATTCCCCATTTCACACACTCTACAATCCATTGACACTAGCCTCCTTATTGTTCCTTATATAGGACATTGCATCTCCAACTCCAGGCATTTTCAATGGCTGTCCCTCATGGCTAAAACTCTCTCCCTCCTCATCTCCGACTCCTGACTTCCCTAAAGCCCTACCTTCTTTTAGAAACCTTTCTTAGTCAGCCTTACTCTTTGTGATTTTTCTCTTTTGATTATCTCCAACTTGCCTACATCCATCTTGTCTGAACATAGTTGCTTTCATGTTCTCTCTCTTAGACTCTTGACTCTTTGAGAGCAGGGTTGGGTTTTCTTGGTTTTTGCCTTTCTTTGAACAGTGCCAGGCACAGAGTAGATGCTTAATAAATGTTTGTTGACGATAAAATACATAAATAAAATTTTTTTATTTTTATATTATGTTAAAAAATAGGAAATTTGAGAAGAGGGGCATGTTTGGAGGGAAAATGAGTTATTTTGGATAAGCTGAGTTTAATGTCAAGATGCCCAGGAAGTGGCTGAATATGAGAAATGTGAGCATACAGAAGAGGTTAAGGTTGGATGTACAAATTTGGGAATCATCTATATAGAGATAACTGAATGCAGTTGTAGAAAAGGATGCCAAGGGATAGAGTATGGAAAAAGAAGAAAAATAGGTTCAAGAAAGAACACAAGTAGACACTGACACCTTGTAAAAGGGCTGTGATGATCAAAAATGAATGGTGAGGCTGTTTTAGCTTCATGGTATGTTGTGGGAGTCATCTCAAATGAGTTCACAGACTCAGACCCTTTCCAACCCAAGCAAAGGCATTTATTGAGAATTATGCTCTCTGGTGGACTGAATTCCAAGAAGGAACTGGCAACTTCAGTAAGACAAAACAGGCAGTTTTATAGTGTAATGATGTTGTTTATACAATCAAAATTATTAATATTAAAAAGGCAGGAGGGGTTTTTCAAGGGAATAGGTAATAGGGGAAGGGTCTCAGCTTTGGTGAAACTGCACATGTGATTTTCCACAATGCATACAGAAGAACCCTTTGGGGGACATGGATGTATGATAATGATATTACATGTCATAAGTTCACCTAAAGGACAGCTTTTGCTATTATCGTGCAGGTTCCTACTTAGGGAAAGTCCCTTCTGCTGTTTTGGGGGTCCATATCCTGCTGGGGCATTCTGGTGGTGCTGCTGATTGGTTGGATATTGTGGTCAAGTCTGCGATTAGATGGTTGTGGTTGTGGTTGTGGTTGAGTGCATGGACACATGCTGCTTCTGTAAGGAGTACAAGAAATGGGTCTGGGGGCAGTAGTTAGCTAAAGGCAGTGGCTGGGATTCCATCTCATGGGCATGCATGCCTGCTGTTCTAGTGAGGAGTGAGGCATACATGAGAAAGTTAGGATGTTGAGTCTGGGGTCTGTGGTGTGGTTAAAGTCAGACTGTGTGGTCAAACCAGGCTACATCTGCTGTTCTGTGAGGTCCATAAGGAAGTTAGAATATTGGGGCTGGGGGCAGCTTTATTGGGCTTCCATCAAGACCAGAAAGCGATTTTAAAGAACCCAAGGGAGGGAAAAAATATCTAAGGGAAAGTGGATGACAGTATCAAATGTTATAAAAAAAAAATAGACAAGCAAACAAAAAATCCCTCTGAGGATCAAACCATGAACAAACATTTAATAAGCAGCAACCTGTTAAGTACTATGGTAGGCTGCTGTTCGTCCTTCATCCTCCCAGAAGACCACGACATCATTAAGGTGACACCATAGCATGTAAGTGAATTGGATTTAAGTGAGGAAGGGCTGGGCAAAGTCACCAGCCTCACTTTCTCCTCCAGAGCCATCTGGGTCCAGTGGCAAGCTATGGATCAGGTCGACTTGTTTGGGCCCTGATTGGTTCATAGTGTAAATAGCGATTGTTTCTGTTCTGACCAGAAACCCTGAGGGTTCTTCTCTTCCAAGATTGATATATTTTTTTTTTGGCTAGGTAAAAAAAGGCCATTCTCCAACTCATTTCTTATCTAGCCTTAATTACTGAAAGGGAACTGCCTCAGTCAAACTGAGATCTGTCAAAAACCTTAGCTTAAAAAAAGCTAAGATCTCTCAATACATCCAGGACTATGAGTTAGGGACACAAAGACAAATTAAGTCTTGTCCTTAAGCAGCTTATATTCTATGAATAACAAAATGTACACACACAGATAAAAAACATACACCATAAGGAACAGATTTAAAAGACACTGGATTTTTAGCTCTCACTCCACTCTAAAATCTTTAATTCTTTCTTCCCAAACTCCCACCCCAGGCTCCCCCTCCCGCACTACCCTGACTGAGGAGCACTATAGCTAGGCAGTACCAGTTACTTTTTGCTTTCACTCTCTGATCATCTAGGTCTTTCTCCTTTCATAATACCTCTTGTATTCATTCCCTTTCCTATACCTACACAGATACTACCCTTGTTTACGACTTCATCTCCTCCTGCCTGAACTATTACAACAGCCTCTCCACCAGTCTCCCTGAGTCAATCTCGATCCACTCCAATCCACCACACAACTGCCACCATGATCATTCTAAAGCACAGGCTTGACCACAATGACCACCTTACCCCACATACACATTCAAACTCCAGTGGCTCCCTACTATCTCACCTCCAAGATCAAATGTAAATGCCTCTATCAGGCACTGAGGACCTTTCTCAACCTCTTCCTACCTCTCCTATCTTCTTCCATTTTACTCCTTCTACATGCACTCTAAAATCAGCTACAATCATCAAAATAACACTCCATCTCTTATATGTACAGACTGGCCCCTGCTGGTAACATTCTCCTTCATCATCTTAGTCTCTTAGCTTCACTGGTTTCTTTTGTGCTTCTCCTTCTCCCTACCTCCCAACTCCAAGAAGACCAATGATATCACAGTCTTGACTAGTGCTTGAGTTGGATTTCAGTGAGGCAGAGATGCACAGAGTCATCAGTCTCATTCTCTCCTCCAGAGTCATCTAAATCCAGTGGCAAGATAATTCAGGATAAATGTTTATGGCTCAGGCTGAAGTGGATTTACTTTGGTGTCTTCAATGCCTTACCAAGTTCTCAGTGCTCCACAGGACTTGCTTCAGCTGGAACAAACTGTTTTCATCCATCCATTCTGCCCTAGGGAAATTTTCATATGCTTAAGTAGACACCTCTCTAATTCACCAATGGGTTTGGGGGCCCTCAGTTACCCTCAGCCTGGTTTATAGCCTGTATACCAAGATGGTTTACCAGGGTGTGGCCGCTGTGTATGCTCCAGTTTCTTGGAGGCACAGGTGAGAGCTAGGTGATAGGGACACACCAAAGGTGGATGAACCCACCACAGGCCTGTGCCTGTGACACCACAGGCCGTCCCACAGACCTGCTAGTCCTCCTGCAACACCCCATAAGAAAAAGCTCAAATCATACCTACTGGAAGAGTCCTTTTGTCTCATACTTCTCACTTGTTCCCACCCAGTGCGTTTCAAATGAGAGGACCTTCCTTCTATTCTCGCTATCTCTTCCATTATAATGTGAGCTTTTTGAGGACAGGGACAGTGTGTTTGTCTTAGCACTGTGCCTGAAACATAGTAAGTGCTTAAAAGATGTTTATTTCCTGACTGACGACCTTCTCACCAGTCCCCTAGATAGATGTATCCCCTATTATGAAGTAAATTCATTAAGAGGAATATTTCACCATTCACCATATTTGTATTTGCATCCCCAGTGCTTAGCACACAGTAAGCACTTAATAAATAATTCTGAATTCACTTTTTCAGCAACTAAGGAGTCACTGATGACCATTTAGAGAGCTGTTTTAAATTGGCAGAGTCAGAAACCAGACTACAGAAGTGAGTTTCTGGACAAGAGGGTGGCAGGGGATTTGGATTTGTATCAATGAAGAGAATATCCAAATAGGGAGATTTCTGAAAACTTTCTATAATTATCTTCCCAACTAGACTATAAACTCTTTCATATAAGTCTTTTCTTTCTATTTTTTTCCTAGCATCTACACCAGGAGCTATCTACACTTAAATTGTTGACTAACAGATTATCCTTTATTGAATTAGCGATGGCAAGCCAATCTTAGAAGGTTTCAAAGTCACAGAGTGACCTAAAAGACCAACTAGGAAGTCAAAAGAGCTTCCACAACTACCCAATTGCAGTTCAACTCAGGTTATTAACAGGTTAGCTGAAAACTTCATAAGATTTCATTTCAAAATATGCACAAAGTACGTGAGATAGTCTATCTGGGAGGGGCTACTTAATAAATTGGTCTATTAAAAATCTAAAAGATATGAAGGCATCAGTGAAGTTATACCAGTTACAATAATGTGCACAACTTTACTAACCCTGTGGATGATTTACTGAAAGGCTTAATTAACTTCATCAGAAAACATGATATCAATGTGATTATTCCACATATGTATTAAATCTTACCCAATAAAGAAAACAGAAATTATTTCTTGACTATATTTCTATCAAACTGCATACTTATACTACAAAACTTGTACCACTAAATACTTATACTACTAAACATAACCACTCATACTATTAAAAACAACCAAATATTTTTTCAAAACAGATATAGCCTAAGAAGAAACCTGATAGGAAACTTTAAAAAAGTAGTGCATGATAGAAAGCTTTAAAGATTCTATATATCTCAAAAGAGAATTTAATTTTTAAATTTTATTTAAATAACATTAAAATATGTTATAACTGCACATATATAATCTATATCAAATTGCTTGCTTTCATAAGGGAAGGGGAAGGGAGAGAATTTAGAATTCAAGAAAAAATTTAAGATAAAAAAATTTACATGTAATTGAGAAAAAATAACATAAAAAAATAAATGTTAAAAAAATAAAAATAAAATGCCAATTTTTTTTGAAAAGCACTACATTGCAAAACATATCAAAAGGTAACACTATTTTGTTAATGGGTAAGAGTTCAAGATTGTTTCACTGCATCAGCAAGGATCCCAGCATACACAGGAGTGTCTGCTATACAGTTGCTTAGGTCTGCTTTTCTAAAAAGAAAGCAACTTTTGAGGGGTCAACAATCACTTTAATCAAGCACAGGTATCATTCACTTAGTTCAGCGGGAAAAGACAGCACCCTGAACTTCATAGAAAATAGAGAAAAATAAAAATCAATAGACAGGGTTTCCAACTGTCTGACCATAAGCAATACAATACATACATCACAGATCAACAGACAGATCCAATTGTCTGACCATTACATACACACATAGTTACCAGAGAAAGAAGCACCAACATCTCAGTTTTCAAAGCTGGGGGCTCCTTAGTGGCTGCCCAGAGTCTCCTCTGGCCAAACAAACACTTCCCTTGAGTATGCCCCAAAGGAAAACCTCACCTCAGAGTACATATATATTTTTCAGAGCCACAGGGCATTACAACTCTGAGAACCACTGCCACATTAGAAATTAACAAAAGGTGTGGGCCTTCCAACAAAAAAAAATCTCCCCAATCAAGTTTCCTTGGACAGGCCTATTAATGGGTGGGGAAGATCTTTAATTCTCATTAGCATTACATCCACTGACTAAAATCAATGATTTCCTCTCTCATCTCCCTTACCTTCAAGACAGGGAAAACAATGAAAAATATTTAAACTTTGTTCATAATTGAAGAATTTTTTAAATGGTATAAATTTCATATAAAAATTTTTCCCGAAATATCAGTATTAAACAGTCTTAAAACACTGTATTTTGTGATTTTCTACACTTCTTCACATCAGAATTTGCAAATATCACCCCCAGAATATTTTTAAACATCACAAATCCATTTAATTATGTGCAAGATGAAAGATGATCATTTTAGGTTTCAAAATGTTTTCCACTGTAGTCTAACAAAAAGGGGCTTTAAATTAAGCTTTAAAATCTTAGTATGAATTTTATAGTGAATTCTTGGTATGACCTTTATAGCTATTCAAATCAGCAGTAAGAGATCCTCAAATCCTGCAAGAATTTCCCCATAAGGTTCCACCTACATTTAACAAGCTAATTATTCTAAACTGTAAAGCTCTCCAGCACAGAGATTGTGCTTATTTATGCCAAATATTGTATTAGACTAGATATTACACATAAACATATTTAATAATCCAAGATTTTATTTGAACACAAAAAGCTATTTGTATGACTGAATCATTCTAATCCAGCCAATTCAAAAACCAATTCAGTAAACACTAAGTATCTCGTCGATGCTGGAGCAAATAAAGATAAAATAAGACAGACCTTCTTCTCAAAAAGCCAAATAATTAAAAATTCAGGCATTTACTCAAAGACAGACTGGTAACAACCATCACAAGTTACCACCATGGCTCTCCAGACTACAGGTCATCTGAGACACAATTCAACTTCAACAGCACATACATAATAGCTGGTATTCTAGATCTGTTTATAAGCTAGTGCTCAATTTCATATGTATGTTATAAATTGTAAGAATTCACATTTATGTAGCACCTTCCAATAGCCCTGGAAGATTGACATAGCAAGTTTATTCTCTCTTTACAGAGGAGGAAACTACAGCTCAGAGGTAAGAAGACGATATTGCCCACAGTCAAATGAGAATTGGTTTCTCAAGTCAAAAGACCTAACTTTATAAGCTGACTCTGCCCAGTTGGCTATCCAAACACTTTCCCTTTGTATGCCTCAATTTCTTTGTCTGTACAATAAGACCATTATGCTAGAAAATCTCTAATTGTTAGCTACAATTCTAGGATGCTGTGCCTAAGTGTCACTCTCAACTCCTTACTCACTCTCACCCCTCATACACAATCTGTTAACAATCCCTCATTTTACCTTCTCCCCTTTCTTTCCTTGCACACTGACATCACTATGGTACAGGTCCTCATCACCTCACACCTAAACTATTACAATAACCTCATGGTTGGTCTTCCTGCCACAAGGTCTCTCCATTCCAGTTCATCCTCTACTCAGCTGTCAAAGAGATCTTCCTAAAGAAAAGATCTGACCATATCTGTCCGTCTGTCTATCACTCTCTCTCATGTACACTCAATTAACTCCAGTGGATCCCTAGCCCCTCCAGGATCAAATACAAAAATAATTAGCATTTACAACTCTTATAACCGACCCCTCTTCCATCTTTCCAGTCTTCTTACATCTTTTACCACCACACACACACACATATACAAGTATACTCTGAAAACCAATGACACTGGATATGCCACTTCCCAACTCCAAGCATTTTCACTGGCTGTCCTACACCTCTGAAATGCTTTCTGGTTTCTTTGTCTTTCTACAAGTGCCAGATAAAATTTCACTTTCTACAGGAAGCCTTCCTGATCCCTATTAACTCTAGTGACTTCTCTCCATTGATTATTTCCAATTTATCCTGTATATAGTTTGTTTGTACATGGTTGGTTGCATGTTGTCTCCCCCATTGGATTTGAGCTCCTTGAGAGCAGGGGCTCTTTTGCTCTTCCGTGTATCCCAGTTCTTAGCATTGTGCCTGGAATATACTGGGCACTTGATAAATGTTTACTGACTCACTGATTGTACCACTTTGACTCTGTATGACACAATCATCAAAGAAAAGGAGTTATCAAGATTAAATCCAATTACAACATATTTCTAGTTAAAACTTATTCCCACCAATTTTCACAGACACCACAAATAAAGGAAAAGTACCGGGTTGGCTCTTTGTGGTATTGGCTAACAATGGAATAACTGTACCTGTTGTTCTATTCTAGCAACCCAAAGATGGCACTAAAATAAAAGGGAACACTGGAGATAGTCAAACAGTGATACAATTCTTAGTTCTATGGCACACCTAAAAAGATGTGTGCTATATTTATAGCCCTCATTTACAAAGTATTCTTCACAGTACCTCAAAACATACTAAAACCAAAACACTGCTATTCTGTAACTGACATAGTTAACGATACTAGTAAACAAACAAAAAAAAGATGTCTATATCTTATTTTCTATCAAATCAGTAACATTTACTGAATACCTCACATACATTCTCTCATTTAACAACCTAAGAATTACAGCTTTTAAGAAAAAAAAAACTGTAAACTGATAAAGTACTTTCATAAGTAGTACGGGAATTCATTTTGAAATCAGCTACTTTTCTGTGGAAAAACTAGCAAGATAGTCTCCTCTAAAAATACTAATATCAATTGTATTGTTTTTACGCATAAATAAGTTATAGTGGATACATAAGATGCAACTTTGTTATTTATAAGTAATAAAATGTCATAGGAATGTGAACTATTAAATGATTACACATAAGAGGTCTTATAAATTTACTGCTCCAAAAAAAAAAAAATTCACTTTTTGTTAAAATTGTCTCTTCGAGGGGGAGGAGCCAAGATGGCAGAGTAGAAAGATTCACATATGCTAGCCCCGAACCCACAGCCCATGAATTTCCTGTAAAAAGAACTCCCAACAAATTCTGGAGCAGTGGAAGCCGGGCAGCCACACAGTGAAGGAGATTTCCGTTCCAGAGAGCCCTGAAAAATCGACCCCAAAGGTACATCATGCACTGGACAGGAAAGGAGTCCAGCCCTTCCCTGGCCACGTGGCACCGAGAGGAGCAGATCCAAGCAGGCTTTAGGGATGGAATCTCCGGAGGCCACGAAGGTCCTTCCACCCACAGGTGCACAGGTCAGTGAGAGAGACTTCTGGGCTTGCTGAGAGGGGAGTGGGGTGTCTCCATAACTCAGATCCCCTCAGGAGGCAGCGGCAGAGGCAGGAGGTGGCCAGAGGCTGCTGGAGCACGCAGGAGCTCCATTACTGAAGGTCTCCGCATAAACTTCCTGAGGGAACTGGGCCTGGGAGGCGGCCCTGCCCCGACCTGAGCACCAGAACTTAAGTTCACATTGAATAGCAGCTGGGCCCGCTGTTGAAATCCCTGAGGCTGGGGAGCAGCATTTGAATCTCAGACCCCAAGCACTAGCTGGGTGGATCTAGGCAGGGGTGGAGAGGAATCTCAGAAGTCAAGTAACTGGCTGGGAAAATGCCCAGAAAAGGGAAAAAAAAAAATAAGACCAAAGAAGGTTACTTTCTTGGTGAACAGATATTTCCTCCTTTCCTTTCTGATGAGGAAGAACAATGCTTACCATCAGGTAAAGACATAGGAGTCAAGGCCTCTGTATCCCAAACATCTGAAATGGATATCCAATGGGCTCAGGCCATGGAAGAGCTCAAAAAGGATTTTGAAAATCAAGTTAGGTGGAGGAAAAACTGGGAAGAGAAATGAGAGAGATGAAAGAAAAGCATGAAAAAAG
>CM053772.1:226837013-226860544 GCA_028658325.1 Potorous gilbertii
TTTTGGGGTCTCCTTTATCAAGGTATTGACCCATTTTTCATGCTTTCTTTCATCTCTCTCATTTCTCTTCCCAGTTTTTCCTCCACCTGTCTAACTTGATTTTCAAAATCCTTTTTGAGCTTTTCCATGGCCTGAGCCCATTGGATATCTATTTTAGATGTTTGGGATACAGAGGCCTTGACTCCTATGTCTTTACCAGATAGTAAGCATTTTTCCTCCTCCTCAGAAGGGAAAGGAGCTACTACCTTTTCACCAAGAAAATAACTTCCTGTGGTCTTATTTTTTTTCCCTTTTTTGGGCATTTTCCCAGCCAGTTACTCAACTTCAGAGATACCTCTCCACCCCCACCTAGATCTGCCCAGCTAGTGCTTGGGGTCTGAGATTCATATGCTGCTCCCCAGCCTCAGGGCTTTTGGCAGCAGGCCTGGCTGCTATTCAGGGTAAGATTAAATCAGGTTCCCAGGTGGGGGAAGGGCCACCTCCCAGGCTCAGTTCCCTCAGGGGGTTTATGCAGAGACCTTCCTTAATGGAGCTGCTACTGAGTTCCTGCCTGCTCTGGGAGCTTCTGGCTGCTGCTGCCTCTGCTGTTGCCTCCCGAGGGGGCCTGAGTTATGGAGACACCCTGCTTCCCTCTCAGCCAGCCCAGAGGTCTCTCTCACTGACCTGCAGCGCCTGTGGGTGGAGGGACCCCCGTGGCCACCGGAGATTCCGTCCCTGAAGCCTGCTCAGATCTGCTCCTCTCGGGGCTGCGCGACCAAGGTAGGGCTGGGTTCTGCTCTGGTCCTGTGCGTGATGGACCTTTGGTGAGGGTTTTTCGGGTCTTTCTGGAACAGAAATTTCCTCCACTCTGTTGTTCTGTGGCTTCCACTGGTTCAGAATTTGTTAGGAGTTCTTCTTTACAGATATTTTATAGGCTGTGGTTTCGGAGGTAGCATAAGTGTGTCTTTCTACTCCGCCATCTTGGCTCCTCCCAGGAGTTTTCTTTAAAGCAGGGTTCTTAACTTGGGATCCATGGATAAATCAGGAGGTCCATGAACTTCGATGGTGAAAAATGCAACTTTATGTTCAGTAACCTTTGGTTTCCCTTTTTATTCTATTTTATTTTATGCATTTTGAAACATTCTGAGGAGAAATCTGTAAGCTTCACCAGACTGCCAAAAGAGGTCCATGACACAAAAAAGAACCTTTGTTTTAAACTTTTATGTCCTGCTGTTTTCCCCCTACACAAATTTTCTTTTTATACAAAGTGCATACTAGTAATGGGTACTAGTAATGGGGAGGAATCAGGAAAGGCTTCATATAAAAGGGTGATTTGAGCTTTGAAAGAACCTGGAATTCTAAGACCTGTAGGTGAGGGGGAAGTCTGTACAAAGGCATATGGAGGCAGGAAATGGAATGTTGTGTTTGAAGAATGGTAAGAAGGTCAGTTTGACTTGACCATAGAGTTAATTAAGGAGATTAACAAATAATAAGGCTGGAAAGGTAGATTGAGTTCAAGTGTAAAGGGCTTTAAAAGCCAAAAAGAGGAATTTGTATTTGATCCTAGGCATTAAATATGATTAGTTTTTAAGATAGGTTTTTAAGAAATTCAGCAATGAACTTATTAAAGAGTAACTTTGGAATTTTAGAGCTATATTGAGCCATATGCTAAGCATATGAAGCAAAACCAATTTACACTTTTGCATATCTTGAGTGACAAAATTCAAACTTTCATACTCATTTGCCTCTCTGTTTATCTACTCCTACATGAAAAATTAACTGATTTTGAAAGTTTTGAATTAGCGGAGAGCACATTCAATGCAAAATATATGACTGATCTGTTCGTATTTACTGTTGTGGTGAAATTGTCCAGTCATGTCCAACTTTTAATGGCCCTATGGACAATAGCACACCAATACTGTCCATGGAGTTTTCTTGGCAAATATACTGGAGTGATTTGCTATTTCCTTCATAAACAGAGGTTATGACTTGCCCAGGGTCACACAGCTAGTGTCTGCAGTGAAATTTGAACTCAGGTCTTCCTGACTCCAGCCCAGTGCTCTATTCTCCAAGCCACCTAATTGCTTCCAGAATTTGTCATTAGAGAAATGTAATAATCATTTTATTTGTAATATTTTTTCTATTGAAATGGTTGGTTTATTTTCTTCTGTGAAAATAAAATCAAAAGTATAAACTGGCTCAAGAGAGAGGGCAAAGGTTTTCAAGACTATAGAAACCAATAGCTGTTTAATTTGTGGTGTGGATATGGAAATTGCTTTAAAGTATATGTAGACATTGACAAAAACTCTAGTAGTTTAGACTGTACCTCAAAAGGTTTTTTGAATTATTTTTCCCAAAATTTATTTTGGGAAAATAGTATACAAAAATCATACCTTTTAAGGGACAATGGAGGTCTGACCAGTTTAGTGAATTCAAGGTAAGTATGGGCATTTTCAATTTTATTTTCCAGTGTCATGTTTGTTAACAAAGATCACTGGAGATGTAGAGGTCTGAGCATCAGTTTATTGGTAGAGCAAGAGTCAACTAACAAAGTGGGTCAATGGATACCTCACTAATACCATATAACTAGAGGAGGGGAGGCAACTCATTTTTATAAGCCTGGAATAAAGGGCAGAACTTGGTAGGCAGGGAAACACTCTGATGGGTTACTAGGGTTACAGCATCATAGAGGAAGAGACAACATGATTGGCTGGAAGTGGGGAATGTGGGGTTACTTAGACCCTTTTGTGTCTAAGTAATGTTGATTGAATTGGGGTTATTTAGACCCTTTTGTGTCTAAGTAATGTTGATTGAATTTTCCAGCCTGCTAGGTTTGTTGGTAGGACAGAGATAACATCTCTTTCTGAATCCAGCAAGGTGTGTTAGTGAAATAACAGATCTTTTTAATTGGACATTGGTATGTAAGGTTTCCTCCATAGCTTCCCTTTAAACAAAGTTAGAGATAATATATTTCCTGGAATTATATTAGGCTAACTAACAGCATAGAGATAACAGCAAATGTCCTGGAATTCCACCAGGACACCTTAAGGGTATAAAAGATAACAAGTTTTGGGGTTTTTTTTCTTATCGAAGTAACGTATGGGGAAACCACCTTTAAACCTTAACTCAGAATCAAAGGCTGAACTTTTAAGCTTGTGTATTTGTGAACTTGATTTAGAGACAAAGAGGCTTGATATAGACAGTTATACAAAATACCGAGAAGGATTAATTACAGAATAAAATCAATTAAAAAAATAGCACAAAATCAAATTAGTTTTCTCAGTTCCCCCCTTTGATTCTTGGGATGCCATACCTCCCATGAATCATTTAGCCCAATTAAAGTTACAAATCAAGGTATAATAAAAATCACATTCATCTGTTACCCCATAATTCTTATTAGTAAAGCTGAAGCAGTGATTGAGGAAATGCTTGTGAAAAAGAGCCTAAAATGAATGCTGTGACCCTAATACATGGGAATAGCAGGTATAGAAATTTTTTCCCAGATATTCTGCATTAATAGGACTAATTTGAGAGAGGATGGCCCCAAACCACCAAGCCTAATATTACAACAGTTCATCCCATGGCATCCCATGGCATTACAACAGTTCATCCCTTTGACAAACTCCATTGAGGGTAGTCAGTCCTCTTTGGTAAGTAGGCCTTATAGAAAGAGTGGTGCATGGAGAAGGACTGAGGGGGAAGGGTGGACATTCAGTCTTTTTCCCAGTAACCCATTCATAAGATCCGTCCATTTCATCAGCACATTCTGTCTTAGGGCTCAGATGTCTCATATTATCATCTGATTTCTGAAAACATCTGCTCCTTTTGGACATTCTGGAATGGGCCTGTTCTCATATCAGTTCTGAAGGCAGGGGCTTTTCCTAGAAGATCTACTTCTCTGGTTCAGGTTACTTGTAGAGATTCTTAGATATTTCTGCTATAATCTTTTGTGAAACAGACTTCACTGCAATTTGGTACACCTTCCTAAATTTGATTTTCCAAAAGCCAGCTCAAATATCAGGAACTCATAACTCACCCCAAACTTCAGAGAATTTAAGTTTTTACATCTTGCCTGCTGTTACCTAATCTTGGATCTGATATGGACACTGCTATAAACAGACTAAAGGGAGAATTCTATAAAGAAATCCATGAGGGCCAGACTTATAAGATGAGCTTTTCTGGTAAAGATTACTGTTTACCAAAGTAGACATAAAAGCTATGTTGTATGAGGAAAGCTTTCAGTTTTAAATTAGGCTTTTAAAAAAATCTTGTACTTCATTCAGTTTTGAAAGAAAAGAAAAAACAATTACATCTTTACCTTACTTCTTTATGTAAATATAGTATCACTATGTCAAGCCTGAAAAAAAAAACATTCTTATACATAAACACACAATTCTCAAGAGAGTTACAAGCCCCAAAATTCTTTTTATTGAGTTGGTTAGGGAATTGATATGCCCTACTGGCATTTTAGTGTTTTTAATGTGAGCCAACAGTAACTGAAATATGTTACTGGCCACCTGCTCTGACAGAGAAACTTGCCATAAAAAGGAGAAAAAGAAGGTACTTAGTTATAGCAGGAGGAAATACTCCACTAGCTCTGTTTGACTCTAGGCATGAGTTATTTAACAGTCAGTGATGTAGGAAAGTGTCTCATTATTCACAGAATATGGAAGACAGGCTTATATAATTGACTAAGTGGGAAATTTTCTTGTTTAGAAAACTGAGTCAAGCAGATCCTACCGTAGTCCATGCTAAGATCATCCCCTTAACCTTTCCCCGGGACAGAGCAGTTACCAGACTGAAGCACATTTCCTTGAACATGTTATTGTTAGTGATTTCAGATTTTCATCCCTGGCATCAGAACTCCCAAGTAATGTCAAGTTACAACTCAATGACTTTTTACCTTGAATAGCAGAATCTCAGAGTGAGTAGCATGATGTCTGACTCCAATACATCAACATATATAATTTTATAAGTGTTGTGTGGTAGTTCAAGAAAATGAAAATAAATACTCTTTAAGTTTTCTCACTGTAGTGGGTGCTAATACTTAGAAATTTCACAACTTGCAGTTAGTAAGACTGTTTAGCAGAGCTAAAATCCCTATAGGCAAGGGCAGCCTGAAGAGATACATGTGACACAATTTTAACCTCAAGGTGTTATTTATGTTCAGATATCAGAGATCTTGGAGACACAATAGGAATACAGTAACAATAAGAGCATGAGACAAATCCCATAACAAGTTTAGATGATAGCAGTGTGGGTAAATGTATTTCCCAATCATCCTTTATCAAAAATCTTTCATTCTGTCACAAGTGGGTTTTGAGCACACAGTCCTTATAATTTGGAAAAGTATTAGTGCAAAACACATCTCATTAAAGACACCACCTGCACAACATGAAGATAACAAAAACATGGTTCAGCTGGGAATGGGGGGGGCGTGATAACAGGGTAGATATACCTACTTATCCCTTTAGACCAGAAAACAGGTGAGGAGGAGTGGTAATAAGTTTTGACTGCTTGTCCCAATAGGAAGATACGCCTCGTTGTGAATGAAGTCCCATAAGACAAATGAATCTCACGTTAAAATGACTGGGAATACGTATAAGGCTCTACTGGTTTAAATTCACAACTATTGTTGGGTTAAGTATTATAAGCCATTGTTGTTAAACTTTCTCACTGTTATTCTAAGTGGTGGCTCAGGCAAAATTTCCTAACTAATTACCCTAATAAGGAAACACATTTCTCCTTAAATTAGTTTTAAAATAAACATTAATCAGATAAAATCACTTTTGGTTTTACAGTCAAACCTCAATTTATACAGGATCATTAGAAACCAGCACTTTTAAACTCAATGTCTATTGTTATCAATTTGACTTATTTTCAAAGAGTCCTAGTGGCATTTTTCACTTTCCTATAAACCTTTTCTTTATTCTCATTTAAAATCATTCAAAGAGCTGAATCTATTCTTTGTGTTCTTAATATAGCCTTACGCTATCCACGCTATCCAAAAGCATTTGCCATTTTCTTCAGCATTAACCTTGGGAAGGGGGTTTTTAAGGACAGAGCATTGTCCATCTAAAATTGCTAACAGGAAAAGTTTTCTTAATTCTCTCCTATCTAATTTCCCAACCATATCCTAGATTATTAATAGAATTAATTTTACAGGACTTTTACTTTGCATTTTCAGTACTTATCAGTTGTTGTTCAGTCGTGTCATGACTCTTCATGACTTCATGGGTTTTCTTGGCAGATACTGAAGTGGTTTGCCATTTCTTTCTCCAGTAGATTAAGGCAAACAGAGTTTAAGTGACATCCCCAGGGTCATATAGCTACTAAGTATCAGGCTGGATTTGAACTCAGGTCTTCCTGTTTCCAGGTCCAGTGCCATATCCACTGAGCCATCTAGATGCTTTATCAATTAATTTCTAAAAAAAAAATTAATCTCTATCAATAACATTCAGTGTCAAGTGGCTCATATAGTTAATACAACAATATTGGGTTTCAGGTTACAATTTTATCCTAGTTAAATCAGTTGACTAATAAAAATTCTGACATAAGATGATGTACTAGCCTTTATGGGTTTAAGGAAAATTAGAAAATCATCACTAAACTTAGAAGTGCTATTGCAACAAAACAGCGTTGGAAAGGCTAACACCACATACTAACTTTTTAACACTACATAATTGTTTCAGGCCTAACATAGTCAGTATCTGGATGCCAAAAAAATGAAAAATGGATTAGCTTTTAATCACTTTGTCTCCAAAAAGTGACAAGTTTATTGTTTAAAAAGGGAAGAGAAAAAAAAAGGGAGGGGCAGAATTCAACCTATTTGCAAGCAGCAATAAAAAGAAGATTAAAACTGCAAGCAGCTCTTGAGTATCAGTGAATTTTCGGGAACAGTTGGCAGCTTAAATTTATCTGGCTCTTAAGAACTACCTTCCTGAAAAGAGAAAGAGTTTTGACCAACTTAAAAGTAAGTAAACTTTCAATTTGTAATAATGTTTTATGAACTTAATTATTTAATAAGCCAGAGACAAAATTCAAGATTACAAACTGTGAATTCAGCTCCCCTTTTTTTTCCTCTCCTCTCTTCAAAATAATAAGCTTGTCACTCTCTGGGGAAAGTGTGATTAAAAGCTGATCCACTTTCCACATTTCAGAATCAAGATAAAATTTTTCTCTGTAGATTCAATATTCCCCTCCTTTCTTTAAAATACCCAGGTAATGCTCTATAATGTCCAAATCAAGAGAATTGCGTTTTCAGTTCTTAACAACATTTCTGACACAATGGTTTTACAACACATAGCATACATTTTTAAATACTGACATTTGACATTCTAAATCACTTGTATTCAAAAGCAAATGTAGAGAAATCTTGATGCTTTAAGGACAAAAACTTATTTTGGCAATATTTAAACACATAGCCCTGATAACAAATATTGGGAGGCAATGTGAAAATTAAGCTTGTCAGCAGTAATCTAGGCTAGTTTTACCATAAGGTCTACATTTAATTCCTCATGTCCTTCTTCTTTGTGCCATACCTATTTCATAAATATTTCCATGACTTTTTAAAAATATTGATTTATTTTCATCTTTCAACCTTCACTTCCACAAGAGTTCCAGATTTCTCCCCTTCTCTCTCTCTTCCCCCCGGCCCAGGACAGCATGTGATTTGACATAGGCTTTACATACACATTTACATTAAATCTGTTTTCACATTAATCATGTTGTAAAGAAGAATTAGAACCATTGGGAGAAATCATGAGAAAAGAAATAAAGAAAAAAAGCGTAAATACTATGCTTCAATCTGCATTCAGACTTCATAGTATTTTCCATCATGAGTCCTTTGGAATTGTCTTGGATCCTTGCATTACTGAGAAGAGATTGGTCACCAAAGTTAGGCATCACATTGCAGCTGTTACTGTAACAATGTTCTGGTTCTGCTCACTTCACTCAGCATCAGCTCATTTCGAATCTTTCCAGATTTCTCTGAAGTCTGCCTGCTCATCATTTCTCATAGTACAATAATATTCCATTACATTCGTATCCCATAACTTGTTCAGCTCTTCCCCAATGGATGGGCCTCCCCTCAATTTCCAATTCTTTGCCACCACAAAAAGAGCTACTATAAATATTTTTGTACATGTGGGTCCTTTTCCCATTTGTATAATCTCTTTGGGATACAGACAAAAAAGTGGTATTATTGGGTCAAAGGTTGTGCACATTTTTATAGTATTTGGGGCATAGTTCTAAATTGCTCTCCAGAATAGTTGCATCAGTTTACAACTCCACCAACAATGCATTAGTGTTCCATTTTTCCCGCATCTTTTCCAGTATTTATAATTTTCCTGTTTTGTCATGTTAGCAAACTGATAGCCAAACTGATAATGGTACCTCAGAATTGTTTTGATTTGCATTTCTCTGATCAATAGTGATTTAGAGCATTTTTTATGTGATTATAGGTAGCTTTAATTTCTTTATCTGCAAACTGCCTGTTCATATACTTTAACCATTTATCAATTGGGGAACGACTTCCCACCACTTCTTTTACAGTTCTCAACAACAGGACCTTCTTTCAGACAGTAGAATATCTAGCCTGGACTTTAAGCTCAAATTTTTCTTTTTCCTTATCTTTTCCTTCTTGGTCATGCTGAGTGGTATCATTTAACTCTTCAGTTTTTTTTTCATACTGCCCTGGGCAAATAAAAAAAAGTTCCCTTACTTCTGGTTGTCAAAGCCAAATAATAATTTGAGTGTCATATGGATCACTTGAAATTTGACATGCTTAATGCTTAGCATCTTTGCAAAATCTGTTTTGGTTTTTTTTTTTTAAAGCAGTTAGGAGTTTCTTCAGGAAATTCAAAAAGACTCCCAAGTTCTGGGATGGACAGCAAAAGTGACCATAATCTACAAAATTTCATTTCAGAACCCAGTTAAGATATCTGGGTGGCTATTAGAGACACAGGCTGGATCCTTGGTTCATAAATCTACTAAAGTTTCAGTAATATCTAATAGGAGATATTACTGATAATTCATGAGAATCAAGCTGGTAGCCAGTTTTAGTGCCAGAATTGGTAGTTAGTTTATAGGGAAGAAAAAACTCATGCATTGCTCAGTAATGTTGATGCTTTTTTAAAGTTATTTTTCAGTCATGTCTACCTCTTTGTGACCTCACTTGGGGTTTTCTTGGCAAGGATACTGAAGTGGTTTGCCATTTCCTTCTCCAGCTCATTTTACAGATGAGGGAACTGAGACAGACAAGGTTAAGTGACTTGCCCAGAGTCACATAGCTAGTAAGTGTCGGAAGTTATATTTGAACTCATGAAGATGAATCTCCCTGATTCAAGACCCAGTGCTCTATCCATTGTGCCATCTGGCTGCCCTATTGGTGCTTTTGGTATTTATTTGGATAGTGACAGTAGAGTATAACAATATGACATTCCCAAGGCACTAATGAACAATTTTACATATATCATTTGGATTTGTGTCATTTACTTTCAAGATCACTGTAAAAGTAGTGAAAAGTAGTCAGATCCAAACAAATTAGCACCATTCTGGAAACGATGTATGTTGAATATTTGCCTAGAATATTTTCCTCCAATCTCATTTTTTTTTTGCATCATAGAGGCTAGAAGATCTATTGGCTCATACATTTAAAGCCAGAAGGGATATTCTGAGATCATCTAGTCCAAACCTCTTATTTTATAGATGAGAAAACTGAAGCAAGAAAGATTGTGATTTGCCCAGTCCACAGGAATCAATTTCCTATGCTGTAACAAGCTGACTCATTTTGTATTTTTTTCCTTTCCCAGTGGGAACTCTAAGAACATTGAAACCACCCTTAGGGCAGGAGTGAAAACTTGGGAAATATACAGCTGCTCTGAGAAGTGGATTGGAACCAGTTCTCCAGATCTAGAATCCTCTAGGATGTGGTTGGTAAATACCAGAACATAGAAGATGCTAAAAAGACACAGTGGAAATTGAACTAAACTGAAGAAGACAATACTTCAGACAAACTGATGACCATAAAGAGGTCACTAATTGAATGCACCCTGAAGACTGACTCTGGCAGGGTGTGCTAGGGGCCCAAGAGTAGATCTGAACTGAACAAGAACCCGACGACCCTAGTAAAGAAGCTTAGAACTCAACACAAATTCCAGAATAGTCCTGAACCAGACCCAGGATTGCCCAAGGATTAAGATGTTTGGGTGGGGCCAGGAAATAAACGTCAGGGCTGGCACCCTTCCTATGTGGCTTTTTTTTAAAAGTATGGCAGGGCTCTTATGCTGTAATTAGCACATTGATATACATTATCCTGGCTTAGCAATTACATTCTCCTATAACATGGCTTGCTGTATATAATACAGATGTAATAATCTTCTTGTAAAGCCACATCACAGGTGTGATAATATTACTCCTTGCTTGAGAAGCTCCAGTGGCTCCCTCTTACTTATGAGATAACAAATGCTGCAGTATAATATTTAAACCCAGCCACAAGCTTGCTCCAATTTACATTGTCAGCTTATTTCCCTTCTTATACTCTGTGTTCCAGCCAAACTGGCCAACTTTCTGGCATCTACCTCCCTCTATGCCTTTCCCCAGGCTGCTTCCCACTACCTTCTTCTCACCTTTCTCTTCTTAGAGTCCCCAACTTTCATTCAAGGTTCTACTCAAATACTATCTCCTGCATGAGGCCTCATCTCATCTTCCCGGTTGCTAGTACCATTACTTAGTATTTGTTTTGTCAGTCAGTCATTAAATATTTATTAAGCATCTATTGCTTACCAGGCACTGTACTAAGTGCTGGAGACTTAAAAAAAAAAGGCAAATGACAGTCTCTGCCCTCAAGGAGTTTATAATCTAAGAGAGAAGACAGCATATAAAAAAAGCTGAAAGGAGTGGAGGCAGAGGGTACCCAAGGTGCACGGGCATGAGGGAGCCAGGAGTGCTGCTGGTGGAAAAGGATGAATTGGATGTCTTGGCTCCTCTTTCAATGGACTTGGCACCTATTAGATTGATTAATAAATGCTTATTCAATTAAATTAAATTCATTTATTTTTACCTGGGCTGCTATATAAACTCCCTTCATTGGTCTGTATCCCTTCTTCCTACTAATCCATTTTTCACACCTCTCAGAGTAATCTCTTTAAAGCAGGTAGGTCTGAATAGAAACACCTTGAGTGCCTACCTGTTGCCTAATCAAAGTAACTCAAATTTCTAAAGCACGTTCTTCAAGACTCTGTGAAGTAGAGAATGCAGGTGTTATTCTTCCTATTTTGAAAGAGGAAATAGAAGCTTAAATGAGTCAAGTGACTTGTCCAGGGTCACACAGGAATTTTCTGATTCCACATCTAGAACTCTTTCCACTGTACCACTGCTCACAAAATGAAGTTCCAGCTCCTGGGCCAGGTAGTGTGGTATAGAGAAATGTATTGTCTGCTTTAAATTAATATACCCGGGTTCATATCCCAGTTCTGACACTTCTTTACTCTATTACCTTGGGCAAATTAATTTATCTTTCTGAGCTTTGACTCTCGCCTGTTATATAGAGGTGATAACCTAGTAAACAGGGTTGTGAAAATTAAACAAGTACATTATCTGTACACACACAAATTCTAATTAGTGTGGTCTATTAGCTCACATCAGGCTTTAGCCAAATTAGACTGCTCTAAGTTTCCTGATCTTACCTTCCTTAAAGATTCCTTTTAGGCATTATTTCTGTCATGAAGCTTTCTCTAATTTCCTTGTCTACGTGATCTTGATCTCTCTTTATTTGAATCTCTCATTATGCTTTGTTTGGACTTCTCCCTGCATTTCTGTATGAAAATATTCAGACCACATTAGGATATCTTAGCTTGTAAGTCACAAATGTTTAAATTTAATTCAATTAATATTATACTAAAAGCACCACATGCCACAATGAGCTGGATAATGGATATATAATCTAGAGATAAATGATCACATTATAAACAAATTAAGGGAGGGAAGGAGTACGTATCTTTTGTAGCTATGGGTAGAAGAGTTCTTGACCAGACAATGGGTTGAAAGGACCATAGGAGGTAAAATGGATGATTTTGATTAAATAAAATGAAAAAGCTTTTCCACAAACAAAATCATTGTGGTTAAAATAAGGAAAGCAATTAACTGGAGAAAAGAAATTTACAATCACTTTCTCTGATCAAGGTCTGATATCTAAAATATATAAAGAACTGATTCAAATTCATAAGAACAAGAGCTTTTCTCCAGTACATAAATGATCAGAGGTAGCTGAGGGGTATTTGCCATATACTGCACCATCTAGCTACTTCTGTTGAGAAGATCCATCAGAGAAGTAGAAAGAAAAGTTTAGAGGGAAATTAGGGCTGCTATTTGGTTCCAGATGCTGGCCTTTTTCCTGTTTAGAGTTATTTCTTTACATCCACTTTTTAGTTTGCTAAGGACAGAATCTGAATAAGCATGTTCAGATCATCCTTTTGCAAATATAAAATGTCAGATCATTAGATGGTAGTATAAGGAAGTACATCTGTATGACCTGTTAAGTAATATGTAGTAGTGTATATGGGTCCTAATTTAAATTGATTTTTGCCACCCTTTGTTCTGTGTGTTCCTTTTTTCATGTGTTATCTTAGGATCTAGGCATATAGTTACTTGCCCCACTCAGGATTTTGGTGAATGAGTTTTTAATTGAGCATCATTTGGTCATCTACAAATATATAAAGGACTTATTTTTTAGTACTCCCCAAAGGGAGTAACTTAGTACATAGTTTTTATTCACTTTGCTTAAAAATTAATTTTAAAATTTCCTTATTTACTTTACAAAAGAAAAAGATTATGTATTTGGCCCAAGGTTAGCTGCCAGCTGTTGAACTTCATCATATTTAATTTATTGAAAATTGGCTACTTCAAGCTGGAATGCGCTGGTTATCTTATTGAATATAATACTACTTTGCAATTCATGAAGGAAAGGTGTTGAAGTTTAAAATGTTTTATATCAGTAATCTGGCCATTCTTTACATGGTAGAGTGCCTATCTCTTTAAGAAGAAAAAAAATCACAGATTAGTTGTTAGTAAGGTAGGCTAAAGGGTTAGATATTGTACTCTCGTAGTACTTCTCAGACAGAGGAAGGAAAGAAATTATGGAGGAAATATAGAGGACAAGTCAGGTAAAGACATACTGCATGATAGCTTGAAGGGATCATAGGGTCAAGTGAAGGTTTTTTTTTTAAGAGGAGAGAGAGATTGGAGTGTTTGTAGCTAAGAAGAAATAAGCTAGTAGGAAGCAAAAAACTGAAGATGAGAGAGGGAGAAATGATGTGTGGAGCAAACTCCTAACAGAAACAAGGAGGGACGTGGATCAGAAGTACCGATAAAGTTGTTAGCTTTCATAGGGAGAAATGCTTTTTTTTAGACTGGAACAAAGGAAGAAAAGAGACCTCATGACTGATACCTTCTGTTATTTCAGTAAAGTAGGAGACAGTGTGTTCTGCTGAGAGGCAGGGGAATGGAAGTGTGGTCCTGGGATCTTAAGAGATGCTGTGGTAAGAGTCACAGAGCTGATGAGAGAGTAGTAAAAGTATTGCAAAGCAATAGTGAGGGCTCAGCTGAGGTGATAGTGTGAATTTTTAATGAACTCAGCACATGTGCATAATTGCTGGTGGTAGTAATGTGTGATAGTACAAGGTCAGTAATTAAGAAGGAGGATGGTGGGAATAATCCAGAATTTAGGATTATTAGAGTCAGAATGTCAGTAAATAAAGGACAGGAAATTCAGAGGAATGGAAAGCACTGTACAGTGATCTGGGAAGATGAAGAAGGGGTTAAGGATTGAGGTAGAAGGAAGCCTCTAAGGTCAGGAGATTATGAACAGAGATGGCACTTTCGAAGTTTGAGATTGTGGAGGAGACCTTTGGGTGATGATGAGAGTTCTAAGGTTTGACCAGCCCTGAGGATCACTGAGATAGAGTAATGATGTAAGTCATGGGTACTGAAGATGAGTAATGAGCTGGGAGTTGTGTTTGAGGGCTTTTGCCACAAATGCTGAAGTTCCCAAGGATGAAGGCCAGGGGTAAAGGTGGAGAAAAGATCTGTAAGCCAGATTCTGAACTCTTAGGAGGGTGGTATAGAGGCTGATAGATTACAGCAATAAGGATATAGATGGAAGAGTGGATGCCAGTAGTATTTAAGATAGTTTACCTCAAAGAAGGAGAGACTGTAGAATGAGAGTGGCCAAGGGAAAGGTCTCAAAGTGATGGGGATGAAAGAGGCAGGCTGGCTCCTCTTCTTGGACCAGTATATGAAGCACTAGAACAATCACCTGCACTAGATGAGGTGGCCAGGGATGTGTTATCTTCTGGAGAGAGAGCCAGGTTTCTCTGAGCTTCAGGAGATGAGATGCTCCTGAGATAAAGAGATAGGGAATAAAAGGCAGTTTGTTATAACAGATCTGAGAGTTCCAGAGGACAGTTTGAGAGGGAATGTGAAGAAATAGAGCTGAGATGAACTGAAATGAGTACAGGGAAGAGGTGAAGTGGGAGAAGGATTTTTTTCTTGACTGCAACTCTGAAATTTACAAATAAGGGGACAGAAGGAAGGTGTTTGCCAACAATAGGATTGGATGAATCCCCACAGGGTCCTGTGATAGATAACCATCATGTGTCCTTTCTGAACACTGGAGATTAAGGGGTAGAGCGTCTAGGCATTCTAGCCAGGCATTTATAACTGATGATTCAAATTTATGCATCAGATTGAACTCATACTCTATACTCTCATCCCAAGATGGTATGGATAAAACATTCACAGAAGGCACCTCATTTGACTCTGAGAGCCTAGCATTGTCGTTTCTTTAATTAGTACCTTCAGTCACCTGAAACTTCTTATCTCTGATGGTTTTGAGCTAGTATATTATCCAGATTAATACAGAGCTGTTGGTTAACTTTTTTCTTTTCCATTTTTGCATTTAGGAAGCTTGGCTGTATCAGATAAGCATTTATTTTATTATGTTTAATGTAAGTTTTATAGATTTTTTTCACACCACCATTTTGCACCAACCTTTCCCAGAGAGCCATCTCATATAGAAAATAATATTTTTAAAGACAAAAAGAAAAAAAAGTGGAAAAATTTAGCATAACTAGTCAGTACATCAAAAAAATCTGAAGGTATATACAGTGTAAAATGCTTGTGAACCTTCAACCTCTGAAAGCAGTGATGTGGCACTGTTTTCTAGTATCTCTTCTTTCATGCTTATTCATTATAATTTTGCAACATTTACTTTTAATTTTTTTTGTTCTTTCTGTTTATATTGTTGTAGTCTTTGTGTATATTGTTTTCTTGGCTCAGATAGGTATTTATACTTGAACCTCCTGTAAAGAAATCTAGAGTGCTATCCTGTAAAATAATGTTGAGAATATTTTTGGAAAAGTAGTTCAGACATTTTTTGCAACTAAGAATTCTACTGTAATTTAAAAAGGGAAGGCAGTTATTTGATGTTTCTGTTTGGAAAAGGGAAGTACTCAAGATCTGTCTGTAGTCTTATTTTATATTTTATAACCATGATATTGCTAAAATTTAAGGTAGGTTCAGATTTGTGTAAATATTCTGTAATAAAATAATAGAGTGACTATTTCATTCTCTGGAAAAATAAAAAATAATTTATCTGATAGTTTATTCAATTAAGTCTTAACAAAAATTTATTAAGGACATACTACTTAATGATTCATTGGTACCTCTCTCTGTGAAGAAAAGGTGATAGCCCTTTTTTTTTAAGTTTAATAAGTCTACTTCCAGGGAAGGAAGAACAGGAAAAAGCCTTTTGTTTTGTCTGTTCTGAAAAGGGTATTTAAAGTTATTTGTTTGTTTTATTAATTGAAATTCTGGAATTGTCAATTTATGGACATATTATGTGTATATGTATGAAACTAGGTTGCCTCATTAAACTAGAACTAGGAATTTAAATTAAATAATTAATTAAATAATTAAATTTAGCACTCGGAATTTAAAGTGTAGTATCATTAAAACATGGGAAAGGAACTTAACAAAAGACTAAAAAAGGCTTATTTTTATATTAAAGTGATGAAAATGAATCTGTTGTTATTTCTTTGGTTATACGGGGAATTAAATCAGTTAAAAAAAGAACAGAAGTATTGATAAAGAGTCATCAGATGAAACACTAATTAGAGTGAGTTTTATCAAATGTTGTTATGTTACTAAATTGTAGGTGAAAAAACCAGATTTACCAATGGACCACTCATTAATTTATGCTCACTAAATTTTAAATGGAAATTTTTATTGAAGTTACTAGAAAATATTAGCCTTCATTAAATTATTTTTATGATTCTTTTAGTATTACTTGTAGTTAACCATGTTTTAGAGAGAAAACTAGTCTATATTTCTTTTTGTAAAATCCCCTTATTTAATTTTTATCCATTTTCTTCTATAGCTATTTCATACTCATTTAAAGCAGGTTTATATAAATAATCATAGAATGTGATTAACTGTATTATTTCATTTATAGTAGAAAAACCAAAGCACATAAATACAAGTTGGAAATCTATAGTTACAAACATTACAAATATAAAAAGTAAAGAGATGCAAATAAACATATATGTCATGGAGTCATGTTTTTATTTTTAAAAACTATCATTACATATATTTTATATATCTGTATAACAAGTGAAGATCAAGTAAATCAAGTAAGGAACTAATTTTTTGTGTTTTTAGGCTATCATGAAAGATATTATTCCTTAACTTGTTTACCCTGATTTTTCTGAGAATTATATTTACTGAAATAAAAGCCTTTGGGAAAATATGAATGTATGAATGTTTAGCTTACTTTCATTGATAAACCACAGGTCTCAGTTTAAAAAATTACAATCTACAGTTAACTATGGTCCTAATAAATCAATTTAACAACATTCCTAAGATGTCCTTGTCCTTTTAGTATATCCCAGCGCAACTTGTTGAGGTTTCTATATATCAAGCACAGTGGAAGATACAAAGATGAATAATACATTTACAAGCACTAATTGAAATAAAAGGCTATAATCACTAAGGGATAAACAGTGAGTTGTAAGAATCCTTCTACCTGGGGAAATCAGGATAATGTGATGGAGGAGGTAGTATCATGTTGGTCTTTGGAGACTGGGTTAGTGTTTTAATAACAATCAGATGAGAGACAGCCTAGGCAGATAGAAGGCAATAATAAAAACACAGATTCTTCCCAGTATAATGAGTGATCTAATTTGACTGGAAACAGCAATGAGTAAGGTTGAAAATGTATACTTGGACCAGATTCTGTGAGTAATCAAAAGCATGTTAAGATTTTTGGAACATCAAATAAAATTTAAAGAGCTATGCTTTAGCATCAGTTGAGGTGTTTGATTAAATAAATCTATGAAAAATTAGAAGTGAAGGAGGCCAGTTGAAAGGGTAGTTTACATAATACATGGTATATCTTCCAAGTAGAATGTAAGAAAGGACAGTTTCATTTTTGTCTTTGTATCTCCAGTCCCTGGCAAGAGTCCCTAACACATGTTGATATTTGATAAATGTTCATTGAATGGAATGGAATTGATCTGGTAATTGAGCACTGAACATAATTGTAGATAATGGGGTAAAAAAGGAGGGAGGGGATGATTATATGATAAAATGTAGAAACAGAGTGGATAAAACTCAGTTAAATAACGAGCATATTGGGGAGAAGGGAGTGAAGGAAAAGTGGGGGGAGAGAGAGATTGTTGTGAAATTTTGAGCCAATAATATGACTAAAAACTTGACTGATGCCAATCCATAGGAGTTAGTTTGAGAGGGATGATAATTAATTCTCTTTAAGACATGTCAGATTTGAGGTGCCAATTGGACAACCAGATGGTAATCAGAAATGGAGAATTGGAACTTGATTAGAGCTAGGGACATACATTTGGTAGTCAGTTACATAAAAAACAAGAGTTGAATCTATTGAAAATAGATGATTTTGTGAAAGGAAGAAGGTTAAAAACAGAGGATCTTGGGATAGTCCTACATTTAGGTGCTAGAAAGCACCAGAAATAGACACTGAAGAGAACCAGGTTAGTACATTGGCATAGAAGCCCTGTCTTTCTGCTACCTCTGCTTAATAGCTCCTCTTTTCTGGAAGTCTGAAATGATTACATTATTTGAAGATCCTTATCCTTTTGTAGTTAGCTCACCTGAGTTTGAAATACAGTAGTTTGTTTGTCTAGTCTATCATACATTCTCTGTGAATATCTGTTTAGTGAAATTGTTTTATGTAGAGTTTCCCTCCTCAAATTTATTATTTTTTAAAAACATTTTTATTTTAAATTTTGAATTTCAAATTCTCTCCCTCTCCCACCCCTCCCTAACCCATTGAGGAGGCAAGCAACATGATATCAATTATGCATGTGAAATCCCATGCAAAATATTTCCATATTAACCATTTCATAAAAAAGCAAGAAGAATAAAGAAAATGAATATACATATATATATATACACATACATATATTTCAATTTGCTATGTGGAATTTCAGTATGGTTGGAAATATCCTGGTACCTTTTTTTTTTTAAGTAATTTCTTATTATTTAATGAGGCTTAACTTTTGTTATTGAGATTTATCCAAGGCTCTGAATGTGATGTTTCAGGCAGGTTCATTTTATTTGTACATAGTGATCTACATAGGTCTTTAGTTTGCAGTGAAGTTATTGCCCTTTTTTGTTGGTTTTATTAATATCTTTTGTTTTTTACATATATAATGGGGATAATATCTGTCCAGGTACCTGCCATATAGTTTGCTTGTTAGAAGTCAAGAAAGCTATTTTTGAGACTTGCTTGGTCTGGGGTAGGGGCTGGGGGGCTCAATTTTGACCCATTTATAGATTTTTTTAATCTTCAGGCAAAAAAGAAACCAGTCTACATGGAGTCAGTGCTCCCTCAGACTTTACAGATGATTCACTGCCGTTTCAGTCACCAAACTTAACTGACCAGACACATTTCTATATGGAGATGAGGGAGAACTTACCTATTTGAATGGAATCTTTTCCACCCCCAGCACCCAGTGCTATGGCTAAATAAAGTTCCTTTTTTGTTAACTATGAATGTCTCATTCTTTTACATTCTCAAACCTGAATTACCAGACCAGCTTGAATCAGTCATGGCTTTTCCCACTTTAATGTAGAAACAGAATTGGATTGAAATAATGGCTCACATCATGGTTAAAGTGAGGGAAGATGGGATGTTCAGATGTCTGAATACTGCAATATGGCATGCTCTGGTCATGGACTTTCTGGTGGCATATGGAAAGTCCTATCAATGGGACAGAGAGGAGACTTTCACTGACCTAAAGCAGTTAGCATGATAGATTCTAGGGGTCACAGAATTACAAAGTTGAGAGTTTGGAAGAAGCTTCAGTGGCCATTGAGTTCATTCTATACATTAAAGCAGTTCTCACTGTAACCGAACCAACAGCTGGTGGGTTGTCCATCCTATTCATGAAGACCTCCAAAGTGGGGGAGTCCTTCATTTCTCCAGGCAGTCCATTAAACTTTTGGACAGCTTTATTCACTAGGAAATTTTTCCTAATATCAAACCTACATTTGTCTCTTTGCAACTTTCATAGATTGTTCCTAGTTCTTCCCTCTGAGCCCAGCTCTAGTTCTTCCTCCAGACAGCAGACCCTCAGATACTTGAAGATAGTTAGTTATATGTTGGTTCCTCTGGATTTCTCAAAGCTAAACATGTCTTATTCCTTCACAAATTTTCATATGACATGGATTTAAGGTCCTTTTGTGTTCTAGTTGCTTTTTGCAACTCTTCAGATGGTCGGTCTTTCTTGAACCATGGTGTTCTGATTTACCATAATTCTTGAAATTCCATTTAGAAGGCAAAGAAATATAAGCATTTGCTGGGGGCTGATAAGAAGTTAACATCACACAAGACAATTTTGGCCATTTTTGAGGTGCTCGGGGCCAACTCAATGGCTATATATATCAGGCTGTTGGAAATATGAGAATGGAGGTTTAGGGATGAGAGTAGAAATAGTCATTTTTGAGCCATATGCGTTTGAAGTTGTGGCAGTGGATGAGATAGCTAAGGGAGAGAGTATTGAGACAAGATTGCAATGTTCTGAATCATGAGGAAGACTTACATTGAAAGAATTAGAAACCAGCAAAAATCACAGCCTGACTGCTTCCTTCTTTCTCATTATTCTTACATCTTACTACCTTCCATGTACTCTGTGATCCACAGACATTGGTCTTCTTGTTTTTTATGTAAGACACCATATAACTTCTGACAGAGAAGTAGGAGGAAGGCCATGGAAATACAAGTATTCAGAAGAAGGAGGTATTATCACAACATCCGATGACATAAAAAATGTCAAAGAGGAAGAGGAGAGACAAAAAAACCACTGCAGTCTAGTGACTGTGGAGAAATCAGTTTCAATAGAAACTCAGTTGAAAGGGTTAAAGGATGAGTGGGTAGTGAGGAATTTTGAATTTTATACTGTAATGTCTCAAAGTTCTATAAAAATTAGATAATTTTATAATTTTAAGTCATATATGTAACAAAAGCAAACTTCTTTCCCTCATAAAATGTCAAGCTTTTAATTCACTAAGTTGATGATATTTGACAGTAAAGCTGTTCTTTGTAAATCTGTACTTTGAAAAATTTGCATTACAAACCTATACATTTATGGCATATGGACAATAATGTTATTTTTCAAAAAGTTTTATTATAAATATATACATATATATATATATATGTTCATTGGTGTAAAAGTTTAAAAAAAATTCACAATACAATTTAACTTGATATCTTGGGAAAGTTTTTGCCAAATATTTTAAAGCTGTTATTCCAGAGGCATTCATAGCCAGGCATTAAAAGTGAACTTTTGGTGGGAGCATGGGGGTTGGAAATACATCTAATTTGAAAGCTGCAATTGTAGACAAAATAACTATAATTCATATTTATATTTAATTTAGTACTTTCTTCGTAGTTTTGGTAACTTATAGTAGATGCATTGAGAAAAAGGCAGAAGTTATACCTGTAGTGATTTGAATTTTAAAATTTATGTGAAATCATATCTAGGGTGGAGAAAAAGCCAAGTTAAATTTCTTATGGTATGGAAATGTTATTAAGTAACAAATATTTCCATTTTTGTGTCATCTTTTATCGTTTGACATTGACTTGAAATAGGATCACAGTAGTGGTATTGTCTTTCAGATACAGTAACAGTGAGAGAGTGGCCCTCTATTATTCCAGGGTATTACATTGAAAGAAGAGAAGAGTTTTTGTCTAAATCTCTTTTGACCTTAGAATCTCTAGGTTTGAATCCTCCTTTTTACTTTTTTACTAGCTATGGAATCTTGGACAAGTTTTTAAGACTCTTTGGGCTTAACTTTCCTCATTTGTAAGTTACAAAGATTGAACTTGGTAACTTCTAAAGTCCATATGACTCCATATCATTGGACCTTTGGTCTTCAGCTAGGTATGTTTTCAAGGCACATGGATAGCCAAGAACTAGTTCCTTTCCCCTTGACTATTTTCATTATTAATAATAGCTATGATGAGAGCTTTATAATCATTATCCTATGTACTCTTCACAACCCTGAGAGTTAGGTGCTATTAAAATTCCCATTTTACAGTTCAGAAAATGAAGGCAAACAGATTTTAAGTGACTTGCCCAGAGTCACACAGCTAGTAAGTGTCTAAGACTGGATTTGAACTTGGGTCTTCCTGACTCCAGGCCCAACACCCTATCCACTGTGCTACCCCTAACTGTCAAGATCAAATTTGGATTTTTATGTCTACATACATACAAGTATGTAAGAGAAGATATGGGATACTGGGGCAGGGATCAGAAATAAGGGAGCATAAATGAAGAATACTGGAGTAGGAAGAAAAAAATCTAGTCAGGATTGGAAAAGTCAAGGAAATGAGAAGTGAAATGACCTATGTACAGCCAGGTCCTGGTTAGTGTGAATCTCATGATATGGTCAAATTGTTTGGATTCACACTATTTGAAGTTATAAGTATATATAAAATATAGTCATTGGTTCCAGCCCTGGAAATATACAGTGTATATTCAAATAATGTGACCACTTCATGGGTTTTGTTGTTTGTGCTAATTGGGCCTTAGCTACTTTGCTTTGTTTTTAAAGGCGTTAGGCAAGGAAGCACAAGCATATTAACATTTTATAGAATGGTAAGTAGAAAAAAGGGAAGGAAAAATAGACTATGCAGGTGCCATTTAATGACTGGGACTTGTTTTGTTTTCATTTCTAATTCGTGCAGAGGACTATTAATTTCGACTGTTTTTTCTAGGAGGAGGTACATAACTGTAGGAGTATGACCTATATTTATTTAATGACCTAATAGGTGTCAGGCATGCACTCACTGTGTTAGGTACAGAAGATGCAAACTGAAATTATTATTAAGTAACAACAGGAGAGATCCCTGACCTTTCCTAAAAATTTACCCCACCTAGACTAACTTATCTACATGGAGTTGTTGCCTCACTCAGCTAGAAAACTACAAAGAATTTAATATAAGGTGAATTCCAGCCCATTGTGCCCCACTCCTGGAGTTTGGGGCAGGGGGCTGGGGTAGATTCTTTGTCTACATTGTCCAAGACTGGGGGTGATTTAGAAGTAAATGAAATGATGAAAGTCACAGTTCTTCATTAGAACAGACCCACCTCTCATTATAATATTCATTCTTCTTCTTAATTGTTAACCACTCAGAGTTGATTGTCATCCTCAGGAACACCCACTCTTCTAAGGGCATATAATTGGCTTCCATGAAGGGCGTTAGGCACTTGAGAGCATCACTGACTCCTTTTATTGTGCTAGCACAATTAATAAAGTGATTAGTTTCCCAGAAATTATGTCTCTTGAACTTTTTATATATCACAAAACATGAAAGCAAAACAGTAACTGTCCATGGAGCTCTAACAGTTAGCCTGGGGGAAAATATGTACATCAAAGAGTAAATACAAGATCATTTTAGAGGGAAGCTAACAGCATTTGAGAGGCTAAGAAAGGCTTCATCAAGAATCCAGCCCTTGGGCTTAAGCTCTTTTGCTTGGCTTTTAAAGCCATTCATAACCTGGCCCCCTCCAAGCTTCCCATTCTTCTTAAAAATTCTCCCCCCTCCATGTACTCTGTGATCTAATGACCCTGGCTTCGCAGAAGACTGTGCATCTTCTGAGTCTGGGCCCTGGCAGTGGCTGTTTTCGATGTATGAAGCACTCTCCCTCCTGTTTTCCTGGCTTCCTTGAAGATCTGCTTAAATTTCACTTCCTGTAAGAAACCTTTTCCAGTTTTCCCTAAATTTAGCACCTTCCCTTTGTGATTATCCTTTATGTATCTTGTGTGGTTGTAGTACAGAGCAGGTACTTTTGACTTGACTGGTATGAAATGAGAGAAGGAACAAAGGTGAGGGAAGAGTACATCCTAGGCCTGGGGGACACCAGTGTAAAGACAAAGATAGAAGACAGATTACATAAAGGGTGGTAAGATCATGTTTGTCTAAATTAGTGTGTGTGTGTGTGTGTGTGTGTGTG
>CM053772.1:226861044-226910072 GCA_028658325.1 Potorous gilbertii
GCATATTTTTGGTTCTCCTTTAGCAAGCGGCTAACTTGCTTTTCAAGATCTTCTATGGCTTGAGCCCATTTCATATCCATTTTGGAGGAACTGGAGGCAGAGGATTTGACTTCCCCTGATAATATGCCTAGTTCTTCCTCACCTGAAAGGATGGAAGGAGACACCTGTTCACCAAGAAAATAACCTGCTATGGTCTTATTTTTTTCTCTCTTTGGGGCATTTTCCCAGCCAGTTACTTGACTTCTGAATGCTTTGTCAAGAGGAGGGTCCCAGTGTGCCTCCTCTCCCCAGTACTATGCTCAAGGCTAAGATTCAGATCGGCTGCTCAACTTCCCCAGGGGCTTTGGGTGGGGATGGGGCTGCCACTGAGGGCTGAGGTTAAAATCAGCTGCTCAGTTTTGCCAGAGGCTTTAAGCTGAGCTACCTGGACAGTGGACCCAGGCTGCTTCCTCAGCCATTGTAGCCACCCACCTCCCGATGCTGCTGCTACTGCTGCCTGGGGCTAGTGCTGGAGGAACCCGTTCCCCTCTCGCCCAGCTGGGAAAGCCCTCCTACACTGACCTTTGGAGCTTTCTTTGTCACTTGTAGGTTGAGGTATGTGGGACCCTCCCTGTTGGGAACTCTGCCCTGGAGGTCTGTTCAGGTCCTGTTCCTGCCAGTGCCATGTGGCCAGGGCTGGGCTCCACTCCACTCAGTGTCCTGTGAGGTAGACCTTTCCTGTTGGCCTTCCAGGTTACTTTTGACTGGAAACCTCTTTTGCTGTGTTGTTCTGTGGCTTCTGCTGCTCTGGAATTTGTTGAGAGTCATTTTTTACAGGTATTTTGTGGGCTGTGGGGGAAATGCTAGAGTATATGCATCTTTCTTCTCTGCCATCTTGCCTCTGCCCCAGATGCCATCTTTCTAAAGCAGAATAAGAAATCTTAAAATAACCCATTCCAATGACGGATGAGACCAGAACTCATGAGCTGCTTCTCATCTTTGCTCTGTGGGCTGCTACAGATCACTGCCTGGGGTGCTTAGGGTAGGCAGGACCCAGACATCAACCACTTTCCCTCCTTCCCCCTCCTTCTCCTGCATCATTCACTTTCACCAAGTTCCTCACCCCTCATACTCTTTAGGTTTACTTTAGCACAATGCCAGCTCTCTGGCGACTCCCCTGTCTTTACCATACCATACTGAGATCTGTTTCTCAAAACACACATAACATATACCATCTCCAAAGTTGCTCCATGATACCTTATAGATAACCTCAGCCTCACGGCTGCCTTTTCTTGGCTGGCATCTTCAGTGTTCTGGGCTTCTGAGATGGGAGATAGGCTTCCCCAATACCACTTCTGACACAGTGTAACCAGGATGGAGGCATTTCCTTTCTCTGAAACTCAGTTTCCTTATCTGTAAAGTAGGAATAATACTTACATCACTCAGGTACCTATCAAGGTTGTTATGAAAAAAAGCTTTATAATTGTGAGTTATTAAGGGGTGGAACCAGGACTCTCAGCGTTGTCTGTTGTATGTTTATGTATTTCAGGATATATCTGTATTTATCTCATTTAGATTGTAGATTGTGGTCCATTGTTACATTTCTTTTGCAATTCCCCACAGAGTTTGAGACAGCTTTGTGCACAAAGTAGGTGCTCAGGATTGTTGCCTAGCAGATGGGCTGACAACCAGTGCTTCTCTAAATGTCTCATACTAAAGTGAGAAATTTATTTTTAGGGTGTCTGAAGTGATTTGATTCCATTAGAGACTCATTTTTCATTCTACCTTCTTTTCTTGAACTGAAATTTATTCAACCTGAAAACTTAGAGGTAGAAAAGAAAAGTCTTTAGAACTCAGTAAGTTGTTTATTGGATCATAGGATGTTAGGGCCAGAAGAGATTTCAGAGGTCATCTGAAATATAATCCCTTCATTTTTTAGTGGAGGAAATTAAGGCTTACAAGGAGGAGTAACTTGACTTGTCATAAGTGATGAGCTTGTCAGGATTTGAACACAGGTTCTCTGATTGCAAGTCCATCACCCACTTGGATTATGATCTTGTATCACAGGTTTTCAGTTTATCTTTTAGTCTCATCATACCAGAGGACCATATATTTTAGGAGCAGAACCCAAGATTCTATCAAGTTCATTCCTCAAAGCAGACTGTACCCCTCCCCCAAACACCAGTATTACTCATCTCATTTTTTTCAGCCACAGCAACTCATAAATACTGCTTACCAAGTCATAGAGGGGTTGTAATCTACATTAGTGAAAGGTCCTCCCACACCAAGAAATAAGAGATTCTCAAAGTACTGATGGAAACAGTACCAATAGCTCACATTTCAATTACACTTTACAGTTTACAAAGCTCTTTCCTCAGGCATTACAGTTATTGTCTTCCCCAGTGAGAAAACTGGGTCTCAGCAAGGGAAGGGGAATAAGCATATATTAAGCTTCTATATGCCAGGTACTATGCTAAGTACTTTTACAAATATTAACTCATTTGAGATAAATCCATTAACTTGCCTGTGGTTACACAGTTAATAACTGTCAGAGCCAGGCTTGACCCAGGTCCCTAATCATGAGTGCAGGGGTCTTTCTTCTGTGCCCACCATGCTACCTAAGCCAGTGACAGCAAGTTATCTGTGTAGCCCTGGGCAAGCAGTGCCCAACCTTTCTTATGCACTGTGATATGACACCCTTTCCTGTGGCTGTCCCTGAAACGTCCTTCCTACTGTGTTGCCCGCCGGCTACCCTGCCCCTCTAGGAGAAGGAGCCTCTCTGCAGTGTCAGCTTCTCTTCAAGAGCTGCCTTTGGTGCCAGGCATTTTGTACAAGATGAGTGAACTGACCGAGGTCTGTAATCTCCCCGAGGAATCTTATTAAGCTACCAAATTAACTACAGACCTTCCCAGAATCAGATAATAGGTTTTGATTAAAAAAGAAATTTTCAGTAAGAGTGACATCACACACTCAGAGCTGACCTTTCAGCAAATGTTCATCCTGGTGCATTCCCTAGTGCTAGGGTGGGGTGGGCTTGTGGTATTCATGAAACAACAAGAAAACAAAAAATAGAAACACATATGCATATATGTGTATGTATGTGTGCATATGTATGTTGCCTGCTCTCTGAGAACTTATGGTCTAGTAGGGAAGACATGATTTACACACAGATGAATGCAGTACAAATATATTGATGTTCAGTGAATAAGTATTAGATCATAGAGAATCAGATTAAGCAGGGATCACTTCTGGAGACAGAGGAGCCAATGCCAGAGTGAGGGACCATGCAAGGGAGCAAAAATGAGCCATTTCAAGTTGGAGAAGTTAATATGGAGTTAAGGGAAAACACACTACAGATGGGAGCTGGGGATGTTGGTAAAATGAATATTTATTTATCTGACAACTTCTTTGTCCAAGTTACCTTTCATAGATCTGAAAGAGACCAGAGAGGTCATCCAGTTCAATCCCCTCATTTTACACCTGAGGAAACTGAGGCCCAGATTGGTTATGTGACATATCCTCAGTTGCACAGCAAGGTGCAGAGCCAGGATTTTAACTCAGGGAATGTGACTTCAAATCCAGCACTCTTCCTATAGCTTTCTAGTAGAACATAGGCGCTTTGAGAACAGAGACTGTTTCTTTCTTGTCTTTGTTTTCCTAGCATGTAATATAGAATCTTTTATATACATGAAGCATCTTGACTTTATCCCAATGGAGGAATTTCCTCCACCAATAGAAATCCTATTCCTTCTGTGTAGCCCCTAGGTGACTGAGTAAATAAAATTGTGCTAAGGGAATTATATTTGAAGCACATAGATGTTACAGGATTTTCCCAGGGTCACACAACTACTAAGTGTCAGACATGGAATCTAAACTCACCTTCCTGACTCTAAGGCCAACATCACTCCCTATGTCTTGTGCAGAGCGGACAATTCATGTTTTTCTTATGGTACCTCATTTCCTGTACCCCCTCCTTGCACTATGACATCAGGGCTGCCAGGCACCCAGTTTCCCTAATGGTGTCCAGGAAACAGCAAAGAATCTTCTTGAAATATTGCCAACTCTAGCCTCTCCTTGTGATCTCTGCTGTCCTGGGCAGAATCTTCCTCCTTGAGCAGTGTGGTTGGGACTTTTCTAATAAAGCAGTTAGAGCTAAAAATTCCCAGCACAATGGAAAATGTTCTCTGACTTCCAAGGACAGGGTCTAAACTTTAGAGCTCAAATCCCATTACAATAAATTTCAAAAGACAGTCCACATGGGAGATGGAGGAGAGAAGTGGGGCTTATGTTAATGACCCCTCTCCCTACAGTTAGGAGATGCGATTGGAACCCCAGCTCTGCCACCTTCTTGGTGCATAACCTTGGGCTTGTCACCTCATGTTCCTGACCATGAGCTTCTTCCTCTGTAGAATAGCGATCACCCAATTTCCCTGCCTATCACCCAGGGTTGTGATGAGCATGAAAAAGGATAATGGATGTAAGGTACTTTTAAGCTGTCAAGGGTGGTATAAATGTGAGCTCTCATTATTATGATAAAATGAGATAATGTATGCAAAGTGTTTTGCAACTGAAAAGCTCTACAGAGTTTCCATAGATCTTTGAGAGCTGAAAAGGACCTCTGAGGCCATCTCCTCCAACCCCCTCATTTTATGGATGAGGAAACCGAAGAAAGTTAAGTGACTTGTCCAAGGTGACACTGCCCCTTCTACTGTGATACACTGTCTCCACAAAGTGACTTTTGTGGTCGTTGGTACAGTTATAGTTGTGCAGAATGGTGCTTGAGATCAATAGGTTATCAGGAGGGGCTGGGGAATCTTTATAGACATTCCTTTTCTCAGCAATTTCATTAGGAGACAGCAGGAAAGGAGGTAGGGAGAGAGGAAGGAAGGAAGGAAGGAAGGAAGGAAGGAAGGAAGGAAGGAGGAAGGAAAAAGAATAAGAGAAGAGAGAGAGGGAAGGAAGGAAAGAAGGAAAGGAAAGAAAGAAGGAAGGAATAGATAATAAAGAGAAGAGGCAAGAGAGACAGAGAATGTCACACTCATAGGCACATTTGGGTCAGCTTGCCCAAACTTCCTGCCCCTGGAGAGCTATCTTTGTCACCACCATCTTCTTTATTAACCCCTGTGTGATCTATGGAAGGGCAGACTCTACATTATAATTGAGAATTTAGAAAGCATGAATTACTTACTGAGAATTATTGCCACCACTATACCTGTAGGGAAAGTAAAGTGATAAAAAGGCAAAATGCCCCTCTTAGTGGTTTACCTAAATGTCACTCACCTTAAAACTTCAGTAGGTTTGTAACTTCACTGATATGGGTGCTCCCTTCAGCAGGGTAAGGTCAAAACCTATCCATGCCTTTTCTTCCTACTTAGAACTCTTGCCCATTTCCTTATGTAAATCCTAGGTGACTCAGGGATGGGGAATGTCCATCCACCGTTCTGGAGACCTTCCTCTAGATTTCTTTAGGTGGTAGAGTACCCGGTAGAGTGGGAGGTCTGTCTCTTAGTTATTCATCTCTTTCAGTACTTGACTGGTCCACCTTATTTCTGCATATATGTCACCCTGCTTCTGAAATTGAGATCCATAATTCCTTAGAAAAATTTAACCTGTTCACATGGGAAAAAATCCAGAAGATGAAGAATGCCTATTATCCAGATGAGGCTATTAGCTATAAATTGGGTCCATTACTGTGTATATAATATATAATATAATATTATAATATAATAATAGTGCATATATGTGTGTTTATATGCATACAAGGTGTCCTAAAAGTCTCAGTGCCCTTTTAAGCTTAAGTAATTTAAAAGAGAACCTAATATGAGATCATACCTAACCTGTATGTATTATGTAGATGTAAATCGTATATATATATATATATATATATATATATATATATATGTTTATATACGTGTGTTGTATGTGTTTATATGTGTGTAATATATACAAGTACCCCCAAAGGTCTTAGTACACTTTTAAGATACTAAAGTTTGGAAGAGCACTAAGACTCTTGGAATGCCAGATATGTATGTGTATACGTGTGTGTATGTATGTGTATGTGTGTATATGTATATGTGTGTATATGTATGTGTGCACGTGTGTGTATACTATGAGTGTTCAGGCACTCTGGATATACAATGAACTGATCCCAGCATTGCATGAGAAGAAGAAAACAGACTGGATTTCCTTTGAGAAACTATACGATGCTTTTAGTGACTCCAAATTTCTGAAACCACAGTCCAACTTTTTAGCATCAATATTCTTCCAGTGATGCTGCCTGGCTGGCTACAAATCATGCAGTGCCATTGCCTCTGAAGAGTGAAAGTTGGAGCACGCCCAAAGAGAAAGAGGTAGATCCTTGGTGGATGTGAGCAGGCTGTAACATATTAGCAGTTAGAGGGGAGAGAAGCCATTATAGAACCGAGTTCACTAGCTAGCAGTCAGCAGTCTATCCTAAATCACTCTACCTCATGTTAGAGTATTAAGGAATACCCATTGCAGACAGGGCTCACCCTAGAAGCTTAGCTGTAATAATCTGTTCCAATCTTAAGTGATCTATGGTAGTGTACACAAGGCATTCAAGTCTCAGGCATTTTGAGGAGTAAATAACCGATTCTCCATTTCATAACTTCATATATTTTTGACACTGTTCCCTGACTATGATATTACACATTTGTCATTTGTTCCCAGAGAGTAAAAAGGGTTGTGAAAATGAGCTATTTTTATGATCAGAAAGAGGGCATATACTCCAGATGGTTCATGCTCTCGAGACTTCCTTAAAATATTGAAGGGATTGCAGGGAGGTAAAGGGGAGAGGATACTGGGTTAAGAATTAGGATGCTTGGGGTTCTCTGATCCCAGCTCTGGCATTAACTGGCATTAACATGTGATTTCCCAGTTAGCTCCCCTCTCTGCCTCTTCTTTCATCTATAAAATGGTGGCATTGGTGGGAGGTGCTGCCTTCTTCCATAGGTATCGAGACAGGAACCTCTTAGACAAATCACAGAGAGACACAGAGGAGTTGGTTCCATGTCCACTCCTCTGGGAACACAGACAGGACCCATTCTCCTTTCATCAGTGCTTACAGTGACAGCTGAGTTTGTGCTGTTAAGTTAGCCTTACTAGATGATCTTGAGGCTTTTAAGAACCCTGATCTTCTGTGACTCTATGATTCTGTGACTGCTAAAAGCAAGCTGGGAAAATTCCCATTGTGCTTCTAAGGCGTTTTTAAAGAGTGATACAGTACTTTTACCCCTCCCCCTTTTCCCTTCAATCTCCCTTCTTCCTACCCTAAGAAAAGATTTCAATCCAATTTAACTTATCTTGGGTCACACAGACACAAGGTTGGGCAAACCTCCTCCTCTATCTCCTATAATTCCATTTTCTAGGAATTTACTGAAATATTTCTTCCTGAATATTCTTAGTCCCTTGTACTTGGATGTAACATCTAGGGCCTTCCAACCCATTGCATGAGGAATAGGGTAAAGTCATAACTCATATTCACGGATGTAGAGAATAACTCTACTGAGAAATTGACCCACTCATCTGTACAAGCAGGAAACACAGTCATAGTCATAGTACATAAGGCACCTGGGGATGGAGGCAAAAGAGGTAGGTTCACTATTAATTGTCCCCTCCTTCCTGGCCCTGGTGCCCTCCCCATAAGTCAGCAGAAGAAATACCTAGAACGTCTGTGTAAGGATGATCTTAGGTTACCAGCAGGACCCTCTCTCTCCTACTAAACCATTTCTGCCCGGTGGCTACAGGGCTGTGGCCAGGGTTGCTTTTACTTCCAGTAATAATCTTTCTCCTTTTTCCTTAAATCCCCTGGCTAAACACTACTTTCCCAAGATAAATAGGGGCATCCTGTTCATTGTGAGGCTGATTACCTATTCTCCGAGACTTTGCTGACTTTCCTTAGCTGCCAGGCTATAAGAGATCTTTTACTTAAACACTTCAAGTTTATGTGGCTCATTACAAGCTTTTATTCTTTCGGAATATAACCCGTTATGTGCCAGAATCCATGGTTAGAACCATTCTCTCTTTCCAAGTCTCAGCTATGACAGCAGAATTTGGAATCAACCTTAAAAGCAATCAGACCTTGCAGGAGTCCTGAAAATACTGCGACATTTTCAGAGCAATCACTTTTAGGAAGAATGTACAATAAGACAAATTTATGTCTTAGAGTGATGCTGAGTCAGCACATTGAGGTCAGCGCTGTCTCCAGAGCAATTGGCGGATCCCACTGCCTCGAACATCATTCTAAGAATCTTAGAATACTCTTGCTCAGTTTAAACTTGCAGATGCTTGGCCTTCTCTGTACTTTCCATCCTCCTACGGAAGCATCGAGATCATCTTTGGCAGAGCCATACTAAATCTGGAAAAGAGAAGGAGCATAAAAGGAAGAGGGGATAGTTGGGGTTTATCACCTTAGAAAACACTGAGCACAGCAGGGATTCTTCCAGCCTGCTCTGAGGAGTTAGTTGTAGCATATTAAAGTTATAAAGGACCCAGATATTACTCTGCACCACTCCATGCTGCACAAACTCGCACAAAACCAGTAGGAATTTAAGTGTTTCCTACTGCGTCCAGTTCATTTGGGAATTGGAACAAAGAAAATGTGTCTTTCCTTGTCCACTAAAATGACTCAGGATGTCTGTGTTAGGAAAGAATTTAGAAGTCATCCAGTCAAACCTTGTCCTGTGTCTCTTAATTATTTGTAGGGACTAGAGGGGACTTTTGACATGAGGCAACCAGGAGTCTTCCTGAAGTCAAATAATTGTAGAATTTAGAACTGGGGAGGAGGGGACTTAGACCCTCCAGAGTAAAGGGGATGGACATCCAGAGAACCTGACCTACATGGAGGGAAACTGAAGCCCAGAGTAATGAAATGAGTAGCCCCAGTTGACACACATAGTAAATCGAAGAGCTTGTTTTTGAACCCAGGTCCAAATGAAGCCTGCTGCTGTTGAGATCAGAAACCATGATGTTGAGGTTTGGGGTGCTTGGGACCCCAAAATACTGATATCCCAAGTCCTTTCCAAATGAATTTGACCAAAGCCTTCTTTCCGCCAAAATAAGACAAAGTTTATTAAAGATTCGCATATTGGATTGACTTAAGGAGCCTAAGCATTTGTAATACAAGTCTAAGCTTGTATTGGCAAGGGGGCTGTAATGAATCTCATCTAGATAGAATCAGAGCTGGTTTGAATCTAAGCACCTTCATGAAGGCAAGATGGAACTTACATACAGAAAGATTGTCGGAGGGATCCGGGAGTAGTCTAGTAGACTGGGGTGATGAAAAGAGGGCTTTAGGGAGGATCTTGAGGAGGAATCCAAGGAGGATCTTAATGGGACTGGGGTGACTGATCAAGGTTGGAAAACAGTTGGAGGCAATCAGGAGATATCAGACAATTGGGGTGGGAAGCCAGTGAAGCAATTGGGAAAAGTCAGATTAAGTGGCAAGATTCAAGGGGAGTTCAAGGAGGTTCGGATTCTGTACCCATCAGTGTGGAGGAGGGGTGGCTTGTGCTCCCTTCTGGTACAGTCTGTGTCTATGAAAGGCCACAGGTAAGAGAACAGTAAAAGGTCAGCAACCATAATAGCAAATAAGGGGGCTGGCAAAAGGACCAGTCAATTGGAGTGCCAGTGGGAGAGGGGTGGGACATGAGGTACCTAGCAGCAAGAAGTCTACCAGATCTAAGTAAGCAGGAGCAATCAACCAGCCAAGCAAGGGTTAATCAAAACCAGATAGCAAACAAGTCAAGAAATCAATCAAGTACCCCTTGTGACCTATTACGTTCCAATCTAGACACTGCTGGGGACTGGGGCTATACATGGGAAATAGTTCCTGTCTTCAAGGATGTGATCTTCTGCATATTGGGAGTGGTGGCCATGGACAAGAGCTTTACCCTAAGTAGTCCCAGAGCTTATGCATAGCCTCAGAGGACAGTAGACTCTCCTGTCATTCCAGTAGCAAAGGGAATGTTGGTTTGATTTATAGCTTCCTGAGCCAAAGGCAAGAAGCCCAAGGGAGAAAAGGAATCTATGCTGGTAGAGGGATAGAAGGCGAGATGCCTTCTGGGCATCCCTATGTGTCTGGGCCCTGGTATCCCATTGGATGATTGGATGGAATGAAGCCTGGTCTGAGAGTCTGCGTCCAGCTAGAAATAGAAAGCTGAAGAAAAAGGGTCTGAACACAACCAAAAAGGTTCAAACACTTGGTCACTCACGGGTAGCTGAATGTACCAGAGGGCTTTGAAACCAGTGTGGGCAGGGCTAATCCTATCCTTCTTGCTCTTCTGGATGAGTAACTGTGGACAGAAAGCTCTTCCATACCAGCACTGACCCCTGAATGACAAGAGAAATCCTAACTTCCATTCAGTCCATTGTTTCTTTCAATACCCCACCACACCTTGCCCTTCTTCAATACCAATATTGTTGCATATAGGGCCTGCCCTTGGCAACACTGTGAAGTAGGTAAGTTTCTGTTCAGTGCCCCAGGCCTTGGTGCCCTTTCCCCTCTTTTGGAGTGTCAGGAGATTGGGACATTGCAGGACTAATAGGAGAAGACAGTCATGAGGGGAGGAGGTTGTGTTGCCACAACCAACTTTCATCTTCGCAGGGACAGTTGAAAGGGGAAGTGACTGAAATTTTACAGGGGATTTGTGTTTTGCCCTGACCTTGATGAAACAGAGAACCCTTGAATTTTGCTGATTACTGGCTTTCCCCCCAAGAGAATCTGTGTTAACATATCTGCAGGAAAAAGCAAGGCTAATAAAAATTTGAACATAAAGCATAATTTAATAAACATGTAAAGGATACAAATGGAACTTATATCTAAGCCTCTGTAGCAAACAAACAGGGCCATTCTCTTTTTTTCTCCCCAGAGGGGTCATCCCCTGCATAAATCATTTACAACATGAATAGTGAAGAAAAAGGAGCAAAAGCCAATTTTCAACATAGTGTCTACAAACACCTCAACTCTAGTCCTTCGTAAGCCATGCATTTGAACAAAACATGGAGGCAGTCACAACTCCCACACTTTTTGGCCCAGTTTTTCTGGCATATGCCCAACAGTCAATGCCCTGGCCACTGCCACTGCTGTACTGTAGATAAGGACCATGACTCCCCCCAGACTCCTGCCATCCTCCCTCTCTCAATAGGCTTGGATTTTTCTGTTTTCCAGTCAGTACCTGGCATTATGGCATTATGAGAAAGTAATCCCTTTTCCTCAATGCTATGACTCATTCCCATGGAAGTATGGGAAAGTGACTATTAACCTACTTCTCTCCTCCATCATGCATGTCTTCTACATCCTTCCCTAATTATAAAATTTGCAATATCTGCGAATTACACCGGGTATACATTGACTCTGTAGATACACATTATATTTTTATGGTGGTTCAGTTGTTTTCAGTCATATCTGACTCTTCATGGCCCCATTTGGAGTTTTCTTGGCAGGGATGGTTTGCCATTTCCTTCTCCAGCTCATTTTATAGATAAAAGAAATTGATGTCGACAGGGTTAGCTTACTCCGTATAACTAGTAAAGTTCTGAGACTAGATCTGAACTCAGGAAGATGAGTCTTCTTGACTTCAGGCCCAGCATTCTATCCACTGTGCCACCGAGCTGCCCCCCACATTATACACATACACGGTATGTGTGCATGCACTTGCGTATGTGTGTGTGTATCTATAAAATTGCATAAAGTTACATGTGAAGCACTGAGATATTAAACCACCCACAAGTATGTATGGTACCCATCAAATAACTACATTCAGTAGACAAAACACATAGTTACAGGTATATAGTAGTAGATCAAATCCTAGGACCATGTACATTTAGTTATTTTTTCCAAATTTATTAATTTGTTTTCAGTTTTCAACATTCACTTCCATAAGTTTTAAATTTTCTCCCCCTCCCTCTTCTGTCCCCCAAGATGGTATGCAGTCTTATTTGGCTCTACACATACATTCCTATTAAGAACATTTTCACGTTAGGTACATTTAGTTATATGCAAGTATCTTAATGCAGATACATACTACATACACTATATTATCAAGGGGTGGTCTCCCATAAAAGTAGTATATCCCAGACTGTTTCAGTGGCATTCTTGCCTCATCACTAATCAGATAATCTAGGAACTTCTTTGGTGATTCACTGTCATAATTATACTCTCAGTCTCCACAAATGAGCTGATATTCTCAGGACTAATAGCCTCTAACCCCTGATCTTGGCATATGGATGGCCCAGGTTTAATGAATGATGCTATCTCTAGCCACAAAGGGGTCAAGCTATGTAAGTGACTTCTCTTCTCTTCTAGGGTCCATATTTGTTGTATTGGGCAGGAAAGGGATGATTTTCTGAGTTACCCACCTGGTCCAAGCGGAGGATTTCCCACCCCCCCCTAGATTGGGGCAATGCTTCCTTTGCTTGTTTGCCCAGTGCCTAAGGAGCCAAACCAAAATTTGGCTTCCTTTTAAATTTTGACCCAAATCCTTCCTGAATAGGCCATCATCTGGCACCAAATGTCTATCTGCCACTGGCGAATCAGTTCTTCTAGGGGAACTGGTTCCTCAAATATCCCAAGTTCCTTTCTTCTTATTCACCAGAGAGTCTGATTAACTCCACCTTAGGCAATATATAGTTGCAATGTATTGACTTTGCAGGCCTCTGGCCATTCTGTAAAGATATTTTGTAGACAGACAGGTCATCTAGTCTCTTCACTTCTTGGTATGGAATGACTCTCCACCAGTTCAGTATCTTGAGTTTTTCCAGGACACTGAGATTTTGCAGCATCGCTGTACCCAATGGCTGGAGTTAACAGTGATTCTTATATCAATGTTTGTTCCTTTTCTTGCTCTTCTTTCACCCAACCATGGCTAAGTAGAATGTGTCCCTCAACTGGCCTTTTAGTTGAGTGACAAACTGGTTGTGCATCTATTTATCTTCCACGTCTTGGAAGATTCCAAGGCTGTGTTAAAGAATAAAACCTATGGCATCATTCTTGGCATTTCAGAAAGGCACTAGAAAGGCAACATTCCACCCTACTGAACCCTCTGCTCAGGCCCAGTAAGTTCAGCCCACTGTTATTTGCATCCTGGCATCAAGTGCCTCTAAAGTGTGAGAGATCAATAAGAAGGAACTCCAGGTGGGCAGATCAGAAAACCAGAATTTAAGCCATAGTAATGACTGTGCACCAAGTGTTTCATATATGATAACAGAAAGGTCAACATTCTTTCCTCAGTTCCTCCAGTTTTTCTTCAACATCATGAATTTGACCACATGGATAAAAGATGAATGGAGTTTAATCTATGATGCCTCTTATGTAAAGGAGACCTGGATTGAGCCATTGTTGAAGTAAGTAGCATTAGCATAAATGTAAGTTGTATCATCCTCACAACACAATGAATGGGACCTTACTCTCCCCAAACTGGTGAAATAGGACTCAGGTTTCACATGCCTTTATTCATGTTTGTATCAACAGCACATAAATGCTCCCTGGGTGAAGGGCTATGTTGGAGCTCGCTAGAACCAGCTTACAATTGTTAAATTTCCAGTATTTTAACACTACAAATCAGGGCTTGATTTGTTGTTTTGTGGGTTATCCAAACTTAAAAAAGTGATAGAGAAAATATTTACAATGCATATTATATTTAACAGTATGTCTAATGTACATCCCTACACACAACTGAGAGCCATTTTAAACATTTACCAGCACACCATTACTTAGGTCATACATACAAGTCCTAGGGTCTCAGTGGCCCTTGGCCTATCTCTTTTAAGAACTCATTGAAAAACTAAGAGCAACTGCCTCTCTCCTTGGAAGGCTCTTCTCGTTTCAGTCATTTTTTTCATTCATGTCCAACTTTTCATGGGCTTTTCTTGGCAAAGATACTGGAGTAGTTTGCCATTTCCTTCTCCAGCTCCTTTTATAGATGAGAAAACTGCAGCAAGTTAAGTGACTTGACTGGGGTCACACAGGCAGTAAGTGTCTGAGGCTAAGATTTGAACTCGTGAAGTCTTCCTGATTCCAAGCCCAGTGCCCTATCCAGGCACTGTACTGAGAGTCACATAGCAAGTTAAATGTTTGCGGCCAGACTGGAACCCAGGTTTTCCTGACTTCAGGTCTAATGCTCTATCCACTGTGCCACCTTTGATCAGACTTACCAATCTAAAAAGGTTTTGAATAGGGGCCCAGTTCTAGACTGTATACATAATGTGGGAAGTTGGAAAGACTCATGAGCAGGTTGGCCAAAAATGATTAATTTTTAAGCCACAGTAACTCTTGAAGACCACCTACTAAATGCAAACTGCTTTGGCAGATGGATAGACTACACCTACAAAAGGTAAAATCCTTAAGTATTGCCCTCTTGGGGTAGCCATTTCCTCATCTGGGAACTTCAAGCATAAGGGCCAGATGGTTGGTACAATCTCCTCTAACTCTGTCCCATGATTCTGTCACTTCTTTGAGTCCTCCTAATGCTCCAAAGTCCACATCTGTGCCAACACCTACCTAGAGCAAGATCCCCACCTCCAACATCCCTAACCAGAAGTCATCCCAGCAGGACACCGTGAGCCCCCTAGGGCAGCTCCTTTCAGTGCTGACCAGCACTGATTTTTGGAGAGCCCTCTTCAGACTATACTGAGGTGAGAGCTGCGTCCCTCTAGTTTAGGATCATAGGGTTAGGGCTGAAAGGAAACTTAGAAGTTATTTCGTCGAACCTCATTTTCTACAGATGAAGAAACTGAGGCCCAGGAAGTTAAACATTGCCCAGAGTTACAGAGGTTGAATCAGAATTCAAACTCAAGTCCTTTGGTTCTAGATCCAGGGGATTCTATTATACCATATAGCCCAAACTTCTGTGCTTAAGGGACAAATAAGACAAGTTTTTAGTGGTTTATTGGACTTAATCAGAAGGAAAAGATACAGTGACAGTAATATATTTGGCACTTTCTTTTAGTCATTCAGTAAGGATTTTTTTGACTACTTACATAGGTAGTGATGAAATAGATATCGGATACCATTTTGTTCAACCCCAACATTTTACGTAGGAGAAAACTTGGGACATGAAAAGGGAAACAACTTACCCTGATGTTACAAAGCTAGTCCCTGAAGTGGCAGGACTGGGGTGAGAACCCTGAGCCTCCTGATTTCTAGTCCAGTATCCACCCTACTACACCACGCTGCCCAGGGTAGGCCCAGTCTTCTGGGTCAACAATCCAACAACCCTTCATGGTGAGGGAGCTAAAATCTATGGTTTCATCTGCAACGGATCCAAAAGAAAACTGAGACATGACCCTTGCTTAGAGGCTAGCTACAGAGAAAATGCACATTAAGCAATTACATTAGAAGAGGACAGTATATCACAAGGCACAAAGTTACATAATTAGGAAAATTGCATTAGAAATTTAGAGATGTGAGCCATGCTTGTGATTTGAGCTGGTCAGGAAGTAGAGCTAAGCCTTGAGAGATGGGTCTGTTATAGCTGCTGCAGATAGATCCATCCCATAAATGTATGTCTTGCAGGTGCACAGCCCACACACCGGAATGAGTTTGGACAAACTGATGTTATCTTTCAGAATGGTCTTTGTGGAAGGCTACGCACATTCCAGCGATTTTGCCATTGTTCACATTCACATGTTCACTCTGGGATTTACCTTCAGAATCAATTAGAAAGAACACAAGGAAATCAGTCCCATTTCTCAACTCCAACTCATTTGTTGTCCTCAGGGGTCATGCTGGTTAATCACCACTCTCTTCAAGGAACTTGGCTCTAAATAATTTTTGACGATGTCCAAAAATCAAAGCAAGTGATTGTGCTCTTAGGAAAAGTTAAATGAAATGGTCTTGATAGGGAGCAGACCAGAAGCTAATAGCTGGGCCTGCAGGCATTCATCCTCTCATTGGCCCTTCTCCCTTTGGTATCTGCTTTGCCCAAATCTCCATACTACTCACCTCCATGGCTCCAGATACATTAGACATACTCAGAGGACTACTACTGGGTATCTTCCAAACCAGCCCAACAAGCTTTCATTAAAGACCTACCGCATGCAAGGCACTGGAGATGCAAAGACCAAACAACAAACAGTCTCTGGCCTCAAGAAGGTTACATTGTTCTGGGAGGAGGCTACATGAAAACAAATAAGCTACTCACAATAACTTAATGAGAACATTAATAACTTGGGAATGTAAGAAGACTTTGCATAGGAAGTAGAGTTTAGGGAGACTTGAATGAAACCATAGGTAGAGGGGAACGAGAAGTACATTCCAGAAAATACACGTGCATCATGGCACAGAGAACGGACACAGAAGGGAAAGAACCCAGCACACCCAGTTGACTGTGGTCATGGCAGCTCCCTTGGTGATCTGTGCCCATTTTGTCTTTCTCAAGTCCAGTGTCCCTTGAGCAGCAGTTTGTCACAGCTTCAGGTCACCTTTATTAGGCTAGCTCAGTGCACCAAAGCAGGTGCTCCGTTTCCAGGTGATTCCTACTTCCTCACCTCCCCAGCACCAATATTGTTTTTACTACCACTGAGGGCAATTGCCTTGAGCAGGGGCACCACCATTGGTGGCAACATTTTTAGTAGACAATTAGTCTTGTTATTATACATGCACACTTCATTGTGTTTCTTCACATATTCACCTGAACACATTTCTATCAGGGGTGGGAAACCTGCAGCCTCAAGGCCACATGTGGCCCTCTAGGTCCTCAAATGTGGCCCTTTGACCAAATCCAAATTTCACAGAACAAATCCCCTTAATAAAGAGATTTGTTCTGTAAAACTTGGACTCATTCAAAAGGCCATACCCAAGGACCTAGAAAGCATCAAGGCCCCAGGTTCCCCACCTCTGAATCTACACCAATATGTACATAGAACTAGGGAAGCCACCAATTTCACAAGATTTAGAGAAAATGCAATCCCTGCTTTTGTGGATCTTTTAATCTTAGGAAAGGGGTGTGACATATATATAATTTAATGTAACTGTGTCTATGGGTGTCTTGTGGAATAGAGAGAGCCTTTTAAATTGTTGTTTCTATAGCCTGAGGAAGGGCAGTGGAAGTTGATGAGTGGGTATATGGAAAAGGGAGTTTTAAAGATCTCCAATTAGTTACTCTGCCCCCCAGAATGAGCAGTAGCACCCACTCCTTTTGCTTCTACTTTGTACCCACAGCAACACCAGTAAAGCAAGGAAAGGGGCAAAGTCAGCATACTCCAGGCATAAAACGATGCTATCTTGAGTGAGACAAATTGGCATCATGCTGGCATACCTTCCATTCTACTTCATAGGGGGCTTTTGTCCTTGACTAGATTGTTCCAAAATCCTCTTTCCATCTCCTTCCCAGCCCCATGAAGTCTGGCTTGACTGTACCATGTTGGATCCCAAATCAGAGTGTAATCTCTTTCCCTGGTAATATTCTTTTATTTAAGGCCTGGTAAAATGGCATCTGATCCCTTGCCCCATCCCCCACCCCTGTCTCTGCAAGAATTAACTCTGATTGAGTTAGGCTAATTCCACTGACCACTCCAGGCAGGATTCTTCTAAAGGTAGATAGACTGATGCAATCAGGAATCAATACATGGTCCGGCCAAATACACTGCGGATGAATAATGTGTATTCTTCAACCTGTACTACATAGCACATTTACTTTATGTCACACTTGATATACGGTTTAGCTCTTTATGTGATTTATAATCCTCTTGGATACTATTATACTTTGATTCTTTAAGGATCCATGACTCTGTTTGCATTGCTGCTTCCTGCATCAATGCAGATCTCAACCCTTCCACCTTAACAGACAATTTTCATGAGTTTCTGATGATGAGTCCCTCCACACTTAACTAGGCTGGTCCCCATCATTGAGTCCACATCCCAAGCCTTTCCAGTTTGGCAGAGCCAGGCCCAACTTTTGAAGATCCAGAACCATCTCCAAGCCACTCATTTGGGGGATGCTGCTGTTATGTTTGAGAGTATTATGAAGCTTCTCAATGGCATACATCACAAAGCTACCTACCCGGATTAGGTGCATTAAGCCTCTGTGCCTGGGCTTGCCAGATGCACAGCTTAAGAACCCCAGCCTAAATTCAAGGTCAACCAAAGTCACCATCCTGCACCAAATTCCCCCGAGGACACCTGGAGAGAGATTATTCTGCATTGGGAAGTGATGTTAGAGCTAGATGCAGGGGTGAGGACTCTGAGGAGCAACTCATGAGATCAGAACAGAGTTACAGCTGCCTCAGGAAAGGTTACTTTTACATGTAAGGGTTTATTGTGGTGCATACATCAGAAAGATGAACATTGCTACCAGATCTGTGAACTCAGCAATCTGAGGGTTTATAGGAACAACAAATTCTCATGGCACATTAATTCTGAGACAATTGCTTTTTACCATCGTGTTTACTGCAGTGTTCAGTCCAACAAATACTTACTAAGCTCCTACTAGGTGCAATTCAGCTAAACTAATCTTCATAGTTTTGTTGTCCTTTCTCTCCCACTCCCTCTCGGGAGTGGTCAGTCCTGAAATCTCTTATGGTACTCTGTCTGAGCCCTTTCATTGGACTTCCTTTCTGAGTATAAAATTATCTGTAGTAATCATAACTCAGTGTAGTGCTTTATGGGGCAGCTAGGTGATACAGTGGATAGAGCGCCAGGGATGGAGTCAGGAAGACCTGAGTTCAATCCAGCCTCAGGTATTTACTATCTATGTGACCCTGGGCAAGTAAAGTCATTCCTATTTGTCTCAGTTTCTCATATGTAAAATGAGGACATACTGGAGAAGGAAAGAGCAAACCACTCTAGTATCTTTTCCAAGAAAAGCCCATGGACAAGTCTAGAGGGTCACGAAGAGTTGGACACAACTGAACAACAACAAATAGTGCTTTACAGTTGACAAGACACTTTCTTTTTTTGGATTTATTTATTTTTAATTTTCAACATTGATTTCCACAAGATGTTGAGTTCCACATTTTCTCCCCATCTCTTCCTTCCCTCACCCTGAAACACCATATATTCTGATTACCCATTCCCCCAATCTGTTCTCCCTTCTATTACATCCCTCCCTTCCCTTATCCTCATCTTCTCTCTTTTCTTGCAGGGCAAAATAGATTTCTATACCCCATTACCTGTATTTCTTATTTCTCAGTTGCATGTAAAAATAATTCTCAATATTCATTCCTTAAATTTTGAGTTACAACCTCTCTCCCTTCCTTCTTCCTCACCCATCCCCACTGAGAAGGCAAGCAATTCAATATAGGACATATATGTGTAGTTTTGCTAAAGATTTCCATAATAGTCATGTTGTCTGAGACTAATTATATTTCCCTCCATCCTATCCTGCCCCCCATTTATTCTATTCTCTCTTTAGACCATGTCCCTCTCCTAAAGTGATTATTTCTTATTACTCCCTCCTCTCATTTGCCCTCCCTTCTATCATCCCCCCACTCCAATTATCCCCTTCTCCCATACCTTCCTGTAGTATAAGATAGATTTTCACACCAAATTGAGTGTGCATGTTATTCCCTTCTTAGGTCAAGTATGATGAGAGTAAGCTTTACTTTTTCCCTCTCACCTCCCCCCTTGCCCCCTCCATTGAAAAAGCTTTTTCTTACGTCTTTTATGAGAGATAATTTGCCCCACTCTATTTCTCCCTTTCTCCTCCCAATATATTCCTCTCTCACACCTTAATTTTATTTTTTTAGATATCATCCCTTCCTATTCACCACCCCACTGTGCCCTCTGTTTCTCTGTCTCTCTCGCATCTCTCTCTCTCTCTATATATATATATGTATATATGTGTGTGTATACATATATATGTGCATATCTACATACACATACATGTATGTATACATATACATATATATGTATATATACATATGTATACACATATATGCATATGTATACATATACATTCATACATGTATGTATGTATGTATAATCCTTCCAACTACCCAAATACTGAGAAAAGTTTCAAGAGTTACAGATATTATCTTTCCATGTAGAAATGTAAACAGTTCAACTTTAGTAAATCCCTTATGCTTTCTCTTTCCTGTTTACCTTTTCATGCTTTTCTTGATTCTTGTGTTTCAAATCAAATTTTCTATTCAGCTCTGGTCTTTTCATCAAGAATACTTGAAAGTCTTCTATTTCATTGAATGAACATTTTTTTCCTCCTGAAGTATTATACTCAGTTTTGCTGGGTAGTTAATTCCTAATTTTAATCCTAGTTCCTTTAAATTCTGGAATATCTTATTCCAAGCCCTTCAATTCCTTAATGTAGAAGATGATAGATCTTGTGTTATCCTGATTGTATTTCCACAGTACTCAAATTGTTTCTTTCTAGTTGCTTGCAATATTATCTCCTTGACCTGGGGACTCTGGAATTTGGCTACAATATTCCTAGGAGTTTTTCTTTTCAGATCTCTTTTAGGAGGTGATGGGTGGATTTTTTCAATATTTACTTTGTCCTCTGGTTCTAGAATATCAGGGCAGTTTTCCTTGATAATTTCATGAAAGATGATGTCTAGGTTCTTTTGTTGATCATGGCTTTCAGGTAGTCCCATAATTTTTAAATTGTCTCTCCTGGATCTCTTTTCCAGGTCAGTTGTTTTCCCAGTAAGATATTTCACTCTGTCTTTTATTTTTTCATTCTTTTGGTTTTGTAATTTCTTGGTTTCTCATAAAGTCATTTGCTTCCATCTGCTCCATTCTCACTTTTAAAGAACTATTTTCTTCAGTGAGTTTTGAACCTACTTTTCCATTTGGCTAATTCTGCTTTTTAAAGCATTCTTCTCCTCATTGGCTTTTTGGACCTCTTTTGTCATTTGAGTTAGTCTATTTTTAAAGGGGTTATTTTCTTCAGCATTTTTTTGAGTCTCTTTTAGCAAACAGTTGACTCTCTTTTCATGATTTTCTTGCATCACTCTCATTTCTCTTCCCAATTTTTCTTCCACCTCTCTCACTTGATTTTCAAAATCCTTTTTGAGCTCTTCCATGGCCTGAAACCATTGCATTTTTATTTTGGAAGTTGTGGATACAGAAGCCTTGACTTTTAGATCTTCCTCTGATGGTAAGCATTCTTCTTTCTCATCTGAAAGGATGGAGGAAAATACCTGTTCACCAAGAAAGTCACCTTCTATAGTCTTATTTTTTCCCTTTTGGGGCATTTTCCCAGCCAAAACTTATAAGTCCTTTGTCAATAGGTGGGTATACTCTGGGGACCTGTAAGTTTTCAGTTCCTCCAAGGTAGCACAACCAAGAGAGAGGAGTTTACTCCTCTCCTGGTCTGCACCAGAGAGCTACCAAAGCTTTTCTGCCCAGGATCTGCAAGTAGAATTCCCTTTCCAGAGCCTCTACCAGCTCCAGCATACCAGCATTCTTCCTCATCCTAGGGCTGCCACTCAGGACTAAGACTTAGATCAGTGGCTCAATTCCCCCAGGGTCTTTAGGTCGAGGGATCCAAAAATTAATGCTGCTGCTGCTGCCACTTCTACCTGGGGCCAGGGTTAGGGGAAGATCCTGCTCCCTTCTCACCCAGGTGAAAAAGCTTTCTCATTGACCTTTGAAGCTATCTTTGGCGTTTATGGGTTGAGGGATCTGGAAAATGCAACCACTGCCAGGGATTCCAGCCCTGAGGGTTGCTCCAAGTCTGTCTCTGCTGGTGCCACCCAGCCAAGGCTGGGGTGGGCTCCATGATCTGTGCTCTGCTCCATGCCCTGTACGATAGACCTTTCTTGTTAGCCTTCCAGGCTACCTTGGGTTGGAAATCTCTCTCACTATGTTGTTTTGTGGCTTCTGCTGCTCTAAAATATGTTTAGAGTCATTCTTTAGAGGTATTTTATGGGCTGTGGGGGAAGAGGTAGAGTAGGTGTGTCTTTCTACTCTGCCATCTTGGCTCCACCCCCCAAAAATACATGTTTGATTTTCAGGCCAGCACTATGAGGAAGGCAGTGTGGGTATTATTATTCCCATTTACTTAGGAGGCAGCTGAAGACCAGATTAAGTCATTTGCTGAATGCCACACAACTAATTAGTGGCAGTGCCAAGACTGAGCTAAGGCCTTCTCACACCAAATCCAGCATTTATGTGTGTATGAATCTCATCTCCCTGTTTAGATCATCAACTCCTTCAAGGCAGGTACCATATTTTATTCATCTTTATGTCCCCTGCAGCCTGGCACAGGGCCTACACATCGCATTGAGGCCCCTTCCTCATAGAGTAATTAACCTATCAATTAATAAACACTTATTAAGTGCCTCCTCCATGCCAGGAGTTATGTTAGGCAATGGAGCAGAAAGTAGCCTGTGAATTTGTTTTTCAACTATTCTGATCATTGTATTTCAACGTAACTGGTTTCCTTAATAATCCTAGGTACTTTATCTCATGCACTTAAAAACATTGCTCTGGGAAGGGATCCATAGGCCTCATCAGATTGCCAAAGGGCTTAACAACAGAAAGGAGGGAGGAAGGAGGAAGAGGGAAAACGCATAGATAGAAAGAGTTGAAGTGACTAAGTCTATTAAGCACAGCCCATGAACACCACAGTGTACCTCCATGCTTCTCTTTAGGTGGCCTCTCATGACTGCCAGAATCAGGGTTACTTGGGTTCTGCTGAGCCTGGATTAGTGCATCTGCAAAAGTTCCCTTTATCCAGGTGAGTCTAAAGGCACCCACCCAAGTTGACCCCCTTGGATAACTCAGAATCAGCCTGCAGTTCAGGGTAAGGCCAGTTTCCTGAGCTTGTCATATGGGCTATTGGCAGATGTATCTCTTTATTTACTCTCATGTGTTTATCACAGTCTTGGTTGGCCCTAAGTCCCCTATTTAGATGAACTGAGTAGAAAGGCTGTCCCTGTTCCTTGAAATCCTAGACCCTAGTCTAGGCTCTTGTAACACAACTCATACCATCAAGTCACTGTAAGTTTTACAAAATGCTTTCTTCACAATAAACCTGTGAACTAGATAGTACAGACATCATTATGCCCATTTTACGGATGAGTTAGTTTTTCAAAGGAATAATAACTAGCTGACGGCACACAGCTTATAAATATAAGACTTAGGCCTCTTGATTCTGAATTTCTAAATGTTGTATGAGCCTCTCTGACCCATTAATGGGTAGCAACATTTAAAGGCAGGATCAGCTAATTTTTTTATGATGTCCTTATCAGTAGGTGCTACTGGCTTTTAGCCCTTTAAATCTGTCTCTCTGGGCCAGCTTCCAGGTTTATTACCCTTCCTGTTCTGAAGAGATGAAACCTTACTGCAGTGGAGTCCTACTGTAAGGCTATGTCAGAGCTCACATTTTAAATGTTCAGGAGAAAAATGTCCTGTTGTGTGTGGGAGCACAAACTTGTCACTTGCTGTGCCTCTCTGATCTGGATGTGGGAGCTTGAATGGCTTTTTAGTACACTGAGAACTTATTAGGAACCTGAAGCTGATCTGAGGCTTACTGGAATGCCACCACCACCACCGCGGAAGGCCAGACAGAACTCATTCCCCAAGTCCTGGTGATCCAAGGGCGTTTCCTCAATCATCTCTTAAGACCTCTCTGCAGCCTATGACCCAGCTGAGGACAACTTCCTCCAGGTTGCTTTCTCTTATCTAGGTTTTCATCATGTGCACTCTCTCTCTTTTTGTCTTTTGCTTTCTCTCTTGGTTCTCCCTCTCTTGACAGTGCCTTCTCAGTCTCCTTGGCCATGCCTGCTGTCCACAGGCATCTTCCGAAATGCTGGGCCCTCTTTTCCCTTGATACTGTCTCAGTTGGTGAATTCACCATCTCCTGTTGGTTTTTTGATCATCTCTATTTAGATACTTTCCCAGATCTGTGTATTCAGCCCTAATATCTCTCCCATGTGCCAGCCTGCAGGTGCAGCTAGTTTTTTGATATCTCAAACTGGATATCTAGTAGGCACCCCTCCCCTCCTTTCCTGTTATGGTCAAGGATGCCCCCATCTTCCTAGTTATCCAGGCTTGTGACCTTGACTCACCACTTTCCATCACACCATGTATCTAATCTGTTGTCAAAGCTTGTCTTTTCTACCTTCTCAATGTCTCTAGTATACATCACCTTCTCTCTACTCACACAGTCAGACCTTTATCCCCTCTCACTTCGACTATTGCAATAGCTTTCTGGTGGGTCCCCAGCCTCAAGTCTCTCCTCACTCCAGTCCATCCTCCACTCAGTCACCAAAGTGAGCACATTTTCATTGAGCATAGCTCCTTGAGGGCAGGGGTTGTCTTTTTGTCTCACACAGTGCCTGATACATAGTAGGCACTTAATAAATGTTGATCCAGTGAATAAATGAAAGACTGTCATCCCTCACTCTTTAAGTGCCAGTGGCTCCCTATTACTTTCAGGATCAAATATAAGATTCTCTATTTGGCATTTCAATCCCAACACCAGCTAGCCCCCTCCTACTTTTTCAGTCTCTTTACACTGTACTCCCCTCAATGCACTCAACAATCCAGCTCCACTGTCCTTGCTACTGCTCACACATTCCACTCCATCACTGAGATCTGGCTTTTGTATTGTCTGTGTCCCTTTCCTGGCAGGCCCTCCTTCCTCACTTCCCTGGCTCCTTTTACTACTCAGCTCATATCCTACCTTCTCTAGAAAAATTTTTCATTGTTCCTCCCCTCCCTCAATGCCCCCCATATTACTTTTCCATTCATTCTGTATATATCTTGTATATGCATAAGTTCTTGATATTCTGTCTCTCCCATTACATTTCCATGTGAGTCCAAAGGAAGGCTTTTTGGGGGGGAGGACTTAGAGTTCCTGGCACTTAGCTATGCCTGACCATAAATGCAGAGGTTAGTTATGGATAAGCCAAGGAAGCATCCTAGACTGTACAGCATTGGGGGTGAGTAAGGAATGCCCTGAGAAACCCTTTTCAGTAGAACTTTTTACAAATGCACATTTTGCATGCCAGAAAATCCCATTCTCCACAGCAACCAGGAATTGATTTTGTGCTAAGGACTAGAAGTCAGAAGAACTGAATTCAAATACTAGATGTGCCATTTACTTCCTGAGGGACCTCAGACAACTCATCTAACCTCATTGGCCCTGAGTTTTCTTTTTGTTAAAATATGGGAGTTAGAACCCTCCTTGCTTTCAGCCTATGATCTTGAGTCTTCTGACACAAAAGCTTGGGATTCTGAAATCAAGTTGCACCTGTTGTAGGAAAGCTCAAAGTCTCTGAGGAGATAGTAACACCCCCCAAACCAGCCCCCAAAATCTTCAAACTTCACTCAGGCCACACATATGCCTCATAACTAGAGCTGACAAGAAGCCAGGGATGAGGGCAAAATTCCTCCCTGGTCTCCCAACAAAGAATGCTTATTCTCGGCTCTCCTCCTCCCCACACATGCAGATGCCTACTGACATCACTGAGAGAATTTGGCCCTAAATTTAGAGACTTTTCTCATTTCTCTGCATTGCAGCCTTGGTCTCAGGGCAATGACTGGAATAGCTGAGTCCCTGAATATTTCTGCGTGGTTCACGCAAATCACCTCCAAGGTGTGGGGAGAGAAGAGAAATGACAATCTGTCATCCAGGGTGGTTGTAATTTAAATAGTAAGCATTAAAATGAAAGTCAACAGAAAAACAGGGACAGGAGAGGCAAGAGTTGGCTGTTCTATCAGCACCACCTTCTGTTTCCCAATTTCTGGCCTTTCCATTCAATCTCACCTCATCTTTGGTGTCTTAAGTTCAATAAAATTGTGCCTTGAACAAATCCATCCACTATCCCTTTTTGAACAGAACACTCTGAATGTAGTGGATAGCCATGTGATTCAGTGAACTGACATTATTTCAGATGGCAGTTGCCAGCTCTTTTTATTAGGTTAATAACCCCCTCTGTTATTTAGATATCTATTAGATGGCGCACAGTGAATTCAGATAATCTCTTAATCAACATGATTAAGATACTGTTGCTCTCACTCACATACTTTAGCTTGGCTAACAACAGCACCTTTGCTTCAAAGCACAGATTGAAGGTTTTTGGTAAATAAACAGCATTTATTGTGAGCAGTAACATGGAATAGTGGGGTAGATAGTCAGCCTTAGAGCCAGGAAGACCCGAATTCAAATTCTGACTCTAATGCATACTATCATTGTGACCTTGGGCAAACCACTTTATGTGTCCTTTGACTGGTAAATGTAAGTACATTAGTGGGAATTCGTGATATATGTTTTGAAGTGACACCAACCGACCTATAGAGTAGTTTAAACCTGGGGTAACCTTGGTGGGGAGACATAATTGATTTGTTTTGTTGAATAGTTTCAATTGTGTCTAATTCTTCATGACCCCATTGGAGGTTTTCTTGGCAAGACACTGGAGTGGTTTGCTATTTCCTTCTCCCTCATTTTACATTTGAGGAAATGGAGGCAAACAGGGTTAAGTGGCTTGCCCAGAGTCACACAGGTAGTAGGTGTCTGAGGCTAAATTTGAACTTAGGAAGACGAGCCTTCCTGACTCCAGGCCCAGCACTCTATCCACTGCACCTCCTAGTAAGAGCTAATATCCATGTTGTAATATCTTAGTTACAAGATATTAGGGGCCAATAATATCTTTTGTCGCTCTTCATGATATATAGTATAGCTGGGTAATTAGAGAGTTACCCACAAACTACTTTTCAAAAGGCTTGGCATTCAAGACCTCTCCCTATTCTCTAGGTCCTGCAGCAGATTGATCTTCCAACTTATCTTCCCACTCTACAAACCCCATGTTTTCCCACATCTATGGGAACTAGCTATGCCAGTCCCCAAGCCCAGGATGCCCTCTTACCCATAGGCAATCTCTATCTCCCTCTCACCTATTTGTTTGTATAGTTTGGTTTTGAGAATTGGGGAATGGGGTGGGGATGGAAAGAGGGCTTCCAATACTTGTTGGAAGGCTTTAATATTAGTTTATATATTATTAATAAATAGCAATTATAACAGAACTCAATTCAAATATCACCTCCTCCATGAAGCCTTTCCTAAGCTCAACCTTGATCCCTCACACAGTATCATGTATGCACTTGCCTAGTGTACTTGTCATATAGAGTACATCATCGTTATCTGTGCATGTTTTATCCCCCTACTAGACTGTTTTATTTAAAGCGCAGGTCCAACCAAGTCACACACACACACACACACACACACACACACACACACACACTCACACTCACACTCTTTCTCTCTCTCTCTCTCAATAAACTCCAAGGGCTCCCTATTGCCTCCAAGATCAAATAGAAAATGCTCTCTTTGCCATTCAAAGCCCTTAATAACCTAGCTCCCTCTAGCTTTCCAATCTTCTTACACCTTACTACCAATTACATAATCTTCAATGCAGTGATACTGACCTTCTGGCCATTCCAGAAACAAGACACTCCAACTCTCAGCTCAGGGTATCTTCTCTGGCTGTCCCCCATTCCTGGAGTGCTCCTCCTACTCTGCTTTATTTACTGACCTCTCTAGTTTCCTCGAAGTCCCATCTAAAATCCCTTCTTTTACTGGAAGCCTTCCCAAACACCTCCTAATTCTAGTACCTCCCCAGTTTGTTAATTACTTCCTTATCTTATATGCAGCTTGATTTGTATATATTTTGTGTATTATCTCCCCCATTGGATTATTAGCTCCTTGAGGGCAAAAGACTGTCTTTTGCCTGTTTTTGTATCTCCAGCGCTCAGCACCATCCCTGACACATCATAGATTCAGAACGTGTTAATATTTATTGATTGATTGAACTTTGTATCTGGTACAATATGCAGATCAGTTGCTTGATAAATGTCTCTTCTCTCTCTTTGCTCTTGTTTCAAGATGGGAACCAGAAATACAAGCACTGATCAAACACCTGAACAATGTAATAGAGAACAGGATAGTCCAGCACATAAAGTCTCCAAAGTTAACCAGGCCCCGGGAATTTAATTTGACCATCCCAAGGCCCCGAGGCATTCTAGTTCCTGATGTACTTCCTGTTCTGAAGAAGCCAGAACCAGTAAGTATTTGCCACTCTAGCAGTTCACATCAATGTTTCTGCAGTCCTAATATAAGAGGATAAGAACTTAACTAGAAGGAAGCCACTAATGGTTATCTCTCTCCCTCCAGGGGAGGGACTGAAATCCGGTGTGTGCTTGGGATTAGGAGGAATTAATGGGCTCCTAGGGAAATGATGATGCCAGGAGGAAAGCATAAGGCCTATGTTGTGACCCTAGAGAATCAGCAGGACATTATACAATATTCTGTCAAGCCAGAATTTATAGGTTGGTAGATTCATGGATTGAGTGCTGGAAGGAACCTTAGAGATCATCTAATCTAACCTCATTTTAGATGTGATTGAATTAAGACCCCAAGGCAGCTAGGTGGTACAGTGCAGGATAGAATGAACTCAAGTTCAAATCTGACCTCAGACAACTTACTGGCTGTGTGACCCTGGATAAGTCAGTTATCCCTGTTTACCTCAGTTTCCTCACCTGTAAAAAGAGCTAGAAAAGGAAATGGCAAACCACTCCAGTATCTTTGCCAAGAAAACCGCAAAATGGGGTCATGAAGAGTCAAACATGACTGAAAACAATTGAATAACAGCTTTCCTGCTGATACCATAGTCTGGCCATGGAGTTGGGATGCACGGTCGCTTGCATTGTCCACTCATTGTTACAAAGAGCACACGAGTCTTCACCAAATAAAACAGCAGCAGAAAGATCTAACTCAATTTTTAATTTAATAATTAATTTTAATTAATTAATTAATTTTTAATTAATGAGCCACACTCAGGACAGGATTTCTGCAGATAGAAGTGGATGGCAGTTTTACAGTCATCAGCTTTGCATGTTTCGTTGTGTAGCTGGTAAGGACTCACTAAAATGAAAATGAGGATTATTGGAATTATTTGTATTATTGACCGATGTGTTTCTTTTAAGACTGTTGTTTTGTGTTTTCATATTGGTGTCCTTAGTAATCTAAGTGAATGATACCCTGAACAGGTACCTCGGAGCACATATAACCATCCAAGAATACAGAAAGAACTGAGCATAATCAAGCAAAAGAATCGCCAAAAGGCCGAGGTAAGATGTAGTCTCTTTGTTTCTCCTGCCCCTAAGAAAAATCTACAAGTCATCAAGTCAACAAATAAAGTGGGAGTGTTATTAAAGAGCTGACATTTTTAATAGAGTCATAGAGCTGACAAAGTGCTTTTCTCTGATAGCCAAAGGACTCATTGGATTGAGAGTTGAAAGGAATTTTAGAGGTCAGCTAGTGCCCCCCTTTTACAGATGCGTGAAACTCTGATCCACAAATGTTAGGTAGTTGAAGTCGGTCATGACAGAGCTTAGATCTGAACCCAGGTCTCCTTCCTGCAAATTTATTTCTCTTTCTATATAACTGCTTGCTTCTTGTATCTGGTGATCCCATTTTACAGATAAGGAAATTGAGGTTCAGAAAACTGAAGGGATTTGAGTAAGGTAATGCCACTCGTGTATTTCATGTCTAGATTTAAAACATCGGTTTTCTGGTTTCCAATCCATTGTTCTTTCCATGAGATGCCACTGTCTCTGGTACAATCTCTAAGTCTGTTGACCATGAAAACTGGTATCTGTTTTAAACACTAGCTCAGATACACAGAAATCCCCCAAGTGCTGGATCTCTATCCAACATGTTCACTAAGGTTTCTAAATTAAGATGCTGTAGGTGATCCTGCTACAGGATGAGCCATAGACCAGGAAGGCTGTCTACTATTCTAATCAGAGGAAACTTAGTTACATTTCACCCATATTTAATTAAGGACCTGATTAATCACTATTGAGTGACATGCTAGGAATAAGTGGAAAGGAGATCATATAAAGAAATGGCTGTAATTGTTTACACCATCAGCAAAGCAAGGCAGTTGATCTGTGGGAGAAGAAAGGCAGACAATCCTGCAGCCAGTTCTAAGATGGATAGCAACCTTTCTCCCATTCGGAGGCTGCCTGATGGCAACTTTTCATACATGCAGGGAGAGCTGGGCCTCTCGGCTTCTATTTCAGGCTCACCCACATTATACTGCAACTGCAAAAAGAAAACAAGAGGAGGGCAACCAGTATGGTAAAGGGACTCATGTGCGTGTTTTATGGGGAGCTGTCAAATGAACCAAGAATGTGTAGTTTGGAGAAGTGAGGATTGATATTTTTGTTGCTGCTGGGTGGTTTTCAGGGGCAAAGACACTGGAGTAGTTTGTATTTTTCCTTCTCCATCTCCTTTTACAGATGAGGAAACTGAGGCAAACAAGGTTAAGTTACTTGCCCAGGGCCACACAGCTAGTAAATGTCTGAAGCCAGATTTGAACTCAGGAAGATGAGTCTTCTTGACTCCAGGTCCAGCATTCTCTCTGCTGTGCCACCTAACTGATAGATACCTTCATGTATTTTTCCAGAGTTATCACAGGGGATAAACTTGATATGTTTAGTCCCAGTGGGAAAAACCAGCAGCGATGGGTATAGTTTCAAAGAGAGAAATTTATTCCCATCAGAAAAGCAAACACTTCTTGACAAATCAAGCTTTTCAAAAGTAGTATGAGCTGTCTTGGGAGGTGTTGGACTTCCCTTCCTTTTTTGAGGTCCTCAAACTACGGCATGTAGATAATGCAGTAGAGTGCCAACCCTGGAGTCTGAAGAAGGACCAGAGTTCAAATTTGAACTCAGACACTCACTAGCTGTGTGATCCTGGGCAAGTCAAGTCACTTCAGTCTGCTTCCCTCAGTTTCCTCATGTGTAAAAAGATCTGGAGAATGAAATGGCAAACCACTCCAGTATCTTTGCCAAGAAAACTCCAAATGGGATCCTGAAGAGTTAAACATGACTCAAATAACTCAACAACAACAGTAAATTAAAGTTGATTAATCACTTGTGGAGTATGTTATAGTAAGGATTTAGTTTATGTGTAACTTGGGCTAGAAGATTACTGAGGTCCTTTCCAGCTCTCCCAAAACACTTGGTTAAGACTTTCTCATGGTCCATAGTATGGCTATAGATCTATGGTGTTCCTGGATTCCTTTGTGTGCCATGTATCCCTGGAGAAGACTTTTGTGCTAGTGTGTACTGTGAGTTGCCTGAGGCCTTGGGCACAGAGAACTTTGAAAGGTTAATGATAATGTTGTCACCAGGTCGAAGAGAACTGAATTGTTGACAATCTATTATCAGAACTTCCCTATTCTCTTAGGCATGCCTGTGTCATGGGGAATTGGACCTTAGTAGAAATTCATTGACACTTACATAGCAACATTTCATGTTTAATTTTTAGCTTTAGATTTCCAGTATCTATACTCCTTAGCAATCACCATCACAACAGAGACAAAAGTTCAGTACCTTACTGCAGCTGTTCCTTTGCCCCTAAATACCACCTCCACACCCCTAGACAGAGTTATCCAAATGCATCCCCATTAAACCAGCCCTCTCTTACACCGTTTCTCCCAATTGTCCTTGACCTGCTGACCACAGCTCCATGTTCCCCATTCCTATATGTGATTATCCTAGGAGCTAGGAAGCTGAAATCTGGGGCCATGAAACTGTGAGTTGCCTATGATGATCTACTGATCAGTATGCAGAAAGCTGCGTATGGGAAGGAAATACTCCTTGTCAGGGCTGACAGCTCAGAGGTGGGTGGAGGGACCCAATAAGGATAGGGTATGTGTCTCTGACATTTGGAAGTCTTAGGAGACATGGATCAGGTTTAAGTGACGGTGGTGTTGGGACCCCAGGCAGCAGGCACACTACAATCTTCTACAACCAGGGAAGCAATAAGGCAGCAGCCACTGCCAATAGTTTGACCAAGGACAACAGCCTTCCTCCCATTCTGAGACTTCATTGCATTGAAACCAAAGATATCCCATTGCATGGCAGTCAGCTGACTGAGGGATTCCAGGGAACCTTCAGAGGTCAAAGCTGTTCTAGAATACTCATTAGACTTCCATTTCTGATGAGACCCTTCATAAGATCAAGTTTTTAGACGTTACCAGGTAGTTTGTTCAAAACCATCTCTGGAGCTGGGCCTCCCATGTCCTTTCTTTGTGCATCGAGAAGCAGACCACAGGTCTCTCCCAGAATAGGGACTGAGTCCTGTGGATGAGTACCGTAGTAATAAAGCTGATCTCTCCATGGCCCAGGAGCCCCCATCACACATACTGGGGGTGATCCCAATAGCCTAAAGAGGTCATTTTCTCTCATCAGCTCATTGCTTCCACCCAGAGTTGACTCTAGAGAAATCTCCAAATATAGCTTACTTTTGGTCTCTTTCCACAGATACAGGTAAAAGGGATATGCAGCTGTTATACAAATACTTAAGGTAGAAAGTGCAAATCTCCTAAAGGACATTTATTTCACCCCACAGCAAATGTAAATGACAAAAGGGATTCATAGAAATTTATAAACAGATATAGAAAGCACAGAAAGGCCTCACAGTAGCCCACAAGTTTACCTCAGAAGGACACTTAACCTGGAGTTGCCCAGAACCCTGCTTTTGACATTTCGGTGAAATACCTCTCTCCCACAGAATCCTACACAGTCACTTCCAGACTCATAATAACCTTCTGTAGAGACAGAGACAGAACTTTAGGGCTGCTGAATAAGCAACAGTCTTCTGATAGAAACTTTTACTGTCTGAAAAATTCATTGTAATAATGGGAGATGGCAACATCTCAGTCTCTTGCCTCCTCGTGACATGACCTTAACCCTAAAAATTCCTCAGCTTGTAAGCCTTAATGGGTGATCTTCTGTATCCAAGAAACACACCGAGGGGTGTTAGGGGTTAACCTTAGGTCATTTAAAAATATATTGTGATAGCTTTTTTCCAATATTTTATTTTATTCCTTTAAAAGCATGATTCTGAAAAGGAGTTCATAGGCTCTACCAGACTGCCAGTGTTACCCATGACCAATTGTTACCCATGCCTCTGTTTAGAAGGGGTCCTAGAAGAATGCCTAAACTCTTGACCTTCAACTACCCACAGGAAAATCCTCAAGGCTGATGTTGCCCAAGAAATCTCCCTTCTCTGGTTAAGACACTAGATTATTGTGCCATGATGCCTAGAAAATCGAAATTCTTTCTCTTCTATAGAGGAGATTGAAGTTCAAGAGCATTAGCCAAGAACCCTCCCTTCAGACTGAATTAACATGCATATACCAAGTTCTTGCTATGGACTTCTGCAAAACTCTCTTCCGGACCAAGCTACTGCCATCTCTTAGACTAGTAGTGTCCACTGTCTGGAGTCTGATCAGTGTCAGAGGCATGCACATACAACTCTCACATGTTTCTGCCCCAAGATTGCCATGTCCCTACTGGAAAAGTAACAATGTCCATTCATGGGCTTTGAACCAGAAAAAGATAAAAACTGGAAGGCCAAGCAGATCCATCAGCTCACTTTTTCAGTATAGAAGAAAGAAACAACTTCTCCAGGAAATACTGGTCACCTCTATCCCCCATCTGCATAGTCAGTGAGTCATGATGGAGACAGCCCCCATCTCTGAAACCCAATGAAGAGCCATCCCACTCTCTCAGCAAGGCACCAGTGAGTATGTCCATAAATGCAATGGAGACAAAGGCTTGCCTCCTCATAAGCTCATCATGGCTGAATAACCACCTTGTTCAGCTCCCTTTTCATACATACCTACATGCACACACATACACCTACCCACACACACACACACAAGTAGTAGAAGCCATAAGTAAGTGGCCCCTTGCAAGAGCTTCAGACACTGAAGCCAGAGATGAGGCACAGAGCTGGGGTCACCTCAGGAGAAGGATAAAAGGATAACCTCCTGATTCTTCACCTCAGCACCTGCACCTCCACCATCAAAGGAGTTGCTAAAAAGTGATTACAAGGAAAAATTCCAAGGATGGGAAAAAGCTGCCACCCCTTGCATAATGCCACCTCTCCTAGATAAGCCATGAATTGGTCTCTGCCTGCCCCTGTACTAACCTTGGGAAGTGGCTTCCATCTCCAGCCAATAACTCCAGGAGAATAAAGCTGTCAGTCACACTCTGATGGACATGTTTTCAGGACGTTCTCTTGGCAGAGGAGATGTTCTTTCTTCTTAATAGTAGCCAATATGTCCATTTTTGTGCCCCCCTCCCTCCAAAAAAAGGCTGTTTTCACTGTTCAAGTATCATCCATCATTATTCCAAAATGGAAAAAAGCCTGGTCTCAATATCTGGGTCATTGTACCCCTTTTCAGGCTGATGCTGCATCTCAGTGGCCTTACCAAACAGTCCTGGAGATTTAAGATTTTGTTTCCCTGAAGAAATATGTCTGTTTCTTTCACATGGGGAATGTGAAAGAATACTACTCTTTATTTATTTGTAACAATTTTTCATGCTTCCCATGTTGTGTGCAGAGCACTGTGGTAAGGGATATATAGAGTTTTTGACCTAAAAGTTATCTTAGAAGTCATCAGAGAAGTCCAATCTCCTAACAAATAATGACAGAATAAAAAAAAGAAGGCGTAATACAGAAAAAAGAAAAAAAAAAAAGAAAGCCACAGAATTCCAGGTCAGAAGACCTGAGTTCAAATCCCAGCCCTGCTACTTGTCTGACTTTACTGTCTCTGGGTCTCAGTTTCCTACTCTGTAAAAGGGAGAAAAAGAATGGTTGACTTAGTTGAGAGGCCTAGAGGGCTCTTCCAGCTCTCTGGCTATGATCCTGCAAACATAATCCCAAACCATGGGCTCAGGACCCCAAGTTAGAGAGTTAAGAGAAAGTAAAGCAAACCAGATTTATAAAGGAGAAATTCATTTGGGGATAATAGTCAGGGAGACAGGTTCACTGGTTAGGACCGGGTGCCCCAAATCTGGTAGGATTTTGTGGGGTTGTTATATGGGTCAAACAGGAATGTACTCTGGGGGAATATACAGCAGGAAGCCTATACCTGGACATGGTTTACCAATGAATGTTGGAAAGTAGTCCTGATTAGTTAAGGATTATAGCTATATAATCACCCCCCGCTTAATAACAAACACTGTTTACATAGGGCCTTTAATGTTTTGCAAGGCACTTCACATGTCATCTCATTTGGTCCTCAGAACAGCTCTAGGAGGTGGGCTCTATTAGTATCCTCACTTAGCAGATAAGAAAACTGAGGCTAAGAGCAGTTAAGTGACATGCTCAGAGTGACTCGGCTGATAATAAATGTCTGAACACCATAAACCTCACAAAGGATGGGCTAGTTTGACAAATATACACCAACATCAAATGCAGCATGGAATCTAATCAGGAAGAGGGTGACAATGCTAAAATTCTCTCCTGCACACCAGCCCCAGCTGAAAAAACACCCAGGCCTGTGTTTTGCTCTGTGTCCTCCCTCCAACTGGTAAAACCTTAATAGTATGAGGGAGGCTGTAGACACCAGGGGAAAAAAAATCTGTGATAATAAGTCAAACAAAATATGCAAATGAAAAATGTCGAAGGGCCTTGACTTCAAATTGCTGCTCCCAGCTGGAGGCCTTGAGGTCTTCCTAGGCTCACCCCCCTCCTCCTTTGTCCCACCCCCCCTACTCCAAACTGTCATGTTTTCGTAATGTTCTTATGCTATGTGCAGAAACTGACTAATTTTCTGCCAGTGGGAATCATACAGGAGACACAATGCATCACTTTAGATAATCTACCTGAGGCTCCGAGCGATGTCAGTTCTAATTCAGTGCCAAGATGTTGTCATCCCAGAGCCCCTGGTCTCTTTTCCCAAACTATAACATTCTAGTACTACAGGATTTCTTATCCTTGAAGGAGACCAAGGCCTTTCAGACCTAGTCTCTCAAACCAGGAAAGCAAGGAGTCTACACATACAGTGCTCATCCAAAAAAAAAAATAGGAAAAAATAAAGGTCATTGTGTTCCTGACAGCATGTCCTGCATCAGATGCTAGACTGAAAGTGATGATATTAATTCTGAATTTAAATTCCAAAGGCAGTTGACTATCTCCACAGAACAGGCGAGTCAGCTGATGTGAAAACCACCCTGCAAGCAGACTAGAATGGGCAGAGAACTTAATGAAAAAGTATCTAGTGAGACCTGGGAGCTCCCCTATTTATAGCATTGGTTTCCAAAGTAGACTGTTCTGATAGCAGATTTATTTTTCTTTCCTCATCTCATTATTTATATAAGGAAATTCCTAGTGAGGAAATTTCCAATTCTAAAGCAAATCAGCAATTGTTCTGCAGTTTGAGAGAGTTTCAGAGGACACTAAGAGGTTTAGTGACTTATGCAAGGTCACACAGTCAATGTGTGAGAAGCAGAAAAAGGAGTTTTTTATTAAATTAATTTATTTGTTTTCAGGGTTCTACAATACTTTCATATATTTTAGATTTTTCCTCTCCTTCCTCCTCCTTCCCCCTTCCCTTCTCACTCCCTCCTTGAGACAGCATACAATCTTATATAGGTTCTACACATACATTCCTATTAAATACATTCTCACCTTAGTCATGTTGCATAGAAGATTTAAAATGAATGGGAGAAACCATAAAACAAAACATAATACAAAAGAAAATGGTCTGCTTCATTCTGTGGTCCAATTCCATAGTTCTTTCTCTGGATGTGGAAGGTGTTTTGCATCAAGAGCCCATTGGAAATTTTTTAGGTCCTTGCATTGCAATGAAGTACTAAATCTACCAGAAAAATTCCTCACACGCTGTGGTTGTTGCTGTGCACAAAACTCTCTTGATTCTGCTCCTTTCACTCAGCATCAGTTCATATAAATCTTTCCAGGCCTCTCTGAAGTCTGCCTGTTCATCATTTCTTATACCACCATAGCATTCCATTACATTCATATACCACAACTTGTTCAGCCATTCCCCAGTTGATGGGCATCCCCTTGATATCCAGTTCTTGGCTGGAGAGAGCTGCTATAAATATTTTTGTACACGTGAGACCTTTCCCATTTTTGTAATCTCTTTGGGATACAGCCCTAGAAGCGATATTGCTGGGTCAGAGGGTATGCACATTTTTGTAGCCCTCTGGGCATAATTCCAAATTGCTCTCCACAATGGTTAGATCATCTCACAGCTCCACCAAAAATGAATTAGTGTTCCAACTCTCCCACATCTTCTCCAACATTTATCATCTTCTTGTTTTACCATGTTAGCCAATAGAAAAATGTGTTTTAAATTTTAAAATGTATCTAAATTATAAAAAAAATTATTTTCATTTTCAGTTCCAAATTCTCTCCTCTACCCATCTCCCACTCATGAAGTGGGCAAGAAATACAATGCCCCTGATACATATATGAAGTCATGAAAAACATATTTCCACATTAGCCACATTGCAAAAAGGGGGGGGGGCGGCAATGAAAAAAATAAAGGGAAAATGCTTCAGTCTATGCTCAGAGATAGTATATGGCATTTTTCATCATGAGTCCTTTGGAAATGTTGCGGATCACAGCATTGATCAGAGCAGCCACGTCTTTCACAGTTGATCATCATTTCACTATTCTTGTTATGTTCATTCTACTCCTGGTTCTGCTTCCTTCACTTCCAATTAGGAGTTCATTAGTAGTCTTCCCAGGTTTCTCTGAAGTTACCTCCTTCATCATGTCTTATAGTGCAATATTATTTCATCACAATCATATAACATCTCTTCTTCAGCCATAACCCAATCAATGAGCATCCCCTCAGTTTCTAATTCTTTGCCTCCATAAGAAGAACTACTATAAATATTTTTGTACATATGAATACTTTTCCTCTTGCCTGCAGATAGATGTATGAAAATGTTTTGGTGTATAATAACAAAGCTCATGCCCTTTCAGTGAAAGCCATGGATAGAAACCCTTAATAAAGTGAGATGATGAACTTTCTGCAACCACATCAAAACTACCCTTAAAAGAAGATGAAAACATGAAATTCCACTCACCTACCTTTGTTAAGCCACTACTTTGCTCAAGGCTGGGTATACCCAAATAAATACTTCTGCCTTACCCTCAAGGAGCTTATAATCTAATTGGAGGGAAAAGACATACACAAGTAACACTTAACAAGGGAGAGTGAAATTAGTGCAAAGGAGAGGTCCAGGTAAAGGGCCTGAAGAAATGTATTTAAGAAAACATTTAACTGGGAAGCAAGGACATCCTGGAAGTTTTCCTGGAGGTGTTATTATCTGCATTGGGTCTTAAGGGAAGGGATGGGACATCGACACAGAAATTAGACATGGCAGGCAGGAAGAGAGCTATGAGAGTTTCCCCAGTATTAAAAGTACAACCAATTTTCAGAAGGAAGGACCTTGGTTGGAAAGCTGGAAGATGGCCAGAGGAGGGCAGTGAACAGTGATGAAGGAGTTCAAAAGAGCTTAGGAGAATCATTTGAAAAAACTGGGAATGTCTAATGAGAGGAAGAGATATCTTACATAGTGGGAAGGGACAGGGAAGGGTATCTTGACTGCCTTCAGACATTTGAAGGACTGGCATGTGGAGAAGGGAAATGATAATTCTATCTGTCCTGCATTGTCCTAGAGGACAGAATTTAGGAAGAGTGTGTGGAAATGGCAAGGTGGCAAATTTCAGCTTGATAAAAGCAATGTTCTGTCAGAGTTATCCAAATGTGGAATAGGCTGCTTTGAGAGGGTAGTGATGCAAAATGGAAACAGTTCTGGATTTGGCATTAGGAGATCTGAAGGTGCCATTTAGACCTAGTGAGAACTTGGAAAAGTTCAGCTCTTTAGGCTTCAGTTTCCTCAACTATAAAATAAGAGAATTGGAGTAGATGGCTTCTAAGGTTACCTAATATCAGCTTTGCGTGAGTCCTATGTGTGTGTGTAAACACATCCATGTACACATATGTAATGATACATACCTGTACATGTGGTATAGGGACATGTGTTGTTTTCATCATTAGAATATAAGGTTTTTGAGGTCAAGGGCTGTGGGAAACAAAGAAGGAGTTCTGTTTCCACAGGTTAAAATTCCCAGCTTTAAGTGATCAGTTGTGACCTAGCATGATCAGATTAAAGGTCAGAAACTTGTGAGCAGGCTTGAAGAGCTGTTTGAGGGAAAGTCTATTAGAAAGGAGAACATGAAGTCACTGTAAGGGCCACCTATAAATCCAGCTGTGCTTGCTTAATGACATTCATTGGGCATGTCAAAAGATTGTGACTAGAAAGAGAACAGACCAATGCATCCTCTGATGGGAGGGTCCGTCCTGCACTAATGTTATAAAAATGCCCTTACTTCTGTATTTCTCTCTCTCTCTCTTTCTCTCTCTCTCTCTCTCTCTCTCTCTCTCTCTCTCTCCCCCTCTTTTTGAAGAAGGGTGGAGTTCGCTTTGGCCAAGGCATTCAATTCCTCTGAACTCTAATAAATTTTCCTTGATACTTTTCACTGTCAGGTGTGTTTCTAACAGGGGCTATTCATCATTTGTCTTTTGTGTGCCCAGCATTTAATACAGTGCCTGACATAAAATAAGCATTTAATAAATGGTTTGGTGTTATTTTTTTTCTTTATTGATTTGGTTGATTGAGGTAACTAAATGCAGATGCCTGAAGAGTTGGTAAATTCTACTTTACCTTCCATTCTCAGACTCAGGAGCCTGGATTTTAAATCAAAGTACCTGGACATTTTCCTGTGACTCTGCAAACTTGGGTCCATTGCTTCTCCTCTCTGACCCTCAGTTTCCTCATCTGTAAAATGAAGGACTGGATTAGGGGACTCAAAGGTCTCATTCAGCTCTCAATCTGTGGTCCATGTTTCTTGGATCATCTATGCCCAAGGAATCCTAATGCTTCTTCATTAACTGGCTGGAGCAGCAGCATTCATTGTTAGATCTGGCCTGCCTCCCTTGTCCTTGAGGGTGTTCTACTTGGGTTGGTTCCCAAATTGCATTTTTCGAACTGTCTGCACAGCGTTTTGTAGCAAACTATTAACTCTCTCCTGGTTAGAGGCTTCATTTCCCTATCTCTATTGTTTCAACAGTTAGCATTCTTAGAAAAAAAAATTCATCCTACATTTGATGAAAGGGGTTTGACTCAATTGCCCTTGGTTTGCAACATCTAGTCTAGATAAGCTTTCTTTACCCAGTTGGTAGGGTCCCACAGTTACTGAGAGCAAGGGTCCTATGACTTCTAATCAAGCTCCCTGAGGAAACAGAAAAAGTCGAAGATGCAGTTGGGTGTCACTGACCCTGTACTACAGTCATCATGGACAGTGTTTTGTGCCTAAGACCTGCAGCAACTTATAACACAATCCAATATGCAAGACTCCCTCCTCCAGAGCTCTCCTCTCCCTCCCCTCCCCATGGAAACACAAACATACAAGGAAAAGCCATGCAAGGCAGTTACATCTAGAAGTGTACTGCTGTGCTGCAAAGAGATCTAACTTCTTACTTTCCCTCATTCAAAAACCCATAGCTCTAACTAGAGAGTAATAGACTAACCTAAAATCATCCCAGAGACCCAAGTACTTCCTGTGCAGCTAGGTGATTCAGTGTACTGAATGGTGGGCCTGGAGTCAGCAATAGTTGAATTCCAATCCAGCCTTAGATACATGTTAGCTGCATAACCCTAGGCAAGTCCCTAAGTAACCTTATTACTTCAGTGTCCTCATCTGTAAAATGGGGATCATCAATAAACATAGATCATCAAATGAGATAATATTTGCAAAGTGCTTTGCAAACGTTAAAGTTTTGCTTAAATGGTAGCTACTGTTATTTATATGTTGCTTTCAGGAAGCATTAAATGAGAAAATTGACTGGTGCACTCCTTAGTTCTTGGCAGCCTGGTTGCCCCTGAAGATCAACTTCCCTGTCTCCTTGATTATGGTAATAGAAGATCCTTCATGAATACATTTCTGCCACTGTGTGGCCTTAAGCTGATCTCATCTTGGCCAATGACTCTAGCATTTGGTGAGGTGGCCTCTGAGGGAAAAGAAACAGGGTATGAGGCTGAATCCACACAAGTATGAATGACAAGGCCAGGCCTGGGCCAGGTCACAGGGTTGATTTCTTGGCATGGGCCAAGATTCAAGGGACTCTTGAGAAGATAGAAAACTGATTGATGGTCAAGCTAACAGGTAAAAGTATTGGAGAGATACAGGCTGTGAGATCCAAGAAGAGCAAGGAGTACCTGTCGATCCGACTAAAGCTATCTCCTCAAAGTTTTATTTTCATTGTAACTATTCCCTTTCCACTCAGCCTCTAGTGATGTGCCTATACCAACTCCCACACCATCTCAGGCTGTCCCTGCTATGCTTCCTCCCAGATCAGCCAGCTAAGCTTGAGCAAGTTTATCCCAGGGGGAAGCAGTGGGGTGTGTGAGGTCTGTGAACCAGCACAGGTGTTGAATAATCAGAGCTCATCTAATAGCAAAATCCTGTCACCTGCTCCCCAAATATGAAGTATACCAGAGTCCAGTCTGTGAAAGCTACCGTGGAGAGAGAAGAAGCCATGGCAGCCATCTGAGGGTCAGACTTGCTAACAAAGAACACAAACTCATAGAACTGGGAGAGATCTTGGTGATGAATCATCTGATCCAGGAATTCTTAGCCTGGGGTCCATTGACATTCCAAGGATTTAAGAACAGATTGCAGAAGAATTCGATGAGAAAAAACATTACATCTTTAATTTCACTAACATCTAACTGAAATTTAGCATTTCCTTCAATTACAAATGTCATCAGCAAACTTGATTTCAAAAAAGGGCCCATAGATTTCCCTACAAAGCCAAAAGGGTCCATCACAGACACACACACACACACACACACACACACACACACACACACACACACACACAGAAATTAAGAAGTGCTCATCTAACCGAACCCCTTTATTTTACAGATGGGGAAAATGGATCCCAGAAAGGGAGAAGGTGCTTGGTCCAAGGTCATAAGAAAATGAAAAAGAAAAAAGTTCACCATGTAAATTTTTCTAAAACTGGCCCTTTAGTGATTATGTCCTGAACTTTCCTCTAAGGAAGAAACACCTAATACTTAGCAGCTGACATCCATTAGTAGAATCTGAGCAAGAGTATCATAAACAAGACTTAGAAGCCTTGGCAAACCTGGTTTTTAAAAAGCTGGTGAGCCTAATTTCTAAAAAACAAAAATACCTGTTCTTCTCAGTAATCATTGCAAAATGTCTTCAAAAGAGGAAGGCTTCAGGGGCCATGGATTTTGTTCTCAAAAAACAGGAAAAAAAGATTAAATGCCTCTGAGAAGAGATGGGCAGAGCACCGATGTGACATTTTAACCTCACTTAAAGAGAAAGCCAACTAGTTAAAGAGTCAAACCCTGGCATTACTGGGAACTGCATTCAAAACCCATTGTTCCGGATTCTGAATAGGCCCTCTGTTGGCCTTCTTCTGGAAAATACCAGTCATTATTTATCACTGGGTGACAATTCTTGTGCACTTCTGTACAAGCCCATGGTTTCATGAATTCTGCTGAGAGAAGCCTGGACATAGTAGACCCCACCCTGACCACAGCAGCATTTTTTAACAGGATGGGGGCAGTAAGGACTGCTAGAAACTGCCACGTAAGGTCTGAGACTTTGGGGAGAGAGACAGAGACAAACAAATGGTCAGCTTTGAGGCATTCCATTTCAATAGGATCATTGATGCAATGGAATATATTCAGTGTGTATTTCAGTCTTCTGATCTATCAGCTGAGACTCTCCAGCCTTTAAATCTGCTTTGGGTCCAGTCTTTACTCCTCTCCTCACAAAGCTCCTTGTTTCTTGGCACTCTGTAGGCTCCTTGAACAACCTAACCTGGCTTTCCAGTTTCTGCTGGCTCTTCCCCCAACCTAAACTCTTCACCCCCTCTACTCTCTTCTAAGACTTGGATATTTGCATAATTACCTATGGGTTTGCTCAACCTGCAGTAGGAAATGAGAGAGACATTAAAGAATCCTAGTTCTCACAATTCTACAGAATCATGGAATTTTTAACAGGGAAGAGTCTTTGTGGGGTTTCTAGTTCCAACCCCTCATTTTCTACATAAAAAAACTGAGGTCTAAAGAATTGTAGTAACTCACACAAGGTGCCATCATTCACCTGAAGTACTCTCATTAAGGTTGTCACTGATCTCTTAACTGATCTCTCTGCAGCCTTTGACACTGCAGGCCACTCTCTCTTTCTGGATACATGGTCCTTCCACAATTTGTGACCCTCTTCTCATCTGGTTCTCCTCCTTCAGTGGTGTGCAAATTAAATGGGAGCAAAGATAAATAATTAAATCTTTTAACTTATACAGTAAGCCTTTCAAATTTTGATGTCTTAAAAAATACAATGTTCTCTCTTTTCTATAGTTATTTGATGTATATGATTGACATTGACTTCACAGGATTTTGACACATATTTTTTGGTTCATTATGAAACCACCTATCACATTGGTTATTCAGTATACCTCTAACAGTCTGTTTTCACAAATCCAGTCTTAATTATATATAGCACATAGGTTTTAAGTGGAATAGGCTGTTTTTTCCATCAAAGAAGCATATTTATCTCCATTTCTTAGATAGATTTCTTAAATTTTCATGATAGGGAATATGGTTTGAGGCAATATTGTAGTAATCTATCTCCATTTGGGTATTCCTATGATTCCTGAGAAATTCTACTTCTCACTTCATCAATATAACAATATATCAAAAATCACCTTTCCTTCAATAGGGAATAATTCTGGGTCATTTGGAGGTAAAATAATCCCAAAACATTTTCGGGTGGAATTAATGAAGATACCTAGATGTAATAGGCTCTCTTGGACTTCTGAAAATTATTTTAATATATAGCCTTGAATAAAAAATGAGTTTCATTAGTAAAAATTATTTTTAATAACCTTCACTTCTCCAGTTTTTAAGTCCTGTCTTGCCCCTGACAACCATTTCTTCCTCCTTATAACAATGGTTGATAGTTGTTGTGGAGTTTTTTCTTAAATGTTTTTGTCACTTTTCTTCCAACATTAAGAAACCTATACGGCATTATGGAAGAATCACTATAACCCTGACAGGCACCAGATCTCTCAAAAGGTCTTTGAATATTTTCTGAGGATCCTTGGCTCTTTTGCTGCAATACTTTGTCCGTTCTTTACCTTGCTTTTTGTTTTCAGTAGCACTTTCCTCTTTGCTTTGGCATGGCTGATCCTGTTTCATTATGGACTGGAATGATCTTTGAAATGCTTGACATTTCCACACCAACAGCCATAGCAATATCTCTAACATGCTCTTTAAAAACTACAATTTTTGCATACTTCCTTGGAGTAAAATCTATTCTAAAAGTCACAAAATTAAAAGAAACTTTAGGAAGTTTCCTTGCTCAAGAAACTTCAGTAGCCCCATATTATCTCTAAGAAAGCAAACAAGCTTCGGTTTGGCAGTAAAACCCTTCACAGTCTGACTCCAACCTATTTTTCCAGATTTCCCATTGCTCTCCATTAAACACTCCACATTCCAGCTAAGTTGGCTAACTTATTTTTTCCTATACCCAACACTCTCATCTCCCACCTCTAAGCCTTTTTCCAGGCTGTCCCTGATACCTGAAATATTCTCTTTCCTCATGCCACTTTCCTGGAATCCATCGTTTTCTTAAAAACTTAACTTAAGTGCTACCACTTACAAAAGGCATCTCTTCATTCTGCCAGTTACTAATTCTCTGCCCTGACCAAAAAAACCTCTTTGTATTTAATTATTTGTGTACATGCCATCTTCTGTCAGCTGCACATGAGCTTCTAGAGGAAAAGGACTGCTTGGCATTTGCTGCCAGAGTCTCCCAGAACATTATCCAGATCTGAGATTCCATTGATTCAGGGAACATCCAGGGATGAAACTCTCTCTACCAAAGTAAAGCAGCACCCACTCTTTAAGGTTTAGGTTGGGTTTCCCAAGCCTTGGAGAGATTAAATAATTTGCTTAGAGCCACATAGCCAGTATGTGTCAAAGGTGGGGGTTCAACCCAAAACTTACCAACTCATCTCTGTATTCACTATTCCAGGCTGCTTCTCATCTAGAAAGTGCCTAATAAATGCTTGTCAAATTGAGTTTAATTTAATTTAATTTAACACAGCTGGGGGGATTGAAAACCATAGTGTTGAGTGGGAGCTTTGCTGAAACTCAAGTAACAGTGGAGTCAGTTTATGAAGAGCTTTCTATGAAATCCTTGGGCAAGAGGTGCTGCCTAAGAGCCCAAAGATGTCTTACTGCTTTATTAGGGTCAGTTCATGCCCAGCTCATCTTATTTCCTTTGTGAAGAGAGTTGTTTAATGGGTAGAACAGAGGAATGCTGTACATATTGTTTACCTAGATTTGGGCATAGGAATTGATTTTGTAAAAAATATCTCATGTTATCGTTATGGACAGTATGGAAAGATGTGGGCTAGATGTTAATAAAATTAAGTGGAATCACATCTGGTTGAATGGTTGGACCCAAACAATAGTCTGTTCATAAGCTACCATTGGCAGCTAGTGAGATAGTGGATAGAGCGTTAGGCCTGGAGTCAGGAAGACCTGCATTCAAATCCAGCCTTAGACACTAACTAGCTGTGTAACCTTGGGTAAATCCTTGACCACTGCCTGCCTCGGTTTCCTCAAATGTAAAATGGGGATAACAGCACCTACCTCACAGGGTGGGGTGTAAGGGATGCTCTGGAGGGCTTTGATATGAAGGCTTGCTAAACTCTTCTCAGGACTGTTTATTTGCCTTTTGTGTCCACCTCATTCACTCCACTCTTACCTATGGCTCTAAGAAGCAGTAGCAAGACCAGCAGCCACACCCTGGTAAATCATCTCAGCAGATGAGCTAAACCAGGTAGAAGGTGACACATGGGCCTCAAACCCAGTGGGTTAGAGGAATGCTTACCCCATGCATGTGAAGACTTCCCCCAAAGGAATGGGCAGTTGAGAACAATTTGTTCCAATAGCCATGAAGCAGGCACCATGGAGTGTTTAGAGCTTTACTAGACATTGACGATGCCAAGGTCATCCACTGCATTCCAGGCCATTGCCAGGTATCTTGACTTTTGTCTTGCCTCTAGACTTTGATGACTCAGGAAGAGAGTGAGGCTAATGACTGTGCAACTCTGCCTTATTTGAATCCAATTCAAGCATAAGTCAAGACATCATCTCTTATGTCACTGGGCCTCTTAAAAAAGGAAGGACAAATAACTTCGTAAGAGTCGCCATGAGTATCAAATGAGATAATATTTGTAAAAAAAAAAAAAAAGTGCTTAGCACTGTGCCTGGCACCTACTGAAGGTGCTCAGAATTCAATGAATGAATGAATGGTTCATTCATCATTCACCTAATGATTCTAAGTCAATTTAGAAGGAAGTCTCCAGTAGATTGCCCCAGGGATCTATGCTTGGCCTAGAGCACTCAGTGACTTAAATAAAGACATAGAAAGCATGCGTGTCAAATTTGCAAAGGAAACAAAGCTAGGAGGGAGCACTAACACAGTGAATGACTCAATCAGGATTCAAAAAAACCTTGGCAGTGTAGAATACTGGACAGATCAAACAAGATGAGATTCAATAGGAATAAGCCACATTTTTACATTTAGGTTCAAATAATCATCTTCACAATGCGAAGATGGGGGAGAAGTGGTTGGACCAGAATTCATTGGAAAAAAATTTAAAAGATCCGGGGATCGTAAGAGAGACTGTCAGCTCCATACAGAAGCCCCCAAAAACTAATACTGCATTAAAAAAAGCATAGCCTCCAGGGATAAGGAAGTGACTTTCTCTTTCTCTTCTACTTTGGTCATGCTCTGGAGTAGCATGTTCACTTCTGGGCACCACATTTCAGGAAGGACATTGAGAAATTAGAGTGAGCAACCAGGATGTTGAATTGCTTCAAGTTCCTACCTTATGAGAACTGGGTGAAGGGAGTATTGGGAGTCTGGAATAAAGGAGATTTGAGCGGGACATAAAGGAAGAGGGACTAGACTTGACTTCAGAAGGGACAATTAGGAACCATGGTTAGAAAGTGCAAAGAGGTAAATTTAGTCTAGATGTTAGGGAAACTTTATAACAATGGTTGTTCAGTTGTGTTCAGCTCTTTGTGACCTCATCTGAGGTTTTCTTAGCAAAGATCCTGGAGTGTTTGCCATTTCTTTCTCCAGCTTCTTTTACAGATGAGGAAACTGAGGAAAACAGGATTAAGTTATTTGCCTAGGGTCACACAGCTAGTGAGTGTCTGAGGCCAGATTTTAACTCAAGAGGATAAGTATTCTTAACTCCAGGCCTGGGCATCCTATCTACTGGGCCACTCATGTGCCCATATAACAATTAGAGCTAACCAGAAACGGAATAGGCTGCCTCAGGAGGTCACGGATTTGTCCTTACTGGAAGTCTTCAAGCAGAGCCTTGATGGGCACTTGTTGAGGTTCTAATAGAGGATTTGGGGCGGGAGCAGGGAGGGGAGGTTCAGGTAGGGGTTGGACATGATGGCCATTAAGATGCCTTACACATGTGTAATTCTCTGAATTAGTATTGCTACAGACTTTTGAGCAAGAGACTGAAGTTTCATGGTCAGACCTAAAATCAACAACAAAATTTTGCCTAGAAGTGGTTCTTCTTGCTTTTTTTCTGCTGCCTACAGGCAACTTCAGAGGGTAAGAGATTGGTGCCGTCCATAGGGACCCTCATATTCCAGTTCCACTGGATCCATTACCTGAATACAGGTGGCAGACCCAGGCTTATGTTAGCCTGATGTTAGCCTCAGGCTTTAGAACTGGAAGTCCAGGGTTGTTCATATGGTCCTACTCTTAGCTCCCCTACTGAAAATTCTAGGCAAAAATAACAGTAGCTCAGATATATAGCACGTTAAAATGTGTAATGCATTTATTAAAAATGATTTCTGATGAACCCTGAGTGTGGTGATTATTGCTACTTGATTAAAGGAGCCCAAGATTTACTAACAATTCTACCTTTCAGTTGAGTCTGCCATGGCAAAAGGAATGATGTAAGAAACTGAGCAGAGCTAGAATGAGGTCCCTTTAAATTCTGCTACGTTGACTCACTTATATTTTTCATCATTTTCAACAGTTAAATATGCTAGTATATTATAGTCATACAGAGATAAATAGGTATCATTGCAGCATGTTTATACGTTGTCTTGTTTTTATCTTTAGGCATTACTTCTGGAAGCAAACGTTGCCCCATACAGTTGTGCGCTCACCAAATCAGAAAAAAGAGAGGAATCAGAATTGGTAAATCAAATTCATCAATCAGTCAATAAGCATTTATTATGCACCTACTAAATCCTACCCCATTTTCTATATTAATTTTTTACAGAGTGGATTTGAGGTTTGTTTTTTTTTAAATGTCAAAATAATTCTTTTTGTGTAATAGTGAATTCTATCCAGTAGTCATCCTTAGAAGAGTCACACAGCCAAGTTGAATATGGGCATCACTGATATATATGGTCATACCCTGGGGAAAGAAGGACTAGCACTTGTCATAGATATGGAAATCCCCAGGGCAGAGGCAGAGGCAGGAGAGGGAAGCATAATCCCTCATGTCTAAAGGGGAATAAGATAGGAAATAGAAGAAGCCAAACAAATCCTTTACCAGAAAAAGTGAAGGACACTAGGTCCCACATGTACAAAAATATTTATAGCAGCACTTTTTGTGGTTGCCAAAAACTGGAAATCAAGGGGATGCCCATCAATTGGGGAATGACTGAATAAATTATGGTATATGAATGTAATGGAGTACTATTGCGCCATAAGAAATGATGAACAAGAAGACTTCAGGGAGGCCTGGAAGGATTTATATGATCTAATGCTGAGAGAAAGGAGCAGAACCAGGAGAAGGTTGTGCACAGCAACAATCACAGCGTGTGAGAGTTTTCTCTGGTAGACTTGGAACTTCATAATAACGCAAGAATTTACTAATAAAAAAAAATCCCAATGGTAGTATTCTAACACAAAATGTCTTCCATACTCAGAGAAAGAAATATGGAAGTCATTCGCAAAATGTAGCTGATCATGTTTGTATATGTGTAAGTTTTAGTGTATTATGTTTTGATTTATTATATGATTTCTTCCATTTATTTTAGTTAGACTACATAACATGACTATTGTGAAAATGTACTCAATAGGAAAGTATATGTAGAACCTATACAGAATTGTATGCTGTCA
>CM053772.1:226910572-226933496 GCA_028658325.1 Potorous gilbertii
GTTCCTTTTGGAGCTAACAGGGGGTTAAAGAAGAAAAAGTTATTCATCTATTTTATTGCTGGTCATGCTCTGCCAGAATATCAGTTTGCTGCCATGATACCCAGCTCTGTGTCACAAGTGACCTGTCTGGCTTTTTTGATATGTATGAAGTGCTTCCAAATAGAAGTTATGCAAAACCTTACCTACCACATTGGTTTCCAAGTTGCCCAGACAACTTTTTAGTGGCTCCTTCTTACTGTTATTTTTAAATATATTCCCCAGATCTATGTATGCATGACTCAGGCACACCATTCTCTTTTAATTTATATAAATTAAACTACTTATTCCTTCAAATTCCTTTGCATTATGGATATAAGTGTATCATTATCCTTCTTATATCGTTTCTAAACTTATGCTCCCCAATTTGATATCCATGATGAATGCGTTAGAAGTCCACCATAGGGGATGGCATCTAATTTAGTGTGTACCAGCTCTACGTAGATGGAACTTTCTTTCTTCATCAGTTGGCATATGATTCTATAATGTACTTGAGGTTGGCTGAAATCCTAAATAGTGAAATATACCCAATTAGAACAGAACTGAGGTCCAGTTTCTCTCCCATTCCAAGTTGTCATCTACCAAATCCATACTTAACCAAATGGTGCCTGGAGAGAATTCAAATGAATAAAATACAGAATACAAAATACAGGAAATTTTATAAATCATGCTGATTTTTGCTCTTAGATTCTTATCTGGAAGCTGAACTTGGTTATCTTTTTATTTCTTTTGTCCAGAGTCATGCTTCATGTAGTAAAATGTATTCAGATCCACACAGATTTACTAACTTCGTGTAGCTCTTTGCCACAATTAATTTAAAGATTGCATCTTAACATTGCACTGGCAAACATAAAAAAGTAATTCAGATAAAATTTTATAATCAAAACCCTAATTCCACAATTATCAAAGTAGAAGGTAAGTGAATTTCCAGTTCCATCATTTAGTCATTTCCTGTTCTTCTTTTCTACTTCAGTCCTGATGGAATTTTATGAAGGCTTTTTTCTCTTAGTAACACTGTCAGTATTTCTCCTCCACCCACAGTTAGAGAAGTTGATTGTGATCTCTAATTTTTTTCTAACTGCTAAAGAAAATGTAATACTTTCCCAGATCAAATTAGCTCCCAACACATTGATAATACTTGCATTAAACAGAAGATTCACGGAAATTTATATATCATAAAGTCATCATCTCGAACTTTGAATCTCCATCAGTCTTCTAGAACTTGCGAAACAGAATTTACACATTATTGGGAAAGCCACTTCTGTTTTCAGGGATATACATCTCCAGCAAATACACAGAAATGCTCCAGACATTTCTACTGGCTGTCCCCCATTCCTGGAATGCTCTGTGCTCTTAGAATCCCTCTTCATCTGTGCCTCATTGGTTTCCTGGTTTCCCTTGCTTCCTTCAAGACCCAGCTAAAAGAAGCCTTTTCCAGTCCTTCTTAATTCTAGTGCCTTTTCTCTGTTATTATATCTTATTTATCCTGTATATAACTTATTTGTACATAGTTGTTTGCATGTTGTCTCCCCCATTGCATTGTAAACTTCTTGAAGTCAAAGACTATCTTTTGTTTTTCTTTGTATTTCCGGCACATAAAACAATACCTGGCACATGGTTGATGCTTAATAAATGCTTATTGATTGATTTTCATTTTTTTCTCCTATTTTTTCCCTGTATTCCAGTTGGCATACTGCTATGTAAAGTTATCTTAGACTAGGAGAGAGAAAATTGTTTTCCTCAAACTTTTTTTAAAAATCTTGACTATTTACTGATTAAATTTCTACCTTTACCTTTCATACACTTACCTTTTCATTAATATGTTCATAAAAATTCAGTTAACTTTATATTAATATAAACTTACTGTTAAATCACTGTTCTTTACACAAAAATGGTTTGAAATTCGAATTGAGATATAAGTGGGCTTAGACATATTCAAGACATTTTATTTACTTTCAGATGCTCACATGGATTTGTGATCATCAGAAGGTCCCTCCCTTCAGTTATGCAGATTTTAACTCATGCGTGCCCCCTTATCTAGTGTAGTTCTTGTCTGTGACCCCCATACATTCCCCAGGAAAAGGTAGCTGCCCTGCAGACAAGGGGGCTTTCTTGCTTTCTGTTGACATCACAATGGCACTTTGCCCAACAACTAACCTTTCTTCCTAGCCCACAGTTCCTTCATGGCATCCTTTATGCCTTTTCTTCTGTGGAGTTCTATGTTGACAGTCTCTTTTAGTCTGCTCATGCCCATCCTGTGCTTTTCCATTGTCCTCTGTGTGATGCTCATTTTTAGTTCTGCAGAAGCAATTATGCTCCAGGCCCTGCTGTCACAATGTAATACCAGTAGAATGTTAGTAGTAGTATTTTTAAATTTAAATCTTTTTTGGATAATCTGAGTTGATAAATACAAAACAAACATGAAAGTGCCCATGAACAAAAAATATAAAAGAAGATAGTATCTGAAACTTTCCATACTTGATGGAAACTTTCATTTTCAGTATATACTAAATTCACTACATTTGTTCTAAGACTATCCTGCTTATTTGTATTTCCTTCAGAACTTTCTCCTGTTTTTAGCTGTGCATATTTCAAAATGTTTTATTGATGCCCCTTTATTTTCTTTTTATGCCATTACTATAATCATCTTTCTTCTCCTCAAATCCCTCCCCCTCCAAAAAAAATCCTTTCTCTTGTAAAAAAATAGCATAGTTAAGCAAATCTATGTATTGACCATGTCCAAAAATGTATGTCTTGTGCATCTGTAATCCATTAAAGCTCTATCAGAAAGTAGAAAGAAAGTCACATTACCAGTCTTACTTGGAGTCACAGTTTGTCACTGCACTGATAAAACAGTCTTTAAATCTTTGAAAATGCTTTCTCTTTACAGTGTTATGGACATTAGGGAATTTGGTCTCCAGGTTCTGTTAGCTTCCTCTGCATCAACTGATACAATTTCCCAGTTTTTAAAAAATATATCCCTTAAATAATTTCTTATAATATAATAATATTCTGTTACATTAATATATTGCAGTTTGTTTATCCATTCACCAATTAATGGGCATGCCCATAGTTTCCATCTCTTTGCTACAACCAAAAGTGCTGCTTTGAAAACGTGGGTTCTTTCCCTCCTATTTGATCTCATTAGGATACATGCCTAGTATTGGTATTGATAGGCTAAAATAAGGCACAGTTTTAGTGCCTTTTGGGGAATGGCTCCAAATTGTTTTCCAGAATGACTAGGCAAATTCAAAGTTCCCTCCAAAGTACATTAGTGTTTGTGCACTGTTAATATCCCTCTGCTAATTTTCATTTTCCTTTTTGATCATCTTTGCCAGTCTATTACATTTGAGGCTGAACTTCACAGTTGTGTTAATTTGCATTTCTTTTAGTGTTAATGATTTGGAGCATTTTAAAAGTCTTTTTTCAACTCTTGTCTTGTCCAACTCTTCACATCATCCCATTTAGAATTTTCTTGGTAAAGATGCTGGAGTGGTTTGCCATTTCCTTTTCCAGCTCATTTTACAGGTGAAGAAACTGAAGTATCCGAGGCCAGATTTGAACTCAAGTAGATGAGTCTTCCTGACTCCAGGCCCAGCACTCTATCTACTGTAGCTACTCCTGTTGATGGCTTATTTCTCTTATTTTGAGAACTACCTGTTTTTATCTTTTAACTTATTTATCTACTGAGAAATTACTCTTGTTCTTGCATATTTGAATCAGTCAGTGGAAGGAGCACTGGTGGTGGTGGCAGAGGTCCTGGCTTCAAAATCCACCTCTGACAGTACCTTTGTGTTTGGTCTTGGCCAAGTCACTTAACTCAGGTCTCAGTTTTCTCCTCTGAAATGTAGGGACTGGATTTCATGTCAAGGGATTCCTTCCAATTCGAGATCTCTGATATCTGACCATTATTGAAGACACTTGCTGTAAAAATTTTCCCGGTTAATTGTTTCCCTGAAGATTTTAACTGTATTGAATTTGTTTGGGCAAAAGTTTTTTAATTTTATGTAGTTCTAATTGTTAATTTTATCCCCTACGTTGTCTCTCTCTTGTATAGTTAAAAACATATTTGTGAAAGGGATCACCATCCTCTCTCCTTTAATTTGTTTATGTTATAGTCATTTATATCTAGGTCATTAGGGTATATACAGTGTGACTTTGGTCTAAACCTAATTTCTTTTTTAGATTTTTTTTAGCATTCTTTTCTTTTTAAATTTTGAGTTCCAGTTCTTTTCCTCCCTCCCACTCTTTCCCACCCACTGAGAAAGGAAGCACAATTATGTCAATTATACATGTGAAATCATGAAAAACATATTTCCATATTAGACATACCATTAAAAAAGCAACTAAAAAATAAAACTAGAAAGTTATACTTCAGTTTGCACTCGGAGTTTCATCAGTTCTATCTCTAATGGTAGACTGCATTGTTTCATCCTGAGTCCTTTGAAATTGTCTTGGATCATTGTTTTGATCAGAGCAGGCAAATCTTTCGCAGTTGAACATCATTACACCATTGCTATTACTGTGAACAGTGGTCTCTTGATTCTTCTCACTTCACTTTGCATCAGTTCACATTGGTCTTGCCAAGTTTTCTTTTGTCATTTCTACTCCATCACAATTATATGCCACAACTTGTTCAGCCATTTCCTGATTGCTGAGCATCCTGTCAATTTCCAGTTCTTTACCACCACAAAAAGAACTGCTATAAATATTTTTTACATATAGGTCCTTTTATTTTTTTCCTTCTATCTCTTTGGGGCACAGACCTAGTATTGCTGGGTCAAAGGGTATACACAGTTTTATTAGCCCCTTGGGAAGAGTTCTAAATTGTTCTCCAGAATGGTTGGACCAGTTCACAGTTCTGTCAGCAGTACATTATTGTCCCAATTTTCCCTTAACTCCTTTAGTTTTTGTCATTTCTGGTATGTATGATGCATTACCTCAGGGGTTTTTTTAATTTGCTTTGCTTGCACAAATAGTGATTTAGAACAGTTTTTATATCCTTTCATATCCTTTCATCATTTATCAATTGAGATCTTATTTTTACAAAGTTGACTTCATTCCCTATGTGTTTGAGGAATTTCTTTTATCAGGGAAACTTGCTATAAATTTTTTGACATTACTTCATTGTATATGTTACCTCTTAGCAAAATATAGTTTCTCAGATTATCTCTTTTAATTAGGTCTGTTTTTACTTTTGTTTTTTCTGACATCATGATTACTACCTCTGCCTTTTTTTTTTAACTTCAGTTGAAGCATAATATTTTGTTCCAGTCCTTTATTTAGCTCTATGTGTGTCTTTCTGTTTCAAGTGTGTCTCTTGTAAACGACATGTTGTTAGATTCTGGTTTTTAATCCACTCTGCTGCTTCTAGTGATCTTATCCTGTTCACATTCACAGTTAGGATTACTGTGTATTTCCCTTCATCCTATTTTCTTATGTTTATCCTCACTCTTTTTTTTATCCTTTCCCTCCTCAAAAGTCTGTTTTGCTTCTTACCATTGCTTCCCTTAATCCACCTTCTTTATCATCTGCCAACAACATTTATCTTCTTATTTCCTTATTGAATCAGATAGATTTCTATATCTGAGTGTGTATATATACTTCCCTCTTTGAACCAAATCTGATGAGAATGAGATTTAAATATTGTCCACCCCACCCCCACCATTTTCCCTTCCACTGTAAAAGCTCCTCCTTGCTTATCTCTTTTATGTGAGAAAAATTTTCCCATCCCATCTCTCCTTTCCCTTTTCTCCCAGTGCTTTCCTCTTTCTCACTTTTTTGGAGGATCATTCCAATGTAATTGATTTGCATGCATGCCCTCTGTCTATGTAGCCACCTAATAATGATAAAGTTCTTAAGAATTACAAGTATCCTTTTCTCATATAAGAATGTATACAGTTTAAACATATTAAGTCCCTTATTATTTCTCTTTCTTTTATGTTTACCATGTGACTATTATGTTTTCATGTCATATTTTCTATTCATTTCTGGTCTTCTCATTAAATATCCATTTTTCCCCCTGAAGGATTATACTCAGTTTTGCTGGATGGATTGTTCTTGGTTGTAATCCTAGCTCTTGTCTTTCTGAATATCATATTCTAAGCCCTCTTACAGAGGTAAAATGTCACTATTTCTAGAGTCCTGGATTTGAAGTCAGATGACCTATGTTCCCATTTTCTTCCCTTTGTTACCCGGGGATAATCACTTAATTAATCTGTGACTCAGACTAAGAAGAGATGGCAAAAATACGCAAAAGAACTTACACAAGAAAATCTTAACATCACCAATAAACATGATGGTGTGGTTACCAATCAGTAACATCCTGGAGAATGACGTCAAATGGGTTTTAGGAAGCACTAGCATAAGGCTAGTGGAGGTGATGGAATTCCAGCTGAGCTATTTAAGACATTAAGAGACGATGCTGTTAAAGAGCTGCTGTCAATATGCCAACAAATCTGGAAAACACAACAGTGGCCACTGGATTGGAAAAGATCATTTTACAACCCAGTCCTAAAGAAGGGCAATGTCAGATAATGTTCAGATTATCAAACAGTTGCTCTTATTTCACACGCCAGCAAGGTTATGCCTAAGATTCTGCAAACTAGGCTTCAGCAATGTGTGAACCAGGAATTACCAAAAGAGCAAGGTGGTTTTCAAAGAGGCAGAGGAACTAGAGACCAAATTTCAATATTTGCTGGATTATGGAAAAAGCAAGGGAGTTTAAAAAAAAACATACACTCCTTCTTCTAAAGCCTTTGACTGTGTAGATCACATCAAAATGTAGTAAGTCCTCAAAGAGGTGGGAGTACTAGATCATCTTCTTCTGAGAAACCTGTATGTATGCCAAGAAGCAACAGTGATAACCAAACATGGAACAAATGATTGGATTAAGGAATACCATAAGGCTGTATACTGTCACCTTATTTATTTAATGTAAATGCAGAGTACATCATACAAAAAGGTAAACTGGATGAATCAAAAGCTGAAATTAAGATTACAAGGTGAAACTCAAATATGTAGATGATCCCACTCTGATGGCAGAAAATGAAGAGGAATTAAGAAGCCTCTTGATGAGAGTGAAAGAGGAGAGTGTAAAAGCTGACTTAAAACTTAACATAAAAAAAATTAAGATCTTGGCAGCAGATCCCATCAATTCCTGGAAAATAGAGGGAAAAGAAATGGAAGCAATGCCAAATTTAATATTCTTGGACTCAAAGATCACTTCAGATGATGACTACAGTTTTGAAATTAAAAGATGCTTGCTTGTTCCTTGGGAAAAAAGCTATGGAAAATCTGGAATGCATACTAACAAGCAGAGATATCACTTTGCTGAAAGAGGTCTATGGTTTTTCCATAGCTGTGGTTTTTCCATTGGCAATATATGGCCATGAGAGTTGGACTACAAGGAAAGCAGAGTGCCACAGAATTGATGTTTTCAAATTGTGGTGCTGGAGAAGACTTTTAGGAGTCCCTTTACAGCAAGGAGATCAAATAAGTCAGTACTTAAAGATATTAATTCAGGCTACTCACTGGAAGATCAGATGCTAAAACTTAAATACTTTGGTCCCATAATGAGAAGATAAGACTCATTGGAAAAGACCCTGATGTTGGGAAAGTTTAAAGACAAAAGGAAAAGAGGATAGCAGAAGATGAGATAGATAGTGTCAAGGAAGCAAGAAACACAACAGACTTCAAAAGATGATGAAGGAGAAAAGGGCCAGGTGTACTATGATCTATGGACTCACAAAGAGTCAGGTATGACTGAACAACGACAAACCGAGGGCACTGTATTCAATGACTGTAAAGTCTCTTGCACCTCTAAAAGTATTATCCTTTGAATTCCATTGAAAATGAGTGCTCCTTGAGGTATTTTTTTCTTTACTTAGCCAAGAAATACGGGGTTTAAGCTTTAATGGAGAGTCCGGCTTTACTAGTTCTTCTACTTACTTCCTAAGACTTTTAAACTAATTATTGAAGTTAGGATTTGTGTATGAGGTAACTATTAAATCCGATAGTGATGTGGAATTAGAACCCTTATGTTTCACTGGAGCAATATCAGTTGAAAAAATATTGAGTATTTAATAGCCAACTAATTGATTTTTGTTTCCTAAACTAAACCACATACCTACATGTTGGAGTACATTCTTGTTTAGCTTATAATGCAATTTACTGTAATTAGCTAATTTGAACGTTCCATGAAACTCTGTTAAACCAAGGATTCATTTGCTTACTATGCATTGGATAGTTCATCTAAATTGATTGGCATTCTTCCAGAGTATGGATTGCTAACTCCATCTGAACTCATCATGTAGATAATTGTCACACATTCCTTTTGTAGGTTTTATGATGGCAGAAGATTATAGAATTAGGAAAAGAAATTAAATGTCTTTTTTTATTAATGCTATCATGGATACAAGTCAATCACTGCTATAGAATTGTAAAAAAATGAAATAATTGGGGATATAGAAAATTACTTTTTCAAATGTCTACATATACAGTATTTAAACAGTTCAAGTTACTAGCAACAGAACAGTCATCTGTTTTTAATAACAAGTGAGATTCATTTTAAATCATGAATCATTTTCATACAAGATCTTATTCTTGCAGAAGAAGTCAGGCTGTGTAGAGATGTTTTATTTTCAAATAAACTGGACAATTTATCATAATGAGAAATGTTACATCTGAAAATCAAATAACTAAAGAGAACAGTTCAGCTGAAATTTTACTATTCAGTAATAGAAATCAAGAAAAACTTCTTAACCATTACTTTAGTAATATAACAAAATCAGAAATGGTTTTTGGTTTCTTTTATTTTTAATGTAATAGGCTAAATTTGAAATGAGGTACCTCAAGCTCACATTTGACTACCCTTAAAACTTATTTTATATAATTTAAGGTGATTTAATTTTAAATGAGTATGATAGTAGACCTTGAATCTTGGTATTTAGGTTTAGTTTTAACTCAGTTGTTGGTCCATTGAGTGAACTTCAGCAAAATCTTTAAATCAGTTTGAATTTCTAAATAGCACTTGGAAATGAAATCTTAATTATTAAAATACTACAAGACACAGAAGCTATGTTTTGTTTCTGCTCTGTCAGGAGCAATTTATGCTAACCAGTAACAGAACCACACACACACACACATGCACACACACAAACACACGCTCACACACAAGAGAGAGACAGTGAGAGACAGACAGACAGACACAGGGCAGGGGGAGCAGGGCAACCAATCAAACAATAAGCATTTATGAAACACTTTCTATGTGCAAGGCACTGTGCTAAGTACTGGTGATACAAAGAAAGCTATAAACCTTCCATGAACTTGCATTCAGATAGAAGAAATAAAGAGTAAATAGCTATGCACATATGGAATATAAAGGGAGCAAATGGAGGGCTATTTGAGGGGGAGACTTATTACAGAGTCAAGGAAAGGCCTTTTAATTGCTAAGTCCGAACTAAAACTCTAGTGTCCAGATTCCTATTTCTGTCTTCTTTCTAAAAGATTTGTAACCAACTTTTCCTCTTTCCTGTACAAAGCACTAAAACATACACTTAAAAACTAGGAGCATAATGTGGCAGAAAGAATGCAGTACTTGTTTTGGCTTTTCCCTGAATTTCCTCATTTATAAAATGGGAGGGGAGGGAGAGGAATAGGAGGAGTTGATTTTGAAGCTTCCTTCTAGCCCTGTAATTCTGTGATACTGTTGTTCTAAACAAAGAAGCACATCCTTCCAAAATGGAAACCACTAACACTTGCATAATCAAAAAGGTACTCAGTTAGGGAAGAGAGAAGAAATCTGCTTTGCCTATAACCTCCCTAGTTGCCATGAAGTAACAAAAATGCCTGACGTTTGTGTAGCCCCTTGAATTCGGTACTACAGACATTATTGTTGCCATTTTAAAGATAAAAACTTCATAGAGGTTAAGTGGCTTGTGCATAGTAAGTGTCAAAGATGACTCAAAAAGATTTATGAACTGATGCAGAGTGCAGTGAGAAAAACCAGTGGAACAATTTATATAAGGATAAAATTATAAAGGCAGACAATTCTGAAAGACTTAGGAGCTCACATCAATGCAATGATTAACCACAATTGCAGAGGACTACTAAGGAACTATACTACCCATCTCTGGACAGAGAGGTGATGGACTCAAGAGAGAAATTTGAGATGCAATTTTTTTAGACAAAGACAGTGCAAGCAAGAATTTGTTTTACTTCACTATACGTATTTATAAAAAGTAGTTTTGCTTTTCTTTTTTTGTTGAAGGGAGGTGGGAGAGAGAGAAGGTAGATTTTTATGGTTTAAAAAATTAAATAAAAATAAAGCCTGAGATAAAGGAGGGGAAGGATCAATCAGGGAAAATAAAAGGGTTTCAGTTTATAAGGGAGGGTCCAGTTGACAACAAAGAACATAAATTTGTAATTGATCTAGTTGACCTGGTTCTGTGACTTACATTAGCAGCATTCAGTAGTACGAGAAGGAGCAGAAAAATTGGATGATAGGGCTAACCCTGGGTTGAGGTTTGGCAAGGCATGGATATTAATAGGAAAAAATTACAACAGATTTAACAGTAAGAGTATAGTGTATAGTTGAACTCATTGATGAGAGGGTCAAGAGATTGTAAAAAAAAAAAGAAGAAGAAGAAAGCAGTGGTAGAAAGAGGATAATAGATGGGGAAATCAGAAAAGGACAGAATGACTAAATAATTTTTGTGAGTCCCTTACACTCTCAAAAAATGTATTGAAAAAAGAAACAACCATTTCTTTCTCACCTATCCCCTCCCCCCAGCAAATTCTCCCCTCTTCTGAATTTCTTTATAACTACTGAAGGCATCACCATCATTTTTTTTTCTTTTCAAATATTTTTCCCAAATTACATGTAAAAACAATTTTAACTTTCTTTCTTTTTTTTTTTTTTTTTTACAAATTTTTGAGTTCCAAATCATCTCCCTTCCCACCTCACTGAGTAGTCAAGAAATTTGACATGTTATACATGTGTAGTTATGCAAAACACATTTCCACGTAAGTCAGGCTGTGAAAGAAAACACAGACAATAAAAACAAAAAAAATAAAAAAAAAGCTCAGAGTTGTTTTAATTTGCATTGCTCTAATCAATAGTGATTTAGAGCATTTGTTCATATGATGATAGATAGTTTGATTACTTTGTTTGAAAGCTGCCTGTTCATATCCTTTGACCATTTATCAATTGAGGAATGACTTATTTCTGTTAATTTGACTCAGTTTTCTATATGTTTGAAAAATAAAGTCTGTATTAAAGAAACTTGCTGTAAAAATGTTTTTCACCTTATTGGTTACAAATTATGCATTTCTCTCCATCCTGTTTTCCCTGTTTATCCTACTCTGTCTCCTTTCACCCTGTCCATTCTCAAAAGTGTTTTGCTTCTGACTTTTACCTCTCCCAGTCTGCCCTCTGTACTCTGTGTGTACCTTTTCTCTTATCCTCTCCTCCTCCTACTTTGCTGCAGGATAAGATAGATTTCTACACCCAACTGAATGGGTGTGTTACACCCTCTTTGAGCCAGTTCCAATGAGAGTATGGTTCATGTGCTCCCTTCTTTCCTTCCCCCCTTTTCTATCACCTTCATTCTGATCATCCAGGTTTACAACTTTGGAGTCTTCCTCAGCTGTTCACTATGATTCACCCCATATATCCAATACGTCCAAGAATCTTATTGCTTCCGCCTTCACTGTATCTCTCAAATACATCCTCTCCTTTTCTCATATAAGCAAAAATCTTAGCTCTGACCCTTGTGGCCTCTTACCTAGAGTATTGCAGTAAATAATCTTCTCACTACCTCAAATTACACTCTGTTACAATCTATATTCCACAAAACAGCCAAAATGATTTTTCTGGAGGTTTTGGATACAGAAGCCTTGACTTTTAGATCTTCCTCTGATAGTAAGCATTGTTCTTCCTCATCCGAAAGGATGGAAGAAAATATCTGTTCACCAAGAAAGTATTTTTCTGTAGTCTTATTTTTTTCCCCTGTTTTTGGGCATTTCCCCAGCCAGTTACTTGACTTTTGTGTCCTTTGTCAAGAGGAGGGTATACTCTGGGGACCTGTAAGTTCTCATTTCCTCCAAGGTGGCATAATCAAGGGAGAGGAGTTTACTCCTCTCTTGGCCTGTGCTCTGGTCTGGGAGATACTGGGAGGTTTTCTGCCCAGGATCTTTGAAGCTGTCTTTGGCGTTTTTGTGGGTTGAGCAATCTGGGAACCACAGCTGCTGCCACCCAAGGAATTCCACCCAAGGCCTAATCATGCCAAGACTGGGCTGCACTCTGCTCCAAGACCAGTACAGTAGAGCTTTGCTGCCCAGAATCTTTGAGTGGGATTGCCTCTCCACAACCACCTCTGGCTCCACCATGCCAGCGTGTTCCTTCTCTCCCCAAGGCTGCCACTCAGGGCTGAGATCTTGATCAGCTGTTTGATTCCCCCAGGGGTTTTAAGGGGAGGGCTCCTAAAATGGACACTGTGCCACAGCTACCACTGCCGCCCTGGGGCCAGATGGTGTTCTCTTCTCCCCCAGGTGAAAAAGCTTTCTCACTGACCTTTGAAGCTGTCTTTGGCCTTTGTGGGTTGAGTAATCTGGGAACCACAGCTGCTGCTGGAGACTCTGCCCCCGAAGCCTGCTTGTGCCACATGGCCAAGGCTGGGTTGTACTCTGAGGGCTGCACTCTGCTCTGAGCCCGGTGTGATTCCTATTCACCTTCCAGCTTGTCTTGAACTGGAAATTTCTTTCACTCTGTTGTTTTGTGGCTGCTGCTGTAGAATTTGTTTAGGGTCATTTTTTACAGGTATTTTATGGGCAATGGGGGGAGACTTAGAGTAGGTGCTACTCTGCCATCTTGGTTCCACCTCCAAAATGATTTTTCTAAAGTGTAGATCCGTTCATGTCACCCTCTCCTTCAGTGAGCTCCAGTGGTTCCATGTTACTGCCAGGAGCAAGTATGAAGTGCTCTGTTTGGCATTTAAAGCTCATCATTACTTTGCTCCTTCTAACCTTTCCAGAATTAAGCAGCTCCCTTTTTTTCTTTGAATTTTAACTTGTTAATTTGTTAAATACAGGAATTGGATTTCTTCTGACTCTGAAATGTTATGATTTCCTGAAATTTCCTTGACCACATAAACTCCTTTGCTAGGTTATCTTTATGTGTTTTGTGCATTTTAAATTCTACAGAACCTTTATGATCCCATTTGGGGTTTTCTTGGCAAAGTTACTGGACTGGTTTGCCATTTCCTCCTCCAGCCCTTTTTTACAGGTGAGGAAACTGAGGCAAAGAGTGTTAATAGACTTTCCCAGGGTCACATAGATAGTAAGTATCTGAGGCCAGAGTGGACAGAGTGCCAGATCTGGAGTCAGGGAAACCTGAATTCAAATCCAGTCACTGATGCTTATTAGCTGTGTGACCCTGGTCAAGTCACTTAACCCCATTTGCCTATTTCTTTATCTGTAAAATGAGCTGGAGAAGGAAGTGGCAGACCATTCCAGAATTTTTGCCAAGAAAACCCTAAATGGGGTCACAAAAAATCAAGTATATATCACTTAACAATAAAAGGAATAACTTTTTTTAGATGATAAACTCCAAAATACCTGATCATATTATTCTAAGTGAGTGTTTGATGCAGGAGAAAATGTTATTTACATAATTTTAAACTATTCTGTTTCAGGATAATGTGTTAAACATTATAAATCAGATAATGGATGAATGCATCCCAAGTGATCGAGCCAATCGGGATTTTTGTGTTAAGTTCCCAGAGGAGATACGTCACGACAATCTGGCTGGCCAGCTTTGGTTTGGAGCAGAGGTAGGTTTCCAATTTCTGCAATTTTATTTTTGTAATGTGTATAACTAACAAAAAAATATGTTTTCTCTTGGTATTTGAAGCTGAAACAACACAGATTTGTACCTGCCTATTACTTTAGGTTTTTTAGCTTGCTTTCTTTAAAATAATTTTTTAAAAGAGGTAAAGCAATTACTGCTGTTGTTATTTTCTAGGTTAGGAATCTGAGACAGAAAGGAGTTTAAACACCTTACCAAGGCCACCTGTCTAGGAGATGACAGATCTGGGATCTGAATCTAGGTCTTTTAACTCTACCCTGGGGCTTTTTCCACTATACCATGCCATGGATATAATTTTTCCATTCATGTATTAAAGAAAGTAAGATTTAAGTTGGACAAATTGCCATCTGTTCTCAGAGATACTTCTTGTTTAAAAAAGAAGATCTGATTATTTTTAGTGATTATAGGAACAAATAATTGGGAACCATAACTTAAATTTACAGATGTATAGTCGATTTTTAAAGTAAAACCATATAAGTAAATTTAATCTGTTGATACTTTAGAATAACTTTGAACCTTTTTTAAAAGTAATTTATTATGCTATCTCAAAACTTCATTTTGGTGGGACTGCTATTAATAAATGTCATTTTCCTGAGCATGCCGATTAGACTTATTTCCCTAGGATATGTGTGCTCAACTTTTTTTATGAGGAAGACTTTATTTTCTTCAAGTCTTGAGTTTTTGCAACATTTGTGTTAAGGGATAAAGGAAGCTGATTTTGAAAAGTTAGATGATTTATTATATGCTGAAGTTTGAAATTGATTAGTCAGTCATGTTTGACTTTTTGTGATCCCATTTGGGGTTTTCTAGGCAAAGATCCTGAAGGATTTGCTATTTCCTTCCCCAGCTCATTTTACAGATGAGGAAACTGAGGCAAACAGGCATAAGGGACTTGTTCAGAGTCACACAGCTAGTAAGTGTCTGAGGTCATTGAACTTGGGTCTTCCTGACTCTAGGCCAGGTGTTCTATACATTGTGCCACCTAGCATCCCAGAGTTTAAAATAGTGTCATTGATTTAGTGTAATAAAAAGACCTTGGAAATGATATAATCTAGATGACCTTAACCTAGGCACTGTGAATTCATTTAAAAATAATTGATAACCATGTTTCAATATAAATGGTTTCTTATTTGTTTTATTTTATGCATTTAAGATATTTTTCTGAGAAGGGGTCCATAGACTTCACCAGGCTGCCAAAAGGGTCCGTTATACAAGACAAGTTAAGAATCCTGATCTAACCTAATTTTTAAACAATCTGATTCTTAGTGATGGCATTGAGACTGAGTGGAAATCGACTTTATATCTTCAATTTTTAAAAAAAAAATTTACCCACCTATCTTTCTTCAGAAGGCTCCCCTCTCCTCTAGTATTTATTGGTTATTTCAGTAGTAATAGTAGCTAAGATTTACATAGTGCCTTCTCTGTGCAAAGTACTGTGGTAAGTACTTCGAAAATGTCATCTCATTTGACCCTAACAGTAACCCTGGGAGGTAGGTGTTGTTATCATCCCCATTTGTTGAGATTGACATTGAATCTTTTCAGTTCTGTCTCTGTGACCCCATTTGGGGTTTTCTCGGCAGAGATACTGGACTGGTTTGCCATTTTCTTCTCCAGCTCCTTTTACAGATGAAGAAACTGAAGTGACTTGCCCAAAGTCACACAGCTAGTAAGTGCCTGAGGCTGGATTTGAACTCAGGTATTCTGACACCAGGCCTGGTGCTCTGTCCACTGTACCACTTATCTGCCCTCTTTCAATATACGTTCAGCACAGTAAGCAAATGAATTGAAAAACTTTGACCATAGTCTGAGGGAAAGGGGATTGGAGAAGTTTTTTGGAACCCTGTTAAATGAATAGATTACATTAAAGATGGCAAGATATTGCCCTAGTTTTGTTTATAGCTCTATCTTTACACATTAGTGAAAATTTGTTTGACTGGCATAGGAAAAGAGAATGCTCTCATGGGAATATCTTTATACTGTATTCTAGCACAACAAATGGTTGTAAAATTGCTAGAATTACAGTTTTTTTCAGCACTTGCTGCATGCTAGACAAGTAACTAATTCATAAAAATAGAAACTTAAAAATCATGTAGGGAAAAGCAAATTAATTTTAAGTCCTTTTTTTCCAATTTGACAAAATATTTTTTAGAAGCAGTTTTTGTTTTGCTGTAATTCCTAATGTTTTCTAAGTAATGAGAATCAGAGGGCCAACAAGATGTATTGCGATCTACTTTTGTCTATTTGGGCAGTCATAACTAAGGAAATTGATATGACTAACTTATATTTGTAGTTTAAACTCTTAACTTTCTCATCTCTTCCATTTTAACAGTGCTTGTCTGCAGGTTCAATTATCATGAATCGTGAAATAGAAAGCATGGCTATGAGGCCACTAGCCAAGGATCTGACGCGTAGCTTGGAAGAACTCAGAAACCTCATTCGGGACCAAGCCTTAAGAGATTTAAACATTTATACTGAAAAAATGAAAGAGTCTCTCAAACATTTTGATGTCCTATTTGCTGAATTTGAGTTGAGGTAAATTTTAAATGCTACAGATTCTTGCAATGAACATTCACAAGTATGGCTTTCTTCTTGTTTTTCTGTGACTATAACTAAAGCTTTGAGGTTTATATTTATTTCCTATGCAGAAAGATTGATTCTTATAGCAAGTTGAGCATCCTTAAAGCTAATTACTTAGCTTTATCCTATAAAACTAATTCTATAGAAGACTGTTCTAGTTGTGAGCAAATCCCAATGTGTGAAACCAATCATTTAATCAAGCACTTATTAAGCACTTGTTATGTTTCAGTGGATTCATGATCTCATAAATGTGTTTCCTCCATCAGAGCATGTCAAATTCCTACCCCCTTCTCATTATGTGCAAATCTTGTCCATATTCTTTTATTTACCCAATATGCAGGAGGCCTTCCTTTAGGGGGACAGTTCATAACCTTTTTTGTGCCCTAATTTCCTTTGACAGTGTAGTGAAGCTAGACTCAGATCATTTTTCAGAATGTTTTTAAATTCATGAAGGAAATATTGAAATTTTATCAAAATGTTAAAAAACCAAGTTTATGGACTTCAGATTAAGAATTCTTGCTCTGGAGTTTAGGTCTTTTATCATTAAGTGCAGTATAAAATTTTGGCTGTCTGTCTTTTGTCACTACATAACTAACCTACCTCCTTTTCTTACCATATATCTCCTGGATGATATATATTTGGGGGAAAAAAATGCAGCTTTGTCTTTTGTTTTTACTTGGCATGTATTTCCCAGTGTCCCCACACCCCTAGAGAGCCATCTCTTCTAACAAAGAATAAAAAGGGAAAAAAAACACAATGCAGCAAAACTGGCCAGCATATCAAAAAAGTCTAACATTGTCAGTAATATTCTGCAACGATAGTTCCTTACCTCAGCGAAGAAGGGAAGAATGTGACCTCTCATGATTTTTGTGGTCATTGTAATTTTACAGCATTCAGTTTCACTTCTTTTGTGGTTGTCCTTCCCATTTAAGTTGTTGTCATCAGTGTGTATTTTTTTCCATTTTTATGTTTATTGCAACCTTCTAGTATTTCCTTTTAATATTCCCCTAGATTTTTGTACCATAATTTACTTAACTATTATCCATTTGGTGGACATCTATTTGTTTCTAGTTCTTTGCAACTATGAAAAATTCTGTTAAGTATTTTGGTGAATATGGGCCTTTATTTTTATCATTTATGTCCTTGGGGTGTATGTTTAGCTCTATGATAAATTAAATTCCTTTGTTTAGTTTTTAAGGTCTTCTACTATTCCTGGACTCATCCTGTCTTTTTACTCTCACTGAACATTGCCACTCTCCTACACTCTTCAATACAGCCAAACTGGCCTTTTCTTCCTTCCTCCTACACACTTTTCATTTCCCATCTCCATTTTCCATGGCTGTCCGTAATGCTTGGAATGCACTCCCTCCTTGCCTTTGCTTTATAAAACTTCTCTCCTCTTTTAAGATGCAACATAGGCACCATCTTCTACATGAAGCCTTTCCTCAGCCCTTTGAACTGCTAGTGTACTCCCTCCCAAACTACCTTGTAAATGAACTATTTCGTATATGCTTTTACTTTAACAGTTTATATTTTTATATGTAAATGTTGTGTCCCCTCTTTAGAATTAAGCTCATGGCAAGTAGAGATTATTCCTTCCTGGATACTTGTATCCCCAGAAGCATAGTACATAATAGGTACTTAATGAATACTTGTAGATTGGTTTATTTTTGATAAATATTTTAGTCATTTTCTCAACAATTATAAAATTATTTCCAGAGTGGTTATACTAGTTCACAGCTCTCCCAATGGTGAATTAGTTACTCCTGCCTTGTCTTCATCCCTTAACTATCATTGCCAAACCATGAGGTATAAGGTGAACCCTCAGAATTGTTTTGGTTTGTCTTTCTCATATTATTAGTAATTTGGTATATTCTTTCACACAGTTGTTAAGAGTTTGAAATTCTTCTTTAAAAACTATTTATTAATATTTAGCCACTTTTTGGCCTTATATATTTGTTAGTTACCTATATATCTTAATAACAGATCTTTATTAGAGATATATGGTAGAAAAAATTTTTCTCAGTCACTTCCCTTCTTATCCTAGTTGCCTTTATTTGGTTCACACAAAAGCCTTTCAATTTCATGTGATTGAAATAATCTGCTTTGTCTTTTGTAATCACCTGTATCCTTTGTTTGATTTCAAATTCAATTCTTAGCCATAGCTATGAGAAATACCTAATGTGCTTTTCTTCTGACTTTTTGTGTGTGTGTGACCTTTAATATTATGAACATATATATAACCAGTTTGAGTTTAATGTGTGATGTAAGATCTTGGTTTTAACTATGTTTCTTCCGTACTGCTTTCTAGTTTTTCCAGTAATTTTTGTTAAATAGAAACTTCTTGCCTGGGTAATGTAAGTTTTCAGGTTTATAGAATAGGAGATTATTTCTGATTTTTTCTACTTTTTTCTATCTATGTATCTTTTTGGTGTTTTTTTTACCAATACCAAATGGTTTTGATGATTACCACTTTATAATATATTGTCATGTCTAGAATTTGGGGTGTGCTGTTTCCATTTCACTCCTATCTCTTTTTTTTCATTGTGTCCCTTGATATTCTAGAATTTTTTCTGCAAATATTGTTCTTTTTGCCTCGTTTTGTAGTTTGATAGCACTGAATTTAGGTAGTATTGTCATTGTTATTAAAGCATGATCCAACATGAAAACTGTTACCCTACTTGCTTAAGTTCTTAATCAGAGATGCTATTTTTTCAACTACTTCTTACATGCATGTCATCCTTATAAATACATTACAGTTCTTCGTAATTACTGTGGGCTTCTTAGTTGTGCATTGAGTCACCCACAGTTTCGTTTCTTCTGAAGTTATGTTATCCTATGATCCATAGTCCTATAGCATTACAGGAAAGGATATTAGTATTAAGAGAATATATTTTTGTTTCAAGGACCAGCTTGAAATTTTTTAAAATGCTACACAATTTTCTCAAGGAAAATTAGCCTGTTTTCTTCCTCTTATTCAATTCTGAACCTAAGCACTACCTAACTGCAGTGACTATGTACAGTAAGCATACTAATGGACTCTTAATATGGTCTCTTCATCCAAATGTGTATCACAATCTGAACAGTAGGTCTTCATCGCTTTGATTTTTTCCTGCATGGATTTTTAAAGGTTTATCTCTTATGTTTGGTTCTAAGTGGTTTGGAAAAGTATAAGAGAAGTCTAAGATAAATTATTTACCTTCAAGGAGCTCAAAAATCAAAAGCAGTTCAAGAGAGTATGTCACAAAGTTTTAAGTGCTAAGAAAGCATGAGAGTCGTCTCACAAGATTACATGGAGGTGCTTGGCTTTGAATAGTAAAATGTGAACCAGCCTTCCTAGCCTTCAGATACAGTGTTCATGGCTGCCTGCATTCCTTAATCCTATTATCCCACCCACCTGAAATACCATTTTTTTTCCCTTCAACCTACTGCTCTCCTACCTGCCTTTGCAAGTTGAGTCCCTGGTTCTAGGGAGGAACTGTACCAGGTCCATAGTACACTCTGGGTTCCTACTACCAAATCTATGACATATGAGTCTCCAGTGATGCATTCACATTTAATAGCCAGTTGACATAGTTAACTCAAAGCATAGGTCTTTATTGAAATTTCGTACAAAGAGGGTGATTGCTTTTCTGGAATAATTTGAGTATACTTTTTCCTGTAAGACTGAATGATTTCAAGGACACTGACAAATTCTGTGATTCTGATATATGCACAGAGCTCCCAAACTACCTTATACAATCAGTTCAATTAAAAATGTATGAATTAGGGTCCTAATAGCATCAGTGATAGTATCAAAACATTCCCACTATAAACACAATATGTACCATGTAGAAAAAAGACAAACAAGTGAGTGAAACAAACTGGATTAGCAGCCATCACCTAGTGCTGTATTAACCTAAGGACACAAAATATTTGGAAAAGAACTCCCTGTGTGATAAGAGCTGCTGGGAAAGCTGAAAAGTATTTTAGAAGAAATTTAGGTTTAATAAAAACTATCTATATGACATGTCACAGTAGGCTCAAAATGGATATGGGACATGAATGTGAATGGTCATGCCATGAAAAAGATGATAAATGATGAAAATTGAGCACCTTTCAAAGCAATGAAACTTTGACTAGAGCAAGAATTCTTAATCAAATGAGGGCTGCAGGACGCTGCAAAAGACAAAATAGGTGATTTTGACTACATGAAATTGGATAGCTTTTTTATAAACCAAATGAAATCATTTAGGAAAAAGAAGGAAAAGTTTCAGGTGGGAAAAAGCTGCATGTCAAATATTACTGTTAGTAATTTCTAAGATACGTACAGAATTAACAAATGAACACGTCACATAAAGAGGCACTTCTCGTTGCAAATGTGTTTTTCACTGTTGTGCAAAAAAGTTTGTGAACAAAGTTTCTCAAAAGAATTGCAAACTATTAACCTTATGAAAGTTTGCTCCAAGTCACTAATAGTAAGAGAAATGTAAGTCAAAACTCTGAGGTTTCACATTGTACTCAGCAAATTATAAGGATGACAAAATATGTAAGAAGTCAGTGTCGGAGGAGCTATGAGAAGACCAGGACACTGAAACACTGTGGAATTGTCAGTTATTTCAACCGTTCTAAAAACTAGTGTGGAATTAAGCTGCAAAAGAGACTAAAATTTCCATAATCTTTACTCAGTGATCCCATTTCTGATTCCACGAGGGTATAACAAACAAAAAAGGCCCCAGCTACACCAAAGCAGCAAAGAATATTAAAAAAAGTAAATGTCTGTAGTTGAGGAATACTGTGATGGTATTGTACCATAAGAAGCAATGAATGTGATAAATTTTCAGAAACATCTGAAGACTTACAAAATTAAATAATCAGAACCAGTAAAACAATATACCTGGTGACTGTTAATGTAAGAGGACCAACAAAATGGAACAAAACTGTGAAATTGAAGGCTGTGTAACTAAAATGACTACTCTTAAGTCCTAAAAAAGTGTTGAGAAAAAAATACTTCCCTCCCCTTATTGTAGAGGTAGGTGATTAAGGATGTGCTAACACAGTCAATATGTTGATTGAGTTTGATACTATTTTCTTCTTTTTTAATCATTGTTACTGAGAATTAGTTCGTTGGATAGGTTTAGATGAGGAAAAATATTTAGAAATATATGTGATATAAAAACATGGCATAGAAATATATTAAAAATCTACCTGCCAGTTTCTTGCATAGTTGCTTCAACTCTCTTTAGACTTCTCCTTTCATTTTCTTACTGAATAATTTTAACTTGTCTTCAGGATTTCTTGTGAGCTTTTCCTCTGTCTTGGATGAATTTCCATGTAGTCCCGTCTATGAACCCTTTGAAAATCTGCTTCCTGAAAGCCAAGAGTTTATGCCATACTTTTCTTGGATTTCCTTTCCTTCCCCAAAAAATTCTAAAATAAAGAGAACATAAAGCACAGATTGAAACCATAAATGCACTTTGGAGATAGGGAATGCATGCAGCCATCAAGAAAGGGGCAATGCTTTGAGGAGACAGATTAAATTTTAAAAAGTCCTGTTTAACCTGACTTGAAATTTTCATAGGAATCACAGTATTATAATTCTCATTTCTAATTATTTTCTTGTTAGAAATGAGAGAAAACAAACCACTCTGCAGCATTAAGACAAATAAGCAATTCTGGTGAACTCAAACCAAAATTAATATTCCAGAATATTATTACTTAGAAAACAGTCAATAGATCTGTCATTTTCTTCAGTAACTAAGCAACTATAGTTATGAATGATTTTCATTTTTATTCTCATTAACAAATTGCTACATTTGTACAGTTGCCCACCCGAAAGGGGGGATGTTATAATTAAAATGTTTATCTATTTATTTGGTTTTAATCAAAGATTTCACACTGTTTGGAGAGACAAAATGACAGTATTTTATAATTAAAACATAACACTTTGTTATCTTTTTAGTTATGTCTCAGCCATGGTACCAGTAAAGTCGCCAAAGGAATATTATGTACAACAGGAGGTAATCGTGCTTTTTTGCGAAACAGTGGAGAGGTAAGAGTGCAACATATAAGTAACTGATTCATTATGTTCTTTGTTTCCTGCATTTTAATCTTGCATAGAATTAACAAGTAACTGGAGATGATGAAGTATCGTTTCCTAAGGGGTGAAGTGGTGCTGAGGAACGGGGCAGTTCTGCTTTCCTGTGGATGATGAAGACCCAAAGCCATTACTTTTAGCTACTTAGGACTAGTTAGGTCAATGTTGAAAATTTTGAATATTTTTCTTGTTAAATTATTTAAGTGCAGATAAATTGCCAGCCAGTCAGTCAACAAGCACTTATTACATACTTACTATGTGGCAGAAACTGCTAAATATCAAAGATACAAGGAAAGGTAAATACAGTTTAATGGAGTCAGCAGTCATCAGCAAAAACTGAAACAGGTTGGAAGGATGGGTTGAAGCCA
>CM053772.1:226933996-226971481 GCA_028658325.1 Potorous gilbertii
TTTCTTGCATTGATGAGCTGGTTTAGGAAGTAAAGGATCCTTCTGTGATTCCCCTCCCAATTAAAATTTTAAAGGTTTTGGGTGTTGCCAATGATATTATTAGGGATTGTGGAGCCAGAGATAAAGCTATAAGGTATCAGTTATTAACAGTGACATTACCAAGGAAAATGGTGAGCTAAGGGTACGCCATAATACTAGTGCCTTGTCTAAGGTATTTTTTTCCTTATAATTTGGTTGAGGAAGCTGGGTGGGAAGAGTTTTGTACTTGGGCCAATGAATTGGTAAAAAAAAAAAATGGCAGCCATCACTTCATTTTTTCCCCTTTTTCTTGAAATTGAAAGTTTTCTGACTGTTCATTTGTATATAATTTGCTGAAGAAGTAACAAGTTATTAATAATTTCCTTTTTTTAATTGACTAGAGCTCTAAAGCTTGGATATCTCACTCAAGACATGATTGATGACTATGAACCAGCATTAATGTTTACAATTCCAAGATTAGCCATTGTATGGTAAGTATTAGACAATATTTGGGAGGTTTTACTATTTCATTTGGTGCCTTGGAAAAGTCAAATCGTTTTGAGGAAATCTGGCAAGATGGTGCATAAGACAACAGAAGCCAGGATTGTTTTAAGGTGATATTAAATAAGAACTATATTTTGCATAGAATTTTGTGCCTTTCAAAGAGCACTTATATTTTAATGTTTAATTTTTCAACACCTTTTTGAAGTAAGTAGGGCAAATACTATTATTCCCATTTAAGATATGAAGATAATAAGGCATAGAAAAGTTAGGTGGCTTGCACCAAGTCACACAGCTCATTAGTAACACAGGCAGATTTAGAACCTAGGCTGCTTGATTCTTTGTCTAATATTCTTTACGCAACACCCAAATACACCCCAAAAGATTAGTTATCACCACTTTTTTAAATCCTGGAAGTAATCTAGAGTGATGTAGGGAATAAAAGGCCTTTTACAATATGGCTGTTTTGTCATCATTATTGTATCTTGAAAATGGAGTGCTTGATGTTTTATGACAAAGGTGGAGAGTGACTTCAGGAAAGCACTGGAGCATGGCTGTACCAAGCTGTACCTAACAGGCAGAGTCCTCACATGCTTCCAGTGTAGGACATAGGACAGAGCACAGGTAGAATCAGTTTGCAGGCTGCCCAGAGAACAAAATTAGAGACAAACAGGAATCTATATCAGAGGTCCCAGAAAGAGTCCAGTCTCAGAGCCAAAAGAGCAATGTGAAATTGTCCAAAATGACGGGTTCAAGATCCCCTGTTGAAACTGTATGGAACACTCAGAAAGTACAAATACACTGAATGTATATGTGCTGGATTCAGGATAAATTGTACTAGAGAGAAGCAGTGGAAATGACTCTGTTTTAAATCTCTCATTTGCCAGATCTGAGGGCCTCCTCTTAGTCCTCCCCCTTCTCTGTAGTATTTGTCACCACTGACCACCTTGCCTTCTTGATGCTCTCTCCTTTCCACGTTTCTGTGGTGTTGGTCTCGCACTTCTCTGACCCTTCCTTCTTGGGCTTCTCTGCAGGTTAATCACTATTATCCCACACTCTGACTGGGTATCTCCCTAGACTCTGTCCTCTCTTCTCCTCTTCCCCCCCCACCTCCCTTCTCTTCTACTCCCCTCCACTTCCCTTTCCTTTCTTGTCTTCTCCCTATACCTTCTTTCTCAGTGACTTCATCAGCTCCCAAGGTTTTAATTATCATCTCTTTGCAGATAACTCCCTTATATGTGTATATGTGTACATACATATGTATGTATATACATGTAAACACACACGTGTGTGTTGCAGGAAGCTCCAAAATGTGTGTGTGTATGTGCTCTAGCCTGAGCTGCCACGTCTCCCTCCTGAACTCCCTTCCAACACCTACTGAACATTTCAAACTAGGCATCTGATAAGTATCTCAGATTCACCATGTCTAAAATAGACCTTGTTATCTTTCCCCAAAAAATCTTCCCCCTCTGGGTACCCTATTTCTGTAGAGGACTGGACTCTCTGGCCATCCCAGTTTGCAGCTTTGCCATCCTCCCTACTCTTCCCTCTGTGTCAGCTCAGACATATAGTCACCTCCCCGCTCTTGTTTCTACATCCATGTCTCTCCCATGAGTTCCCTTCTCTCTCTTGCATGACCACCATCTTGGTTCAGGATTTCCTTACCGCTCATGTGAACTACAACAGTAGACTCCTGCCTGGTATCCTTGCCTTAGGTCTCTCCCCTCTCTGACCTGTCCATCACACAGCTGGCCAAGTAACCTTTCTGAAGTGCAAGTGTGACCACGCCTTATTGTTGGTCAGTCATTTCAGTCTTTTCCATCTCTTCATGACTCATTTTGGGAATTTTCTTGGCACATACTGGCCTGGTTTGCCATTTCCTTCTCCAGCTCATTCTAAAGATGAGGAATTTGAGGCAAACAGGGTGAGGTAACACAGCTAGTAAAAGTGTTGGAGGCCAAATTTGAATTCAGGGAACATCATTCTTTTCCTTAATAAACTCAAATAGCTCTGTATTCCTTTGAAATCAGTTGTAGATTCCCTAATATGGCTTTTAAACCCTTCACAACCTGCCCTCACACTACCTTTACATCCTTGTTATGCACTATTCCTCTTCTTGTACACTAAAGTCCAGACAAACTGGCCATGTTGCATTCTCTCCCATCACCATGTATTTGTACTTGTCTGGAGTATGCTCCTCACCTACAGCCTCTTAGAATCCCTTGTTTCCTTCAAAACTGCCTCAGTATCCTTCTGTACAAGATCTTTCCTGGTCTCTCAACTACAAGGGTTCTTCCCCCCTGCATTGTATCTGTTTTGAATCTATTTTGCATATATATATATATATACATATAGCTATATAGATATATTGATAGAATGTAAGCTCCTTCAGGAGAGAGACTGGTTTTTCATCTTTGTAGCCACAGTGTCTGGCATGTAATAGGTGTTTTCTAAATGTTTGTGGCTTGACTAGATTAACATTTTCAAGGCCAATAAATAGAGGCATAGAATTGTAGAGAACCTATGAGGAAAATCATTCAGACTTTACTACCTACAAGGCAAATGCAGTGAAATTAGGCATTTTTTTTTTGCACCTGTTATTGTAAAATTAGATGAATGGGGAATACGAGGAGATAAAGTGGATAACTTTCTCCCTACTAGACTGCTTTCCTCCTGACCATGTCTCATTAGTTAAAGGAGATAGATGAAGGGGACAGCTAGCATACCTGGCGATTCAGATAGTTATGGTTCAGGTAGTTCAGATACAGTAAACAAAGGACTTTCTCTCTCCTTACTGCAAAAAAGGATCATATTATAAAGATATGTAAGCATGGCATCAGTTGACACCAACTTCAGGTAACTGTGGAAATTGGTAATTTGTCTTAATATGGGATTGATGCATCTTTCTAAGATTTGGGAAGAATCCCTGAAAGTAAAGGCTAGGAGTTTATTCTGAATCAGGACTCCTTTTGTTTCCTACCCCCTCCCACAAAATAATATGCAGCATTGTTCACTTCACTGTGTTTGCTAATGTGGAAGGAAAGATAATTTTCCAAAGAGTTTCCTTAAGCTTCTGTAACAGATGTTGCAGCTACGGCAGGTGCAGCTAATAAATAAATTTGTAAATATAGTTTTTCAAACCAGTCATAGGACGAACATTCTTCTAGAAAAAAATATACAAATGTGAGCTAAATATTTATGGAACTTCACAATCATATTCATGTTCTTTTTATCTTAGTTAATGAAGTATTTTGGAGATTCAAAGAATCTTCAAAGAATCTCCAAATTTGGAGATTCAAAGAAAATGACTACATTCCTGTATTGGGAGCCTTTAAAGTTTTTATATTTCCATTCGTATCTCTTTGCCACAAGACAACAGTGAGATGGTTCTTTGTTTATTTAAATTATTATGTTTCCTTTTCCTTAAGATTCTTTTTTCAAAAAGAACAAAAGACAACACCTTTTTTTACTGCAATAGAGAAAACGTAGCTTAAAACTTGACTTAAACTTTGAGAAAATCATTTGTCTGAGGTGACGTTTTTTATTTTAATTTTTAAAATTTTAAACATAATTTTTAATTTAATTTAATAATAATTTATATATTAATTCATTTAATTTAATAATAATTTAATTTAATTGAGTAAATGTATGTGAATATTTTCTATTTTTATATCACTTACATTTCCCAATATATCCCTCCCCCTATCTAAAAGAAAGCCATCCCTGATAATAAAGAACAAAAAAATAAAGGGAAAATAGTTCAGCAAAACTAACCAGTAGATCAGAAAAGCCACACTGTCTTCCATACCTATAGCCCTCTCCTGCAGTGAAACAGCCCTGGATCGGGTAGTTCAGGATGGGAGGGGAGGGAAGGAGGGAGAGCCTTCTTTTCTCTTCGGTCTTCGTAGCCAACTTGTTCATTATTATAGCACCACTTTATTTTGCTTTGTTGTTCTTTCCTTAGTCATTGTATATATTGTTTTCTTAGTTCTGCGTATTTCACTCTGCATCAGTTTATATTTGCTGTTCTTTGTATTATAGTCAATATTTCTTACTGGATAGTAATATTCCAAGGTGATTTTTCAAAACTCTTTGCTAAGTTTGATTGTAGAAAGTGGGATTGCTGGCATGAACAACCTTAAAGGTTGCTTTGAATTTAAGTGAATGTTATACTTCTTTTTAAATATAGGTTAAAACACCATATACTTCTTATTAGTTGCATCAAGGCAAAATCTCATTTTCTAAGCAAATTTTTTTTACTTTGAAGTCAAGCCAGTTTCTAATTAAAATATGAGATTTCCTCCCCCATCTTTGTACTTCAGCTTATAATAGTAAAGGAATTAGTGTGTTTCTTTTTTAAAGAAATAGGTTAATCACTTATCTAGTATCACCCTAAAAATTCTTACTTCCCTCTTAGTTCTAAGTTCACTTTTTGGCTCCATCATCCTGAGATTATATTCAAGGACCTTTATCTAGCCTCAGACAAGGAATGAGTAAAACATATCCAGGTGGTATCCCTCTAATAAATGTTTGAGCTGCAATAGAATATAACATAGTAACTTATACCAGCCAAGGACATGGTTTAAAAGTCAGTCTGAGGCTAGAAACACATTTTCTTTGAAATTCTTTTCAAATTATTCACTTATTCAGTCATCTAGTGTCAGTGTGGGATGTACTGATGTACTGATGGGGAGCTGGGATAATGTACTACATTGTCATACTGTAAAGTCTCTGAAATCACACATTGTAAGCTTTTCAAGTCAGAATTTCAGCCCCCTGGGAGGATATCTCCTAGATTGCAACATTTCTCCTCTATTCATCCTCTGATCTTATCCCTCATGTCCTTTTTATGGAAAGTACTTAACAAATAGGTGGGATATTCCAATTTAACTATGAATGGAGTCTAGATTTTGAAGGGACAAAGGATAAAAATGGATATAACAGAATATCAAATAGGAAATGGAAGACCTGGAAGTAAATAAGGTAATTGTAGATGAGCTCAAAGGGCTCAAACTACAAATCAAAGGAAAAAAAGAGAGGTGTACATTTAAATTGCTTTGGAAGACTTCAGCAATTACTTTATTTGATGACCAGGCTGCTAGGAAAAGAAGCTATGAAATTATAAATTATACAAGACTATAATTAACATTCTCAGTCATGCAGAAAACAATTTTTATTAAAGATGCCCTGTAAATGTCTATTAGTAGAGTTTTCTAACCTTTAGAAATATGTATAAAATTCTTCCAGTATCCAGGTTAATGAAAGCAAGCAGCATGGTATCTCTAGAAAGTTCACTGTTTCATTTTTATGTCCACAATACCCACTCATGTCTAGACAGATGAGCTGAATTATGGGGTCACATCCTTGGATTCACTCACGCAGCAGCTGAAACTGTTACTAGAGAGACTTGTAAGAGCAATGATTCAAACTATTGCAAATTGGGAAGTTAATGATAGGACAGGCACATTGTCATCGTTTCTCCTTTTTCATTAGAGGCACTTTTTGGACCTCCAGTACAATCTAGGGAGTAGTTAGAAGAAGAGAGAGAATCTAGGGATAAAAGAAGGAACAAAAAATAGTAGAAGCTGGACCGTTTTATACCTCCCCGGAATACTGACTGTTTAGTAGAGACCCTAGACCACAACAAGAGATAGCTATCTCTGTCATTTGTCTCTCCTGTTCAGAGCTCTCTTCGATTTCTGATTCTTGGGCAGTAGCCAAGCGTCTTCTGCTACAGTGCGGCTCAGGGTCATCTCTCACTTGCCTTCTTGATTTCAGCATGAGAAATCTCATGCATCACTCAGTACTGTCAGTATTTCTTTGAATGATGAGAATTACAGTTCTCCACGTCTATGGAAAATGTTTTGGAATTATAATCAAGATAACCTGGGTTCAAGTCTCCTCCCTAGTCCTTCTTACTGGACTACTAGACTAGTTATCTAAAAATTCAGTGCCTCATTCTCCTTATGACAGTAATCATATTGCCTTCCTACAGGATGGCTGCAAAGAAATACCTCACACCACTGTATATTTAGAGAGATGTTTGATGTAGCTATAGATAGTTGTATGAAGTTATTTAGGCATGACTTATTATTAAGGATCTTTTTTTCTAAATTGTTCTAAAGGATCTGATGAACAGATTGTTCTAAAATGATGCCAGGAGTACATAGTAATCTGACTGTACTTCTTATGACCCATATTTTCACTTTCTTTAAAAATAACAATGGCTTTTGCCCTGCACCAGTTTTGCTGATATAAACAGCTGCATCTAATCTCACGTCAGTCACTTACTGTCTGTATCACCCTGGGCCAATCATTTAATTTATCTGAGCCTCAGTTCCCTCATCTTAAAATGGGGATAGTAATAGAACCTACCTTATAATGTTGTTAGGAGGATCAAATTAGATAAGATTGTATTTAAAGCACTTTGCAGATTTAATTGAGCTATTCAGATGTGACCTTTCATTTGCTTTCAGAATGTCTAGCTGTGGAATTCTCATTTTTCTGTAGATTTTCTTAAAGTCCAGGCTTCATGCTATCTATTCATTCCCCCTTTTGTCTTTTATTACCAACTCCAAGATAATGCAGTTACTTTTTCCCAAAGTTGTTCCCATTTCTGCATCTCCAGCTAGTTTTCCCTACATTCATCAGGATTTTCAAGAGTAGATACTGTTTCTCTTTCTTTCTTTATCAGGTGCAAGATGAAATTGTTATCAGCCCTTCTCTCTCTCACTCTCACTCACTCTCTCTCTCTCTCTCTCTCTCTCTCTCTCACTCTCTCTCTCTCTCTTTCTCTCTCTTTCTCTCTCTCTCCCTCCCCCCCTCAGAAATATCTGATTTTATCCATGAAACCAAAGCTTCAGTCTTGACAGGTTATCATCTTCTACTCACTGTAAACTTAGTAAGGCTCACCAGTAAATATATATTAAATATATATTTCATAAAACATACAAAAAGAAATGGGAAGAACTTCAGTGTCATTAAATTTACCTTTCTTCAATAAAATTTCATCTTCCTTTGACTAGATCTACTCGTGTCCCTTTCTGCCTCGTTCTTCTTTACATTTGTTTTGATTCAAATTTATATCACAGTAAAAATTACCAGCAATTGAATCTTCCAGATTACACAGTAAGTGTTACAATTTGGGTCACAATCAACACAGCAGAAGTCAAGGTGTGTGATGTTTCTCTTCAGCCAGACATCACAGATACATAGTCTCACATTAGGGGTTTGATTAACATCAAACATGAAACAGTCAACAAGTTCTCATTTTATTTTCAAACTCTTTTTTTCCCTCAAATGAGCCTTTATCTTTGTAAGGAAAATGGTCATAATGTAGTCAGTAATATCTCTGGCATCCCTGTTACATGGAGGGAATTACATTGGATACTTTGGTAAAGTAGAAGGTAAAGTCCTCCTATTTACAAAATTGACTGTTAAATGGAAATAAAGGAAACACCAAAATAAGAATTAAAGCATACTGTATTACCCACTGCATCTCTACAAAGATAAATATATGCAGATATTTTTCACTAATGAAAATGAGACTGCCATGATCCTTTTCTGCTAGATTTTTATGACCAGAAAATAGAAGGAAAGGTTTCTTTGTTATTAAAATGGAAAAACTGTAAATGATTTGTTTGAAAGATAGAAAGTAACATATGAGAATGTTTCTGTAATTTCTTTTTCCACATGCCCCCTGACATCTCAGGGGATAGCTAGGACCAATCAAGAGGTTTTCTTTTTCATGATTACCTCTTTTTTCCTCCCCCTTTGAAGATTTATTACTTAAGAAAAGTTAATGGCTCATCCTAAGTCATATTTTTTTTTTTACAAAAAGTAGATAATTTAAATAAAATGTTATATAGTTTCATATATGATCATTTAAATTCTCATTTATATGTATTTGTGTATTTAATGTTTATTTTGCTGAAGGTTACTGAGTTTGTAATAATTTTTAAGTAGATAGAAAATTTTGATAAATAGGCCATAGGATATAGTGGAAAGGCGATTGAAGTCATCACATTTCTACTAATTAGTTGGGAGACCTTAGGCAAATCACTTAACCTCTCTGGGCCTCAGTTTCTTCATCTTTAAGATGAACATCATAATACCTACTTTGACAACTTCAGAGTTGCTAAAACACTTTTTAAATCTTAAAGTTCTAAATGTAAATTGTTATTCTTCAAAAAATAAGGAACTTATAATATATTCTTTAGGGTTTTGTTTTTACTAGATTCTCATTTTGGTTGAAGGACTGATAATTTTCTTTGCGTTAAATGAAATTCAGTAATGAAATCATCACACAAAAATGAAAAAATAACTAGTAGCGAGGACAGTTCATAAGGATATAAATCCATGTAAGCAATTTAAATATTATTTTAGATGTTTATCTTGTGTATTTTATTTATTCAGTGTTCGTATAAAATAGGAACTTTTGTATCTTGAATACAGTGGGCTTGTAGTTTACTCTGAAGGACCTTTGAACCTGGACCGTAAGGCAGAAGATATGTCTGAGCTGTTTAGACCCTTCCACACTTTGCTAAGAAAAATAAGGCAAGTAGTAATTGACTCCTCTTTCCTCAAGTTATAATTTTCTTCCCCTGAAGTGAGAATGTGTGAAATGATAGAATAAATCAAAGAGGGTATGAAAATGGCTTATGCTTACAATTTCTTCATCATTTCCTTTTTCTTTTTTCTTCACATATGCCATTTTGTGAACCCAGCTGTTACTTCCAACTGTCTGTCTTAACTCTGGCATTTTCAAATTTTCTTTTGTGTTGTTATTAGCATTTTATTTGCTTTTTGCTTCTGTTCAAATATTAACTTGCATTTTATAAAGGAAATAGAGAAATTAGTCTCAAAAATAAATTTTCATTTTTCTGTGAATTGTATAACTGTTTTATCCCAGTAATACCTTTTAGGGTTCAACCTAACTATGGTTCTTATTGATTTCCTTAAGGGCAGTGTGTACATGTAGGAAAAAACCATACTATTTCATTTATCAAATATGTTTTGTTATATATTTTTCCATAGCCCAGGAATGACCTATATGTTGTATTATTGTGAATAAACAACTCTAACTTGCCTTCAGATCTTTGTTAATGATCTACATATATTTTTACATTGATCTATAATTAAAAGTCAAGAAGATTTTTTTATTCAATTTTACCAATGCCAAAATAGTCGCTTTTTTATGTGTTGCTTGCACTGGCAATTTTGCATCACATAGCTTCTATTCTGAGATTTACTGTTATTTAATAGCTTTTGCTTTACAAATGAGCCTTCTTTATGTTAAACATTTAATTGATTTATTTTCATTCTATTTCTAAGCTATTTCTAATGCTTGCTATCCATCAAACCTAGATGTCAAAGTATAACCTATGCCTTGAATTTGATTTTCTGAGTGCATTAAAAAGGAGGCCATGAACCTCTTTCTTGTTTTAGAAACATATGCTAGATTCTTTAGTAGTAAAACTGAAATAGTAATTTAATTATTTAAATGTTTGAAAGTTGCCAATTGTTTACTCCGTAGTTTGCTTAGTGTTAAGTAAAATGCTTTTACTTTTGATCTACTTTCCTCTTTAAATTGTTGCTACTCTATTTTTTTATTAAATTTAATTACAGGATTACAATGCAGTTATTTAGATTGCCTTAAACTTTCAGTTTTGCCTTGATGTTTTCAGCAATATAATTAGCATGAAATTTATCTTTTGAGTTGGATGTTACATTGTACCTTATTTCACTGTACAATTCCTAAATCTTTTCCTGAGCTTCTAGATCATTAAAATTGATATTGTTTATTTTATTGTAAGCTTCTAACATTTAACTTGCCAGTACAATGCTTACAGCACCATGTACATGTACAATTTAGTAGGAACTATTTAATAATGAAGGCCATATGCTGACATTGTCTAGTGCAGTAGCTGCTTGACTAGAGAAACATTTATTTTGAAAAAGCTTTTTCTCTTACAGATCTTGCCATATAACGATTTGGGGGTAACCTAAACATAGCTAGGTTTCTCATTCTTTTCAGCTAGTAAGTGATCATTTCACTCCCTTACTGTTGCTTCTTTCATGGAAAGAAAACCAAAATTAAGAAATCAAGTTTGTTCAGGTGATTCAGAAATAGCTAGTTATACGTAATGAAGAAAATGATGAATTTTTAACCATAGAAACAGAGCCCCTAATTACAAATAGAAGTAATATTAACAATGGAAGGTGCCACATTATCTCAGAGTTGGGAGGAGCTTTAAAGACCGTCCTGTACCCAAACAAGAATCCTCTCTTACAACCTGCCTGAAAAGTCTTCTTTTAACTTTTGTTTGGAAACTACTAATGAGGAAGGAACTCACTGCCTACCAAGTCAGCCCATTCAATTTTTAGGGGGGAAATGGGTGTTTAATCTCATTTCTTCTCCTCCCCTCACTCATTCTTCAGCCCTGGCTTCTGATATGTCATCACTCTGCTCTCTCCAGTTTATCATTGACCCCCAACCTTGATGGCATTTTCTTAAGCCTTATTGTTCTTTACCACTTTGTAACATTCGAAATTGTTGACTGCCTTCCCCTCGACTTGCTCCTCTCTCTTCTGGGGATTCTTTCTTGGTTTTTTCCTTCTGCCTGTCTGATTGCTTGTTTTCAACCTCCTTTACTAGATCATTACCCATATTTTGCCTCCTCACTATGGGTATGCCCTGAGACTCTTTTCTCTTTGGAACACTTTCTAAATCATTAACAGATTCAGTTGTCAAATGACACTCAGATCTATATGTCCAGCCCTAAATTTCCTTCTGAACTCTGGTCCCCCATCACCTAACGCTGCGGAACATTTTAAACCAGATAGCTTTCTCATAGGCATCTCAAACTCAGCATATCCAAAAAAAGAATTTACTATCTTTCTCCACTCCCACAAAAAACTTTGCTGCTTTTTTTTGAACTTTACTGTTTCTGCCAAAGATTTCATCATCTTTCAGTCATGCATTTTCACACCCTTATAGTTATTCTCAAATCAAGGATTCTTCCTTGTCCTACATAGCTAATCAGTTGACTAGTCTTACCCTTTGTGTCTCCCCAATATCTAGTGCATCATAAGCAGCGTCAAGGACCCAATCATGAGTGCAGGGTGGGCCCACTGTTCTTGACTCAAATTAGCTCTAGGCATATAGATAGAGACGGAACACATGATGTCCCTGGCACCAAGAATTTATTTTTCCTTTTAATCATTTATCACTGGTATTTTCAGTTTTTAGTAAGAGCTTGAGAAATTAAGTTTTAAACTTTTAAAAAATCAAGAATTTAGCAAACAACTTTTGTATAGTGAAGAAAACACTGGCATTGTAGTCAGGAGACTTCAGTTTACTTCCTCTGTAAACCTGATCAAGTGTGCCTCTTTGGACTGTAACTCTTCTCTAATTTCTAAATCTACAATGAACACAGAGAGAAAAATGTTGAACTCCTCTTAGCACCAAAGAAGACTCCCTAATTTCTAAGAAAGAGGCATTGCCCATTTGGACTGACTGTATTTTCCCTTCTCTCTTTAACCTTGAATTTCAGGCTGTTCTTAGCATCTCTTCTATCAGGCAGGGAACTTCCAAAAAAACCTATTCTGCAGCAAACATGGTGATGCTGGTAACATCTTTCTGTGAAGCATCTTTCAGTAGCAATGTCTGATGAATAGCTTCTAGTCCAATAATCCTTTTACACAAGGAGAGCTGTAGTAACAGTTTTACTGATAAGGAAATCCATGACTGGAAAAGGAGCTTCCTACAAGCATAACCAACCAAAATGTTAGGGTGAAACAATAGGTGAATACAACTTCATCTCTCCTTTTGAGCTAGGCAAGCTGCTGCCTTTTCCTGTGGCTTTGAGACCTTAATAGATGACTTCACACCTTTTTAAATCTTTAAACAGTCTTAGCAACTTGGTCTGGAATGGCAACAAAACCAACAAAGTCTGCCGTTTTAAATCGAAGCATTGCTATGATCCTGAAAATAAGATGAGGTTTGGAGCAAAGTTCCAGGCAATTGGCCAGAAGATCTCCGTATTCCTAGTTCCAGTTCAGGATCTGACAATGCAAATTGTATTTTCCTGTGTTTAGAGCTTAGCACCTCAGCATGAAGACTTACCTCTTCCCCTATTTCCAGGTCAACCCAGTAATTTTCCGTTAAATTCATTTGACAAGTTGCAGTATAAAGAAATATAAAGGTCTGGGTTACAAACTACAAAGTATATGCCCCATGCTGTCCTAGAAAATTATTCTGGAAATTACCATGTTTCTTCTTTTCTTTGAATACATTACTTATACTTTCTATTGTGACTTTCAATTTGTAATCTGCCAGTGCACCTCTATGTTATCCTTAAACTAAACTCACCTCTAAGAAAATCTTCTTAGATTAATTCTACCCTAAATTAATCTTTCCTTGACTTTTAATCATGTTTGTACTTAAATTTTCAATTTTTAATAAGGGCATCCCTTAGTTGAAGAAATTAGCTTTAAAAAATCTATTAGTTTAAGATATAACATTGGTGTGATAAAAAGAGACCTGGTGTTGTAGTTAGAGGACCTGAATTCACTACCACTCGAAATTGGGTATGGCACTTCTCCTTTCTGGGCCTCAGTTTAATCATCTATAAATGAAGAGTTGGACTGAATGTTCTCCTAAGGTTTTTCTTTTTTAAAAAATATATTTATTTTACTTATTTTTTGGTTGGATTTTCAGTTCCAGGCTGTCTCCCTGTCTTCCTCCTTCCCAGCTCTGCACTAGAGAAGGTCAGCTTTTGATAGAGATGTTTTTGTGAAATCGTACAATGCATGTTTCCACATATCAGGTTGGTTTTTTTCTTTTCTAGAAGCAGATAGCATCTGAAAGTCCTTTGTAGCTGACTTGACTATTCATGTTATTCAGAATAACTTCTTTGCCTTCTGGAATATCATGTTCCAAACTCTCTGCTCCTCTAGCTGCTAACACTTATGCAATCCTGACTATTGCTCCTTGACATTTGAATAGTTTCTTTCTGGCTGATTTCAATCTTTTCTCCTTGGTCTGGGAGCTCTGAAATTTGCTGTGATCTTTCTGGGCATTTTCATTTTGGGGATCTTTTAGGAAGTGATCAGTGGATTCTTTCAATTTCCATTTTGCTCTCTGTTTCTAAAATATGTGGAGTTTTCCTTTATAAATTCTTGAAATATGATATTTAGAATTTTATCATGACTTTCAGGTAGTCCAATAATTCTTTAATTATCTCTCCTCAATCTATTTTCCAGGTCAGTTGTTTTCTTTCTTTTTTTTGTCAGTTGTTTTTTTGATTAGATATGTCACACTTTCTATTTTTTATTTCTTTTCACTTTGTTTTGTTGTTTATTGATATAGAGGATTAGTTTCCATTTGATGAATTCTAATTTTTAAGGAATTATTTTCTTTAATCAGGGTCTGTATTCTGCTCTTTTTGCAATTACTTTCTTCAGTATTTTTTGTGTCTCTTTTACCAAATTATCTCTCTGTAAATAACTTTCTTGCATTGTGTCTTTGAAAAGAGATACTTAGGCAAAATCTTTTAGTGATTATAGATCTCATTTAGGAAACTCTGCAATGTTCTGGGTACCATCTGCAAAAAGGAACATATCAATGATCTTACCATCTATAGAGAATCCCCCTTTCACATTGATTCAGGACTGATTATCTTCCTTGAGGGCAGCAGACACCTTTGATAGGCATCTATTTTCCTGTTTTAAGTTTCACATGACATTAATAATCAGAGATATTAACAATTAATCAACAAAATTACCCCTGTTACATATTTTTTGAGAAATCCTAAATTTTACAAATGCATAAGAAACGCTTTGCTGGTGGAGAGCCTTAAGTATTTTGCTTTACTAATTCAAATTCTTTTGGTATTCATTTTCCACAAAGACATGCCCTTTAAGATGTTATATTTGGTGGATTTTTCTCTCATTTGTGGGACTGAAAAATATGGGCAGCTATGGAACAATGTTTACAAAAATCTGTCTGTTTCTTTTACACACTTACCATAATTGGTAAATATATAGGTTATGACCACATTTTTTGTAGAAATGAGAAAATGGACATATGGATAAGTAGTTGCTAATTTTTTTTTGTTCACCTTTTCTGTGTGTGAAATAGTGATGCCTGAGATTTTTTCAAAGCTTTTGATATTAACCCTTCTTTCATACACCTTGAGAATTGATATTCTCAAAATTGAGTTACCACCAATATAGCTTTCCTATGTGTATAATGGCTAACATTTATAGATCTTTTTCATTTTTCACCTGTTTGTTGTCCTTCCAGTTCCATCTTTTAATATCTTTATGGTGACTTTGCTTAATTGGGCATCTTGCCAAGCTTTTAAGTTTTTTTATTTATTTATAGCATTCATTTTAAAAAGTTTAAGTTTCCAACTTTCTCCCTCCTTATGCCTCTCCTCCACATATTAAGGCAAGCAGTATGATATCAATTATACATGTGAAGTCATCTCGCCAAGTTTTTGTAAACGTGTTTTTCCCTTCCCTTCTATTTTATGACAGTGCTGCTCATAACCTTCTGCCATCCTTTGTAGGATTTTGCCAATGAGTTGGTATTCTAAAAGAGACTTCCCCTTCTACTTGACAAGGAGAGCAAGTGTTTTCTGGCTGTAACTGGCTCTTCTTTCATGTGACAGTTGATTTATGTCAGTGATCTTCCTTAGGAAAGCTTGATAATTTGTGTCAATATCCATTCTGTTTCTGATTTGTCAGTGTCAACAGCAAATTTAAGTAGGGTAGGTTGACTTTGCCTCAATTCCTTATATCTTCTTTTTATTCTTCTGATTTAATGCTAATTTTGAACTCCAACAACTCGGGGATATGAGTAGACGTAGAGAGCTGATTCGGAATTGACTGCCTATTCAGTTAACAATCAATCTTATCCATTCAGTCCTTTTGATTCTACCTCCATCTCTCCTATCTATCCCCTTCTTTCCTTCCCATACCTGCCATCTTAGTTTAGGTTCTCTATCACTTAAGCTGGGTTATTACAATAACCTCTTAGTTGATCTTCTTGCATCCTGCCCCTCCCCTGGCTAATCCATTTTCTACACTGTTTACAAGCTGACATTATTATAGCATGTCTAACCATTTGATTCCTCTGTCTAAATCCAACCTCCTTTTCCAGGCTTATGTAAGGATTTTATTGCATTTCATGAATTGTCTTTTCCTTCCACAATGGTCAGCTTGTTAGTCCTTCTAGGTAGCATTCTATCTCCTTCCTTTACTTCTGTATGCTTTGAGGTACATACTTGCAACATACTCTCCTCTTACCTCTGCATCATTTATTTATCCCTAACATCTTTCAAATTTCTGCCCAAGTGCTACCTCCTTTAGTAAGCCAGTCGTGATCCCCATGGTTGCTAATGCCTTTCCTGCTGAAATTGCTTTGTATCCCTTTTACATGTCCTTAATTTTCTCAACATATGTTTCTGTCCCTTTCCTCCTCCCCCATAGAATGTCAATTTCCTAAAGGCAGAAACAAAGGTTTTGGAGGGGTTTCTCCTTTGTATCCTAGCACATTGTCTGGAGTAGACTAATAATTTGCAATGCTGGTTTAATGAATTAATGAATGTTAAAATAGAAACTTTCATATTTTGGTCATAATATTTGGTATTGCTACAGCTAGCTCCTCCAGATTCTTCCTGAAGAAAGCATTTATTTTTCGTTTAATTTTAGATTTAGGGACCACATAAAACAGGGAAATGTTCTTGATGTGACTGTTCTTTTGGAGGTTTTTTTAGCTATGGTTTTTAATGTTTTTAAAGTTCATTTATTACTCAGCTATCTGTTATGATAACCAGATACATATTTCTCAGGCATAATACTTTACCTTCTATGTTAATAGTAAGTTCAATGTGCCTTTTTAAACAAATTCGTTCTTCTAGTCTTTCCTAAGAGCATATACTGAAATACTGGGTTATTAGAACACATTTAACATGCAAAGAATTCTTTAACTGGACAAAGACTATTTGTTTTTTATTCCTTTGGCTTTTGAACATAAAAAAGTAAAATAGCCATTTTATAGGTATTGGTTTAGTAAATTACTATAAAAATATGTTATTAAAATTTATCATTTTCTTCATCTTTCAATTATATGTTTTTCTGACTCCTTTGCCTTTAATCTTAATTCTAATTCTTTAATGTTTTCAAGAAGCTTCATCATCTTCCCAATCTTGCCATATGTCAAACTTTGTCTCTAGATTTTTTTTGGTTTTCATATTTAGATGAATAAGACTTCTTTCGCTATCAGCAGCCACAAGTATTGATTAAGCACGTACCACATGCAGAACATTGCATTTGGTGCAGGGGCTATAAAGAGGCATGAGACAAGATACTTGCTCTCAAGTTGGGGAGATAAAACATAGACATATAAATATAAGTAACAGCATAAGGTTGTAAAAACAAATACCAAATGAATGTCACAGGCTTTAAAAACCTGCTTCAAAGTAGTTACTTAATGAATTACATATCTAGCTCATCAAATATTATCTTTCTACATTTCTGGTGTTATGTGTTGATTGAAATTATTTGACTCACATGTACTTGTTTGTCTATTCATACATATGTATATATGAATGTATGTGCGTATATAATATATATACTCATATACATACACATATAACCTCAGTTTTTCCTGTGAAATATGAAGGAAAATTTTCAGCTTAGGGGAGAGGGGAGTTAAGGGAAGTTTGAGGAAGTATAATAAGATTTGGAAAAGGCACTGTGGTAAGTGGGATAGTGAATCAGTTAGAGAAGTGTAAAAGTATTGCCTTGTCACCATGAAAGCCATTATGGTGAAAACCACAATGATGGAGAGAGAGGTCAATTGGCAGCTTTGTGATCCACTCTCCAGTACCAGTTTATAGATCCAGGACAGACTGAGAATGGGGCGAATGCCAGGGAGGGGTATTATTGGGTAGGGAGGCTCTGGACCATGTACCAAGAAAATAAGTTTAGAAGCAAGTGGGAGCAGAGGGTTCCCGCTTTTAACCTTCAAGAAGAATAACCAGGGTAGGAGTGAATCTTAGATCAAATGGAAGCCTATAATTCTGCCACTCTGAAAGAACAAAGTTTTCTGTCTGGCCGACAAAGCACTGAGTTCAGCAGCATTGTGTTGTTGTTCAGATTGAAACCCCCAACAGGAAATTGCAAAGATCAGACCAAGGGCAGCAATCACATTTTGAGAGTCCTACAAGCCTGTGAGTCCTCAACCTGTCCTCGAGATCCTGGAATAACATAAAACTCAATGCTCCAAGGAAGAAGCAATAGGACCCACCTAGAACTCTCCTCCAGAAGTGCAACAGAGTCCTCCTCTCAAGTCCAAAGTCATGAAGTAGGCTGGAAGAATGAGCAAACAAAAAAGAATCTTACCATAAAGAGGCTTTAGAAGGTCTGTGGTTGTTTGTCCTTTGTTTCAAAGAGAATTGGTGACATCCTGAGATGATGTCTTGGCTCACTTGTGAATTGGATTTACATGAGGCAGCATTGCAGAAACTCTCTTCCAGAGTCATTGAAGTTCAATGTTGTGATTAAAGTCAAGTTGACTGGTGATGGCCCTGGATGTAGTAGGTGACCTTGGTGTCTTCAATGTCTGACCAAACTCTATAGGACTCTATAGTACCTGCTTCAGCTGCATTCCTGACCCTGGGAACAAATTGTTCTCATCTGCCCATGGGCAGATAGGGAATCTTAAAACACAAATCTAGAAAGAATGACTTCAAAGTATCTGCACACATTGCTTCTGAGGAAGCCATAGCTTGGGCACAAATTCAGCTAGAATCCCCAGAAGAGAAGAATCAGAAGGTTTTTTTAAGATTAAAAAATTTTAGTTAATAATACTTTTGTCAGTAAATTGAAAGTGCTTGAGGAAAAAATGGAAAAGAAATGAGAATTACGGAAGAAAAAGGTGGAAACAGCTTAGCACAAGAGGTACAAAACCTTACAAACTCCATGAAAATTGGAATGGACCATATAGAAACCAATGACTCCATTAAACAAGAAGAAATATTAGAACCAAGTCTAAAGACCAAAAAAACAAAACAAAACAGGAAAGATGAAAATGTGAGATATGTCAGAAAAAAAACAACCAACCTAGAAAACAGATCAAGGAGAAAAAAATTAAGAATCATTGACCTATCTAAACACCATGACTCCAAAAAAGAGTGTAGATACCATATTTCAAGAAATCTTAAAACTTCTCAGATCTCTTAGACCCAGAGGGCAAAGTGTAAATAAATAGAAAGAATTCTTCAGTCGTCTCCTGAAAGAAACCACAACATAAAAATTCCCAGGAACATCATGGACAAAATCCAGAGCTTCCAGGTCAAAGAAAAAAATACTGCAAAGAACAAGAAAGAATCAAAATACCAAGGGGTCGCAGACAAGATCACACACGATTTAGTAGCTACTATTGTAAAGAAATGGAAAATTTGGAGTACAATATTCCAGAGGGCAAAGGACATACAGTATACTTGCCACCAAGAATAACTTATCCCACAAAATTGATTATAATGCTATTGGGGAATGGGGGGGAAGTAGACCTCTATTAAAATAGAGTATTTCCAAATATTCCTGACGAAAAGACCAGAGCTGCATAGAAACTTTGAAATTCCAACATAGCTGTTAAGAGAAATATAAAAAGATGAATGAACAATGATCAGGGATTCAATAAGAATAAACTGTTTTCATTCCAATATGGACAGATGCTACATGTGTCCCCTCTGAACATTATCATCAGGTGTCAGAGAGAGTCTAATTAGACAAAGCCTAGAAGTGGTTCTGTTATGAGAAACAGAGGTTCTGTTGTAGATTCTGTTTAAGAGAAGAATGGAAAGATAGGAGAAGAGGAATACACTGGGGTGGGGGAGGGAAAGGAAGATCAGAGGAAGTTATTTCACATAATGAGAGAGCATCTTGATTGCTGTAACAGGTGGGGGAAATTCCAGGGATGGTGTTTCTGCAGCAAGAATAGAATCTTTGTCTGGATCTCAGACAGATGCCCTGTGGTTTGCCTAGCATTTCCCTGCCAGAGCACAGAACCTGGTGGGAGTGTGGTGCTGATTGAATTTATTAAGGATTTTGAGTTAGTGGGAACTGGAGAAAAGTCTACTCAGCTAGTGTGCTGGTGACATATGTTAGAAATGCTATTCCTTCTTTCCTTAAATCCAGTACTTGTTATTTATTGCAGCTTCCTTCACAGGATAGTTGAGATCTGCCTGTGAAATGCTTTCTAATTCTAAGACCCAAGTTCACATCTCACCTCAGAACACTTAGTAGCTGTTTGACTTTGGGGAAGTCACTTAGCTCTTTTTGCCTCAGTTTCATCAACTCTAAAATGGGAATGATAATAGCATCCACCTCCCAGAGTTGTGAGAATCAAAAAGATGTCATATAAATACTAGTCGTCATCATCATCATCACTTCATGAGACTGGGGAGTTAAGAGGCCTTGGCTCCCATTCTAGCTCTGCCACTAACTAGCTGGTATGTGGTAGCTGCTTTCTAACTGTTGGTTTGGAATTTCGTGTATTTGAATATTCTGAGATATATGCATAATATCTTATTCTGTTATATAATATTTTTAGATAGCAGTTTTTAAAAATTTATTTTTTTCTCATTCTTTTTTGTTATATTTTAATTTATTTTAAACTTATACAAAATAGGAAAAGAAAAAACATTTCTATATACACAGCAGACATGAGAGGATTCAGTATAAAGCAGTAAATGTCCATTTCAAGAAAACTTATATAATAAACTATGCATTATTTTCAAAGCTGCCCAGCTTTTCTTTACTTCCTTGTATGTTTTCTTTTGTCTCTGGCTGTGTACTTTTTACTTAATTTTTCTTCCTTCCTTTCCGTTTCCCCAAGAAGTCTACAGTTTAGTGCAGATATTTATGTGTGTGTGTTTGTATATAAGTATGCATATGTGTATATATATGTGTGTGTATATACATACAATAAACATACACATACACACATATATATATATATTTATATCACTGTCCATAAACATACACATATACACTCAAACACATATATGTAAGACTGCACCTGTCATCTATTTCTCTATAGGTGGATAGCGTTTTCCTTTGTAAGTTCAAGTCTTTACATATTTTTCTGAATCCACCATCATTTCCTGTATATTCCTACAGCAATATTCTGACTCAATAACATTCTATCTGGGAAATTGTCTATGAAGAGTTTTTCCCTCAGTTTTTCTTCATTGCCTCCATTTTTGGCTAAATAGACCACTAAATTTTTGGCTAAAAAATAGGTTTTATTTGTATGGGAAAATTTTAATTTAAAATAATCATCCATTTTATACCTTAATATTGCTCTCACTTTATAATATGGTTTAAGGTCTGATGCTACTGAATCTATTTCTTTTACATCTTTTCCCCTTGGTTTCCTGTAAGTTCTTGACCTTCTACTCTTCCAAATGAACCCTGTTATTATATTTCTGTATCAGTACTATAGTTTTTAGTAATTTAATTGAGATGTTATATAAACGGACTAGTTAGGTAAAATTGTCATTTTTGACTATATTAGCTTTACCTATCCATGCACAATAAACACTCAATCATTTAGGTCTAACTTTGTATGAAAGGTGTTTTGTTTATATTTGTATAATTCCTGTGTCGGTTTGACAGGTATGCTCTTAATACTTTTTATATTGTCTAGTTCTTTTATATGGTCTAAAACTATTGATTAATTTGACTGATACCTGGTGTAATTTCCCTATTTTTCTTAAATTTGATTTTAATTTTAACTTTAAATCATGATGACTACCCCTGCTTTTTTACATAATAAATTCTCTTCCTGATTCAGTTTTTTTCCAGTTTGCACATCAATATATAATGTCTTGGAACTTCAGGAGGACAATCACTTATGTTTAGAAATGATTAGAAGGAAGAGATCATTCTCAGTCACATTTTGGAAAATATCCAATAGATCCTGCAAAAGCCCATTTTTTTAATGCCTAGAATACTGACTCTCTGTGACTAAGAATCATCAAATACTCTCAGATGTATCACAATTTTTATCAACCCAAAGGGTCAGGAGTAGATGTATGTAGTAGGTGCAGCATTTTGCCTAGTTGTTACTTATATAGGAAGAAATGTGTGAGAGACATGAATAATAATAAAGGAGAGCTGGTTAAGAAACAAGAGCGAAGGATAACAAATGGCTGGGCCAAGTCTTGCGCTGGTACCTGTAGACTATTAAAAAAACTAAACAAAGACTCCTGATATTTCATATGAATCTTCCATGGAAAATTTTTTGGAAGGACATGAACGAGAAAGTACAATCTCTATGTATAAAGAAAATGTTCACTGCTCTGATTCTTTAAAGCATCAAAGAAACATTTCATGTACATAGCTGAAACTTTTCTGAGCTTCCATGACACCTTTTTAATCATGGGCCAGTGGAAAGCTAAATTTTATGAATAAATTTAGTTTTTACATACTGTTACGTGATATAGTTTCTGGAGTAGTCCTCTTCCTTGCAGTCGTAGCATGATTAACTCTTACAGATTCTGTATCTCTCCCTTTAAAAATTATACTTAATTTCCTATACTAAACAACATTAGCTCTAAATCCACTAACAGAGGAGTGCAAGACTTTTAACTAATCTTCAGTACCACAGCGTACGTGGTATTATGCATATGGAAAATGGTGAGAATTCTTTCATTAAATGGTCTTGGAAAAATACAGATAGATTATTTATATTCATTTATCTTTTATTATCTCCAGCAATCAGATTGTCAGAGGACTAACATACAGCATTTTAGAAATTTTAGTAATCACTTTGGTGATAATTCTAAATGTAACATAGTAAGGATGATGCTAGAGAAAGATTATATCCATTTTAGGAAATTAATGTCTGAATGAATAGATGTGAAAAAAGAGTATGGAGGAGGAAGTGAAGGACTTACTCAGATGTCAAGTGTAATTTATGAAGATAATTTATTCTGTATGGGAATTTCAGCCACATAAAAGTTGTTAAACAGGAAAGGACTATATGTCTTATGCTTTTATTAAGTGTGAGTAATTATAAAAATTAAAAATAATTAATTTAATCTAATATGAGTAATTTGTATTCCTACAGTCAGTATGCTGCCAGTGTATGCCATTTACTAAACTCTATCTCTGAAGAATTAAAAAGGAATAAGTTAACTTCTAGGAAACCAAATGATTCCTTGTAAAACATAAAGTGTGTTTAGCTCATCCTTTAAAATGTTATATTGCCAATTCATGAAAGGGCATTGGATAGTAGAGAGACTGTGTGATGTAGAGGAAAAAGTATTGAATTTGTGCTCAGAGATCCTGAGTTCACTTTTCCCCTCTGCTATTTACTAACTTTGTGTCTTTGGGTGGGTCACTGTACTTATTTGGATCTCAGTGTCCTTACTTGTAAAATTGGAATATTGGATTAGATGGTCTCCAGTGTTCTTTTTGGCTTAAATCGTTGATTATTTGACTGGTACTATTATAGCCTTTATTCGTAAGACTGCTCTGTCACTTCTAGTATCAAAATGGCTTTGTTCTGGAGCACACACTAACTAGAAGTAATACAATTAACAGATATTTATTGAGTTCCTGGACTATGTCTAACACTGTGTTAGGTCCTGTGGAGCACTGAATTGTGTATGGATTCTACTCATAAGAAACAGGTTTTAGAGGCAGAAGTCACACATGAAACTTCTATAACAATTAAGTGCTTTGGGCTACCACTTAGTAAGGTAAATGCCAAGCTAGTTCCACTCCCATAAGGTTTGAGAATTCTATCAACTTGGTCTTTTTCTTTTTTAAAAAAAAAAGAGGTACTAGTAGGTTATATATAAAAGGCTTACCTTTTATGGAACCTGCCTAGTGGCTTAGTCCTATCAATTTGTCCATTCCCACTTCTGAGACTCTAGGTCGAACCAAGCTAGTCTGTTCACTGCTACTCATTCTCACCCTGCTTTCTGCCCTCAACATGCTTTGCTCAGCCTGTGCCCCATATATGTCATGGACTCCTTTTACTCTATCCCTATGCCCACAAAGGGGTATCTAGGTGGTAACATGGATAGAGCACCAGACCTGAAGTCAGGAAGACTCATCTTCCCGAGTTCAGATCCAGCCTCAGACACTTACTAGCTGTGTAACCCTGGCCAAATTACTTAACCCTCTTTGTCTCAGTTTCCTCATCTGTAAAAAAGAACTGGAGAAGGAAATGTCAAACCACTCCAGTATCTTTGCCAAGAAAACCCTAAATGGGGTCACGAAGAGTCAGACATGACTGAAAACAATTGAATAACAGCATTCCTGCTGATATCATAGCATGTATAAGGATCCCTGTAGGCTACATATTGACAAGAAAACAGTATATTAACATTATCTATGTTTTATCATTTTTTTATTTTGTTAAGTATTTTCCAATAATATTTCAATCTGATTTGGGCTTCCCTGGGACTGTCGTGGACCATATAATGCCCTCTGACCACTTGTTTTAACACTTCTGGTTTAGATAACCATAAAACCTAAAATATACTTCAGCTGGTAAAAATGTTGACTGTTACTGCCATTCCTTTGCCTTTCTGTTGTAATAACATCCAGAGGATAATTCCTAGTCAATAGGAGAGAGAAAACTAGAAATGAAATAAGGAGTAGGGTACAAAAGAAATTGCCATGTTGATCTGTCATCTGCTTGTCAAGATAATGTTTCTCAGAATCATTGCAGTACTGCCAAGGAAAAGATCTACACAATATATTATGCATTTGTTACACTTCAGAATTTATTCAAGTTGCCTACTTTCAGCATTCAGGTCTCTGAAGAGTAATTGTGGTTTGGGAAAATGAGTTAAATAAAATATTTTAACATACTCTTCCCTAAGACCTTGAAATGATTGTATTTCTCATTTGAATTCTTTAAACGGTATTGCTTATGCATCACAGTTAATTAGAAACTTATGTATTATTTCAAATAGAATAAATGCAGAAGTGATTAGTTACCTTCAAAAAGAAAGGGAAATGATTTAAATAGCAATACTGTCAGCTGAATTTTAGAATTTTTTTAAATAAAAAGAATTGTCCTTTAATTTGAGAAAAGTTTTTCCAAGGGGTCATTTGATTTTCATGTGAAATATGTCCAAATTAAGTCAAATAAAATCAAATGTCTAAGAAAAATATAATATCTTTTTGGGAAAATTTTAATACTATGCACAGATTTTTTTAATTTCCTGATTTTCTATTAGTGGTAGAAATGTGTGTTTTTTTAATGTACTTTGAAGCAAAATGAGGGAATTTTTTTTAGAAATCTAATTCTTAATTTCCCTTTTAAAATTTGCAGAGATTTACTGCAAACATTGACTGAAGAAGAACTGCACACACTTGAACGGAATCTGTGCATATCCCAAGACATGGAGTTCTCTGTCAGAACAGATCCGGAAGTGCCCTCTGTCATCACACCCACTTTAGCTGCTACTTTCCCTCCTGAGCAGCTTTCTGTCACAGCAGAAAATACAGAGGCTGAATTAGCCTGCTCAATGCAGTATGATGAACAGGAACTGGAACAGCTCAATCAGATGGTTCACAGGGTAGGAGATGAAATGTCCTCTCTCCTTTCTCCACCCAGCGTGTGCCAGTCTCCAGCACATAGAGCTGGCCTGAGAAACAATTCGAGTGCAGAGGCCTCACCAAGCAGGTCAAATCTGGAACATTTACATGATGAAGAGGACAGAGTCTTTTTTATGGATGACCTTGATGGAGCAGGAGAATCCCTCGCTAGGCCAGAGTCTGCTAATGAGACTTTGGTTTGGGTCAGCAGCACTTGTCAGGATCTGTCAAAGGAAAGGGACACTCAGAATTTGGAAAACAGAGAAGTGGGAGATAGCTTATGCACAAAAGAGATGGAAAGTGATTTGAGCAATAACAATAATGTTGAAGAGAGCGAAATGCAGAAGATTGGGCTCTCCATCCAGAATTCTTGCAGTTGTTTAGATACACAGTTATACCTCAATGGCTGGGATATGAATGCTGAAAACGCAGAAACAGCAGAAATAATAGCCCATCGAACTGGTGGAATGAAGATATCTGCAACTGTCATATTTAATCCTAAATCTCCTACTTCTTCCGATTCGCCTGTAACTACCCCAGAAGCACCAAGTCAGTGTGTTCCTGTGCCCAGCTCGAGAGCTAATGAAGAGGAAAACGAATCCCATCAGCTCAGTATTGCTGCTACCAACTGTCTCATTAACTCGTGTGTGTGTTGTGGTAGCTGTGAGGACAACAGGGACGATCATGTAGAAAGCTTAAAGACTAAATGTACTACAGGAAAAGTGATAAAAAATCCCTCTTACAGTCTAGTCAAGTCAAAAGAAAAGGATCCCATCGAGAAGTCAGCTAATTCAGCATCCACTCCAGAGACACTAAAAACTGAAACTGTTCCTACCGAAAGAGACTGTGACCATCAAGAACCTAACCACTCTCATTCCTCCAAGTGCCTGGTGCAGAACTCAGGTTCAGAAGTTGAAAGTGATGGTGGGTCATGCATCGAAGGGGATGCATCAAGTCAACAGAAACAACATGAAAAAAGAAGACAGCCTAGTGAGAGGCGGTCAGAGACCAGAAGGCAAAGTGGAAGCAAAAGGATGGGCAAAGAAGGAGTAAAAGCAAGGCCCAGTTCCAGGTAAGATCATCTGCCACATTTACATTCTTTTGTACTGAAAAGAATACTTTCTAAGTTTTGTGCCTTTGTTATTTTCTGGTTTTGACTCAACATTCAGTGCATATATATAGCTAATAAACTATTTCAAATTGAAGGAATGTTCACTTTTTAGTTACACTATCAGATTTGCTGTTGTATTTTTAATCAAATTTTTAAAATAGTATTTTATTTTTTCCCTGTTATGTGTCAAGAAAATTTTTAGCATTCGTTTTTACAAGATTTTGAGTTTCAAATTTTTGTCCCTCCTTCCTTTCCTCCCCTCCCCTCTTTCTAAAATGGTAGGCAATTTAATATAGGTTATACATGTGCTGTCATGTAAAACATATTTCCATATTGGTCACAGTTGTAAAAGAAGAAACAGACCAAAAGAAAAAAGACAAAAAAAAGAATGAAATAAGTGAAAAAAATATACTTTGATCTGCATTCAGAATCCATCAGTTCTTTAACTGGATAGGGATAGTGTTTTCTTTCCTGGGTCCTTTGTACTTGTCTTGGATCATTGTGTGTTGAGAAGAGCTGAGTCATTTGTAGTTGAACATCACACGATGTTGCTGATACTATGTACAATATTTCCCTGGGTCTGCTCATTTCACTTTGCATCAGTTTGTATGTCTCTCCAGGTTTTTTTGAAGTCTGCTTGTTTATCATTTCTTATTGCACAACAGTATTCCATTATGTCATATACCACAGCTTGTTCAACTATTCCCCAACTGATGGACATTCCCTTGGTTTCCAATATTTTGCCACCGTGAAAAAGGTTGCTTATAAATATTTTTGCACCTGTAGTTCCTTTTCCCTTTTTATGATCTCTTTGGGATACAGACCTAGTAGTGGTATTTCTGGGTCAAAGGGTATGAATAGTTTTATAGTCCCATATATCTAGACTAGTCTATGGTCCAGTAGTTCCAAATTGCTCTCCACAGTGTGTTTGGATCAGTTCACAACTCCACCATCAGTGCATTATTGTTTCAGTTTTCCCACATTCTCTGCAACATTTTCCTTTTTTGGCATATTAGCCAACGTATGAAGTGGTACTTCAGAGTTGTTTTAATTTGCATTTCTCTAATTGATAGTGCTTTAGAGCACTTCTTCATATGCCTATACATGGCTTTGATTTCATCATCTGAAAACTGCCTGTTCATATCCTTTGACTATTTATCAGTTGGGGAATGGCTTATATTTTTATAAATTGGGCTCATTTCTTTACATATTTGAGAAATGAGACCTTTATCAAAGATACTTGCTATAAAGATTGTTTCCTAGCTTTTTGCTTTCTTTCTAATCTTGGTTGCATCAGTTTTGTTTGTGCAGCTTTTTAATATAATTAAAATAATCTATTTTACATTTCATAATGCTTTTTATCTCTTTTTTGGTCATGAACCTGTAACTCACTTATCTTCTCCTTTAAGAATTTGGGTGTTGTACTTGCTTTGTCTGAGATCAGGATTGCTACCCCTACTTTTTTTCACTTCAGCTGAAGCAGAGTAGATTCTGCTCCAGCCCCTTACCTTTATTCTATGTATGTTCTCTCTGCTTCAAGCATGTTTCCTGTAAACAACATATTGTAGGATTCTGGTTTTTGATCCACCCTGCAGTCCACTTCCATTTTGTGGCAGAGTTCATCTCATCCATATTCACAGTTATAATTACTAATCATGTATTTCCCTCCTCCTTATTTTTCTCCTGTTTGTCCTCATTCTCCTTTCACTCTTTCCTTCTTCACCAGCATTTTGCTTCTCTATACAATATCTCCTAGTCTGCCCTTCCTTCTGTCAGTCTCCCTCTTACCTTTCCATAATTTCTTCCCCTTCTACTTTCCTATCTGATATGATAGATTTCTATATCCAACTGATTGTTTATATTTTCCCTCTTTGAGCCAATTCTTATCAGAGTAAGGTTCAGGTGATGCACATTGCCCACCCTCCCATCTTTCCATGCATTGTAATAGATTTTTGTGCCTCTTTGTGTGAAATAATTTACATCATTCTACCTCTTCCTTTCCTTCTGCACCCAATGTACTCCTCTTTCTTATCCCTTATTATTTTCGTTATTCCATCAAATTTGCCTTATACCTATACCCTCTGTCTATGTATATTCCTTCTAGCTGTACTATTGGTGGTACAGGTTTTAAGAATTACAGATATCATCTTCCCATGTAGGGATGTAAACAGTTCAGTTTCATTCAGTCCCTTGTTTTTATTTTTTTTATATTTTCAGGCTTCTCTTGGGTCTTGATAATGAATATCAAATTTTTTGTTCAGTTCTGATTTTCTCCTTATAAAAGCTTGAAATCCTTCTATTTCATTGAATGACCATTTTTTCCCTTGAAATATTATGCTCAATTTTGCTGGGTAGGTGATTCTTGATTGTACTCCTAACTCCTTTGCCTTTCAGAATATCACGTTCCATGAAATCCTATCATTTAATGTTCTTACTACTAAGTCCTAAGTTCTGATTGTGGCTCCCTGATATTTGAATTGTTTCTTTCTGGCCACTTATAGTATTTTTTCTTTGACTTGATAGTTCTGTACTTTGGCTATAACGTTCTTTGGAGTTTTTATTTTGAGATCTCTCTCCTGAGGTGATCAGTGGATTTTTTCAATGCCAATTTTACCCTCTGGTTCCAAGATATCAGAGTGGTTTTCCTTGATAATTTCTTGAAAGATGATGTCCATATCCTCCTTTTGATTATGACTTTCAAGTAGTCCAGTGATTCTGACATTGTCTCTCCTGGATCTATTTTCCAGGGCCTATTTTCCAGGTTGGTTGTTTTTCCCATGAAGTATTTTATATTTTCTTCTATTTTTCATTCTTTTGAATTTGTTTGATTGATTCTTGCTGTCTTGTAGAGTTATTAGCTTCTACTTGCCCAATTCTAACTTTTGAGATGTTGTTTTCCTTGGTTAAGTTTTGTACTTCCTTTTCCATTTGTTCAGTTGTGATTTTTACAGAGTTGTTTTCATCAGTGGATTTTTGAATCTCCTTTTCCATTTTGGCAATTCTCCTTTTTAAGCAGTGGTTTTCTTTTTCTAAGCCATTAACGTATTTTCCATAATTCTTTTGCATCACTCTCATTTCTCTTCCCAGTTTTTCTTCTCCCTCTCTAATATGATTTTTAAACTCCTTTTTGAGCTCTTCCATGATTTCTTTGTGGGTTTGAAACCACTTCCCATTTTTCCTTGTGGTTTTGCCCATAGGTGTTTCAACATTGTTGTCATCTTCTGAATTTGTCTTGGTATTCCCTGTTACATAATAACTTTCTGTGGTCAGAGTCTTTTGTTATTGTTATTTTTTGCTCCTCTTTTTCCTTTCTTTCGAATTCGAGCTTTTCTCACTGGGTAGGCAGGGCAGTGTTTCAGGCTTCTTGTGCCAGGGGATGCAGGCTTTGACTTTCATTATTATTATATTTGTTTTCAGTGTTTTACAACCAGGCCTTCACTTTTTACCTAGTACTGTACTGGTGCGTCTGGTACTGCCCTGAGGGAGTGAGTGGGTGGGGTAGCTGGTGCCGCTGGAGGCCGTAGGCATTTGGCAGCTTACCTGATGCTGAGCCACGGTCCTAGTGCTGGTATCCAGTATATTCTGATGCCAGTGGTGTGTGTCCACATTTCCCCAGGCTACACTAAAGCATTTGGTGGTTTGGCCACTAAAGGCTGCCCTGTTTGCCATGGTTGGCACCTGCAGCTATGCTGAAGCACATGGCAGTTATTCCCCTGGCTATGCTGCAGCATGTGTTGGGGTTGGGGGTCTAGTGTTAGCATTTGCCTGCTCTGCCACACTGGGGCTCCAGATTGATCTCCATCTGGTTTGCTAAGGTGTGGCTTGCTGCTCACTTACTGGGACTCTTTCTGTCCTCGACTGCACTTCCCTTTTACTCGAGTGAGATAGAACTTTCTTGCCAATCTTCCACAATTCTTGGGCTAAAAAACTGTTTCACCCCATCTTTTTGCTGATTTTGCTATTCCAGGTTTTGTTTAGAGGAGCTATATTATGATTGTTTGGAAGTGATTATGGGAGAGTTAACAGTGATTTACAGCTTACTCTGCCATCTTGGCTCTCAGAAGTCCTGTTACATACCAGGATCTTAATAAAACTTGTTGTCTTCCTCTGTTTGTATATTTTCATACTAGCTGTGGAATGCAAATGTGTTTGAAATTGCTTTGAAAACTAGTTTATACTGTTTCCATGCTATGAAACGAATAGTATTTGCATTAGAATCTAAGCTCCTTGAGAACAGGTGTGTTTTCATTTTTGTCTTTGTATCTCCAGCACTTAACACAGTGCCTGGTATAGTAGTCCCCTTCTAAATGCTTATTGAATGGAATTTATATAAAAGAATTCTCCAATAAGATTATAACATGTTTTATTTCCATTTGATATTGAAAGTGCTTTGCAAATTATGTGATTACTGTGTGCATTGCAGATTTGTATATCACTGTTTTATAATATTTACACTGCCCAGTGATATAGTACAAGGCTTCTTAAACTTTTTCCACTCACAACCCCTTCAGCACTTCTTAAACTATGGGTTGAGATCCAGAATTTAAGAAGTAGTATATTTGATCCCAGGTAGGAATGCCAAAAATTTGCCTTTAGAGTAGTCATATTTCAATATTTATTTTTATTACCCACTTTAAAAAGTCTAAACTTTCATTACCAAAATGTTACTGTTAATATAATTTTAGTAATTGTTCTGATAGGATCAACAAATATTTTTTAGTAATTTAATCTAGGTCTAATTATACTAAATATGATGTTCACACATTTACGTTCAACTGCTCTTCTCTTTTCATTTACATTATTTTAGTTGTGTATTTATTCTCCTGTTCCTGTTTTCTTTTCATTGCCTTGAGAACAGTATTGTGTGGCTTGGACATGAACACAAATAAGTATGTGATTAAGGTTTGATTGAGAGGGAGAAAGTTTGCCAAGAAAGTATAAAGGGGGAAAATCATTTTATAACAGTACAATATTAGGGCTTGTTAACCAAGATCAGTATCAGTCATTCAACAAGCATCTATTAGGCACTTTATATGTGCCAGGTGTTGTGTTAGGCCTGGGGGATGCAGAGACAAAAAATGAAATACTTTTTGTTCTCAGGGAACTTATGTTCTACCAGATGAGACAGTGTGACCTTATGACTTATTTATAGATCTGTGTCATCTGCGTAGAGATAATAATTTAAAGCTATAGGAGCGGATTTAGTCATCTAGAGGGAAAATGTAGAGAGGGAAGGGAAGAGGTTCCCCTCCTAGATGCACAACACACACACATACACACACACATACACACACACACACACACATACACACAAACTGAAATGGGTGATAAGCTAATAGAGGAGACTGAGAAGCAGTAGTCAGATAAGTACTCTTACCAAGAAAGAGTAATGTTGAGAAAAACCCAGAGAGGAAAGTATCCAGGAGGAGAAGGTGGTCAAACGTGTCATTCAACAGAGATGTTTAAAAAGATGAGGACTGGGGTAGGTGGATGGCACCATGGATAGAGCATTTGGAGGACCTAAGTTAAAATCTAGCATCGGATACTTTATTAGTCATATGACCCTGAGCAAATCCCCCCGCAAAAAAAGACAAGAACTAAGAAAAGATGGTCATATTTGGAAATTAAGATTATTGGTAATTTTGGAGAATTCAGCTTTAGTTGAGTAATGAGTTTAGAAGACAGATTGCAAAGGATTGAGAAAAGAGGAAGTAGAGACAGTGAGTGTAGCACGTGTGATTTTTCTAAGAGATTGTCTGGAAAAGGGAAGAGAGATAGAGGGTGATACCTTTTGGCAGTTTTATAGTCTAATGAAATTTTTTCTTAAGGTTGGAGGTGAAGAGATTATTTTAAAACAACAGGGAAGGAACCAGCAGTAGAAAATGAAAAAAAAATAGAGAAGGGAAAGAATGATCAAAGGAGGGAGATCTACTGGAGAAAGTGGGAGGGGATGCTTTCAAGAATACGTGTAAAAGTATTTGGCCTTGATAAGAAAAAGGACTAAAGCACTATCAAATATGGGAGGAAAAAAAGATAGAGTAAGGGGTGATATCACGGACTTTGAGCCCAAGAGAAGAGCAGGCAAGGAAGCTCATATTCAGTGGCCTCACTGAAGCTCAGGGGCAAGGTCTCTTACCTAAGAGAGTCAGAAGAGGAGGAATAGAAGGCTTGAAGAGAAAACTATTACCAGTGTGCCCAGTGGTAAATTTAATAGAACAATTACTACTTCCTGGTGGTGAGATAAGGCATGAGGGAAAATATCTTTAAAAAAAAACACCACTGTTAGCAAAGAATTAGAAATTGAGGGGATATCCATCAAATGGGGAATGGCTGAAGAAGTCATACGTTATTGTGATGGAATACTATTAAGCTATAAGAAATGATGATGAGGATGCTCTCAGAAGAACCTGGGAAGATTTACATGAACCGATGCAAAGTGAAGTGAGCAAGACCAGGAGAACACTGTGCACTGTCATAATAATTGCAATATTGTGTAATGACCAACTATGAATAACGTAGTTATTCTCAGCAATATAATTATCTAAGTCAGTGAAGACGGCTCCGATGGAAAGTGCTGCCCGTCCCCAGAGCAGGAACTGATGGAGCCTGAATGGAAATCAAAGCATACTTTTTCTTTACTTTTTAATCTTTCTTGTACTTTTTGTTTTTTCTTTTACAGCGTGATTAACGTGAAAATATGGTTTGTATGACAGCCCGTGTATAATCTATATCAAATTGCTTGTGTTCTCAGGGGAAGGGAAGGAATGAAAATCCAGAATTTTAAAAACATGTCAAAAAAATGTTTGTACATGTGGTTAGGGAAAAAATAAAATATTAAATTTAAAACAAAACAAGTTCAAAACAAGATGAACACTATACAGTAATAGCAATAAGGACTGAACCTGTATGGAGCTCCAGCAACGTATCTTGACGTCTTCCCTATAACTTATAATCTTAGAGCGTTGACCGAAGCTAAGATATTAAGATCACATAACCATTATATAAATTTTAATAGTTTTGTTTTTCCACCAGTTACAAGTTAGAATAATTTTTACATTTTATTTTAAGTTTTGTGTTTCAGGTTCTCTCTCTCCCTCCCTTCCTCCCACTGTGAGACAGGAGATGGTTTGATGTGTTTGTGCATGTGTAGTTATGTAAAAGAAAAAAAACACCACTGAGTTATCGTCATCATCAGTTAACATGAATTAAATACCAAGTAACCAAGATATTACCGCACATTCTCCATTGCAGTTGCATGCTAAGTTCCAAGCTAAATTTCATAGAGTCCTTGATTTAGACCTAGAAAGGACCTTTGAGGTTATCTAGTTTTGTCCCCTCACTTTTACAAATAAGTAAATTAAGACCCAGAGAAGTGAAAGAATCTGTTCAAAGTCACTGAAATAATAAATAGTAGAAGCCAGGGATTTGAGCTCAGGTATTCTTTTTCTTTTAACTTTCATCTTTTAAAATTTTGAGTTCCAAATTCTCCATCCTTCCCTTCCTCACCCCCACCCTGAGAAGACAAGCAATTAATTGCTCTACACATGTGCAGTCATACAAAACGTATTTCCATATTAGCCATGTTGCGAAAGAAAACACAGACCAAAAAAAAGAAAAAAGAAAAGGAAAAAAACAAAAAGTATGCTTCTATCTGCCTTCAGACTCTATCGTGAAATCAGGTATGCTAACTACAAATCCACCACTCTTGCTGACAGAATATATGTGCCACTCAAATAGCTACTCACATCTGATTACTGATTTAGATCTTTTAATGGCAAAATTGTGATAGTCTGAAGTAAGTAATGCAGACTACAGAGGAGATTAAAAACAATGCTCTTTCCTCATAATAATGTTTTAAATTAGTATTTCAGTAATTGTAACATTAGCTGTAAACATTTTTTACTAATAATAGACAAAATAGGTCATAAAGTATTGATGTGAACAGCATTATGCCTGAAGGGTATATGAAATAATTAGAAGAGTAAAATACTTCTAAAGTATACATTTGGGGGGCCATTGGAGGAGAGATGAACTATTTACTGTAGGTCAGTACAATCTTTGTTTAAGCAAATGTCAAAGCTTCAGACTCCATCGATTTTTCTTACATGTCTTGTGATTGACTTCTCTAGTGGCATTTGGTACTACTGATTATGTTAACATCTTGAAACTTTCCTCTCTAGATTCTGTCAGCATTCAAGTATCCTCAATCTAATCTTATTTCTTCATTCACGCTTTCTTTTTCTGAAATCGTGAATTCTGAAAGAAGTTGATTTACTGTACAAGTTTGACTTTCATATACATGTCAGTTTTAGTGGGAAAATTCTCTGGGATTCTCAGTAGGCATGAATTGCCTCTTCCTCCTGCTCTTTTTACACTTCTGCCAAAAGATGTGGTTGTCTTGGATGTTATCAAGATGACCTTTCCGGAGCCCTTCTATCATTGTACAATCAGCATAATGATAGTACGTGATGCTTATGTGAAACTTACATTCCTAATGTATTCATAATCATTTAGTTAATTCATCCTGTATCCTTGAGAAGTTATTTTTATTATTCCTAGTTCATAAATAATAGAATTTAAAAAGAAAGAGTATAAGAGAATAACTTTATCTTAATGAGGAAATCTTTGACAGACCCAAAGTACAATTTCAGAAAATCCAGACCATTGATCATTCTGTTGAAATCTGTTATTTCACAAGGTTGTCTAGGATATCAGATTGTTCCTAAAACTACATGTAGCCTAGTGAGCTTATGAAAGCATATAGTGTCATGAAAAGAATACTGGCTTAGCTGCTGAGTGACTTTGGACAAGTCACAACCTCTTGAAGATTAGTTTCCCTATCTATAAAATGTGAGTGCTAATATTCATGGTGTCTTCTTTATTAATTAATTTGTTTTCAATTTTCCACAACTACTTCCATAAATCCTAGATTTTCTCTTCCTCCCTCCACCCTCCCTCCACAAGATGGCGTGTGATCCTGTATGGATTATATACATATATTCCTACTAAATACATTTTTACCTTAGTCATGTTGCATGGAAGAATTAATTCCTGGTGTCTTTGTGGGATTGTACTAAGGTTTGGTAAAATAAAGCATATGAGAACATTTTGTAAATTCATATGTAACTATGTAAACAAATACAAGCAACTATTATTGTCTGGGTCCCATAATTAATGATACTAGTGCTCCCACAAGAATGTGAAAGGTTTCAGAAGGTGCTGTCAAAGACACGGTTGCTGTTAATCTTGTGATACCAGGTTGTTATTGTCTAAAGAGCTCTTCAAGGGGAGTGTGTGTGTGTTTCTGTATGTATGTGCATGCACACTTTCATGTGTATATACATAAGGTAGTTTGCATACCAGACTATCATATGATTTCCCCAAGAATGAATGTATAGTACAGGAAAACATAAGCTCTGACGTGTAGGTTAAGCCATCTATGGACAATCAACAGTTATCTATTAGCCACTTACTATATGCCAGCCATTGGATCAGGCCCTGGTGCTACAAAGACCAAAAAATGACAACTCCTGTTCACAAGGAGCATCTGTTCCATCAAGGGAGACAATACATACACATATGATTCTGTACAGAATAGATAGATCCAAATAAATACAAAGTAGAAAGGGCTAGGGAATCAGGAAGGTATAGAAGAGAGTACTTCAGCTGAGCGTTGTGGAAAATGGGGGAATTAGTTGAGGAGAGAGTGCATTCCAGACATGACGGATGACCAGTGTAAAAGCATGTGGACAGATGATGGGTCATTTTGTGGCGTGAGAGGACACTGGGATGGTGTAGTAGAGTGCTGAACCTGGAGTCAGGAAGACATAAGTTCAAATACAACCACAGACACTGGCTTTGTGTCCTTGAACAAGTCACTTAATCTTCTATGCCTCAGTTTCTTCATCTGTAAAATGACAAACTTGTATTTGTTGGCCTGTTAGGTTCCCTTCTAGCCTTCCGTCTATGATGCCATGATCTTCCCCACTCAAGAGCTGAATTGCTTGGCAGCACTAAGGTGTCACCTTCCTCTTCCTTTTTATTATGACAATCAGTTCTGTAGCTATGGCCCAAGGAACTGGTTTAAAAACACCAGCCCAGGGAATCCTCAGCTTTCTCTGTTTTTATCTACTTGTAGCAAGAGTCCTTAGAGAGGAGCAGAGGCTGATACCCACGTCGGGGTTTTTGCTGCCTTCTTTTGCCCACATGCTACTGCCATGCGGACAACACTCACTATAATTTTGTCATCATTACTGTTATCTCCTGCCTCCTGCAAAAGTGGGTATGTCTTTCATAGCATTCCTCCCATAACCAGTGTCTTTTTGCAATCAAGTATTCCATGTATTATAACCAAATCCCACTGTAATATTGCAAAACTCTATCAGATGATAGGAGTTGGCCGTAGAAGTCATCTGGTTTAATGCCTTCATTTTACAGATGAGTCCAGAAATTAAATTACTGACCGAAGGTCACTTAGGTAGTAAGTTATCATTTCTAGAAGGTGAGGTCACTGTGCGTGCTACTTCCTTCCTTTGTCCAATTATTTGAGATAGTCAGTTGTAGATCCAAACTTAGTTCTCTCAAATATTGTTCATTTAATTTCCTGCCAAAGCAGAATCAGTTAGCAACCTTAGGTGGATTATACCTTGATATAGTTACATAAACCTTCACACTACTTTAATTACCCATGTACAGCTTGGATAGCAGGCTTAGTTTAGTTCCAGCCCTGAAAGAAGTTCCAACACCATAGGCATGTATAGTCCGTATTTCCACTAATAAAATATTCTTCCACTAAGTAAAGAAAATAAATGATTGGCTCATTCAAAAATAATAAGAACTGTAACATTCTGATTTGACACTAGGCACAAGTACAGTGTATGCTGCACTTTTAGCATTTGCTGAGATAAGAAATCAGAAGGAAATTGAAGTTTCACATTTGGTACAAATCAAAGAAAAAAAATATATATATATATAAGATGTATTATTACATACTATCTTATCAGTCAAAAGCAGACAGCCATCAGCAAGGGACAACTGGGAGAGCTGACCCTAAGTAGCAGCAAGAGTTTCAGTTAATCCCATTCAAAGTTTGAATTTTCTTGTTAGCAGATGACATGAAGTATTGAACTGTAAATTTTTCTTGAAATAAGAATTCATTTTCTTTAGCCTTTTCACAGATCATAGTTATTTATAGTATTTTATTGGAAAACTCACCC